>CM068580.1:80653531-81396031 GCA_035048485.1 Pteria penguin | reverse complement strand
TAGATCAGGAAGGGGGGGGGGGCGTATCACCATCTTAATGATAGTATGGACTTCTGCAGATCAGGGCGAGTATCACCATCTTAATTTTGATATGGTCATCTGCAGTTCAGGGGCCCGTTTTGCCATCTTAATGTTAGTATAGACTTCTGTAGATCAGGGGCCCGTTTCACTATCTTCTTCTACAGATCAGGACCCGTATTACCATCTTAATTTTAATATGAACTTCTGCAGATTAGGGGCGCGTACCACCATCTTAATGACAGTGTGGACTTCTGCAGATCAGAGGCCCCTTTCGACGTCTTAATGTTAACATGGACTTTTGCAAATCAGGGACACGGATTCACCAAGAAACTCAAGAAAAATTGTAAATTCTGGTTTTCTGAATTACTAAAAACTCCTTAAGCACTCTACAATATATGAAGGTTTGGCAAAAAAAAATCTCCGGTCATTTCTGCAAATATATACATGTAACTTTTTTTTGCAATCACATATTTACAATCTGTCGCAAGTTACTTTGTTAAACAGGCCTCAGATACATAATCTTACTTTACGCTCTTGTTGGTGTCCCTTCGCATTTTTGATATTATATGTTATTGCACCGTATCATCCTTGTTTAATATTTCTATGACCACTGAATTTGATTTGGCTGTTATAGTCCTTTTTCCCTGAAAAGAGTGTTATCTAAAGAGTTTTCATAAATCGTCCCTTGACACGTGAGTGGGAAGGTGGGCCCGAAAACCAGATAATCACACCAACACTTACTTTGAGACGAACGTCTCATCAATACAATACATACAGCATATCAAAGATTAATACACGCTACAATATGCACCAAATAAGCAACTAAAAAGGAGAGAAAAATAAAAAACAAACAACCCCCTGCTTTTCAGAGGCATTTGGTTTATGTCTAATGCGGTGTTAAACATACAGGACAATACAAATTAGATTCGCTTTCCATTGAATTTGTCCTTTTTTCAAGTGGTGTTATAGTCCCTCTTTATATGTATTCAATTCAAATTTAGTGCACTGTTACTTGTCTATATGTAATGAAATAAAATAACTAGCTTGTTATTGTTACACGATTCTTATTTATAAAAAACATTGACGTCACAAGGAAAAATGATAAAAGAAGAAAGTAAAACCCAAATACAGCATGAATGAATATAGCATGAACCAATATAGCATGAACCAATATAGCATAAATCAATAAAGCATGAACCAATATAGCATGAATCAATATAGCATGAACCAATATAGCATGAATCAATATAGCATGAACCAATATAGCATGAACCAATATAGCATGAATCAATATAGCATGAACCAATATAGCATGAATCAATATAGCATGAACCAATATAGCATGAATCAATATAGCATGAACCAATATAGCATGAATCAACATAACATGAACCAATATAGCATGAACCAATATAGCATGAATCAATATAGCATGAATCAATATAGCATGAACCAATATAGCATGAATCAATATAGCATGAACCAATATAGCATGAACCAATATAGCATGAATCAATATAGCATGAATCAATATAGCATGAACCAATATAGCATGAATCAATATAGCATGAACCAATATAGCATGAACCATTATAGCATGAACCAATATAGCATGAATCAATATAGCATGAATCAATATAGCATGAACCAATATAGCATGAGCCAATATAGCATGAATCAATATAGCATGAATCAATATAGCATGAACCAATATAGCATGAACCAATATAGCATGAATCAATATAGCATGAACCATTATAGCATGAATCAATATAGCATGAATCAATATAGCATGAATCAATATAGCATGAACTAATAAAGCATGAATCAATATAGCATGAATCAATATACATGTGTAGCATAAATCAATATAGCATGAATCAATATAGTATGAATCAATCATAAACTCGAGAGACACGTTATATGCATGCTTAAAGCTGAGCTCTGACTATTTACACATTGGTGACGTGATACAAATTTTTGGGGAACGGAAATTGCCAGAAATAGATCTGGCAATCTCCGTTCCCAACTAGATATAGAGACATGGTGACGTATGTATGGTCAATCAGCCGAGCCGAGTGACCCAAAATCCATGTACATCGCTCTTATCGGGGGTATATAAGGAAATCTCGGTGTGCATACACCGTGACAGTTAGATAGTTGACTCGATAGAGTTCTCAACTAAAGATAAGAATTAGGTAATGAAAAAAATGTTTGACGAATGAATTGATTAATCATACATAATTCAAACGAATAAGGCTAATAGTGTAAATGTATAATAACGAAGAAAAGAAAGTCAATTTAGCCATTATGTTCTATATTTGTAGAAAACATAAATCTATCGTTTACATTCCTATCGCCATATTCCAAATAAATTTAGATGTACTAGACATTTTTTATAGTAAATGTATTTCACTTAATCGAAGAAATGAAAGATTTTACGGGTTAATATGAGTAAATTTATTACTTACATATTTTGTCTTTTGTTCTGTATATCAATCAAAACATTAAAGTATTATTCCCATGTTCAACTCACTCAATACACGATATTTTCATTTCCGGTTGTCAAAAGGAGTGTTCGATAAAACTAAGTAAGGTAAACATGTAAAACTACATCTGAATTAAACTGACTCGTTTCGGCCAATGAATGTTTTCAAGAAAACATGAATTTAAAAATATATCTCATCTTTGTTATATGTAAATTGTATACGAATTTGATTCTTTATAGAATTTACATAGAGCCAAGATGAGATATATTTTTAAGTTCATGTTTTGTAGAAAAAGGTCATAGGCCGAAACGTTATAACAGGGCAACACGAACAGGATTTATTGCATATCCGTTGGAATATTTTGACTGATTAATTCGTTCACGTGTTCATTTTTATATTTCGAAATATTTTCAATAATATCTGACACTATGAATAGAATAAATATATATACAAATATATATACATATATATTCAATTGAACCCGGTGTTGCTTAGTGGATAAGGTGCTCGGCTCGTGATCGAGAGATCCCGGGTTCGACTCCCGCCCCGGGCGCACCGGTGTTCTGTCTTTCGTATGAGACAATAAAAACCGAGGTCCCATGTCATGGTAGGCGTGGCACGTAAAAGATCCCTCACTGCTTCGGGTGGGTCCATTGCAAAGGTTCTAAATTTGTATGCAATGCATCAGGCAGATGCCGTCACCATATACGTGAAATAATCGTGGAGTGACGTAAAACAATAATCATTCATTAATTCATTTATATTCAATTGACAGAATTGCTGTGGATGTAATAGACGTAGCAAATGTCGTATAAAGATAATATATATATATTGTTTATGACATCTTTCTTTTTATTCATTCAGAAACAATTCATTTGATTCGCTGATGATTTTAAAAGATCCAATTATAAATGTCTGTAACCTCTATAATAAAAAAAGTTCTTTTTTTAGAGATGGGCAATTTATAAGAGGATTTTTAACACGTTTGAGTTGAACAATGACGATACATCTAGTAAATCTGCATCAAAAGTGAAAAAGATATTATAGATGCACACTCATAAACTAGAGGATCTTTATCTCCTTTAGATTTTAATCAATTAAAACAAAAATATAAATTATAAAAAGATCAACACATGCTATGATAATGATTAGTACCTCTTCTTCTCTTTCGAATTTTTAAATTTCTATATATATTACTTCTATTTATAGTGTCTTATAATACTAGAAACATTTAAAAATATTGGAATAAATAAATGCAATTCTTCAATTCTTTTGCCATACACGCGAACGAATTATTTAATTCAGATTTAGTTTTACATGTTTATCTTACTTAGTTTTATCGAACACTCCTTTTGACAACCGGAAATGAAAATATCGTGTATTGAATGAGTTGAACATGGGAATAATACTTTAATGTTTTGATTGACATACAGGACAAAAGACCAAATGTGTAAGTAATAAATTTACTCATATTAACCCGTAAAATCTTTCATTTCTTCGATTAAGTGAAATACATTTACTATAAAAAATGTCTAGTAAATCTAAATTTATTTGGAATATGGCGATAGGAATGTAAACGATAGATTTATGTTTTCTACAAATATGGAACATATTGGCTAAATTGACTTTCCGTTCTTCGTTATTATATACTTACACAATTAGCCTTATTCGTTTGAATTATGTATGATTAATCGATTCATTCGTCAAACATTTTTTTCATTACCGAATTCTTATCTTTAGCTGATTACTCTATCGAGTCAACTATCTAACTGTCACGGTGTATGCACACCGATATTTCCTTATATACCCCCGATAAGAGCGATGTACATGGATTTTGGGTCACTCGGCTCGGCTGATTGACCATACATACGTCACCATGTCTCTATATTTAGTTGGAAACGGAGATTGCCAGATCTATTTCTGGCAATTTCCGTTCCCCAAAAATTTGTATCACGTCATCCATGTTTAAATAGTCAGAGTTCAGCTTTAAAGCTGGGGCCTCACCATAAAAAGCTGAAATGTTTCGAATTTTTTTACGGGAGCGAGGTCGACATAGGTCAACCTCGTTCCCGTATGTTTTATGAACGTCTGACTCAAATGCTCTCGCTTACCATATAAAAGAAATGTCAAATCGACAAACCGTGACATTTAACCTACCCGGGTGGCATTCGCCCAAGTTCACTGCCCTCAAATTTACACTTTTTCCCTGCATCCCACCCCTTCCCTAATTTCTTCATCCCACCTCACCTCAAAAATAAAATGATTGATTGATTGATTGATTGATTGTTGTTTAACGTCACACCACGAATATTTCACGTATATAATGACGGCATCTGCCTGATGCGGAGCATACAAATTTTGACCTTTGCAACAGACCCACCCGAAGCAGTGAGGGATCTTTAACGTGCCATGCATACCACGACACGGGGCCTCGGTTTTTACTGTCTCGTCCGAAAGACAGGACACCGGCATGACCAGAGCGGGAATCGAACCCCGGCCTCCCGATTAGGAATCCAGCGCGATACCACTAAGCCACGCCGGCTTCAAAAATAAAATGAAATTCGAAATTAGTATACAGCATTCCCAAGGATATTTTCTTGAATTCAGAGTGTTCGATTATAAGTATTTTTACATTTACAGAGACAGAAATGATGGAGAGAAGAAAAAAACTGCTTGTTCTTCAAACAGCATATGTTCTTTTACCTAGTCTTTCCTTGGGGTTGGATGGGATAAAAGTGATGGATGGGTAAGAAGCTCCGCAATGTTTTGTATAATTCTATGAATGGGGATCTATGTCAAGTCGAACAGTTACAAACAAACAGCATTATTATTAGTTCTAATCAATATACATGTATGATTTTTAAACATTTTTCGTTCCCTGAACACCTGCGCCTCCCCCTTCCGCTTTTTTGCACCTGTCTAAGAGATCTTGGGCATAAAAAAAAAAGCGTTCGGTCGTTCCGCCAGTCTGTAATTCTGCTGTGCCCAATAACTTTCAATCGAATGTTGTTACAGTTACCAAAGTTCAACAGTAAGTATATCCCCTAAGCTTCATCATGTGACCCCGGAGTAGAACATGGACAATTATGTTTATTTGCAGCTGGGGCATTCGTGTTTCAAAAACGCAGGTTGTTTAGCTAAAAATGTTACTAGTTCTTGAATTTGTATGAACACCATACTAGCCCGTAAATAACAATATGTTTTGTCACAAAAGTGTCATATAGTTTTCTGTTTCCGTACTATTATTGATGAAAAATGTTTGTACTTGAAATGAAATAAATAAAACAAAATAAAACAGAATAAAATAAATTAAAATAATACCTTTGTGAATCAAGACTTAAGAAGAGTCCTATAATTTACAAATAACATTATTCAGTAAGCATCCACTATGTAGGATCGTGAACAGAATTTTGTGTATAATTATGAAGATTTAGTCTTCAATCTATGCCATTTCCTGTTTGTATGTTACTTATTCGAACACTCCAAAAGATGTATCAACAAACGGATGTGTAAACTGATGTGTATATTTTTACAGTAAAGTATACATGTATAATTAATATTATGCTTTCCAAATGTGTGATATGTTGTGGAATATTGGAATTTGGCTCTTGTAATTTGGAGAAAGAATAGTATTACCTGAATATCGTAAGTTTTCAAACTACCTATATCTTATTGGCCTTTTTACATTTGCACGGAGAGGGTGGGTTCGTTACAAGTACAACTGAACACACGATACTATTTGTACATTATGATATATGTCATACCTGGTCATATTATAATATCTAGGTAACTAGAATATGTAATATAATTTGTTCGTTCGAACTTTAAAATTTGTTTTGTTTACGTTACGCACGGTTGGGTGGGTGACCTTTTCGTGGCAAATGCATACAACATTACAGTATCATGTGATCTTTTGTTATAACTAACTATGTATTATTTATGTATATTACTTAAAAAAAATGAAGAAACAAAAAAGGAAATATTTAGAGATAATTACATGTAATTATCTCTGTATATTTTATTTTTTTGTTTCTTCGTTAGTATCGTGTGTTCAGTTGTACTTGTAAACGAACCCATCCTCTCCATGCAAATGTAAAAAGGCAAATAAGATATAGGTAATTTGAAAACTTACGATATTCAGGCAATACTATCCTTTTTCCAAATTACAAGAGCCAAATTTTAATACTCCACAACAGACCGCACATTTGGAAAGCATAATTTATACATGCATACTTTACTGTAATCAATTACACATCAGTCTACGTATCCGTTTGTTGAGACATCTTTTGGAGTGTTCGAATAGATAACATACAAACAGGAAATGATATAGATTGAAGACTAAATCTTCAAAATTATACACAATATTTTGTTCACGATCCTATATAGTGGGTACATACTGAATAATGTTATTTGTAAAGTATGAGCCTCATTGAACTTACACATCAGGGGCGAATGAAGAAATTTTGAATGAAAAAGGGAGGGGGCTGCCGATCTAAAGTGTAATGTGGTAACTGGTAACTGTACAGCAATGAAACGGATCTGTCTCTTATATGCCAGGAAAAAATTTTATGACATAAAGGATGTGTGTGCAAGGGGAAGGGTGGGATTCCTATCATCCGTACCATCCATGCCACTTTCTCTGGATCTGCCAATGGAGAACCATCCAGTTTAATTACTTGTTCGATTTGGAAAGGGGGAACTTTTACAGTTTTGCCCCAGCCCTTTCATTACGTATAGCCACAGTCCAAGATATATTGGACAAAGCAATGCAGTGTCTAAATTGTGAAAACAAAAATCTGCGCCAGACATAAAGGTTCCAGCCTCAAATTAATCAATAAAACTTGTGCATAAAAATTTCCGAAAGAGTAGGGTTATTCAGTCCCAAGATCTCACCCCCTCTTCTGACGTCTGGATTCACAAAGGTATTATTTTTATTTCATTTTATTTCAAGTACAACCATTTTTCATCAATAATAGTACGGAAACAGAAAACTATATGACACTTTTGTGATAATTTATATTATTATTGACGGACTACTACGGTGTTCATACAAATTCAAGAACTAGTAACATTGTAGCTAAACAACCTGCGTGTTTGAAACACGAATGTCCCATCGGCAAATAAACATAGCTATCAATGTCCTACATATATAATTAGTATTAGTAAAAATGCTGTTCGTTTATAACTATTCGACTTGACATGGATCCCCATTCATAAAATTATACAAAACTGTGCGGAACTTCTTACCCATCCACCATTGCTGTCCCACTCCCAAACGAAAGAATAGATAAAAAAAGCATATGTTGTTCGAATAATAGACAGCTTTTTTCTTGTCTCCATCATTTCTGTCTCTGTAAATTTGAGGTTGACCTAGATCGACCTTGCTCCCGTCAAAAAATTTCGAAACATCTCGGCTTTTTGAGGCCAGCTTTAATCCTGTATTGGTTCATTCAATTATAATTTAGGACATATTGTTTCAGCAATATTCCTAGAATGTTTGTTAAAACTACCTGAATATAGTCCAGCAGTTAATACATATACAACGATACTGAAAACAATACTGTCTGTTAACAATTAATTGTGCAGGTAATACTCGGCATTTAAGAAGAAGCCCATTTGTTCTGGAGATTGAAGATCAAAGTAACAGGAAACTTTGACGGCTTGTCCAGCTTGCATATTATGCATCCTGCTTCACCATAACAAGATCATATAAACATGCGACAGTAAGTTGAAATATCAGGACTTTGCTTTAGGTCATTCCTTCAAGGTAATAATAAATATCAGAGCATACATAGATTATGATTTTGTGCACGAGATGCGCATTTCGACAATTTATGTCTCTTCAGTAATGCTCATGGCCGAATGATTGGAATTCTTATTATAAATAATAATATTCGAGGTAATTTCTAGAGAGATGTATTCGCTCAAGTTTTGGTAGAAAAGCTGTCCCTTAATTAAGCGTAAATGAAGTAATATGCAAAACTAGGCACTGTCCTTGTTTAACCTCAGTCTCAAATGTACAGTTGACTAATATTCTGTTCCTAATAGTGATCATGTATTGGAACCCCTTAATACCTAACCACATAGCGATTTACGACCATTCTGATCTAAATACAAATAAATGGGTACTAGTACTTTAGATATCCCACAAGAAACAACTAGCATTCTGTGTTCACTCCATACATTCGTCGAGTTGTTTGCCAACAAGGGAAAATTTGATAATACTAGGCTAATGGTTTATTAATTAGTCTAAAACTCGACATATCCAATGAGACAATATGTTACGACGTAAACGCTCTTGTAGTCGACTATTAACTCTTACTTTGTCATTTCAATCGATTCTGACATTTAGTTGAATACATTTATCTTCTACTGATTATAATTGTCATACGTTGGAATCAGAGATCTGATCTAAGAACGTTAAAGTGCTGCCTATTTCTATCACGGTCGTTAGATGGCATTCAAATAAGAAAACTCGTAATGCCATTATTAGTGGAAAACTTTATTTTGTATTTAGTATTAAATTTCCTCAGCTGGATTGTCTATCGCGCGGACAAAGCATGGCATTCTAATGTTGGCAACACGCAATCTGATTGGTTTAATGTTTCAACAACTGCATGGGCATTCACGTTTTACTGCAATTTTCTCTATGACGTCACATGCCCATTGGAAACGTCGTTCAAAACTACTGCGTGTACATGTAAGCCTTTTCCAGACCAAAACATCAAAATAGGGTTATCTAGTAGTGTTTTATAAAAACTGACAGGGTAACGGCGAATTTCCTGTCAGAAGTATCCTAAATTTCCTACAAGAGATTCGTCGATACCCTGTCAGTTTTTGTAAAAATCTAACATAGTAAACCCTAAATATTGGTCTAGATCTATCTCAAGACATTTAAAAATAGCAGAAAAAATCTCTGTGAAATGTAGGTTATATCTATACGAACTTCGAACTACAATGATGAACTTATTTCATGTGAGCATTCAAGCCTTAGAGGATATTGAATGAAATTGATAAATCTTATTATGATTTATCAAACAAAACAAAAAAAAAAAGTTACAATTTTTGAAATTTACTTGGTGGGTATCTATACAAAAATAAGAACACTAGTTATGTCCTGATATCTGTATTTACACGTACGCCACCCACAAAGTCCTACCAACAATTCGATGAGGGATAATCAAGTCCGTATTATGTATTACAGAGGCTTATATTACACCACAGGAATGAGATAGATTGTCCCTTTAACAGAAATGTTACCAATACTACTGTTAATCTCATTCCTCTACATATTACATAGTAATACAAAACCTAAATATTGCTGTTGCACATTTTTATCAAGTGACTACGAAGCCGTTTTCGTGCCATTTTAAAGAAGAAAAAATATTTTTTACCTCGTTCGAACGAGAAAAAATCTCGTTCGAACGAGATAATTTCTCGTTCGAACAAGAAAATGTTCTCGTTCGAACGAAAACTAGTATCATATACCATAGTCTACAGTGATTAGTGTTATTAACCGAGAGAAAGAAATGGAATATCGTCCATCAATAAATCTTTTGGTATTTTCTAACAATTTCTTAAGTAGCGGATGTTTGATCGTTTAAATAATTACATAGGCAAGAAATGGAATAAACTACCATCATCAGTAACATCATCCTGTTCTTTGGAGGAGTACCGGACAGCACTCAGCAACTTACCACCAGCTCAGTTTAGTACAGAGTGAGGAATTAAAATTTTATTGTTTTAATTGTAACACCTTGACCTTTTCACACAATTAACCGGGCCTTCTAGCTAGCGCAACGCGAAAAGGGGTCCAGACCCAGAAACCTAATAAACCCGAGCACACAAAAAACTTCCTACATGTACCTCACTCATGCACCACTGTCTCTAACAGGAGCCTTCCAACTAGCGTATCGCGAAAAGGGGCTCCCCTCTCATCTAACATTAAAAACCTTACTATCAATACCCAACATTCTATTAACAGAGTCTTCTAACCAGCGAAACGCGAAAAGGGGCTTATCTTTTTCATTTAAAACCTTACTCCCTTTTTTTTTGACTGCCTTCTGAAGCTTTTATCTTGACTGCCACATGAAGTATGACACTCATTTATGAGTACACTTCGTAATGGAAGAAGAAGAAGAAGCGCTACATTTGGCCGTGTTTGGCCTGAATTTAGTTGAAATACATTATACGTATTATTTCAGTCTATCAAATGGCAGATCTAAAGTATGTTTGTAACATTTGATTTGGAGCCTCATCTCCTCCCATTTATATTTATGTTATAAGCCGCTGAAATCAAACTAACTTGGCTCAGTGACCTTACCAATTAATATTAATCATTAATGAAATAATAATGCATAATTATAAGTCTTTTACTGTATATCAATAAGTACCATTCAGATTATATTTCAATTCTGAAATGTATAAAACATAATTAACAACTATTATGATACTTTTAATTACAAGAGGAGGGCAGAATATCTCTGATGGCATAATAACCCCTCCCCCCCCCCCTTTTCCCCCACGCATTCATCTTTTTCTTCGCAATATAATAAATTATACTTTAACTTACGTATTTCCTTTCTTTTGAAAAGCTGTGTACTTTAGAATAAACATGCATATGTATATTGTGTTTGTAATTGTGTAGTTGAAATATATACAATTATGCATATATAAATGTATCATTGTATGTATCAATTGAAATAATTCCTAATCAAACTTATCTAAATAACCAAACACCTTAATTCATATACACGTATAATAGTTTTTCGTTCGAACGAGATTTTTTTCTAGTTTGAACGAGAAAGATTCTCGTTCGAACGACATAAAAAAAAAGTTTTCTTCTTTAAAGTGGCACGAAAACGGCTTCGTACGTTACTCATTTTCGACACTGAAATGTGAATGTTTCAAAATTCAGAGAACGATTTTCTCTGTCCAAGTAGGTTAATTTACAGCCCGAGTATTTATAACGGACTATGATAAAACGCATTGGTTATAGTCTCTGCGCAACAAGGTTGAAGGTTGATTGGTGTTTTACGTCGCTTTCAACAATATTTCAACAATATCGCGACATGAAAGCAGGAGGTTACCAACCTCTTAAACATAGTGGTGCAACTCGGGAATCAAACCCAGATCGTCGGCGCCGCAAGCCAAGCGCTTAACCACTACACCACGCCTGCCCCTCTCTGCGCAACAACGCAAAGGAATTAATACAAGTCATGATACAGTAATAATTCTTGAAATTAAATGGTCCATGTCATACATAATGAAAAGTCAATTGTGTCAGTATTCTCAAATTTATACAATCCATAGGCGGATCTAGAAATTTAAAAAAAAGGGGGGGGGGGTGCAGTCTCCCATGACTAATGTTTTGCACCATTCGATCTGGAAAGAGGGGGTTGCAGTCCTAAAAATGGTCGAAAATGACCTCTTTTTTTTGGATAAAATTTTCCGACCAAAAGGGGGAGGGGAAGTTGCAATCCCACTCTAAATCCGCCACTGCAATCTTATATTGAAACACCCCCCTTACTAAACCAATACAAAGGCTCTACCAAAGACCTAGACAGACCCCTAGCCGATATTTGATATATTTTTGCTGGTTACGTTCCTGCACAACAATACATTGACTTTTCATTTGTCCCAATGGTCAATACGTCGAGTTCACGTCATTTTTCATCCTGTTATAAATGATTTACTACTGTTACTCGTCCAAGCTCAACAATAGTCTGTATTTTTTAGCTATGTAGTCTGGACATATGCTTTGGTCCCCAATTCTGACATCTAGAAAAAGGCCCGGTTATTTTGTTTTTCGTCACAAAGTTGGTATCATGCATGTGCTACATGGTATCATTAACGACAAACGCATATAACAGTATCATAAAGCAGAGAATCACCTCACTTGACCTTGACATTTGATTTATGAGTGAAGTATCAAAGCCTTAGGCTTAGCTCTGTTTGTTTAAAAGATATAACCCAGGTTAAAGTTTGTGGAAATTAGGTCGATTGATTGACTGATTGATTGATTTTTGTTTAACGTCACACCACGAATATTTTACGTATATGGTGACGGCATTTTCCTGATGCAAGGCATACCAATTTTGACCTTTGCAACGGACCCACCCGAAGCAGTGAGGGATCTTTAACGTGCCATGCATACCACGACACGGGGCCTCGGTTTTTACTGTCTCATCCGAAAGACAGAACAGCGGCATAGCCAAAACAGGACTCAAACCCCGGCCTCCCGATCAGGAGTCCAGCGCGATACCACTAGGCCACGCCGGCTTTGAAAGTAGGTCGAAGTCCAAGATCAAAGATTATGGTACCAAATGAAATTTATTGTCACAAGGTATCCAAGTTTCAAAGTCCTACCCCTCTTGGTTCAAATATTGTAGACAATGTTAAAGTTTTTGAAAACTAGGCAAAACTCCACGGCCAAGGTCACAGGGTAAAAGATCATGGCATCAAATGAAGCGGTCTTCCACAAGGTATCTGTCATATGTAATATAGATAATTTGTTTGGTCAATTATCAAGCTGGCGTGGCCTAGTGGTATCGCGTCGGACTCCTGATCGGGAGGCCGGGGTTCGAGTCCCGCTCTGGTCATGCCGGTGTCCTGTCTTTCGGATGAGACAGTCAAAACCGAGTCCCCGTGTCGTGGTATGCATGGCACGTTAAAGATCCCTCACTGCTTCGGGTGGGTCCGTTGCAAAGGTCAAAATTTGTATGCCCCGCATCAGGCAGATGCCGTCACCATATACGTGAAATATTCGTGTGACGTAAAACAAAAATCAATCAATCAATCAATCATTGGTCAATTATCATATTCATTATGACTATATAGTCATAATGAATATGATAATTGACCAAACAAATTATCTATATTACATATGACATATCCATGTGTGAAGTTTCAAAGCTCTTCCCCTCTTGGTTCAAAAGTTATAGCCAAGGTTAAGGTTTTAGAAAAGTAGATCAAACTGCATAGTCAAATGTAAATGGTCCTAAATGAAAGGGCCTTCTACAAGATATCCATGTGTCATGTTTCAAAGCCATATCCCTTTTGGTTCAAATGTTATAACAAAGTTTTAGTTGTTGAAAAGTAGGTCAAACTCCAAGCTTAAAGGTCATGATCCTAAATGAAAGGGTCTTCCACAAGGTATCCATGTATGAAGTTTCAAATCCAAACCCCCTCTTTGTCCAAAAGTTGTAGCCGTGGTTAAAGTTTTAGAAAAAGTCAAACTTTAAGTTCAAGATCACAAGACATGGTCCCGAATGAAAAGGTCTACAACAAGGTATCCACATGTGAAGTTTTCAAAGCCGTATCCACTTGGTTCAAAATTATAGCCAAGGTTAAAGTTTTTGTCTACGCATCCTTTGCCGATGCGAACGTCGACGCTAGGGCTATGACATTAGCAGCCCCCTCCCTCCCCCGGACATTCGTCTCGGTTCGCTAAAAATTGTTTTGGTGCAAACTTAAATGAAAAATGTTTTGTCCATAACAGGATATGATCTGTTATCCTATAGTGTATCTGTTGTAGACATAGCAATGTGCCTATCTTCTGTCCGTCATCCGTTGTTTGTCTGTTAGCTTAAAACATTGTCATCTTCTTCAGACCTCTCCATGGATTTTGATAAAATGTGGGATGAAGCACTAAGGTCTCGGAATTAATGTACTGGTTTTCGGCTAGGACCGTCAAGGAGTAGATCAACTGTAGGGGAACATAGGCCCCAGAGGATAACAATGCTTAGGTGAGCTAGAATGTCTGATAAACAAATTTCAGACAAAATGACATCAAATTCGATCTTTACTTGATGGTAATGATGATGTAAACCAAGTACCAATACCTCAAAAATAGGGCACCGCTAACATGTGCATGATACGCCCGCATCATGTTTAAATGTGGTCTACAAGCCACGTCCTTTCATATGACACCATCAAAAGTTTTATTTCCCCTTTAGTTAAGGAGGAGAAGCCCGGGCAAGGATGGATGGACGGACAGACGACAGCGGTATAGCATAATACGCCAACATTTTTAAATGCGGGCGTATAAAAAATCTGGAAAACGTGCATGTCTATAGGCAGACGATCAAACCAGCTTAACTCCATCGATTTTATGTTTATAATGATATTAAAGAGGTTCATCACGTGTGTATATATACAGAGCAATTGATTATAACTCTCCATTAAAATAATGTGAAATATTTTATTAATGGGATAAGTCTACATATATAGGTAAATGTCAATGCAGTAAATTAATAATTAACATTCAATATCAGTATACGCATTGCACTAGGTCGATTTCATGACGAGATTTAATCAAATTCAACAATATAACACATCAACA
The DNA here is from genome assembly GCA_035048485.1 of Pteria penguin. Classification (NCBI taxonomy): domain Eukaryota; kingdom Metazoa; phylum Mollusca; class Bivalvia; order Pterioida; family Pteriidae; genus Pteria; species Pteria penguin. The sequence continues at coordinate 81,381,178 of CM068580.1, read as the reverse complement.
AAAACATGGTGACATCTGTAGAAATAGTGGAAGCATTTGTTTAATCACATATAACATCATTACTGAAAGAGAGAGGAGGAGAGAGAGACAGAGATAAAATCACACATAAGGGGGTTGTATAAAGGGTATGATTGGAGCACGCTATGACAGATGTAGTGTTATGGTTTTGCATATAAAGCAGAATGAATCGGTATCACTATTTAAGAGAAGTAAATAACTATTATATAATACTTCTGTGAGAACAAGATAATCAATAAGATCTTATTACATCAAGCTTGCCCTTGACGGAGTTCCCCTGAATTTTCATGTGAATAACACTCTACTGGAGTGAAACATCTAATGCTGAATAAGCAGAATTTATTTGGATATTTTTGCGTGAGTACTGTGAAAAAGCTCTTATAAGAGACTCACTCCAAGTGATCCAGATGCTGATGATAATTTTCATTGATTTCTTTATAAGCTGATAAATGTTCATTCGTCTCTAAATCATAATCAACATAAGATATATTTAATGCAATAACAATCTTTCTTTCTCAAATGTAGAGCCAATTTGTTTAAAAGATGTGGAATTATTCAATGGACTGTGACATGAACAACTCATCATGCTTTATTCATATAAAGTTTTTACTACATAATGTTTGAATTATATAATTCTATCATGGAGAAAGAGACAAGAGGTCCAATTAGGCCTACATCACTCACCTAAGCACAATTTGCTTATTCACAAACAACTGACTGCTTGAAACAATTCATAGATACATTTATTCTCTTGCTTATTGTGTTTTTGACAACTGATAAATGACTGTAAATTTTTTTCTCTACAATGAACAAATCAAAACAATGAAACAAAAACATGTCAAAAAGATTAAGGCAGAATTATTTCATTCCAATTTTTTTTAATCAAATGCTTTACTTCAAATAATGACGACTGCAATATATTCAAAAACTTTATTTGGAGTAAAATAGAGTTTAAAAAAAAATTGCCTTGCCTTTAGCAATTTTGAATTGCTACTCTTTAACATATCAGAACTGGCCTTTACCAAAATTAGGAAAAAGTAATAGAAAATCAAGGACACTAAATTTTTACAGGAAACTGTCAAATCAACATTGAAATAGATATTTCTAATAAAAGTTGGCAAATGAATGCTTTATTGGTTCTCTCTATATTTTGAATAAAGCAATAAAATGCCATTTAAATGTGAGAAATAAACTAAGTAAGAGTTTTTTGTTTCTAATGTGACTTACTGAGTGCTGCAAAAACACTTAGAAATATATTTTGGTGTAAAATGAAGTGAAAAATCTTTGATTCCATTAGGGTTTGAACCACTATCCCTCAGTATTCTAAAACTGACCTAAATTAAAAACAAAAACACCAAAAAAAAAAACGCAAGAGATTTGCATCACAGATGCAGTGTGCCGAGTTGCAAAACTTGCAACTCAGAGTGAATAATGTCTTACTACACTTTTTTTTTTTGGATACCCCACTCCCATGACCTCGACTTTTGCACCCCAGAAACAATAGGGCACATCTTCCACTCATGGTGTGTAAGTGTATGAAGTTTCATTGCAATAGCACTAAACGTCTTGGACTTATGGTCCAGAAAGCAATTTTTTATATTCCCCTTCTATGACCGTGACCCCCAAAACAACAGGGCACATCTTCCACTCATGGTGTGTAAGGGTAAGAAGTTTCATTGCAATAGCACTAAACATACTGGACTTACGGTCCGGAAACCAATTATTGATAGCCACTCCTATGACCTTGACCTTTGACCTTTTGACCCCAGAAACAATAGGGCACATCTTCCACTCATGGTAAGTAAATATATGAAGTTTCATTGCAATAGCATTTAACATATTGAACTTATGGTTTGGAAAGCAATTGTTGACAAACGCCTGTCTGCCCACCTCACATCAAACTAAAAGCTGAGTTTTGCAACTCGGCTAACAACTCATAAAATCTAGAAAACTAAATTCCAATATGACATTTTCAAAAAATCATTGACATAGATATTGTCTAATAAAACTTTGCAAATAAATGCTTTATTTCTTCTCTATATTGAATAATTCCAAGGAAATGACACAACATGTGTGCAAATGACTTCATCAGAAAAAATATAAACAAAGAGTCAAACATTTGTTTGCAGAATGGAATAAAAAATAAATGGATATGCCTGAAAACCTCAACACTTGTATGGGATTTTAAGAGCTTCATTCCTTCCAAGTAACATAAAAATCTTTCACTTAGTTCTGAAGAAGAAAGCCGTCGAACAAATAATTATTACATACTAATTATAGTATATCCCTCCCCTTTCCCTTTTTTGATCTTACAAAATTTGCCAAAAATAATTTTTGGATTCCATTTCTTTCCAATTACATTTATATCAATAAAATCTGTTAAAATGCACAAAATTGATGCATCATTGCAGAACTATAAGAAAATCTAAAAAACTAAATACCTTTCTTTGGTTTTGAAGTAGAAGTTGAAAATGTGAAAAGTTAATGGACAAATGGATGGACAGATTGACTACGGATGCAGGACAATACACTATGACAATATCTCACTTCAGCAAAAGGCAGTGGGGTTTTGAAAACTCTTTGGATTTGTCTATATATTTATATCATGCATATGAATATGAATAACATGGATATATGAGAAAATAATATTAATTTCATATGACAGTTAACATTAGGAGTATAACAAATATGACATCATTGAGCCAAACACATTTATGTGTTTTACATTTTATCTATCATGGTTAAAATTGCATACTTGACTTCTTGCAATACCTTGTTCTTGTATCATTCAAAATTTGCATAAAATAGTTCTTTTTCATATAGCACAAATCAAACAAATAGAACAAACAGAACTCTTTGAAGTAAAACACAGAATAACAATGCATTAGTAAATTAATTTTTTAAAACTGGGTAAAATGTGTATGCCAACATCAAAATTTGTAATCAAAGCTCTTCTAATGGGTGCTTCATTCATTTGGCATTAAAAGGTAATATGATGAAAGAGAAGCTTGAGAAAATGTTATGAAAATAGTGATGATTTGATTGCAGCTATCAATATATACTAAGGTAATGATACATCTGGACAAGATATCTACAAAGTCTTTGTATGACATCAAAGATTATATCACAAACTGTGTATATACAAATAGCATGTGCAGATGATAGGGAAAGTAATAAAGGTTAAAAAGACAACACCTAAAGATAACTCAAACTGGAAACCTAGTGTAATACACACATTGTGTCACCACATCACTCTGTACCCTGCCACAGAATCTCTAAATACAAACAATGGGATCTGTGTCATTTTATATATAGAGAGAGAATATAAAGTCTCATTTTATATATAGAGAGAATATAAAATACATGCAAGCAAGTCTGTAATTGTAAATGTTTTATGCTTTTGACTTTACAAACAATTACTATATTATAATACACCTTTTATTCCAAAGGATCACAATTTACAATTATGATTTTATAACGCAAATAATGACAATTTTTTACTGACATCAGTTGTCACAACAAATCATATCATTTACTTATGTTTTATAAGTCAGATTCAAAATCAAATAAATGGAAGATGTAAATATTGCATTGATAAGAAAATAAAGCAAGTTCAATGAAAACAGATGGGAAATTTCCACAAATAAAATAAAAACAGATCTTCACTAAAATGGTCTATAACAAACTTCAAACAATAACAAGAAATCACAGACTGCTAAAACAAGGGAAACATTCTAAGAATTTACAGCAATTAGCAACTTGATAATTTATTTTAATTAATAAACATATTAACTACTAAATCTTTAGACACAAAATCCAGCATTAATCAACATAATATTTTTTATCATGACCAACACCTTGTCAGTTTTTATTACACGCCTTGTTTTCTATTGATCAGTATGTATTTCCATGTATTAAGGATTTATATCTTCCATTATAGAAAAGTTTTTCGACAGATAACATATTAGTTCATGTTTGTTTTTTTTTGTTTATACACAAAACCTACAGTTAAGAATACTTTGATTTGAATACGTAAACTGTATATTGCAAACTACAATCTATAATCATTATAGAAATGAATTTGACAAGTTTAGTTTAATAAACACCTTACACATATGTACCACTCTTCAATCTATGATGCACACATTGCCCTATTAACGCTCAGGACAAACACTTTATCTAATAAACAATCAGAAAATGTTTCGTCGTATCAAAAAAAGGAAAACATTTTATCATATCAACTTTGAAATTCAATTCCTTTTTATCAGCATTATTATGCAAATCACACTGTCAATCAATCAAATACATCTAATGATTCCTCAAAATGTTACGTGATGAAATATATGTCTTATCATCAAGGATACACAAACTGACTTGATAAAACGCAAGAAAGACATGAAACTTGCTTATGAACAACTAGACATATAACCTGGAGGTACATGTATATCTGATATAATCTGACCTCTCTTTTATAATATCTATCAAACATTGAATAATTTAACATCAACTCATGGGTAAATAGAAATGTACAATGCATTAAAAACCTACCAACTACAATTCTTCAGAGATTAACTCTTATAATGAAAGAAATATAAAATGCCAAATTAGTTTGGAATATATCCAAGAAAAAGGTAAAATATCATAATGATATATGGTCAATAAGGGAGACTTTATTCATCTCTAAGGAAATCTGTATATAAGAAGTTAAGACTATTATGATAAACCTTAAATATACACACTGAATCATGCAGTATAGGATATCTTAAAACAAACAATATTGGAATGTAAACTGGCAGGTTATCCAACAAAACTCTCATAGTTTCAAATGGTGAACTGATGAGGGATAAGAGCCAAGCAAATCATCATCAACAAGCAATAGCAAATCATAAATCAAAAACAGCGAAAAGTTAACAATCCAAGTCACATATACCAATGGCAAAAGAACAAGAAATATCTACTGTAAGATAAAATATTGAAAAAATATATGTTATGGGAAATAACAATAGAAGATATAATAGAGGTAGTCATGCAAACTATATATATAACCGGGAGAAATAATGCACATATTTATATAAACAGGGAAGTTTGCATATTACAAATAATGGAAAAATAAAACAATACCTAATACACGATACACAAAAAACTCAATGCAATGGATAATGGAAACCAATACAATGCTAGTTATAAATTAATGACTAGATGCCAAACAATGAGATCACCAAATAATGAGTAAGTACCAAGAATTCTCTAGTCATGAAAGATTAAGCAAAAATTCCTTAGAAGACTTCATTCTACCTGTGACAGATTTTGAACACATTAGTGAGTTGTTTATCACACTCAGTTGCATTGTGAGCTTGCTTGTCTTTTCATCATCATAAATTTCCTTGGTAACATGGTTCTTCCCAAAATTTTCTGTTCTGCTACATCAGTACTCATCTGTTGCCCATCATTCAATTCAGTGAAGAAAAGGAACCTTGTAAGCTTTTGCAAATGTCTGTGTCAAGTATGTGCATACTTGTATGTAGAGTATGTCTTAGCATCTTGAACACTTTTGATTGCCATGGAAGTTTTGATAGCTACGTCAACACTCTGTTCAAATCTATAAGTACACTCAGTTTCCTGGAATCAGAACAAGATTAATCAAAGTAAAATAAACTATAGTACTAAGCATAAAAAAATCCTACGATACAAAAGGTGAGAATGAAAATCCTCAAATAATCACTTGTATAAAGTATTCAATATCTCTGTAACACAAAAATTTACCTGTAGAAAAATATCAAAGTAGTCAATAAAATTAAAGCCATCTTAAAAAAGAGTTCATAATTAACACAAAAGGTTACCTGCATACAGTAGACAATCATACACATTGTCACCTGAACAAAGAAGTCAATCATACAAAGCATTATCTCTATAAAAGAGTTAATATTAATACAGTCACCTGTAGTCAAAAATACAGTCACCTGTATAAAGTAGTCAATGATACTGAGTCACCTGTATAAAGTAGTCTATAATACAAATAGTAACCTGTATAAAGTAATCAATACTGTTACCTGTATAAAGTAGTCAATACTGTCACCTGTGTAAAGTAGTCAATAATGTCACCTGTGTAAAGTAGTCAATGATACAGTCACCTGTATAAAGTAGTCAGTAATACAGTCCCCTGTATAAAGTAGTCAATGATACAGTCACCTGTATAAAGTAGTCTATAATACAAATAGTAACCTGTATAAAGTAGTCAATACTGTCACCTGTATAAAGTAGTCAATACTTTCACCTATAGAAAGTAGTCAATACTGTCACCTGTATAAAGTAGTCAATAATGTCACCTGTATAAAGTAGTCAGTAAATACAGTCCCCTGTATAAAGTAGTCAATCATACAGTCATCTGTATAAAGTAATTAATAATACAAACATCATCTGCCTAACAAGTCATCAATACTTATTAGCCTCTTTTATGAAGAGTTCATACTAATGCATAATGTTATTCACGGTAATAGATCAGTAAATAATACCTTAATAAAAGAATAGATTTCTATTCCTTATGACACTGGTGTTATGTAGTTTGTTATATGTTTTAGAATGAAATGCTTTCCATTATACAAAAGATTTCAAAAACTATATAGAGTTTAGCAAATTTAAACTAGAGCTGTCCTAACAGGGCAAATACCTCCCATGGCAACAAAGTGGAAACATGCAATAATTCCTCCCGAGATAAATCACCGGTAGAAGTGTAATGGATGTCTTAGTTGTACATTTTGAGGCATAATGATTATGAAAACAATCTGGTTTGTGTGCACTCTGACCTTGATCTTGTAAATATGACCTTGGTTCAAGGTCATTACGCATCCTTGGGTCATGGATAACAATTGCGTGAAATGTTATCCAGATCCAACATAGCAGTAAGGAATTATGGCCCGGACAAGGATTTTGACCAAGTGTGTACTTTGACCTTGACCTTGGATCAAGGTCATGACACACCCTTGGATCATGAACAACAGTTGTATGAAATATTAACCTGGGTAATAATCCAACTTGGCAGTAAGAAGTTATGGCCAGGAATAGGATTTTGGCTATGTATGCACTGTGAACTTGACCTTGAAGATATGACCTTGAGTCATGGTCATGCCACACTCCTGGGTCATCTACAACAATTGTGTGAAATATTATCCAGATCCGATAAGGGGATGAGAAGTTATTGCCCCCACAAAAAAGTTTGCTATGTGTGCACTGTGACTTTGACCTTGAAGATATGACCATAGGTCAAAGTCTTTACACACCCTTGGGTCATGTACAACAATTGTGTGAAATATTATCCAGATTTGGCAAAGGGGTAAGGAGTTATGGCCCAGACAAATGTGAACAGACGGACAGACAGACAAGCAGGGTGATTCCTATATACCCCCCCTCTCCCAAACTTTTTTGTGTAAGGTATAATGAAGCTAAAGGGTGCATATTAGGCTACCAATAAGTCCCTCATCCAGACCCAAAATTCCAGATCCTAATTGTAAAAATACAAGTGATACTACTTTCATATATCATCATCAGATCAGCTTAGAACTGGAGTACTGTAGGCATGATTTTGTGACCCTTCAAAATTGCACCCCACAATGTACCAAACCCCCTATTTGACACTCAGTTGTGACATACTTTTGTACCATCAGACCATTTGTATTTTATAATAGCTAAACATTCAGAATTAACATATTCACTCTTTATAATGAACAAGAGCAATGCCTATGTTGCATTATATGCTTGTTGCTTAATTTCAAGATAGCTAATTTCTTCATAGGACAAAAACTCCTGTCAAAGTAGGCCACACACAATTCCTGTATCTATAATGGAAAAAAGTCTGGGAACTATGTGACACACTTTTAGCTCTAAAGTATGTCACAGTAAATCAATCAAGATGAAATATGAAATGAACATGTATTTCTTCACAAGGACGTTTGTGATTGAATTTCACAGCAGTACCTGTATCCGTAATGAAAATCTGTAAAACTATTTGACCTACATTTCACCATAATGTTATGGTGCACAATTCCAGCTGAAATGCAAACTGTATTTCTCTGAAAGTTTGTTTGTGACTAAACAAATCAAAGCAATACTTGTATCCATAATGAAATTCCAAAATATTTTGACCTACTTTTATTCCTTAAGTAGATCATGGGGTACCAGGGGCACCAATGGAGCTAAAATGATAACTGAATCTGATTTTCTCTGAAAAGAAGATTGTGACTAAATTTCAGAGCAAAATCTGTATCTATAATGAAAAAAAGACTGGAAAACTGTTTGATCTACTGAACCATAAAGTAGGTCATGTGCACAAATCTGGCTGAAATACGCTTTTGAGAGAAACACAGTGAACAAATTTCAACATTGTACATGCATCCTTTACAGAAAAAAGTCCAGAAAACATTACCCTGGAACAATACACATGAATGAACAATGTCATAACATAAAACATCTTGTATTACAAGGGCATATACAAAAGTATGGTCTTTCACATACCATTATCAAATCATTTGTATCTATAAAGATTTAGAAGAAAAAGCAAGGACAAGATATTTTGCCCATTCCATTTGCCTCTCTACAAGGGAACAAATATCCAGTTTTAAACCAAAGTGCATATCTTTAGATTATTCCCATTCATATACAATCACCAGATTGTATTTGTAAAAGAGAAATATTAAGTATTTTTATATAGGTTAAACTCATACATGTGCATCATGTATATATATTTATAGAATGTAGGGGAAAAAACTTCAGTTTAGAATGATGTTGCCTCAAATGAACTTCATTTCAATAAATTTATGTTCTACTATAGCTATAGATAGTTATTTCTAAATGCCTCAGTGTTAGTTCTCGTGAAAGTTTAACTGAAACTCTACACAAGTTTGCAAAACCGTGTTTCCCATGCCTTAAGTTACAGCACCATGTCAGGTACTGACAATTATTTAACAAACAATGGATTCCTATATAGTCTCTGTTGTGACATTGCAACTGTTTATTTAAAACAGGAATGAGATGCACAATGTGAACCAATTTGAGAGAATCTGGGAGTACTGATGAAACTCTGCATGAAGGTCATGTGAATGGTGTACGGTTAGAATGATGAGTGAAAGCATAAAAATGGTGGCAATATACCAGTATCAGCTCCTACATAGAATAATTTTTACTATAACATGAAAAAGAATAAAGCATTCAAAACAGGTAGATAGTATTGTACATTAATGTAATTCCTGTTAATCACTAGAGATCTAAATGCTTAAGGCAGTTTATGAAATACTAGTATACAAATAGCTACACTGCATAAAATTGTCCATTCACAATTATTTTGATCAATACTCATTGGAAAAAAGTTAGGAATGCATAATATTATGAAAATCTCATATATGAGAAAAGCAGAAAAAGTATTAACTGGTATTTATACATGTAGCTTTCAACTCAATCATGAAAAACGATACACTCAATCCTGTCACAAATGCTATGATATCATCTTGACAAAATATGATATATTACATGAATTAATAATCTTGCCATAAAATGATACCTATATCCTGGGTTATTTGTAATGGCTATTTTTATGAGTAAAAAAGAATGCAGACTATGAAAACGTTATTTTCCTTAATTATTAACATAACTAACGATGACAAATTCTTCTAACTTGACTACTGACTTGTTGAAATATGATACATGTATATCCTTACATAACTACTGAAACATCTAACGTTGCATGTTGTCACTTATAATATATCTAACTATGATGTTTCCTTCATACTTAAACAAAGACATATCTATCTATGACATATTCTTACCTAACTACTGAGATCAGGTCAAGGGCATAACAAAACCCTAGGTGAGAAGGGGGAGTTGTAGGTAGAATGAACTTGTGCAGTTGCTTTCCTCGAGAGATGTGCATGTTGTTATGATATTGACCCAAGAGGAGAGACTTTTGTTGAAGGTCACACACACACCCTTAAGTGTCAGACAAAGGTTCAATATAATATGGAAAATTGTCATTAAGAATTCAGGAAGATTGAAATTGTGAAACACTTGAGAGCTTAGAAACCATTTACCTATATCAATGTCCAGTACACTTGACCTTTGACCTTTTGACTCCAAAATCTATAGGGATCACCCTTATCACATGGGGTGTGGATCACCCTCATCCCATGCGGAGTCCATATGTACGAAATGGTGACTCTGCAAAACTTTATCAATGTCAGGTGCACTTGATCTTTGACCTTTGACTTCAAAATTGATATAGATCATCTTCTGCTATGGGGAGTCCACATGTCCACTATAGTGATTTAAGGTGAAAAGGGAAACCCATGAGGGCCCAGAAACCATTTATCTATATTAATGTCCAGTACACATGACTTTTGACTTTTTAAACTAAAAATTGATAGGGATCATCCTCATTCCATGGGGAGTCTGTATGTATGGTATCTTGACTCTTGATGAAAAGGATACCACTATAAAGTCCAGAAACCATTTACCTATTTCAATGTCCAGTGCACCTGACCTTTGACCTTTTGACCAAAAAATCAATAGGGATCATCCTCAACTCATGGGGAGTCTGTATGTATGATATCTTGACTCTAGGTGAAAAGGATAACCAAGAAACCATTTACCTACATCATTGTCTATAAATGTTCAACTATAAGATGCTTCCTAACAAATTTAATGATCAATCTTATATAACCATGCTTCACTGTGATATATTTTGTGTGGTATGCCTAACTGTGACAGGCTTTTCTTACCATTAATCCAGACATGCGGAACCATGGCATGATCTTTGTACTTAACTAAAGGCATGTGTAGTTTTAACATGTTTGCCTTACTTGGTTCATAGTTAGAGGTGAAAAAAATATCTTCTACTTTTTCATTATTCTTTTATTTACATCAAAAGATTGTTTGAAAATATTAAGATACATGAAACAATATATTATATGATAAAATATCCAATATCGCTCATTATCATCAAAGTAGACTCTGACACTGAATGGAGCTGATTAAGTCTCAGTAGTTTATGATTATGATCTTCAAATTGACGTCTAGGAGAACAGAAATGAAGTAATGGATGCAATGATACTACTTTAACAGTTTGACAGGCATGACTTCCTTATGTGGATTAGATTTCCATTAAATTTGTTTATGATTAACTAACTACTAAGGTGTTTTACTGCATCAAAATTTACCTCATACCTTTCATGAAAGTAACATTTATGAATGTTCTTAGCTAGACCCCAAGGGTTTGAATATTTTTTTAGACCAATTTGAAATGAATGAGGAATGACCTTGATAAACAGACTGATAGATGACAAAGTATCCACTAAGCTTAACTGCCTTTAGTAATGAATCAATAATCTTCGCCCAGGTTGAGTGAAGTGATGAATGCTTGTTACCCTTTAACTTACCCCCTCATCTGAGTTTTGATCATCACTGAAAGTGCAATCTCCACACCGTTTCCAACTTAGAAGGCAAGACTTTGAAGGAGGTGAATCATTTGTGATAACAGTGAAGTCAAACATCTTGGTGGTGCCAGGGGAGGGGGAGTGTCCAGGGACTGGTGATGAACATACCTCTAGTGCATCTGTGGGCAAGAGGGTGCAAATAAAACATAAGCAAAAAGCAAGCTTGCTACTACTTTCATGACTCGAGTGAGATTTTTTTAGCAAGAGAAAACCAAAAGCCACTCTTTGACATCTGAAAGCATGTAATGTATTAAATGTAACTTTGAGGTCATAATGGATGGTGAGATTTTAGCAAAATTCAAAATAAAAAATAAACATTTTCCTCAACAGTTTGCTGATATGCTAAAATAATGAGTATGGAAAATTCTGCAAAGCTATGAAGCTATTCTTATATTTCAAAAAGAGTTATGTTTTCACTGTAATTATTCTTGAATACACGAGATTTTGGGCTACAGCATGCTTTATGCCATGCTTCACTATTGAGAGCAATTCTGGAAAAGTAGGTCAAAGTCCAGGGTCAAAATCACTAGGTAAAAAAATTTTGATACCAGTGGAAGGTCTTGTCAAGTGAAATATCAAAGGCCTTCCACTAGCTATTCAAAAGTTAAAGCCAGTGTTCAAAATTTTACCATAGAAAAACAGTCAAAAACAGTCAAACAGACAGGCCAAACATCATATGCCCCTGAATCTTCAATTGTGGGACATAAAAATAAAGAGTCATATATATATATATATATATATATATATATATATATATATATATATATATATATATATATATATATATATAGATAGATAGATATATATATATATATATATATATATATATATATATATATATTACATAAATGTTCTGACATTAATTATGGGGTACAATTAAGAAATGTGAGTGGAATAAAAGATCAACATCATCAAACTTTGGACCATGTAAAAAAAAAAACAAATGTGTAAACAGAACTTAATTCTCCCAGTAAATTTTGGCAAGGATAAAATACTTCTGTCAAGACCATATATGTATAAATTTTCATGTAAGTATCTGTATTATTATTTAGATAAAATCAAGATGAAGATATATAAGTTCAAAGTCAGATGAAAAATTTGAGTAAAAATCTAAAATGGTTGAAATGGTCTTGTTTGACTGCATGAAGAAATTCACAGATACATGTATATATTCACTATATTTCCTCAATATTTTGAAACAAGAGGTCCAAAAAAGCCTATATCACTCAGCTGAGTACATTGTACCTTGAAAGTATCAGATTATTCTCTAACAAAAGTATCCTTTTCAGAAATTTTATTTCAAAAGTGAACCAAAAACAGCATGACATCATTCTAAAATACTGTTTTATTTTCGCTGGGGGACAATTTCGTGAAAATACCAATCTGAAATTTTGCATGAGGATATTTTTCGCAGATGCCTCTTTCATCTTTAAAATACAGTGCATTTTCCTCAATGAGAACAAATAAAATGTTTATCAGAAACACCATTTTGTATATTGCTGTTAAATATAAAGTTAACAATCCTTCAAAGTAGAAATAACACCTTCCAAACTCTAAATATTGTATGATTACTTATCAGTGTAAAATTGTCACTAAATACACATTCTTGTACCTGATACTGACTACTTCTCATTTAGTTTTAAACATGTTGCGCTTGTTAAATGGAGTGAAAAAACGGACTGTTCTGGAAACCCTAGTCTCCCTGATCCAGGGAGGGCCGCTACCTCCAAGAAACAAGTACTAAATGTTAATAATGATTGAAAGTATTTGTCTTGATTATCTGTTTGTCCATATTCTGTCTGTTACAGTTGGTCCTCCTTTTTTCAGGTAACTTGGCATTGTCATATCTTTGTATATGAATTCTTGCTATTATAAAACAGTTTTAAAACAAAGTATAAGCAGTCAAGGTTAGCCCTAAGACTGGAATCTAAAGATGTCAGGTGGGTTTTATTCCACGTGGGGGTTATTTTCGTGATTATTGTGTAATAGCCAAAAATGTGAAAATTACCCCCCACATGAAAATTTCCATGTTTGCAGTACTCATATATTATGAAAATCTAAGAAAATACCTGAAAATCATGCAAAAACAATGGAGTCAAAAAAATGTCAAAAAGTGTCAAAACTTGATTTCTGTATGGAATAAAAAACAATACCACTTCTTAAGTTACCCTTCTTGATCACTTCGATTCATTAAACTTGATGATCTATGCAACCACTCTGAGGAACAAGAGGCCCAAGTGGGCCTGTATCGCTCACCTGAGTACCTATATTATCAGTCATGCATGAAGGAAGAATTCATTTATTTTTGCATTAATGTGACTAAGTCAACACAGATGTTGAAAATATGTCAAATTTTATTTCAGGCTAGAATAAAAAACAACACTTTTTTGCACATCCATTCAGGTGATTTTGATATTAAGCATTTCCTTTGTCTCTGCAAGAAGTCATTCAGGGCAACAAGTTAGTCATTTTCTTTAGGTGGGGCCTTTTGTTGACTGATTTCAAGTCTGGGTCATGAACAACAATTGTTTCAAATATTGTCCAGATCTAACTTAAAATTGCCTAATTTTATATGTTGAGTGTTGAGAAACATCTAAAAACTTATTTAGATGTGTAATGAAATGAAAAAAAAATTTTGACCACAGCTGGATTTGAACCGCTACTCTCCATATTTCAATTACCAAGTGGTATATGTACTATTGTGAGAACTGCTTTTTAGACATGGTGGCATTATCTGTTAACCAATTTGGATGAAATTTACCAAATTGATAGAGGACTTTTAGTACTTCATGTATTCCATGTTTCATTAAAATCTTTCATGTGGTATAACAGCAGAAGTGAAAAATGTGATTGAATTGTTCCTATACACCCTCATTTGGAAGTCTTAAAAAATTCATAGAAAATCCAAAAATTGAGATATTGACAAAATTCTTTCAAAGTAACAATCCTTACCATAATTATGATCACAATAGTCCATAAGAAATCATCATTATCAATTAACTAGGAAATATGACACTTTTTTCTGCATTGAATCACCAAGTCCAAAGAAATGTCGAAAAAAATTCTAAAATTTGATTTTGGAAGGGAACCAAAATGACAATACATCTTCACTCATCCCTCTAGATCATTTCTATGCATTCTGTTTGTCTCTGTATACAGCCCGTATGAAAAAGAATATTGTTAAACGAGGGAACTCTTTTGTGACCTACTCTTGACTATGGTGGCGCCACCTGTAAAGAGGTCTGGACGAAAACAACAGAATTTGAAGAGGATCATAAGTGACTTATTTCTACCAAGATTTATTAAAATCCTTCAAACAGTTTTGTAGAAAAAGTTGAAAATGTGAAAAATGGCCAACCCCTTTTTTTTTGGAAGTCTTAAACGTAAAATTCCTAATTTCATATGTTGAGTGTTGAGAAACATCTAAAAACTTATTTAGATGTGTAAAAAAAAAAAAAAATTTTTTTGACCACAGCTGGATTTGAACCGCTACTCTCCATATTTCAATTACCAAGTGGTATATGTACCATTGTGAGACCTACTTTTAGACATGGTGGCATTATCTGTTAACCAATTTGGATGATCTGCACAAAAAACAAAACCTTTGAAAAGGACTATGAGTACTTGCATCCTACCCAGTTTTATCACAATCCTTCAAGTTGTTCTGTAGATCAAGTTGAAGATATGAAAAATTGTCCCCCCCCCCCCTTTTCTTGGAAGTCTTAAAAAATTCATAAAAAATTCAAAAATCGAGATATTGAAAAAATTCCTTCACACCAGCATTCCTTACCATAGAAATGATTAAATGAAACCAAATGAATGCATCAATGTTTACTAAAAGAAAATAATAACTCTTTAATGCATTAAAATAACAAAGTCCAAAATAAAAATGAAAAAACGTCAAAAATTTGATTTTGGAATGGAACCAAAAATATCAACACTTCTTCCCATATGCCTTTATCTCATTCCTATGCAGTCGGTTTGTCGCTGTATGCACCCGATCTGAATAAGAAGTTTGTCAAAGGAGGGTACCCTCTGTGACCTACTTTTGTCTGTGGTGGTGCCACCTGTTCATGGATCCTGACAAAGATGACCACATTTGTCGGGGACCTTGAGTATTTGATGCATGCCAAGTTTCATTGAATTCCAGCAAGTGGTTCCGAAGAAAAAGTTCAAACTGTGAAATGTTTACACCAATTATCCCACCCCCCCTTTTTCTTGAAAGTCTTAAAAAATTCATAAAAAATCCAAAACATAAAATATTGAAAAATTTTCTTCGCAGTAGTATTTCTTACCATCAAAATGATCAAATTAAACCAAATTAATGCATCAATGTTTACTAAAAGAAAAAAATACCTCTTTTCTGCATTAAAACTACCAAGTACAAAAAAACGTCAAAAAAACGTCAAAAATTTGATTTCGGAACGGAACCAAAAATAACAACACTTCTTCACACATCCCTCTAGATCATTCCTATGCATTTGGTTTGTCTCTGTATGCCCCCGGTCTGAAGAAGAAGTTTGTCAAAGGAGGGTACCCTCTTTGACCTACTTTTGCCTGTGGTGGCGCCACCTGTTGATGAATCTGGACGAAAAACAACAACACTTGTAGGGGACCATGAGTACTACATGCTTATCAAGTTTCATCAAATTCTGTTCAGTGGTTCTGGAGAAGAAGTCGAAAATGTGAAAAGTTAACGACGGACGACGGACGACGGACGGACGACGGACGGTGATTGATCACAATAGCTCACTTGAGCCTTTGGCTCAGGTGAGCTAAAAAGCTGTCAAAAGAAGGTAACTTCTGGGGCTTATGTTGCCCCACCCTGGATCTCGTCAAAAATAGCAACATTTGTAGGAAACCTTGAGTACTACATATCTACCAAGATTCATCAATATCTTTGATTAGTTCTGAAGGAGATTTCCATCAAAGCTCATAATTACATACTAATAGTATATCCATCTTACATTTTTAAATTTAAAAATTGCAAAAAAAATCCTACAAATGATTTTTGTTCTCCAGTTCTTTTCAATTTCAAGTATTACAATAGAAGTAATTAAGATACAGAAAATCAAAGCACTATAAACAACCTATTGGAAGAATATTTCAGAAATTACCTGAAAACAGGCAGCAATGACATAGTCCAAAAAAATGTAAAAAAAAAAACCCAAAAAACAAAAAAAAAAATCACCCCAAAACATGTCAGAACTCTCACTTGTGGTATAGGACATACTAGAACACTGAGGAAATCAGGAGGGGCCCCATCAAAGGCTTTTACAGAAGAACAGCAGCATTATTTCTCATAATATTCAATTCAACTTTCCTTAAAAGTTTGTTTTCCTCTCATTTTTAAAAACTTTAAATATAACATCTTATTGTTACTCTGGCCTCAAAGTATAGGTGTCTACCACTAGCCTTTCTTTATCTATGCATGAAGTTTGAAGACTGTACTATATATTCTTGTTGAGTTATCACATGACAACCAAGTATGTATGTGTCTAAACCATGGTCATAATTATTCACATCTGATTGTGACCTCGAAAGCTATTGGTGTCTTCCTCTCACCATTTTCTATATTATTTTGAATAGTATTTATGATAATCTTCTTAAAAACATCAGTCATGTGTGTCATAGAAAGCGCTGATAGGATATAATTCTATTTGCACGAACAAAAATTTTTAAGTCCAATCACTCTGTAAATACAAATCGGATAATCCTCAAAATCAAAAGGCTTCTTCGTCTCATTCAAATATTACATAGAAAATTTGTGAAAATTGTTTAAATTAAACTCAAGTTATCACATGCAGAAGAAATTGCTGACAGACAGACAGATGGACAGAGTGATTACTATAGGCTCCCGCAATATGGCAAGGCCCTAAAAACAACAACTCTTCTCGATCAGAACACACTTCTAGATCTTCTAGATTCTAGATACATTTGGTTTGATGATATATGCAGCAGGTTTGAAGAAGTCTATTAAAGTAGGATACCCTCTGAGGCCGAAAAATTTCTGGAATACTGATTTTAACAACAGGGCAATTACTTTTGTAAAATATAGTCAGTTGGAAAAAAGAAGAAAAATCAAAATTCATGTGTCATACTTAACATACACTCCAAGTTTCACTTTAGTATCTAAAATCACAACAAAAACAAAATTCCAGAATGATGAATTTCATCAAAGGGCAATAACTCTTGTAAAATGGCATCAACTGAAAAAAACGTTGAACATCATATAGAAGACCTCATACCATATATACACACCAAGTTTCATTTTGATATCAGAACCTTAACTAGTATGTCCAGTCTCATGACAGGTATATAGAAATAATTTAAACTATCCCAAGGAGATAAATATATCTGAGATCAAGAAATGGCTGACTGTACATCAGCTGACTATTGGTTCACAATCTCTCTTAGTAGCTTCATAAAGGAACAAGTAAATTCAGAGAATTGTGGCCCCCAGGATTCTCTCAGTAAGAGTGCAGTTATCTGTGACATACTGTCATGGTTGTGCATGTCCACAGACACACATGTCAAATATGAAGGCCCTACGTCTTGGGTGAAAAAGTTACACTGAAGTAGGTCAAAAGTAACAGTCAAGGTCACATGATAAAAAATTCTAGTACCAACGGAAAGGTATTGCAATTAGGGACACACATGCAAAGTATGAAGGCCCTACGTCTAATGGTTAAAAAGTTATGACCAAGGTTAAAGTTTTTTTGACAGACGGACAGACAGATGGACGGACAGATGAATGAGATTTAATGTCCCCACGCTTTCGCAAAAAGCGGGGGATAATAATAATGGGTATCATTGATCTATGCATATTATATCATTTGATTTAAAAACATACTGAAAGGCTGTTTAGCTGATAGACAAGGTGCATAAAGCATGAATTCAACAAAAACAAAGTGCATGTTACTTTTGCATCGGAATCAGTATTAATTAGAAGGGCAAAATTATCATTCAAAGCAGTAAATGTGATAGCCATAAACAATTTGTAGATTTAGTTGAAAAGTCACGGCATGAAGAATAAAGAGTACACTGGATTATACCAGGTCTTGCTTGTAAAATTTGAAGATAAGCAATTCAGATCAGTGAGTACAAGCAGTAACATCTATTCATCATCTAATAGATTATTGCTTACCAAAATATTATTATCTTCTATCAGTTCACATACAAATACATTTGTACATCTATCAGATCATTAGAGACCAACTCCATCCATGACTAGCCACAGAGTTTCAGTGAGATAATGACATGATGGCAATCATTACAATGAGACAATGGACCTATATGAATCATATCTCTAATTTACCACAGATTTAGTGTGGTATTGTTTAGCTGTTTTTTATTATTATATCAATGCCTTACCAGATAATCCAAAAAGAAAGATGGACATGAAAATATCCATTACTGACTTACCAAAGACATTAAAATAATTTCAAATGTTGGTAATATATCTTTATACTTAGTAAGAATAACAAAAGCAAAGTTAAAATATTGGGATTCTATCTCTCAAAAAACTTTATTGTGGTGCTTTAACATCAAAGTACTGATTTGTGAGTCACTTTTATATGAATAACACCTCCAATCAAAAAACAAGTCTTAAATGTAGTTCACATGAAATTGCCAGACATAAAGTCAATGGAGTTGCAAGTACGGCTCAAAAGTATTCGATAGAATTGGGCTTCAGTGTGAGCAGTATGTCCGTTCACGGTGCGCCCAGTGTGAGCGAGATGCCCTTTCATGGTATAAGAAACACAGATTAACCTTATAAAGTGATGGAAGGTATATATAATTCTCTTCTTAAATGAAACTAGTAATTGCATATTAGATTGAAAGATTAAAAGAGATTTTTATGGGATGTAGCAATGCCAAGTAAGACTGATCTGAATACTGAAACGTTAATAGTACACATATTTACATTATAGTTAATTGCCCACTTAAATTCAATTCAACATACAACATCCACATCATTACCATCAGGAACAGTGTTTATTCAACAATAATTTATCTATACTGATGTTTTTTGCACACACATCTGATCATTTTAATTGATTCCTTGCTTTAGCATTATTACTCAGGAAACTGACATTCATGAATGAACTTCGGTAGTGAATGACATTATGTAAGTTTGATCTGCAACTACTAGATTAGTTTTTATATTTATAATCTACATGCAACCACAAATACCATGACACTGAATCCCAATGTTAAAAAGTATTTCACAATATTCATTGTATATAACATTCTCAGAGTAAATAGAGACTTGATATTAAAGATCTATAAACAATTGTTTACTCATCGAAGATTTGGATTTGATGTGATATGTATTAACAGAAAGTATGTTTTTATTTTGTTAATTTCTAGCACCACACCAGGATTATATCACCTAAATTGTAGCAACATCTATCTTATGCTCTAATTGATCACTTTGACCAACAAAAAAACCCCACCCAAAACAGTAAAGAAACACCAGAGACTGAGGCAAGATATCAGCATAGCATCATCAGCTTACCAGAGTAATTAGGATGAGTAGTGGCATTAAAATGAGTTTCCATTTCTCCGCTGCTCTCGTCTTGAGATGACCTCATTAGGGCTTTGCTGTAGGATGTGCGTGTGTGACCATTACGAGTGGCAGAGGAATACTGGTTAGAACGAATAGAGTCATTATTATTCCGACTTCTATGACTGGGACTCTGACGCCGCTTCTTCAAAAATTGAACAAAACCATGTTTCCAAGGTGAGCATTTCAATGTAGTCTTCTTGTTATCACTAGAGTTATGTTTGCTTGGTCTTTCTACTGAATTCTGTAAGAAAAACATATTACCATTTCTAGTGCATTTTTCCAGATTAACATGATGCAATAATATGATGCATGTTTAACATAAAATAAAAAAGCGAGAATGTATTGTGCATTTCTACATCACATCTGCACATTGACATATCAAAAGCAAATTGATTAAACTTTCTTTATCTTTTTCAGTTTAAGTTTAAAATTCTCTTTATTCTTACAAGTTGTAATATATGTATTCTTGTACACAATGAGAACATTCATAAATCTAACATCTAACATCTAATTTTACAAAATTCTTTTTAATCATCAGATACCTCTATTTTTTATATCTTTCTGACACTTGAAATTTCACAATCCTAGATCAGGGGATATAAAATCTGTTTCAGTAACAATTATTTCAAATTAGAAAACAACACTTTATCAGATATAGAAGGGTAATGACCGTCCAGAACACAAAAAATCATAATGATCATTCCCTTAGCAGACAAAAGCAATCACTATGGCTCATATGAGGTGAGCTAAAACAATGAAGCATGGCAAAGACATAGAATTAGACCAAAAACCTTAAAATCACCAGAACAGAAATGAACATAAATTACCATATGGTATAATGATATATAAATTTATTTATCATGCAAAATGATGGGAATAAGAAGAGTGTATGTTACTAATTCCAAATCCTCTAGCAGTGCAATCTATATAAGGAAAATTAAGAATTCTCTTGTAGTATGAAACCTACATTATACAGGAAATGTACATTATATCAAATAACAGCCCTCTAGTGTAATTAATATATATTGGCTACTTGCCAATACCAATATCGGGTGTACTGGGTATTTCAATATAAATAGTCATGTATTAAGCTAATCATAAAAATGCAAATAAATCAAAAACAGGAATGCAAAGGAGTTAGAATGATGGCAAGAATTGTTACATAGTTGATGCAGTTGATGACAGTTTACAAATTTGAAAGACAGTACATCTAATACAGTATCTATATAATGTAAATTGCAATTTACCTTATCTTACTGATCAAAAAGCCATATGCTAAGCAGTGAAAGAAGAAATGACATGTGTCACAAGGTACATATTGTTGGGGGTGTTTGGTGTACTGGCAAGTGAAAGATAGGTAGAACTGATTTATTTTCATATGCAAAATTCAGCGAAAAAATAAGACAAAATGGAGCTTGATTTGAAATGATTTAAAAGAAAATGAACATCAACTAAGTAATCAAAACTTCTAGAGCATTAGCAGCTAGCTGGTCACCATCAAAAGTGTCTCCAGAAAATAAAATGTAGAATATCTCTTTCACACAGCAAGGATGTGTAAGTTCTCTTATACTTTTTTTGATAACCTAATGGCATTGAATATACTGTCCAACACATCGATGATGATAAATCATGTAATCAACTGAAAAAGTTATAAAGTAAAGACTAAAACTCCTCTAAGGAACAAACTTAAACAATTCATTTCTATCAGATCTCCAATCACAAAACTCTTTTCATATGGTATTATTGAAGTGTCAGATATCACTTGCATACATAAGAGGGTATTTTTCCAAGGTATTGCCTGTGAAGAATGAAAACAAGGGTGTAAAGAAAAAATAGGCAGAAAGATAAATGACAGAAAAAATAAATTTGAAGAGTTGCTCCGCATCAGTGCAGGCAAAACAAAATAATATTGAGATGAATTAAGTAACTAATAATCCACAAAGTGACATCTTACAGGATATTTTGTATGATATTTAATTTTATTCAGTGCTCAGTGTCAAGATCAAAATAATATCACTTAATCTAGCTGTATTATCCAAGCAGGAAACTTGATTAATAACATTGTGAAATTAAAATTAAGACATCCTAAATTTTTTTGAAATCTGACATAAACAATTATTTATCAGAAATAAAAAATGGTATCTTCAATTGATTTAAAGATAACAAACTACGAACAGTATTCATATAATTAATTAGAACTGCCCTATTGGGACAAATACCCCTCACATTATAAGAGAAATCTGTTTTTTTAACCAAATTATAATTACAAGGTCAAAACTCAAGGTCAAAGTTGCTAGGTCAAATGACTTGGTATCAAAATAAAGAACTTGTTATGGTGAATGTGTGTATGACATATGAAAGCCCTATTGCATATACTGTTAGATAATTCTGCATAGAGAACTTCTTAATTAAAGTATTATCACAGGTATTCGTAAACAAATCATGTGATAACTTTGAAATGGCCCCTTTGGTTTAGCCTTTACTATAAAATACAGTATTTATAGTATAGGCTAAACAAAAGGGGCCGTTTCAAAGTTATCATATGATTTGTTTACGAATACCTGTGAGTATTATTAGTTTTTATTACAGAGCCAAAGGTTAAGGTCAATGTCACTGGGTCATAAGTCTTGGTATGAAAATGTAGTACTTGTTACAGTGAATGTGTGTGAAATATGAAAGCCACATCCCTTGAACTGTAAGAGAAACCTGCTTACAGAATTTCTTAACCGAAGTATAATCAAAAGACCAAAGTTCAAGGACAAGGTCACTAGGTCAAATGTCTTGGTATCAAAATGTAGTACTTCTTCTGGTGAATGTGTGTGTGTGAAATATGAAAGCCCTATCCATTATACTTTAAGAGAAATCTGATTACAGAACTTATTTACCAAATCATCAATACAAGATCAAAGGTCAAGGTAACTAGGTCAAATGTCTTGGTGTTAGTAGTTATTATGGTGAATGCATGTGTGAAATGTGAAGCCCTATAGCTTATACTGTAAGAGAAATCTGCTTACCGAATGTCTTAACTGGATGAAGAGATAAACAGACCGACAGGGGGATTCCTATATACCCCTCCCATACTCCCATACATGTACTTCGCTTACAAGGGGTAGGGGGATAATAATTTATACATTTATTACAAAGACCGGAAAACTGGGCAAACTCTTATGTGTTTAGAAAACAGTTGGGATAAGTGCCAAGAAGGAGTAAGCATCTCCTGTTGACATATCACATGACAGAAGAACTCATATTTTCCTACTTTTCATTTTAAAGTTTACCTGAGACAAGAATTATAATAATCAGTGAACAATACTGACTTGGCCTTTGGGACCTGACTTAAGGAATACATATCCAATGGTCAAGGACAATAACTGTGCAGAGTATGAAATCTAAAATCATCAATTTGGAGATCTGGCTTTGTTAGAACAGAAGAATAAAGTAATATTTTTCATTTTGGGTTCTTTATCTAAATATATACCCATGAGTCTCCCTCTTTTTCCTTTTACTGTGCTTGAACTGAACATGAGCAAAGCAGAAATGGTACTCCCACTTAAATATGAATAAGTAACCTAACATTCACAATTTATAATACATGTTATATATGGAAACTGAATTACATACAAAGAATAAAAGTCTAGGAAGCAGAAATCTAAAACAGTTTACAATAATTCCTTAATGAAATTAGATATATTTTGACCTACATAAACCTCATACATGAAAAGCTAATATTTAGGTTTAGCTAAATCTTTATGCATTAATACACAAACCAAGAGAGAGATTTGTAAGCAATAGTACTACACCACGCCAAGATTATGGCACTTATATGGTGGAAGCACCTGCCGGATGCATTGCTCCATAATTTCATTCTATGTCATGGACCCATCTGAAGCAGCAAATGATCTTGTACGTGCCAATGTATACTGTGACACAGAGTCTTGGTAAATAAAAAGGAAAGACAGAGAGGCAAAAGATCAGAGATCACCTTGGTAAAAATTAAAGCTGACAGAAATTTGTAGAATATCAGATCTTAATCCAAAACTTTAGAAGGAAACTTGTGAATACCAAATTGCTGAAAGCACAATGAACGAGGTAAGTTTGTAGAACAGACTGAACAGAAAGAAAAGTATGTGGCTTAATATAGTCTTTTACATTCAATGGTTTATTTGTATAGAAATTATACCTCATTTAAAGATTTATATGCTGAGAAAGTGTCATTCAAGAGAAAAGACTATATTCCGATTTTGATAATTGCTGTCTTTTTGTCCGAGCTGATACATTTTGGCGTTGTTTTTCAACGCCAAAAGGTATTAGCTCGGACAAAAAGACAGCAATTATCAAAATCGGAATATGGTCTATTGCATTGTGTCTCCATGTCTAAGTCATGTATATATCTTGTTTCATAAAATTCATTAAATAAAACTATGCCACACTGATCTTAACAACATCATTATAAGTACTTTATTTCTAATGAAACAACAACTGATATTGCAATATTTACAAGCTTTAAATGGCTTAATTGTACCAATAGTTTTACTTTTAAAAACTTTCCATTTATAATCTATTTCAATTCATGAATAGTTCTTATGTTCTCACACCCCATATTCCATAAAGAAAAATACATACACAAAAATATATATGAATAAAGAGGGGGTGACTAAGATTCAGGTGATATCAAATAAATTTCATGTTATGAAATGAAATTCAAATACTATTACACAATTAGCCCATATCAATGCACTAGTCTAATAAGCTTTTACCATAAACAACTACTATCATTTGGCAATCATATAACTATACGTTCCTATTCAAAATGATGATATTTCATTCACTTTGAGAATAATACACATACACTGAATTGCAGAGTAGAAAAAGGATAAGCTTATGATAGGTCTTACTTACCTGTGTTTTCTTGGCTTTGATGTCATTACCCGTACTATCTGCATTACATTTGTTTTTCTGAATTGTTGAAATTTTGGAGCCAAGAATGAGCATTTCTGTATCTTGTTCA
The DNA here is from genome assembly GCA_035048485.1 of Pteria penguin. Classification (NCBI taxonomy): domain Eukaryota; kingdom Metazoa; phylum Mollusca; class Bivalvia; order Pterioida; family Pteriidae; genus Pteria; species Pteria penguin. Next base: position 81,356,103 of record CM068580.1, on the reverse strand, counting down.
TCTGAAAAAAAAGACAAATATTTAGCGTTAATTCAATACAATAATACAAAAGGCTACTTTTCTCCTATTTGTCAAATCTCTAAATGTAAATTATCATACCTTTATCCATTGGGTGTACTTTGGCTTTGCTAACAGTTGTGGATTTTTCTGTACCCTCCTCTTGTCTGTCAATTCCTACCACACTCCCTGAGCTCATGAGCAGTGAATCAGTGCATGTAGGCTCATTTCTGAAACATACAAGCCATTATGTTGATATATTAAAAAAAACACTGTGATGGCCTAACCAAGAAACTTCTACCTCCATTGACAGCAGTGTAATCATGATCATTAGGACAACATTTTACAGTCATTCAGGTCAAACTTGCAAGGTCAGAAGTATAAGTGGTCTTACTTAGTGGAGTATGCAAGTTTTTTTCCTTTTTTTGGAAAAAGTTTTTTGTAAATGGACCATATGTAAAATATGACAAATATATTGGTTGGTTAGTTAATTGGTGTTTTATGTCGCTTTCAAAAATTTTTCAGTTATATCGCGACATGGAAGCAGGAGGTAACCAACCTCTTAAACATAGTTGTGCAACCCGGGAATCGAACTCGGATCGTCGGCGCCGCAAGCCAAGCGCTTTATCCACTACACTAAGCCTGCCCCTATATGACAAATATAAAAATCTGGTTTTGGTCAATGATCACTGATCATGGAGACAAATGATGGGTTTGATTTGAGTATCATAAATGTGCATGGAAGCCAGAACATATTAAATCAGTTCATGAAACATGTGACTCATATGCAATAGCATGATTGGTAGACAGTCAAACAGAATGATGGCTGTAGTTATCCCTAAATGCTGTTATAATTTAGCTTAATAATTAAGATACATTATCAACAGTTTAAAGTTGAGAACTGAAAGACTACATTGGAATTGTATTTTGATTACAAAATTGATAATCTAAGCTCTAAAATGTCATCCTAATTATAAAAATCCATTTCCATCTATGTCATATCACAGTATCTTGTTATGAATCTAGAGTTATAAATTGTGAAAACAATTACGTCCATTTTTGTATTAATTTAAACTAAATTATTTAAATACTGATTGTTTGCTTTGAAAGATGAATTAAGTCTTATTTTCAAACTTAAGTATACATGTACACTGAGTTAGGCACTTCATTGTTTGTAGTACTCTGGTAAAAGAGGTAATGTTATAGAGAACTGATAGTGATAAAATGGCATTAATTTCCTTTAGATTTACCTTTAAGGGAGAGAGGGAAGTAAATAATAGAGCTGGTTTTGTAGATAATGTTACATTCACAGAGAAGCAATTTAGGTGAGACAGAAAGTTTAAATTCACAGTAATAATTTGCTTCTATGCTATTGCTCCTATGAATACAAAACATCATGTAAAACATAAGAGAACCAAACTCATTCTTACATTAATTGTATCAATTTCTGCATCTAAATGAGAAATGCAAAAAATAAGAAAGAATATCTAATTGTCACATACAAGGCTTCTTTCCGTCAATTTAAAACACATTCTAAACTGCTGTTCCTTATGTTATTTACAACATGAAGAAAGTCAAAGAAACTGAAATTATTCTTTTAATTTTAGATGAATCAGATTCACTTTGCCATAATTACTCATGGTCATGTATTACATTTAGGCCTTCACCTTTAGCAACTACTTTAGTGGTATCATTACCCAGTGATGAATGTGTGATGTCAAAAACATAATGTGTTCTTATAAATCAATGAACATGCCTATTGGGTATCATAATTTCAATCAAATATAGCAAAGTAATTAACATTTTCAAATGTTATGGCATTGTCTTAAACTTAAAAAAAAAACCTTCATTTCAAATCTTTCACATGATAAAACAAATTAAACTAATACATTGTATTACATTAATCAGCTCTTTATTTGAGATATTTATATCCTTACCTTTTTATATTTTCTAATTCCGAAATGCTATTTCCTTCAATTGCATATTTTGTGCTATTTTTTCCACATGATATGTCAGATTTTGCACTTTTGTGAGATTTTAATTTTGCATTTTTCTTTTTATTTAGGTTAAGTTTGTAGGCAAAACACGGCAATGTAGGGGTATGACTACAGCTTGAAGGAGTAGTGGCATTTGACTGCAAAGCTGTGTCAAGATTCGATGATGACATTAGAGCATCAAAATCGTCACTATGGAAGCTCTCTATTCGAGCAAGAGGGGTTTTGAACATATTACGGGTTGGTGTACTTGGCATAGAAAACTTGTATAAATGTTTGGAGTAACTATCAACAGGTGTAAGAGGGCTGAGTTTATCCTCTCCTTGATCGTTGTCCTTGCCCTCTGAATTTGGAACACTGATAAAATACTTCCCATTGCTCTCTTTGGAATCATTTATTTCTTGTATACTATTTTTTTGAATAGGAAGATTTAAATCCAGCTTTTGAGATACTGAATTTTCCATTTTTAAATGCTTGCCATTGGATAATCTACCATTTTTCATACTATGAGATGTTTCCTCAGAGGTATGTTTCACAGGAAGGCATAAAATTTCATTCTTTTGTGCATAAGAAGAATCGTCTTTTAAAGAATCTTCCTTGTGTTTTTGCTTTAATGACACTTCCTTTGGGTTTGAGTCACTATCACTCGCAACAATGGCTTGCTTTTGAGGACTTCTACCACTTATAGTCAGTGGATTACCACATCTAGTTCTCACCACTTCCACTGGTTGTATTATCTCCATAGCTGGTAACAGTGGACCTGTTGCCATTAACTCTGTCGGTCTTTCATTCACACCCTGCTTTCTTGAGCAATCAAGGTCAGTCAGGTGAATTTCACTTAATCCTAGATTCATTTCATCTACACTTTCATCTACATACATGAAATCACTATCACTTCCACATGCCTGACAATCATAATCCATTGCCATTGGATAGTCACCTTTTTGCATAGATGCTTCTGGAAAAATTTCCACTTGTGAAGAACTCATACCATTTTCAGCTTCATCACTAATACTATGGTCCAAGTTCGTGGTCAGTAAATTACATCTGATGTCTTTCTTTCTGGCCATCCTTTGCTTAGGTTTCACTATATTCTTTATATCAGTTGATGCTATCCTTGCTTCTACAGAATCATGTTGTGTTTCTTTTAAGCCTGGTTTTGATTTCTTTCCTTGAGTATTGAAGTCCTCTATGTACATTGTAATATCAGCAGTTGGCAACAAGGGCTTTGAGTCCACCCAATCACACTTGGGTGTTGCTTTCATAGAACCTGAAATATTATCTGCTGATCCGTCCACACTACTATGAACATCAGATGCTGAATTTGGATTTGATACATCAGAGTAATTTGGCAATTCATCTAAACATAAACTCTCCGAATTCTGATTTCTTGTTTGCAAGTCTGGCACATGTAAAGTCAGAGCTGCTTCTTCATAGCAGCCCTGAATGCCTAATTTATCTGGACGAGAGATTGGTGAGGTTTTAGGAGGATCAATAGTGATTGAGGGGTTTATAATTGCTGTAGGGCTATTTGGTTGAGAATTACTTCCTGTGCCCAAATGTTCTTGCTGAAGCATACTTTTGCGATTTGTTGGTCCATAAGAACTGGACCTTTGCTTCATTTTAGATGATCTCCTACGTCTTGAACGCCTATTAAAGGGAACAGGCAAAGCAGTTTGGTTAGGTGATAGCAGGTTGGGATTGTCTGGGGTGCCTTGGGACACAGCCAGTGTCTCTGTCGAAATCTGAGCAGAGTCAACCTACAAGTACAAGCTTAAGCTTATATTTCATCCATGTTGGCAAAATTTTACCTCAATATACAGTAATTATAGTAGCACAGTTACCAAATTAACTTATATCATATATTGCATTTTTGAGGTTTCTTTTTATAATACTGAAAATATTTACTAATTAATCACATCTAGTCAGCAAGGGCATGTTATGTATATTACTAGAACAGAATATTTCAAGTGATATAGCCATTCTTAGTCCATTACACTTTGTCAGGCAATCCACTATTTCATCGGCATTAATTAAAGGCCACATGCCATATATTTTCTATTAATTATAGTTTACATTAGCATATCTCCTAATGAATCACTTTCATGCTTAAGCAGTATTTGGGGTTCCCTTTACTTCATAGTAAGTAAGTTTAACCTGATACTTCATTGATAAACATGACCTAATCAGAATTTACAATTGACCCAATATATACCCCAAATCTTAACTCTTTGATTTTCAATCATTTGGACATGGTACTATACATCTAGTTTTTATTTGACCTTTCAAACTGTATCTTATCTGTGCTAAAAGGATCAATTATATATATGATGCTTGTAAAAATAAGAAACAGACTAGTAATATAACCAAAAAATATAGCTCATCAGGTAAAATGTCCTTGCATAGTCACAGCAAAATCTAAAATTCCTTCAGATCATCAGTTTGACTTCAAAACTACAAGTCGCAAAAGTAAAAATTTAAAAGATAGTATAGTGTTATACATTTCTTTTATAGGTGAGCTGCATGTGTAATCTTTGTTGATGGAAAATGAGGCATTAATGGTACACGTACAATTTCTCTAGCCAATGTATATGTGTGAAGTTAAATGAATCTATTTCATACACCTGTTTCTTGGTACATTTATACCCATCTGAAAGAACAGTGGTGAGTAAGTCCTAATCGAAATGTTAAGAATATATAACTACCTTAAATATTCATTGTAAAATGTGAAACAAAAGGTCAAGGTTTTAAAACTGTTCTATGATTAAAATTCTCAATCAAGATGTGTTTGTGTACACATGAATTTTCATGAAGGTATCTCTTAGTTTCTATGGAATTCAGTTAAACACAAATGTCATGTCTGGGTGTAAGGGTCACAAAAGTAGATGCATGGTTTAATTTGCTCCTGCCAAGACATATATATGCATCAAACTGTATGAGGTTATCTTATTACTTTCTTTTCCAGGACTTGGCTAAATGCATGATAGATGAAAAGAATGGATGTACATGATCAAAACTAAATATCCCGAGTACATTCAAGATAATCATTAAAAACAAAGGAGGTTAAACCCTTGATAAGAATTCTATAATTGAGTGCGACAGGCTACAAAAGCAATTAAAATTATAAAGTGTTAACTTCTAAAAAAAAATATTGTATCTCAACTTCTAAAAAATATCTAAAATTTCGCAGGGAGTTAATCACTTAAAAAAAAAAAGAAAACTACAATGAATTTCTAGAGAAAAAACTCTGAATGATTAGTGTTCACTTCTAGAGATCATATTATGATTATTGTGTGCTAACTTCTAGAAATCTTAATGATACAGTAATAAAATCTAGGACACTAGGTACAAAAATAATCTCTGGAAAGGAAAACTTGAATGAATGTTAACTTCTAGAAAAAATATCTGTATAAATCACAATATAATGCGGCATGCATTAAAAACAAACCAAAAGGTTTTATTTATATCGGTCAATTTAATGTTACGTGTTGATACTTCAATAAATAGTTGATTATGAATACATTTGCAGTTTATAGCTAACATATTGACATTTCCACAATTATGAAATAGTAAGCAACACTTTCTGTTGCTAGGTATCCAGATTAAAATAATGTACGGGAAAACTGAAGTTTCAAGAAAAGCAAAGTTAAAAAAAAAAATCAAAATCAAAGCATCTAAAAAGATTATATGAAGGAATGAATGTGCAATAGCTCACTATAACTGATGCAATACTATTTGCAGTTTTCGGCTTATCAACGCTATAGCTGCTGGTTTCATCATCTGATTCGCTTTCTGAGTACGGGGTTGTTGGTTTGAGTTGCATGGATGTAGGTCTTAATAGTTTTTGAAAGTCATTATTGCCCAGGTCAGAAACTATACTTGACTTCTCAGTCATGTCTGTATTCGCAGCTTTTAAGAGTGACAATTTATTAAGCAAGTCATTCTCATCCAAAACGTATTTCTTTCGAAAAAGCTTATCGATGTTTGAACATTTTTTCTCATTTAGAGTTTTTACATCATTTTCAATTGACAAAGTTCTTAAAGGTTTGACTGGAGTAGATAATTTTAATTTTCTTCTCCTTTTTGTTTTTACAGGTTTGTTTGTAGGTAATTCATTATTTGTAATTTCAGGCATAACAGCAAGCGCAGGTATGAAATGTTTCTGCATAGTTCCTTGTAAAAATGACTGTCCTTGCTGCATATCAAAAAGAAACATATAAAACATAATGATACCACCACACATGTATATTATTTTGGAAAACACAACTTATGCAGAAATACTTGTGGCCATAAAAGTATTCGTGGGATATCCCATAGATATACACATCACTCCCATATGGTCAGTAAAAGATATAATTAATGTACAGGTACTTCACATTCCTATCAAAGTCTCTTTATATCTTTAACAGATGACAGACGAACATATCCACATGAATCTTAAACTTTGAACAATTTTGTAATGTTTGTTGTATTAATGTGATGACCTCTTCTTGTGTTGAGAAGGTTAACTGTGATCTATTTATATACTTCTATTTTCACTTATAGAACATTAAAGATGGGTAGTCTCTATGTTATACCTATTGACCATGATATCTTGATTGAAAAGTGTGCGAAGTTCCTGACATCTTAGCATCAAACTTGCTTAAAAGTAATTCTTCATGATCATGACGTAAAAATTTTCATGGTTTGCCAAAAGTCTTAATTGTAATTCAGTTTAATTGTTTTATAAATTTTAATGGTCATTATGTAAACAACAACAATATACAGTCCCCTAATTTGCCTGAGCTGCTCCACTTCATATTGATGGCTACAATTAGTCCAATTTTTTTCTTGACATATATAAATAATGATAATAAATATACATTTAATCATTACTGACCATCAAATAGTTTTGCCTTAGGTCTTGAGCAACATAGAACTAAGATTGAGCAGTCAATTCCATTCAATGAAAATGCTTATGCAGTGATCACACACCATCATACTTTCAGAATTTGATGAATGGGGGCAGACAAGGGGTGGCTCTCTCCCCCTATCTCCATATTCATCCTCCATCCTCCCAACCACTTCCCTCTCTACCTTCCCTCTTCCCCTCACCCCATCTACTCTCTAATGGATTGTACAGTATCATTACTTAACAAACATATTATCATTACTAAATTATACCTGTTCAGTGGATAAGGCCATCAAAAGTATATTTGATGAAAATTTGGAACAAAATACTATTAACAGATTATTTATTTGAATAAAATCAAATCATTACTTTTCAAAAGCATGAAAAAGTTTGAAGCCATCCTTATTATTGAAAAGAATCTTAAGCTGATACAGTTGAATATTGTTTTTCTTTATCTGAATACTAACTAACAGGATTATAATTTTGCAGTAGTTTGGTGGATACCATTCTTCTTGAATATAATGATTTATGATTTACATTATGTTCAGGGTTGACAGGGATGAGGTGCTACATGGACTTAAAGTGCATTACTTCAGACCAGTGAACCCTGCGCAAAAGCAGCAATAAGGTGTATCATGACGAAGGGTATTTACCTGTCACCACACCATAGTCACATTCCCTAATTAAGAGTATGAAGATGCTTCATCTTTCTCTAATCTAGAATGTTATATTCCACTACTATACTACACAGGTGAAATCTACGTTAAGAATCTATAAAATAAATGGGTTAATATATTTATTTTGCCTAAATTATCAATGTAAGTGTTTTCTTTCCTGTGTTTAGCATATTACATATTAATGACATACATTTTGAGGAAATGGAGAGATAGGTGGTATAGCAGCATTCCTCCTGCGACGAGACCTCCGCCTTTCAGGTCCTAACCAGTTGGGAGCACTACACAAAGCCATGAAGTCAAAGTTGGTGGATACTTTATGATCATGTTCTGCCTGAAGACGTTCCGCCTCTGTTTTGTGAGGGGAATCTGTGTCATTGCCATGCTTGTGGGGAGGGGTCATATTTGAGGTAGTAGCTGTGCTTGTGGCTGTACAACAATAAGACAACGTATTCTTAAGTATTTGAAATCTTTCCATTCCATTAAAATATTTCATATCAAAATTTTGTAAATTATTTACATATGCTAAATTGTTCTCCAACCATGAAAACTTACAAGACTGTATCTTCCAAAGGTTTTTACGGTTCTAAATGAATAAAGTGATATTGTTTCTAGACAGGGCATCATGTGGTGAACTGTAGGTTAACTTAGCTATGCAAGTAGTAACCATTCATAGTAAGGATACTAAGACAATATAGATAAAGAGCCTTTTCTCAGAATTCAATGTCACAGTGAGTTCTGTACAAGTAGTGCTAGTCCCACATGTTAAGCAATGAGCTACATGCTCAGCCAATTCTTTCTGAACAAATTTAGATTTCTAATCATTTATCTTTTTAAACAGCTATTATTATTATTAAAAAAATGTTTTTATGAAGTTTTGATTTCCACATTAGTTGTTGCAATATATCAACCTTTATTCCCAGTGTCTTTTTCTGACTTGCTAGGACCATCCTTTTTCCTTTGCTTTTCCCTAGCTTCTCTTTTTCTTTCTTGATAAAGAGTGAAATCTATTTCAAAAATTCCTGAAAATATATAAATGATCATTGACCTTATTGCTATATGAGTATGCAAACAAGTGTTATTGTTGCTACTAGAATTTATAGACATTACAGTGTTAAAGGTAAGCAAGAACTGTATTAAGTAAGAGCTCTAATTTAATTCATCATTTTAAAGAAAGACCTTAGTGATTTCATCAATATTTATGTTTGTTGTACCTATGCAGTGGGGTCATCGTAAGCAGTTATGGATCTTACAAGTAAAAATGTCTTCTGTAATATAAGAACTTGATTTTTACTGTCTCACCCCAAAGACGAGACAAGGACAGGTTACCAGAGAAAGTGGAACCTGTGACCTTTTGATCCACAGCCAAGCCAGCAACCTACCAAGCTTCAGCCGTAAGGACTTGTTTTTAATACAACTTAAACTGTAAGATAATTTAAACATAAAGTATGCCACAATTGTTCCAGCATACTACACCCATACGGTGAGGTCAATTTCATATATTTCTAATTAAAATATCAGTTTGGAACAAAAATGTAATCAACCATTCAATCATTTTGCATTGTGTGTAATGAGGGAACTCCTACAAGAAAGTATTTTGTTATTCTTTTTCCTACCTTTTGATTATAACAATTCAAAATTGTGAAAGTCATGACATTGGGCAGTTTCATGACACTATCAGTAAAATTAGAAAACATATTACTTCTTTCCCTTTTCACTCTGAATGAAACATACAGAAGAATAATCTATAAGTTACAATTTATAATCAAAAGTCTTGTAAATATAAGTTTTCAAACATATTCAGGCAACTAATTTCAACTGACCTTTTTCGAGACGTTTTGTATCCATCATCATGTTAAACATTGCAGAAAAATCATCACATTTGTTTTCATGAACAGTCTTCTCTATTTGCTCTTTGTTTATACTCAGCATATCTGCTAGTTCATATATAACCTGAAAAAACAAGAAATTCAGAGTAACAAACTTATCTACAATATCATAATAAAAAAAACTCAGCTGAAAAACTGCACATCTGATGAAACAAAACCTGTGCTCTGACAGAAATAATACAGGTCTAAAGGAATAGTTATTCAATCATCAATTAACATCCTCTCATTATCCATTGTCACAAAAATGGGCATAGTGTTTTATAATATGAAAAAACTAATGTCTTTATCAATCATTAGTAATTCTAAAGTCTTATAGATCAATAAACAGAAGAAAAAATGTTTTAACTAGCAGAATGTTTCTATGGAAAAATACAAGTTATTTAGTTACAATATATTTCAAAAGTAAATATTTTCTGTGATACACTGTATCTTAAAATCATTTATAATTTAATAAAGTTATTTTATTTGACAATATATGTGCAATGATATCTTTCTTATATTAAATTGATCAACTATGCCAATATAGAATATAATCACTAAGTTTAAATTAATTGACATTTAAAGTATGAAAAAATATATGTATTATTAATAGTAAGTTAAATTCATAGTACACTGTATTGGTATTTGGCATGCAAATGAAGGAGGATAGAGTGTTGGTCATGCAATAATGATGAATATCGTATTATAGTAAAACAACAACTACTGTATCTACAATGAGATACATTCTCTCATTGATCTATTTCTGTATTTGTTTGTATCCCTTTTACATCCATAAATCCTTTTACCACACTATATTTAATTGTTGTTTTATCGATGAAACTTCCAGAAAAGCTATTAATCAGAGTATTCATTTTAGAAATTGTATCAAGGAAAAAACATGGTGGTATTATGTAGATTTTGTAGAAGTTGTGGAGGTGCAGAACTTTGGGAAATAAAGATCTTTCAATTCTGAATTACCTGCTCAGTACTGATGTACTTATGTTTTCTGAACCTATTAATACTTATTTTGATCTTAACATTTCTTCTTCAGTAATAATATGTATAATGAAGATTAAGGGTGCATTCTATTACCCACATTGCTGTCTACTGCAAATGGAACAGGACATCCTGGGAAATGATCTAGATTGGCAAATGAGCCTCATGATCCCAGATGGCAGTGCCCACAGTGAAATTGTAATTTAAGTAAAATGAACAAAGAACATGTAAATACTGCAGAGTTTTATATTGTTTTAATCCAGACTTTTTGAATATGTTTAAATGTGCAAGTTGGACATAACTACAGGATTGTCAGTATCATGTGACGTCATTTGAAATTAAAAATTCAAGAACAAATGCATTCTTGTATCAGACTGGAATTGATCTAAGTGATAATGACTAATGGAACACTAACCTCATTCTCATTCTTAAACTTAAATAAAGTTCCATAAAACATCAGCATTTCAGTATTGAAAATGAGATTTCAACTTTGAAATATCTTGTGTACAAGTTTGTACTTCATGCCATTTTCAGCATCTAGTTGTCACATATCCACAAAACAACATTGACACAAATGCTGACTCAATATTCTAAGCTAACTGAAATCAAATCCAGTAAATTCTGATTGTCCAATTACTTAGCCACAAAACCATCTTCACTATGTTAAGGTTTTGCATCTTGTTCCGTGCCACAAGCATTTGTGGAGGAGAGCAAGTGGCAAAACACTGACGTAGTGAAGACGTCAAAAATCCTGAGCCAATATTTGTAATACTTACACCCTAAATATTCAGATAAGTACAATACTAAAGCAAATGGTCCTAAAAATGATTAATAAAACAAGTAAAATATACTGCGTATCACATAAAAATATATTATCAATTAATTCTGACCAATGTATTTATTCTATTCAATTTAAATCTGTGTAACCATGTTAATCAATAAATTCGATGAGATTAAAATACAAGGGGCATATCTCATGCAAAAGTTCACACTTAGAGTAAACTGAATTCACTTGTCAAATCTATACCAGAAAGGCATCAATTCTTACACATGGAAAATTGACAATAGCAAAATGAAAGAAACTTTTTACTTATTTTATCATGTTTTCTTGGAGGTTGAGTACATGTATGAATCACATATAATTATTCACATATATATAATTATTCATACATGTATAAAATTCCATGTGCATGATGTAATACGTGTAGTTGTAAAAAAGACATTACACAGGAAAATAATTTGAAATCCAATACAGAGAACAGTATAAAAAGTTTTGAGTTTGTGCCATTCAAAACAACTTCTGACAGAGAAAAACATCATAGAAAATTTTATTCAAAATTTCTTGCAAGGTTTACCTCATTTTCTAATTCTTCAATAAGAGCATCCTATTGTATTAAGAAAACAGTAAGCATGTTACATACCAAATATATATATGACAGTGATTTGTGTAATGTCAGGTCATAAAACAGATACTCTTCCTAAAGGAAGTCTAGAATGAAACACTTATTTATCAGTGACAATTCACTTACATGCAGAAATATTCTAAATTGTGTGTATTGGAATGAACAATATAAGCAAATGTACTGGTAGCTGAACTTAAATCAGGATCAATCATATAATGCAACATTTAATTTAATGTTCTGTTTGTTTTGGTTCAACCCTTTTCCATTCACGATGAAAACAACAGCATACAGGGAATCAAAAGCACATTGAGCTTGTAGCCTACAAGGATGTACAGTTAATATCTATATACACTGATACTGAGGGAGTTACTTGCCAGCACAGATACTACGGGGATCTAGGTCTACATGAAGCCATATATATCTGTCAAGAAAGAGGTTACAATACCTGGGATTTTAATGACTTATCACGTGGAAAGGCATGGAATGGGTAGAAAGGCATTTTGGCATCACATGTGATCCAAGGGTGGATCTCAACATCCATTAGTGGAAGGCGTAAACTGGAGACAGGTTCTAACAACTTTTTGAGCAATTGTTTACAATCTGAAGAGAATGAAATACCTTTACATGTATGTACATACACATATCCAGTTAAAAGCAAATATACTCAAATCTAATTCACAATTGTGTACCTTTTGGCTATTAATTCATAAATTTATTTATGTATGAAACTAATTCACTTTAACTTAACTTCCTTTTTTTACCGTAATCCCATTTTCAAATGTGAGACTTTCATAATGATGGTTCTTTTGTAAAAAAAAAAAACACTGTAACCTATATCTTTAATTAGGTATAAAATAGGAAAAATTTGAGCTTTGCAGCATAAATACTGGTTGTACCAGCATTCATGAGAATATTTGCACTTAGGGATATAATTCGCAAAAGAACAAAGAAAAAAAGTCATGAACAAAAAATGTTTTATAATAAATTTTGCATATGGATTAAGAATGGGGTTTAGCCCCAGAAAGATGTTCAATAAAGCTTTGGTATGGATACCTTCAGATAGGTGGATCATCTCCTTTTCATGGGATGTGCTGAGACCTTTCTCTATCTGCTGCTTTAACTTGGTTCTCCGATACTGGTCCGTATATGGTGTAGTGAATGGAAGTTTACCCACAACCATTGCATAAGTTATAACACCTCTACAATACAGGCATATAAACAAGTATACTTATACCATAAAGACAAAATAAATTCCAAAGTCATTCCGTCTGGGCAAAATTTCGTTCAAGTAATATCTGTATTCATGTAATTAATTTATCGGTAGTTTTAAAAGTTAACACTGTGTCCCAAAAATACCTATAGAAAAGGTCATGTGCCAAGCATTTTGAATAATGTTGATTATAAATGATAATATGCACATTATTAGTGAAGGATGATATCTATGATTAATATTTTACTTGAACATGTCTTATTTTCAATGGTAATGACATGGAATTTATCAATTTGAACTTACAGACTCCATATGTCCACCTCTGGACCATACTTTTCGTTGGTGAAAAGCTCAGGCGCTGCATAATCAAGTGACCCACAATGTGTCTTCATTAGCTCATCACTACTGAAAGTGTTACTCAAACCAAAATCTGTAAAATATACGAGTTACCTCTCTTTGACCACATACTGATACAAAATGAAAACGGGTTCATACATTTCACCATATGTGAATCTGATGTTCGTGTCAATGTTAATTCTCATTATTTCATAGACTTTGCATCTGACCTGAACCCTTATAGCGGAGCAATAAGACATCTGTTGGAACTTATCATCTCCAATCCATCACCCTATTAATTTCCATCAAAAGTACCTCGTATGTACTGTACAGTAGGGATGGAAGAATGATCCCAAATACAAACATCAGATCACTCTGGCCCTCGGTTTTCGGTTGTCATTCAGCTGATTAGAAATGCATTACTGTCTGACATGACCATACATCTGGGGGTAGCTAATTTTCTGGTGATTGGGAATTGATTGGGAGGGAGGGTGAGACGTGGGTCAGAGTAATGGCTTATCTGGCTTACATCGCCTCATCACATTCAATCTGTGCAGCCTATCTTACTTTGAAAAACATTACACTCTTTGATCCGTCACTAATGAACATGTGCACCTACTGAAATAATTCATGTATAATAGTTTTGACGAACATTCGAACATTTCGATAAGGTCGGATCACCTTGTACGAGAAAAGTGTAATAAAGGGGGTGTGGTGTGGACGTGTAAGCAAATCAGATTATGTAATATACAGATAAAATAACAAATCTAACTCTGGTTACCTGTTTTACCTATCTAAAATCTTAATCAGTGCAACTCAGAACCAAATATAACAAAGTCAGGAATATACAAAAGAACTTAAGGGCGCTTATAAACCCTGGCGAGCCACTTTCAATGTAACTGAAATCTCATGTAAATTTTTAAAGGGAGGGGCCCTTTCACCCATCAAAACAAATATAAATGGAGCAGGGAAATCATTTCGAATATATCCAATCATATCATCAAACTGGGGGTTTTTTTTCTGGATGGTTCGTATAATAAAGCGACAGAAGGACATCAAGAAGAGACATGCCAATAGCATACTGAATAAATGAGGCCTCGATCACATCTGTCGATAATCATTAATCATTTAACGCAAACAAAAGGTGATAAAGTCAGTAAAGTGTGATGTAGTTTCATGCCAAGTTGTTTGGCTTTCCTCTGTATAGTGGCGGCACCCTTCGTGGACGCTCCATATTTTGACTCTCTGCCGCGCTTCCTTGTTAGAGGTACATGTATTTGTATTAACCAGTCAGACATTGACGCAAACGCCTTGCGATCTATCTATGCATATATGCAACAACATATCAGTACACCTGTTAAAAAGCTTTTGATTTATTCAAACTTATTTTGTTGTTTTATGGTGAAAAAACCCATGTCGCCATGTTTCTTTCGTATTCAGTATATAAAGTCGTTTTCTTCTTTCTAAATTTCGTGGCTGCCTGGAGAATCAATATGTGTACGCATTATATGCTTCACATAATACGGCGACAACCAACACCTTTTTATGAAGCACTGCAGCTTCGTTCAATCATCAATGCTATAAATACAAACTCAATCCATGTTTATATTGTTATTTACATCATGAAATGCAACACCTAGACGCAAGAAAATCAATTTTGGGTTGCGAAGTGCTTATTTTCAGGTGATCCTCTGTCGAAAAGAATACATTTGTACTCGTTTTAACAGTCATCTTTGGAGACCATTCTTAAATCATTTTCATCACGCAAATTAAGCAAATCAGGAAGTTTCGACAAACACATTTCTTGAATTTTCTATGAAAATAAAAAGCAATGGAACGATGTTGAATGAGCTTATATATATGACCCCCTAATCACATTTACTATACGTGGAATAGCTAATGTCACACGATGTTACATAAATTATAGTTGCTCGTGGACCTTCCAGGAAGTTTGTCCTTCGAGACTTGTGCGTCTGCTAATCTGGGATTGAGCTGTATTGATCACAAGAGCGATAACTCTGGTGATGACGTCAAATATCTATATATGGTATTTTATATTTTTTACTTCTTAATATGATTAGACTCTATATTTCAATAAACCTATATATAGCTCTTCATTTGAGATTTCATAATTCAACCGGTAAGTACGTGAAACATATCAAACATCTCTGCGTTGCAAAACTAATTAGGATGCAACCTATTCATATCTGTTTGCAAGCAGAGACAGGTGCTTTGAATTTCAGAAAATGTGTTATTTAGTCACATTGAGAAACCTTTCAATTATTAATGACTAACATCGACTTATGTTCCCCTATGCAGGATTTTATCAATGTTTTATCCCGAGGGTCCCATTTCCTTTGGAAACTAATTGCATTGAAGACAAACCAAGTAAAGTCTTCTTGCTTCTTGACAATTGTACAATGATAGCTGCTTTGATGACACAGAGCTGGCAGTTAATTCACGCAGTAACACATTATTCGACTATAACGGACCGGATTGTAATATCATCCCCTCCTATTGGGGAAAGGAATTAATACAAGGTGAAAGAAGGTGCAAAGTTAAAAGGTCTGCCCGCATGACTTAGCTGACCCTTGGGTCAACCGTATAGTGGGATATGTTATAATCCTTAATAGGGGTTCCCGTTCTTTACTATGCTAATATGCTGCCATCTATTCCTGTCTGGGCCACTATTAAGTTTCAGAGACCAAACTTCAATTGGATTTATTTGTAGATTAAGCGATGTGAAAATAAGAATCTGAATGTATCACAAATCTCTCCCGAGGCTCATAACTGTTATTTCAACGTATCGCATAGAATCCATAGAAACCATAGAATTGTCAAATGACGTGACTGAAATGACATTAAAATGCTTTTTAATCTCAGAAGGATTTACAATGAAAATTTACATAATATTTATCGAGTATATTGCAATACAAAATATTTTTATGAAAAAATTCTAACTTTAGATACTTATCATACATCATACCGCTAATTAGAATAAAAATATTGTAAATACAGAAATATCATCTGGATTATGTAGGGGTTATCAAGTATTCAGCATTCAGTATTTTCTGAAGCTATGATAATATTGATGTGCTACATCTATTAATTTTCAGTTTAACAAGGGTTGAGCTTTATTGGAAAAACACTCTCGATCACTTCACTTTCATTCACTTTTTTTTCCAGAACGCTTCCGAGCGTTCAAAACCGGAAGTTGGAAATACATTTTGTATTTTTTTATCAACCCTGCTAAAATGGCAATTTGTGCTACATTTGTGATTTCTCTTCAGCTCATCAAACACAATTTACTCAAGCGATACATATTTATATTGGATATGGACCTTCCAATTATCTGGTAATCTTAAAATCTTTCAATGTTTTTAAAATGCCGAATATGACTGTTAGGTTTTTTGTGTCCTTACTCTTTCATTATCATTATTAAACCGAAATAAACAGAATGATCTGTATGGAATATTTTAAATCTTAAGCATAAATGGACATGGTACCTCGATTTTATTCGCTCATGGATCCAGTATTCTTTCCACGAAAGTTTGGAGCCTCTGATTTCAATTTTATATAGGAATATTGATAAAGAAGCCCTAGTTATTGATGTCAAAGGTTAGGTGTGAGGGTACCGGGGCTTGGCATGTTCCCCACTGAGGCCATCAATCCTTTTGCATTCAGAACCCACTAATACGCTACTTCGCTTTGCTCCGCTATTGAAGCCAGATGTCAAGATTCATAAATTATCCTATTAGAAACAGAAAAATTACCTTTCAGTGGTAAAAAGTAAATCTATACTGAATGTCACAGCCGTGTAACTCCTGCTACCTACCAACTATTTTCACGTTCCTTTTCTTTTCATCTAGCATAATGTTTTCCATCTTTAAATCCCTGAAAAAGAAACACAAAGAAAGATATCAACAAGAATATCTATGTTATCAAAGAAAGTTGACAACAATGAAACAAATCGATTCCAATAATTATATATAGTATATGAAAGTCAACAAAAGTTATCAGAAAGGATACGTATCTAGGTAAGATTTGACGAGAACAATTAAACGTGTTGCTCAGTTATAAGTGAATACTGCAGTGAGCAAATCATTTCCTGCTATATCATTGATAAAAAAAAGAATGTCTTAAGTGTCTACATATTGAATAAACCCCTTTGAGTAGTGAACAGGACCACAGAACATTGAGATCTTGATGTGTTTATCGGTATCATGGTCAATTCTTTTGACGATACCAACATATTGAACATGACGATACACTGAACATAATGATACCCTCAGTAATTTCACTTTAATCTTTAACCAGGCTCGATTAGGTGTAATGGAAGGACAACTGGACTCATGACTGGTTGGTGTTCGATTCAGCATTCTGATCGGATGTATAAGAATGTTACATGCAAGTAGGTTGTATCGTCTAGTAAACGCTTCGGCACATATGACAACAGTATGTTACGAAGATGTTCGTAAAAGTAAACATCTGCAGTCCCATTTACAAAGAAAGTAACAACTAAAATTTGTCGTAAATGTAAACATATAGTTCTATTTTTAACAGATTCTTAAAAGTACGACCAGACTAGCACAAGTTGCAAATTTACGGATGCATCGACCCACTCTTAACTTTCCGTTTTTATTGTTAGTATATTTTAAGTGTAAAAATGAAGTAAAATGACCCTGACTTGTGCAATGGTGGACAATGTCATTGACTTCTTCCTTAATGACTTTACATGGCTTCTGATTATTGAAAATTATCTACAGCGATCATATATTGAAAGGAAACAATCTTGAAACCATATTACATTTCATTTGTAACATTACAAGTACATTTTCCCTTTCTTCTATGGCTGCCGGACACGGGTGAGTTGCTTGATTCCCGTTTAATTATACTATTGCTTTGATTTTATGTAGTTGTGACGCATTCCTCTAATAATGTCTTCACAATTTCATGATTTACGGTTACACCCTTCAAAAAAACCCTTGGTGAAAGTCGCTTTTCAAAAGATGGAATCGCTATTTAGTATTTGACTTGTTCCAATTGTAACATGAGGACAGAACCTTGATATTATGAAGATGATCCTCTACATGTTGTGTTGAATTGTTTCTATAGTGTACATTGTCAATATTCATAGGAGATGCGGCTAGCTAACAGAAGACGCTTACCCTCTCAGGAACCTAGTGTCAACCCTGATATACAAAGTATCATGAATGTCAAGTGATCGATTGTTTTTGAGTGTCTAAACAACACAGCAGCAATTACAGAGTATTTTACTTAGACATGTAGTTATATTTGCTTAGCATAGTGTTTCAGCCGTTATCAAGCAGTTATACTGTTACCAAATTGGAACCTGCCATGTTCAAAAACAGCGTATGACATTTCACTACTCTGAAACTGACGAGACTTGGAAAGTACAACGCACTATTGAATACCAAGTAGATTTTACGATATGGACCTTACATGCCTGTTTCGGAAAAAACCCTCATCAATGAGCCTAAAACCAAAGTGTTCACCAATGGGGGAATGCAGTAGTCTATAATAAACTAAATGTAAAAAAAGTAGGTGGGAGTGTGCACAAGACCCAACAGTTTTAACAAGAGCAACGCCAACGTAGCATGATGTGCCAGTCATATTTTATTTCAAACGCAACAGATATTTTGATATACATATCCTAAACAGATTCACTCAAACAAATGCATTGCGACCTTGACCTTGGGCTAAGGTCATAATACATTCTTAAGTCTTGGACAAAAATTATACGAAATATATAAATCCATGAAGGCAGTAAATCAGTATGGCCCAGACAAATTCACCGTGACCTTGACCTAAGAGGCATGGCCTTGGATCAAGATTATGATCATGACATAACCTTGAGTTAAGGGAAACAATTCTGTAGAATGTTATTCAAATCCATAATGGAAGTAAAACACACTCATTAGGGTTTTTTTCTACAAAAATTTCACTTTTTATCTAAAAAGACCTTTGACCTTGCCATTGAAAATCAATAAGCTTCGTCCTCTAAGTGTACAAAGTTTAAAAGTTCTAGCAGAAACAGTTTGGTCTTGTATCTTGTTTACAAGGTGCATTCTCAAATGTTTGCTATTTTTGCCCCAAAAATTAAACTGACTTTTGACTTTGATATTGAAAATCAATGGGCTGCTTCCTCATGCCATAACAAATAAGTGTACAGTTTGAAAGTCCTAGCTTAAACGTTCTGTATCTTGTTTACAGGGTGCGGGCCAACTCACAACGCCATACCATAATACGTCGTGCATCTACGATAAGAGTATAAAATTACAACAAATTTAAACCGCACTAGGGTACATGTATCTTTCATTTCTATGAAGGTGGACTGCGTTAAGAGTTGGGGAGATAGTAAGCTACAAGTAAACTACTAACTTTAAATCTTATACAAGCAGACATTTTCTTATATCCAAAAACGATGAACTCTAAGACATTAAAATAAGGAAGATAAAATGTTACAGTCACTGCCATAACTCATTTGGAAAAAAATTGGCAAGATTTGTTTTGTATGTAAATGTTATAGGCCTAATACATTATATATAATTGTAATACAAACTTCAATACAATTTTTAGACCCGAAAATTGTGTTTAAGGTTATATGTAAACAATGACGTGTACTCCATAACGAGCAAAAAGTAATACAGCTGAGGTAGACGTCCGTAAAATACTCTGATTTGAGGGGTTTTCCCCCCGTTTTCGTGTTTTTTTTTTCTAACCTCTTGATTATTTGACACGAATTTGTATTACATGGCCATCTGATATTCTATTAAATAAACACGTTTAAGACATCAACCCCAAAGAAAATAATGTGTTGCTCAATTAACATACAGGTGAAAAGCTACAGACTATTGACAAAATGTGGAGCACTCTACACCGTGAAGGCCAATGTCCGTCGACAATCACTGACCAACCTCCCATCATTCTGATGGTGAACCTTGACTTTGGCCAAAGTAAAATATGAGTAACACAGGTCACGTACGACGGATTTCAAGATTTGAATACATGACAGAAACGGAATGATTTATTTAGAATATTTAATACGGAATACGGTTAAAGGTTTGGACTCTTCTCACAAGATGTGCATTCACCCGAGTCGACTACAGTTATAAACCCTTTCATAAGAAAACATCAGAGCAATAAAAACCGTGATTTTCCGAATTATTTCTAAATTGAGAGTGTTTATATATAAGTATGTCCTTGGATGACCAGAGAAGTCAGATTTCTTCTACCTCATTTGAAGATCTGAATAGTCGTATAAACGAAAACCATTCGGATGAAAGAAATAAAAATATCTTTCCATTCCAAAATTATAACCATAGTTACGGAGCATAAAATTATCTTTGTTTAAGCTATATATAATTCCAATATTTGACTTCTTCATGAAGCATTTTGTAGTTAAGTTAGTTACAAAGTTTCACAGGATAAACGATAATACCATTCCTGGTATTGGGTCTTTTCGTTATGCAGAGTTATTTCCCATTTGAGCATGTATCTGACGTCAAACCCTTGTGACGCCATACAATTTCTATATCACTTCCCGTAATTTTACACAAGTTGCCATAGAACTGGGTGACGTTATAATGGTTTGACGTCAGATGCCTGCTCATATGGGAAATAACTCTGTATAACGAAAAGACTCAATAGAAGTTACTTATAAACGATGATTTAATTTACAAAAAAATAATGTATATTTTAACTCTTATGGAATATACATTTATATTTATAATCTTATTTCTTTTATGGAAGGAACGACGTAATTTATTTAACGCTTTGTTAATTTCGTCATAGATATAAAAAAGGGTATAAAATCAAATAAAACATCTGTTAATGTTAATGGACATGTGTTACAATGAAATTTAAGATTCACAAAAAAGTCTATATGTCTTAGATTGATTTACAGCTGGCATCTCAACAAAGCACCTTAAATAGACACTCAGGTGTTATACTGAAACCAATGTCGCACTATCAACAACAACACAAACATGTGCTGTTTGAACTGAGTAAGTCAGTCATTTTTCAACCAGCTAAAGACGTGGTGATCGCGGTCTCCAAGTGCATCTTGATTTACAATGAAAATTGACAATTTTCTTACAACTGCGCAGTCTTAGAAAGATTGTATGTATTTTTCCGAATTTAAATTTTCCGTCAATTTTGTATCTAACAGTTGTGCTTTTGGTAGATATATTTTGTTCTATTCTTGGAGATTCCTTGGCCATTGCTTATGTAAATTATTCCGCTGCTGTCTATCTTGACTGCATAATGCCGAAGTAATTTGATGGGAAGCCAATATAAGAGGAATCATTTACAACGATATATGATAAAGATAAATCTTTCTATGGAGAGATCGAAATAAGAAACAAATCATATTGATTCGATCTTGAGCTTGATGGTCTAAAGACATGTTTGCATTAAGTGTGCCACCGAAGGTATACTCTACAGTGGTGGACGTTGCGGGAACACATGCACCTCCTTTTCAAATTCTTGTAACCTCCATCCCCTCCTCCTGCCCGATTCACATCTTTGTTCTATCTAAATGTTGCTGTAAGACGTTACATCGAGATGGTTCATTTTACATATAGATCTCAGATGTGAACGACGCATTGATCACAAAATTTAGATCGCATTTTGAATTTCCATTGTATAGACCTTTATATCGTCATAAAGTCCAGTGACTTGGATAAAGAATAGAGCGATATTTCAAACGAGGTCCTGCAATATAACACAATACTTGTTTTCTACAGATTACTCTTTTTATCCTTTATAACAGTCATTTGCAGATAAAATCAACACATAAAGTTAGATTTAAACTGCTATTGAAATGCAATGTTGATACCGGTCATTGATTTGATGTCTACAAGACGATAAATAAGAAATGATGAGCCATCACCCACTGATAGGAGGCACTTGACCAGGGGTCCTTGACAGTTTATGCCCCCTTTTTATTCTATCGCAAGCATTGTATCAGTAAATTGAGGTCGTATTCTTCAATTGGGACTATTAATCAGACTTAGAGAGACCCGAAGTGTTCGTCCCCCAATTGAATTCAGGATAATTGATACCAAGTGTTTCTAAAGACTTCAGATCGTAAGCATTTTCATTGCCATCAAAAGCAACTTTGAAAGGTACAACAGCTCAAAGATTTTCAATGCCTGATTATAGGTTGTCACTTGTATTTTTAATTTAACTTTCATCTTCGCATCTGTAGGGTCCATTTTGGATTTATAGTCTCAATCCACGCCTTTTCAAACAAATCGTAAACCGTCGTCAAATGTCAATACACAATTCACATATCGGAA
This sequence comes from Pteria penguin, assembly GCA_035048485.1. Classification (NCBI taxonomy): domain Eukaryota; kingdom Metazoa; phylum Mollusca; class Bivalvia; order Pterioida; family Pteriidae; genus Pteria; species Pteria penguin. The sequence goes on along the minus strand of CM068580.1, from coordinate 81,333,411 downwards.
ACAATTAGGGTTAATTCGCACGAAGTAGAGTTTAATTCAGTTTAAAGTAATTAATAACATCTTTGGTAATTGACCTATCATATGTCTTGTGTGTGACATTCGGTTTGCCGACACATACGCAGGTGTATTACTTACGCGGTACATAAATAAAAAGTTTGAAGTCTGCTCAGGAAGGACAAAATTTGATGGAATGCGGTCTGGGTTAATTGGGAAGTTTGAGTATATTGTCATACTCAGGTACAAATTCAACTCTCTGGTAGGTATATGATAATTTATCTTTATCCGTTAATAACACCCCTGGCATGTCATTCTTGGGCGATTACTCAGGCTCTAAGTCTGCCTCTCCAATATGTAAATAAGTTCCCGTAATCTCAGCTTGACATACAAACTCATACTTAGTTTTTAAACCATATATCATCAGATTCAATCTATCTCTTCTTCTTTGATATATTCCTCTATCTTACAGTCTGATTTTCAATCAGTTATCACCGCAATACACCAAAAATTGTGAAAAGATAGTGGTAGTTTAGTCTACCTTGTGAGGTGTTTTTAGAATTGTTACACCTGTGTACAGGTGTGTCGTGTTTCTCCGATTATTAGGCGTACAATAAATCTATAAACCTCCAGATAAGCTGTATTACAAATCATTTTAGATATTGTAATCAAATTATACACGGGCATATCATTAGGCTGGCCTTAATTGAACTATCCGTATGCGCTGTATTGGCGACAGGCGCGTCGACTCTGCCAGGGGCGAATTTCAAAGCCCTTTTCAAATCCTGTGTAGATTTTACAATGACAGTCTACAATGACATAATACTGTTATTTCAAATATCGACCATTTAAAGCAAATACATTTGTGTAGTTTGGTTTTCATCACAAGACTGTAGGTAAGATATCATTCACCGTCATATAGAAATGTGCAAGAACCAAAGGCAGCATTAACAACTCTATCTCGACAATATTCGCAAATTGTTCATCAATTTTTAATGTTCATGGCAACGTACGTAACTAGGATATTGCCGTCAATTATTACCCCTGATTACACATTGAACGATAACCTATTACAATCCTCATTCTTTTGGGTTACATGCTCATTTGTTGAGATAGATTACAATCAATGAGCAATTAAACCATCTGCAGTAAGACGACAACGCAAAGCATGTATATGTATACCAAGGGCAAGGAATGTTGGCTTGACATAGAAGACAAATGGGATTGGCTTACTTCAGGAAGAAAAAAACCCTCAGTTATGACAAGATATATAGTAAGAAGTAAATTTTCATGTTCAAGGAGCACATATACTGTTATTCACGTATACACCTAGAAATTTCTATTTTTACTGTTTTGCCCCCAGAAATTTGAGTTCCAGACTAACGAAAGTTTCCCGCATTTTAGCACGTGTTGAGACGTATTGCGACTTTCAATATGGCACACACTTATCTTCCCGTCTCCACAAGTCTTCTCCATAGTTCATCTATAATTCTTACTTTTGAATTTATGTAAACTAGCAAACATATGATACAAATAATTTGAAATAATCTAATAAAACGAAAAAAAAATTGTAAATCTGAATTAAGGTTTAAGAGTTGACGTGATGTGAAGCGAGAAGAGCAGCAAGTTAGATAATTAGAGCTGCAGCAGTAACGGGCACTGTATAGAACAGAGAGATAGGACACGTAGGTTATCATGAGAGGTTATCTTCACAGATTTTGAACAGCATGTAAAAGACATTCACTAGAGAAATTAAGGAAACCATGTCAGTCATATCTGGTGATAGTCTACAAGTGTAAAGTGCCGACACATCTTTATACTTTTTCTTGGAGCGATCTTAAATTAAGAACACATTTTCATACGATGTTTAGTTAATACCGTACGGAGTAAATTTAAACAGCTGCAATTTCAGCAATACATGTATATTGTATGGTTCATTTGAAGGACAGAATGTTGCTTTACTTGACTTTGAAGACCACCCCGTTTTAATGGCAATAAGCATCAAACATTTCCTGTATATTTAGTTTTCTATACGTTAAACATAAGAATACACCCAAAAATGAAACGAAACTGAATCATACTCATTTTTTCTACAGATAAGATTCTAACAACATCAGATTTCATTATCATTTGACAGGAGTGACACCCTCCCTGGCATGACAAAAGTCGCTTAACTGACTGGAATGCATTTTGGCACATACACAATGCATCCGCCACTATATTTCCTCAACGACCTTGCACCACAGCACCAAACCTCCTGAACGACCGATGCACTCTGCTGACGCGCATTGCTCAGAATGTTGATCAGGCTCAATGAGCCTCAAACAAACCCTGTTATCAGGTGGTTAAACCACAACACAATATGTAATGTAATGAAAAGAACGGGATCTTTTGCTTTAGTACTAAAGAGTACTCAATAAAAAAAATTCACGTATGTAGTTCAAGTATAAGTTAAGTTCACTATATCAGAAGAGGAAATACTAATCATATCAGAAGCCATCTCTACATCTCATAATAATGAATCCTCCATACACTGTTTAACATTACTGGTTTTCACTCCATTCTCATGGATATACTCTCTTTATTCCGTTGTTACGGAAAAACACTTAACGCAAAGTCTTACGAAATTTTTGACGAGTTTCCGTAACTTTCAAACCCATATTTTGCAAATTGAGGAAACCTGAAGTGGAAAATTTAAGATTTATGATGATGTTTTTCATCTCAAAAACACAGAAAAACATTTCACAGACTGAAGTTTTAAAGTTATATTCTATCTAGACAGAAGTTACGAAGAATCCTTTAAAAACTGTAAGAACTTTAATGAAATGGTCTGCTGGTCTCCGACCAGGTCTCGTCTCATATCTGATGACCACTTCATAAAGGAAGCCTGGTACTACCCGTTGTGGTATCCAAGTCGAATACTGTGGTACCCAAGTCGTATATAGTGGTAAACAAGTCGAATATTTCCTGTAGTGTTTTTCTCCGAATTCCTGCACCCATCGTCATGTCATTAAGTCACCACCTAGTTTTCCTTGTAATATGTATCTTAGTAACAATCTGTATATAATCTCTATGCAACAACCGCATTACCAAGATATTATATCTCAGATTTCTACCATCTGGTCATCATAGTATCACTGACGTCCATGTAGTGTGCAATTAATCCGTCGGATTCGTTGTCGATATTAGACATCCATCCTTTCCTCTGGTATCAAATAATTGATCGCCGTATTTCGGGTATCCATTGGCCATCATTGTGTATCTCAGATACCAAGACTGCGTTCTAATTCTCTGATATCACTGACGTCATTGTCGTGTTTCAGGTATTTGTCAGTCGTCGTCGTGCTTTCAAGATACCCATTCGTCGTTCCTCCCTGACAGCTGTCATTCGTATTGACTTCGTTTTCGTCAGCTAATCAGCTATTTTGGTAAGAATAACTCGGTAATTCTGGTGATTTCTGTAATGTGTATTGCACTTGCCAATTATTGACAGGAGTAAGATTCCTATATTTTATCACACAACTGGTTTTTTTTCAATATCATATATATATATATATATAAGTATGTATGTAGGTATGTATGTATACACTACATTAGTATTGCAATTCACGTCGGGTAGAAAATTTATTCTGTAGTAAATCGATACATAGAAAGCGGACACAACTAGTATTAGATTAATATGAGCATAAATCACAAAGGTATGGAAATTATAATGGAAGGATTTACTTTAAATACTGTAAAAGCCTGGGTGATTTAGAGATCAGAAATCAAAGAGTTACAAGTTTCTTAAAATGGGGTGTCATCTGTGACACAGTCAATATTTCATTCACATGCCGTCACGTAATCGACGGCGGTTTCTGAGTAACGCCAAACTAAACTCTTACTGACGTGACACGTGATTATCTGACAGCAACTTCAAGGACATCCAACGATGTCACATGCACCAAGAATAGCGTTTCGCCTTATATTTTTCCCCAGCGTACAACTATATGTAAGACTTTTTGTTGTTGATGTAATTTAATGCCATATATAATACATAATAACTTCACTTATAAAGTGGCGGTAATTGTAAACAAAGGATACCTGGTACTCGATGAAAACTATCGACATACAACAAGTGTGTACATAGAAAACTTTCTAGCTAGCTTCGACTCTGATTCGAACTCGGACTTGATAATAATGTATGCATAGTTCCAGCGCAAGTATCTTTCACGTATTCGCTCACCGAAGCCCTGCATATACGTTCTGATAAGATTATTGTGAAGAGGATTTGTAAAAAAGTGTCATACATATTCATGTTGATAAAGAAAATCGTCAACTTTCTGGTTGGTTTAATTGTTTTTACATCAGTTGTTTTCCTCAGGATATAATATAATGGCTCCGTGCATGTCGTTGACTGGTTTCAAGGGTCTTGACCCTTCAACTAACACCGACTGCGTCTGTATGAACGGCAGCTGAGCACACGGTCAGGTCATCAAATACAGTCAATGGCTATGGTCAAATGATGAGGGCAATTGGAGTTGAGACCAGGTGAAAAATTACAAGTTTCCTTTCCTTTGCTTCAAATACACATACCATTACACCTCAAATCTCTGATCTGACAACTCGTCCGCATTATTCCTCGCACAACTCATGATCTGTGTTTATTTCTTGAAACATAATAACAAAGATTAAAAACACTGACATGACCGAGAAGCATACCTCGTACATCGTCATACAATGCTACACCATATAAATTGTAATCAAAGAATTAAATACATCAAGTAAAATAACAAATTATTTAATTAAACTAAGAATCAGTAATTTTCAAAGGTCGAATGTTTAGATAGTTAAAATATCGGTGTTACAAACGGATAGACAGACAGGCATAGGCTCACAAAAAAGATGACAGTAACTCAAAGTATATTGGTATAAGAAATAAAAATTTTGATTGATCTTCAGGGTGGCCATAATAAAGAAAAAAGGTAGCCAGCAATCAAGCCGGTCCATTGCATATTTAACCTTTCTCATAAATAAACTGCATTTCAACAAGCTCGATCTTTTGTCCGAGTTTAATGTCCTTTCCAGTCACCTTCCTAATCTTCGTCGGCCATTCATCTTCATCATTCACTCAATATACCCACTTAATGCCAGGCTCTTCCCTTACTGCATACTACACTTTTGAACGAAGTAGACAGAATAACAGTAGAATATGATAAAACCGTTGTAGGGTTTGTAGCATGTCAGAGACGATTTATGTTTATGTAGCAGTCGGTGTTGATGATACTGAGAGCTTGACCAGGATCACTCCTGGCTAAAGGTCTCCAGAAGCCACTACTATGTGTCGAAAGACAAAATTGATTGTTTGTTCATGATAAGTTCTTTTCTACCGAACATTGTTTGCTTTTTTTTTATTCGCTCCCCGTTGTGGAGAAAACTTTTTGTCCAGGAGAATTCGATGTATCTTTTAACATGACTGCCTCCTATCGTATCCATTTAATAAAGAGCTTCTAGTCGAGGAACTTTAAACAATGTGTTACACTAATTTCATGAAATATTAAACTTTTAGCACAATCTGTAACTCAACATACTGATTCAATCATTACGAAATGCCAACAAAATAAACCCAAGCTAATCACATTTAAAGATTATGAGCGCAATCTAAAATATATATCAAAGCGAATACTTCGTTGAACTTTAAAAATAAGTTAATTTCATTTAAATGCAACAGTTGCCACCGAATGAGCAGACTACAAATATTAAATTCTCAATATAAGAATAGTTATCTAGCTGTGACATTTCAATAGAGAATATAATCCAAACAAGCATACTAATTATTCAGATTCGCCACTATAAATTTTGTTTTATTTATCCCAGACGCGAATGTCATAGTTTCACAACCTCTTAAAGAATTAAGGATTGAAGTGTTTAACAAGTAACTAATTGAGTTCTTTTTTCAATTCAGATTGAACCCCCTTTTTTCTTTCATAATTCAATAACTTTAACATTTTCTTCTATATGATTTCACCAATTCGTCCTGATGTCATTCCACCAAAGAATGGTGTCGCGAAATGCAATGCGTCTTTATTATTTAAATTGTAGTCAATATCCGCTTAGAATCCTTAATTAAACTATGTTTACACTGGAACAAGTGAATCAAACATAGGACAGGGGTAGCCGTCTAATTTTCTGATAGGTCGTAATCCCTGTACAAGCAAAGCTATCAGTTTTCGCGCGGCTGAATGTTTAGCATTATTTGTTGTAAAAGAGACAGTAAACACAGACTTGAACATGTATCTGTGAGATTTGGACATTAACTTAGATCAAGACACTTCAAAGAGTGTTTGGTATTTTCGTTCAATGTGAGCATACCTGGTCATTATTAGATACGATTTAATCTGTATTATCAATACGAAAAGATTAGCGTGCTAACTCTATGTATATACTAGTACATACTCTGTAAAACACTTACCGCCTTGGGGTGGGAATTTCAGAAAGATTTTTAAACTTTCTTATAAAGGATAAGACATTGAGTTAATATGTAAAGACTTATATACGGATATAAAGAAATAAATGAATACCAATGTTAGATCATTCATAATACCGCTGTAAGCACTGTTGATTTTTTTTTTTTTTTTTTTTTGGTGAATATCATCAAAATTGATCTGCTCTTAAAAAATTCAATCTAGGATTATCCGTTATCGTGTCAAATCATCTTCATTGCGTCTCCTTGACAAATGCTAACTTAATGGGTCATGCTGATAGACATCAGTAGACACATGTAATTTGTAAAGTTTTTGCCAAAACCTGAAATCAAATAATATTTAGGTCGCCCATAAAGTGCATTAAAATGAGTGATTTATGTCAACAACAAAGGATAAAACATTTCGTTTTTCGTGTATTATGAACGTCGAGTTGGCTTTCAGACAAACCTTTTCTGATATCGCGCAATCAAACGATGTTTAACATAAACTTAGATACTCAGAACGTCTGGCTTGCTGAAATAAAACACAACTTTATCTCTCTATTTTTATACAAAGTGTTATCACGTAAAGATGTGTTCAAGATAAATTATTTCAAAAATACCTTTTATTGGAAAGTTTTCTCAAAAGAGAAAACAGCAAATAACAAAACTTTTTTGCATAGTTGCATTATAATCCATAATCTTACCTAACATAACATTAAATGTTATGTAAGGGTTTTAAAATAAAAACACAAATCGTTCCCGATCGATCTGGTAAACAAAGCATTGAAAATGGACGGTACGTTCTGTGAGGGTGTAGTCACCATCCTTACCTGATACTACAGCTTCGTGGAAAAAAAAACCTTGTCATTTACGTTAGCCTTATTCTACCATGACGTCCAATGTAACCTACATATACCGTCTGGGATAATAGGAATGATTACGGATGACTTAATCCATAATCTCGTTAAACGATGTGAACCTATTTGTCATTTAGAAGAAAACTGCCGAGGTCGGCAAAGACGAAGATTTCAAACATTAAAACGTGTTTTATCATGAATGCCTCTATCAAACAGTCAGCTGTTAAAACGAAATGGCTGTTAGGATGTTAAGAAAGGCTGCTGGTCTCCCTCGATAAGTTGGAGACCGATGTTACTTCTAGACTCCCCATAATCAAACCAACTATTCTAGTATTTGAACCATGTTTCTCTCCTAGATAAAGCACTACTATATACAGTACATGACAAAGAATAGGACAATTTATTTGGAATATAGGAAGAAACGCAGGACATAATGATAAGTCTACTGAATAACTAATATGCTTTAACAAAAGAAATACGGAAATGAAACCCTGCCCGAAGGATGCCACCCTGAACCGTTGATAAAACTGATTTCATTTTTATCACCCAAGTTAATTATTTGAAATCAATTATAATTTAGCAGCCATCTTTCAGTCCAACATCAAAAGCCGGGGGTCAAAAGATTCGCGGAAACCACATCAAAGGCTACGTGTTCGATGAAACTTTTGTAATGAATAACATGGGCATTTTAAGTACACTTACCAAACATATGTATTCAAATCATTCCAACTTTTCTTGTATCTGATCACGATCAGGACCGCAATAAATATTTTAGACAATATTGCTTCGTAATTCTTTGTTAAAATTACACGGACAAGAGTAGGGATTGTAACGGCACCTTTCAATCTACACAATCTGCGTGTGGTTGTATGGTGGCATGTTGGCCATCATGACACGTGGTCTGGGGAGCGAACATAATCATGATAACGATTTCAGGTTCTTTCAATAAGATAGCAATTCAATTTCCATCGACAATGCCGTTACTGAACTTGACATATAAATAATAATAATAATAATAATAATAATAATAATAATAATAATAATAATAATAATAACACCAGATAAACTAAAGCAAATAAACCAAAAAAAAAAAAAGCCAACCCCCCCCCCCCAAAAAAAAACTCCAAACAAACAAACAAAAATCAAAAACCCCATTTGAGACAATATAATTTCCGCTAACCGTCTAGGAGTGGGGTAAATAGACCGCAGTCCTTGATTAACAGATGACGTAAAAACAAATAAGACAACCGCATAACGGACACGTTAAACATTGTAAAAATTGTTCTCACAGCGTAGTCATTAGTGCATATGACTTTTTGAAATTCTTTATACAGTAAATTCTTGGCACTGTTACGTCGCAGTTTGTGCATTTCTTCTCTACATCAGAAGAACATTATACACTTCAAGTAATTTAGCGCGAAAATTATGACATAAAGTTGAAACAGCTACAATTTTTTCATTCATTATGAACTTTATACTAAGATATATGACAGCCAAATTATTCAGCCTGCATAATGTCCCTATGTTCTGAAAGTTAAAATTCTTGTGATTATTTTTTGTCTGAATTTCAATGATAATTAATAGAAAAGAAAACGATGTATATATTTAACAAGGTTAGGTATCATTAATGGTATGCAAGAAATCAAGCTAAACGCAAATTGTTGACGCCGGACGGGCAGACGGGCTTTGCAAATTTATAGACCGGATTTACTTTGCAATCCGGTCTAAAAAGAGGGGCTGGGCTTTAGATACCACTTAGTATACAAACTTTTAATTCTGAAAACGTAAAGGAGTTTTTCTTTTCCTTCGAGAAGTCAAAGACCGATATCGGACTGAAGTCCAAACATCCTGTCGATTGACGAAGGTGTAACCGACGTAGCATCGCCATCAAGACAACCCGACAATTCTCATCTCGTTTATGATACCCCTCTGGCCATGAGAACAGAGTTTGATCCTGGTTAATCATTTATCTACACTAAATAAGGTGGGTAAAATCAACAAGTACTGTTGACTTGCCCCGACATTGATTGTCATGTATACTTCTACGTGTGGCATTAAGAATTAAACAGTGATATTACAGGTAATTCCCAGCTAATCGCCAGATTGAGAAACAAACATTTATATATCATTTCTCTTTACTATCAGATTATACATCCTGTGTTGTTGGAAACATATTGTATGCATAACATGAATTAAATTATTTACGGATTTAAACATCAGATGACCAAAAGTTATATGGTATTATTTGAGTGCGGATTCTGATAGGCCTATCGCGTGGCCACTCACTTATTTTAACTCGAAGTTATGCTGATTCACTAGTAACACAAATTATATTGCTGGCAGATATTCTTTACACAACTATCCATACTAAAGCGATATCAAGATGTACTTCTTGGGCTTCTCACTTTCAAAGTCATAACAGATCACTCATTATCACGTCGCATGCATTTCAATGCAGTAGATAAGTTACGTCTGCTTGATACCAGGCGGAGACACGGAATTTAGAGTTACTTCCCTTACGTCACATAAAATAAAGATAGTTCAGAATGTTTTAACATTCTACATTTTATAAGTATCTTAATTGAGAACTACGGTCTGTAAACGTGTATGTGAAAATGGACACGATCGTTGATAGACAACCAAGATTACAAAGAAGACTAGGTTGAATGTCTCAGGTGGGAACACCCTCCTCTAAAGCAAAGTTTATATCACAGCGGCAGGTCATTCACAAGATTATTAGTTCTATGTTAAGTAAACAAAATGAAATAAACGAAATATCTTTTATTTCGTCCACGTGTTTCAAAGCTTTAAAAAAGAAAAATGATAATAATGAAATTAACGTTACTAAAATATACGTACACTTTAGATATATACACCGGGTTTTTATCTATGGAATTTGGTTTGTCAAAATTTTGATAACATGGCAGTTTCGGCACGATTGTTGAATATTACAGTAATATTGAACCCAGACATAGATATGTTTTTGTTAAGCATTGGTTTGGAACCAACCTTACGTGATCCATAAAAACAAGTGTATAACATCATTGCCCGACAGACATGGAACTGCTTCATAAGCCCACACCTGCCCTTCCTTTCTGGCATATTTTATGTCGTCTGCAAAATATATGTTTTCCATGGAGGAAAAACATTTGTGTTGCAAATTAAAGAACCCATGTAAATTTTTACGAGTTTTAGTTCAAGACAAGCACTGAGAGAAATTTCAAGTGGTATTTGCTGATAGCGACCTTTGTGCTGTGTTTCATACGAAAGTCTAAAGAAATGTGAGCAGTCAGGTCAGAGCGGCTGGCTTTCGTGATCCCTTCAGTTCTAGGAGGGGCACAGGTGAGGGAGCTAGAGGTCACAACTTGCATTATATAAATTTTATCTACATCAGCTGCAATCACGAGATCATTTCACATGATTCAATAAGGCTGAAAACGCTTCTGTATCGGATGAATCTCGCGATGCGAATACACATTATCTCCTACAACAATGAAAGCATTATGGACGTCACACTTGCGTAGCAAATCAAGCGTTAACCATCTTTATAAAATATTGGACCGAATTTCTTAATGCGATATATGTACAAAGAGAAGTTAAAAAAGTTTACTTTCTCTACACGACTAGGGTGATTGGTATCAAATGAGATAAAATAGTTTTCGTCCTAGTCGATATTTAATTTCGGTAACCCTGCACTCTGTGTGGGGTAATGAGAACGCGGCAGTTATCAAATCTAATGAATTGTCGATTCTAGGTTATGTCATTCTAATGTTAGTCCAATTTTTTTTCAGACATGTATCATATTATGGTAAGCATAAACCTCACACAAATTCTGATATTAAACTTATTAATCTACATATAATTTTCAACAAGAAAAACTATTAGCAACTAAGTCATGTATTGTTTAACGGTCAATACTGAATAGGCAAAGCAGATATGAAATAAATGAATAAAATTAATGAAATAACTATTTGTGTATCACCGCTACACTGCCTGATTTTATGCTATATTATATTAGTTAATCATATCTGATTTCTTAGCAAGATTGGATCTCACAGCCAACACCGCTCTGAATTGTCTCCATGTACTTTAAAGCGATGACAATTCTACATATTGTGCAAAATGTAAAACCTGGAACATTAAACATTTAGCGATGATTTTTTGTAAGAATTTGTACAAACTACTTCACTGTATATCCTACCATCTGTGGCTTTCTTTTACGTCTGCAGGCTCTTAAAACAAGTCGGAAAAATTGTATGAGCGATGAGTAAACCAGAGATGTTAGATCAAGGCTGAAAATGCCCTAGTAACACGGAGACTATAATGATATCTATAGTAACACAGCATTAACAAACCGGTCAACCACAATACCTGGTCCTTTTACAGTAGAAATGTACCAATCGATGATCGAGAATGAACGGTAGTTACATTCAAAGTGGATTGTAATCTTTTTTATCTTTTTCGCCACATTGCGCTCTATATGTTTGATAAGGGTATTGCATGTTACCCAAAAATAAATCAACCTAGATAGTTGTGCTTGATTTTCCACATGCGTTCATTCCAGACAAGAACAGTGATGTAAAAAGAAAGGAGGTCGACTTTCACACTAGAAATTCCACCTCTGACGGGTTGCATGGTCAAATTATCTTAAGGAGACCTCCTGTATAAGAAAGTTTAGATCGTATTGCATATAATATTGTTGAGCGTGTTGAAAAAGGGTGCGTATATTGAATCGTGAAGGACTACTGTAGGGATAGCGTAGGCTGTCGTAGATATTCAACTGGTCTATTGTATTGGATCAACCCTTGGGTGCTATCATTCTCAGAATATAATATCTGTCAATTTGGACTGCATTCCCTCGGCAGCTGCAGTCTGTAGTCTGCCTCTGATGATGTTCGCTCCTTTATTTGCGCTTTATTGTGACGATATATAACCGATCAAAGCATCGCTGTAATTGCTATGTGTAGGAGGAGGGTACCCAGTGATCATAATGGGTCCTACTCACAGGGGCCATAATTAGATACAATGCCTCTGACCATGATCTGATGTGCTCTCATGCTTATGATATGAAGTATTCTAAGCTATTATGGTTTAGTGCACAACAAATAATCATAACTTGAATTAATCCTTGCTATCAGTTCCATTAGAACATATATACACCACTATCAATTTAGTGCATACGATGTGCATTTCGGCAAATATCTTCTCTTCAGTTATATTTTCTTCTTCCAGTATGAAGTGTACTCAAAAGTTGAGCGTGATACTTCATGACTTTTGAAATCCAATATCCATAAAGCAAAATAATGACTCACCTTACAAGAAAATTCCTGCCCCCTCAAAAAAACCCTCAAACAAACAAACCAACCACAAAACCCCAAACAAACAAACAAACAAAACAATACAAAAAAAATTAAAAATGAAAAACCCAAACTGAGCTATGCGTAACCATTCGTGGTGTTCTGCGTATTTTTGTTTTGGGGTTTTTTAGGGTGTCTTTTTCAATGTTTGGTTTGCTTCTTCTGTTTTTTTTTTTCTTTATAAAACTTTATATTTTTCAGAGCTGAAACTCAGAAAATTGTGCTGGTGATACCCTCGGGACCTAAGAGTCCACTGACAACGATATCTTAGGAGTACCTTACGTGATCATGATTAGGTTGCAATCGAAGCGAAAATGATTTGTTATATTCTGTGATCATGATCTGCTATACTTCAAATACAATAATTAAGATATAGCTGACATTGACGAGCATTATTTATCATAGCAGAAGATGAGTAAGTATCAAGACCCATATTTTGTGAAAACAGAAAATTGGTTGATGATAACTATATTCATATCAGTGAATGTATAGGTACATTTTATAAACCGTTTGTTATTTATTAGTAATACAATATTTTTGACGCATCCGTTATGTCACACTCATTTCTTCCCTTTCAAAACAGAATTTTAATATTTTTACAACTATTAAAATATTTATAACACATCTAAGATATTCTAAAATGTTAAATATTTACTCAATTATGTCAATGCTTAAGAATTTAAAGATTTCAACTCCTATTCGATGATTTTTTTTCTTTTTACAATGTTTGCTCAGAATGTCTAGTTTTAACAAAGGGCACTTTCCAATCACTGAAGAATATAACATCAAAGGTATTGAATTTTAAGTAAATAGTGTAAAGCTCAAAATCCTACCGCAACTCGATGTTACATTTGTAATCAGTGAAGAAATCTATAGTAAAACGGACATGGATTTGCTTTACAGAATACATTTTTAGTATTGGGTTATAGTTTAAAAACCTTGGGTAGACCAAGGTGATGAGCTAATAACTCGGGTGATAAGAAAGTTAGAAGTAGTGTCCCTCACTAACTTTCAAATTGTGACTAATTTTAAAATGAGCTCTCTAGAATTAGTTAAGATTTTAAAGTTTGAAGAAAACAGGACACATCTTTACATTTTTATGGTTTATTCCGTCCCTCATTATTTTAAAATTTATACAGGTCGATTTTATTGATGATCTATTTTCAGAAATTACTTAGAATATATTGCAAGCCCAATCTTTGAATGATGATTTTTATGGAGCGTTTGCATGAGACAGAATAACGAAGCCTTGACAATTTGAAGATGGACAATACGTTGCATGTTTACTTTGTGAGAACATTCGTTACTGGGTCTTTCATAGACCCTCGTTCACGCTGTGACCGTCTCTGCCGACGCCTCATATAGCTCAGTTAATACAGCATCCACATGGTGGGGGCAAGTCCTACACTGGTCATATTTCTCCCCTGTCTGTTACAATTGATTCGATTAATACATTAAATATATCTAATAACAGGCTGAGCACAGTCCCTTAATTGAAGGTAGTCTCCCAATACGAGGTAGTTTACAGAGACAATTTTCGAGAACTAAATTTTCTAATTTGGGATTATAGTCTGAAACTTAAAAGGGTACATCTTTTTGATATACCGATTGATGTCGACAATAATTGTTTTCTGTAGGAGTTGCCACTTCCGAGAACGAATATGCAAAATATTCTCAAGATATATTTTAGCAGACAACTCTAAACTAATGATGAAAAACAGTCCTAATAAATATTGCTCATCAAACTATTAGAATTTGCCCTTATTAATTTCAAACCAGAATTTCAAAATCTAAACAGTTTATACTGTGAAAATTGTCTCTCTAAACATAGACTGTCTCGCACTTGAGTGATTGTTTCTCAATTTTGGTATTATGCTCAACCTGTATCATACATGTTTAATACGAGAAACAAGAGGCTCAAGTAGGCCTATATCGCTCATCTGAGTACCTAGATGATCAGTCATGCAGGAAGGAAGAATTCATTTCTTTTTGCATTACTGTGACTAAGTCAACACAAATGTTGAAAATATGTCAAATTCTATTTCAGACCAGAATTAAAAACAATACTTTTTTGCACATCCATTCAAGTGATTTTGATATTAAGCATTTACTTTGTCTCTGCAAGATTTGATCCAGGGCAACAAGTTAGTCATTTTCTTTAGGTGGGGTCTTTTGTTGACTGATTTCAAGTCTGGGTCATGAACAACAATTGTTTCAAATATTGTCCAGATCCAACTTAAAATTGCCTAATTTCATTTGTTGAGTGTTGAGAAACATCTAAAAACTTATTTAGATGTGTAAAGAAATGAAAAAGTATTGACCACAGCTGGATTTGAACAGCTACTCTCCTTATTTGAATTACCAAGTGGTATATGTACCATTGTGAGACCTACTTTTTAGACATGGTGGGACCATCTGTTGACCAATTTGGATGAAATGTACAAAATTGATAGAGTACCTATAGTACTTCATGTATACCATGTTTCATTATGATCTTTCATGTGGTATAACAGAAGAAGTTAAAAATGTGAAGAATTGTCCCTATACACCCTCATTTGGAAGTCTTAAAAAATTCATAGAAAATCCAAAAATTGAGATATTGACAAAATTTTTTCATAGTAAAATTCCTTACCATAATTATGATTACAATAGTTCATAAGAAATTATCATTATCAATCAACTAGGAAATATGACACTTTTCTGCATTGAAATCACCAAGTCCAAGCAAATGTCGAAAAAAAATTCTACAATTTGATTTTGGAAGGGAACCAAAATGACAATATGTTTTCACTCATCCCTCGAGATCATTTCTATGCATTCTGTTTATCTTTGTATACAGCCAGTATGAAGAAGAATATTGTCAAAGAAGGGTACTCTTTTGTGATCTACTTTTAACTATGGTGGCGCCACCTGTGAAGATGTTTATACAAAAACAACAGAATTTGAAGGGGATCATAAGTAAATTATTTCTACTAAGATTTATTAAAACCCTTCCAATAGTTTTGCAGAAAAAGTTGAAAATGTGAAAAAGACCAACCCACCCCCCCCCCCCCCCTTTGTTTTTGGAAGTCTTAAAAAATCATAAAAAATCCAAAAAAAATTGAGATATTGACAAAATTCTTTCACAATAATATTCCTTATACCATTATTATGATCAAAATAGTCATTAAGAAATCATTCATATCAATTAACTGAAAAACATGACACTTTTCTGCATTGAAATTACTAAGTCCAGAAACAGGTTTAAAAAAGCGTAAATTTCTACATGACGGATCTTAACCCCGACCACAGTTTTGATAACCCATCTTTATAGATTGTTGAAATGCATTTAGTTTCCCCATTTATGCACTGGTTCTGGAATAGAAGATTTTTGAAGAGGGGTACCGTTTTGGGGACTTTTGGCCCCGCCCTGGATCCACCCCTGAGGGAATCTGGATCCCGAACACAATTTTAGTAGGGGATCTTGAGTACATCATACATACAAAGTTTGATCCAAATCTGCAATGCATTTCCAGAGATGAAGAATATGAAAAAGTTAACGACGAACGGACGGACGGACGGACGGACGGCGCACTATGACTATCTTTACTTGAGCCTTTGGCTCAGGTGAACTAAAAAGCAAACTTTGCATAAATGACGACTATTGATGGTATCCTTAAATATCCAAAATTAGTCCTTGCACTGCCTGAGTCTTAAATAATTGAGAAACTATATCACCCACTTTACCAACTTTCTAACACAAACGCTCTATCATTTATTCATTGTATAATGTTTCTAGACTCTACCTGTAATTGAGCCGATGTATCATATATATAGTGGTTAAAGTTCTGGCTTACAATAGGAAAGACTTCAGGAATTTCATCGATGTCCGTATTATTAGATAGTAAAAATCGAGTACTGTAAATGTTGATATTTTAAAGGACCTCAATGCCTCGTTTTATTAAACATCCCATCAGGTAGGCGCCGCCATCATAGAGGTGAAATAAAGCTAATGTGACGTTACACAATAATCAATGTATCTCTATCAACGATAATACATACCCAACCCCTCCTTATACTGTAGGAAGAATACATAACCTGGTCTCTATACTGTGTAAGCACAAACACTGGATATCTTGCACTATTCAGTGTAACCTCTAAAGTGATAAATGTTACACTTCAAAGACACACAGACTTCACCTGGGTCTCGGAATCTTCAAAATTACTGTAAGATTTGACCTGTATGCATAAATTGTTCAGAACGTTCGTTAAGTAGCGCATCGTTCACATAAGTTTGTGACGTTGCTTAGGTAAAAACCATTTTCAATAAAATGCTAAACATCAAAAATTAATTTCATATTAGATATGTCACTCATGTAATATAAGTTCAATTTTAAATCCACAAGAGAAATCAAATGCGTAAGTGGGTACTAAATACATTTCCATAATTAATTATGACAAAAGCGAACAGATGAATAGTGATCACGTGTTAGTATGCATTCGCGTAATTAACTTGTATGAAATGCAGGAAATAAATATAATGATACAAGGCACTGACGTGATGTTTTATTTTTAATTGTAATCATCATTGCAAATAACACTACTGACTTCAAATAGAAATCTATTGCGGACAGTGTGGCACCGCTAGAAACCAGGCGCAACGTTAAACAGTAAATAAAGTGAATATTTCATGATTGATGGGCCATGACAAGAAAAGTGTTGCAAATTACAGAAAAGACATTCTAAGTCTACATACAAAGCACGTGTTAGATCCAAGGTCCAATAAGTGCATTTATATATTAATAGGTGCAAATTTCAAATATCCTACATGGGTAATCATAACGGCATCCATAGCATTGTTACCTCACACACGTGGTTTTCTACTCTTGTAAGAGAAAATTAGTAAAAGACAGTGTGAGTTTCTTGTACTACAGTGACCAAAAACAATTGAAAGTATTTATAATAAGATCTGGCAAGTATTACAAAAGAGCCTTGCTGATACAGCAATTTACAAATCCAGATGTTTTGACATCAGATATTTAATGTGCCCTGTCAACATTAACAAAGTTCTAGACCACACAGACCTCCCCGAAATTTGCATACATAATCTGCATCTCGACCATCAGCCAGATCACTATATCAATAGTTTATATTGTGCAAGACATCAAAGCTGTAAGTTTCTAAGTTATCTACAAGCCACCAACATAGGTGAATTGGACCTAACGCTACCGAGCTCAGCGTTACACCAGGCTTATCAATTTAAAAATACAAATTGCTTTCTGTACTCTTCACTAAATTGCAAAGCAGATGAATTTTCCCGTGTTTGATTGGAAGATTAAAGAGATATTCACCTGAACAATGATTTAATAACGGGTAGAGTATGTCTAGTTTCATTCGCAATGATGTGTATTGCTAGAATGCATGAGTCATAGGAAAGAATGAGGTCGGCCTTGAATGAGACACAGCTTCAAAAATGCTAGGTCATGAAGAACCATGAGGCAAAGGCTAAGTACACCTTACAGATGACATTTCCCTTCAGCAAATAAATGAATGATACAATAAAAAGGTAATGTTGTTATTATGAACAAGAAAGTATAGCATTGAGCAAGGTATGATGGCGTTCCTTAAACGCTTAGTGTTGAAATATAAAGGTCAATGTCTGTCCAGCCAATATACCTGTAAAGATTATTAAGAAAATTCAAGAATTTGATCTCTTCAAAATTTCATGTTAGCAACAAGACATCTTATTGCAAACTTCCGGATGGGGTTGAATTTATTAAAATTAACATCTAGAATCAAAATGACTGAAAATATTATTCAAAGTAGAAAAAAATATTGAGTAGTTGTATGTTACAATATGGTGTTTGTGACAAACCGATGGAGAAAAGCTGACAATCTACTAACGAAATTATAGTCCTTCTTGTAACATTGAAAGTTAGGAGTCACGAAATACTACTACTAGCACAATGTAGTCATATAACACCTTTTATGGTGATATACTGCACAACAGAATTAACTACTCTCTTTAATCTCTTTAATTATAAATAGATGGGATGGATGTAAATATATATGGGGCGGCGTTGTGGTATTAACACTATTACGGAAATATTAGGGTAAGCATCATATATAACCGTCAAACGGCTATATAATTCCATTTTAGTTATAACAAGTAAAAATGAAAAATTATGGTAAATATTAGGGAAATATTTGTGTAAAAATTTTTAGATAACCACCATACGGCTATATAATTCAATGTTATTCCATTGCAAATGATACAGAAAACCCGCCAATCCTAACATTTCCCCGCGTGACCCTATTATGGCCCATGAAAATCAGTGAGGATCATCCCTATAATATAAAGCATTAATGTATTAAGTATGGAGAACCTCCATTGCAGAATGTATCTTCTAGATTATTCAAAATGTACGCAGAACGAACGGACAAACAGCATAACAAACGAATGGACAAACGACGTTACTGTTTACTCTCGATAACAATTTGTGCGAGGTAGTAATAAACAACAACCAAAATACTATACTGTACTAATTATATATTGTACTTAGGTATCAATTCCACCCATATAAATCATGATTTTTCATTTCCAAAGGTAAAGGCTTGCATATGTTCTCGAATCCACTCGTGAAGGCATTTATGAATGTACCTTTCTGCATGATGCGCCTAATATATCACATTCATTCAAGCAGATAAAGGCAGATCTGCCAGTGACATGATTCACGGCGATAAAATTTGGTCTACAGATGATCCCGACCTTGGTACCTTTTGTGTATTGGACATGAATCACCCTTAACCGCAAGTTGCCATGTATTATAAAAGAAGCAATTTACGTTGTCCTTAGTACAATTACTAATATTTGATTATAATGATAAGCCAGTGGATGTGTAGCATTAGCAAATAACCTTAAATGTGTGGAATGTTGAACTTGGTCTGTGACTAACTTTCGATGTAATAACCCTGAGAAATCAACACGCGTTAATGCGATTTAACTCACCGCATGATTAAAGTAATCTTAAAACAAGGACAGAGCAGCAAGCTCACAAAATTTATCGAAACTTAAAAGTATACAGTATCGTTTATGTTGCAATTAATGCAAGTTCTACATGCGCTGGTTTATGGTGAGAGTCGTGAAGTTTACGCATGTACAATGCGATGGATATTTTGTATGTCAGTTCCTTAACACCTACTTCGAAATTGATAACACACTGATCTACTTGTCATATGTTGAAAATGTCAAATAATTGTGATGACTCAGGTAAAAGAATTTTACAACGATCCCATATCAAGCTATTTACAAACAAACAAAACGCGACGATAGCAAACTTTCCTATTATCTGATACTCCTGTGAGTTATCCAAAACTCTGAATCGACTTCGGTGGCAAGACAGATTGTACCATTGTAACAAAAGCATAAGTAAAACATTGTAACAAACTGTTTCTTGCATGAATAACTATATATCAATTCCGTGGTCAACCGTGTTAAATCAACACAGTGTTTTCTCCCATGAACCCTATTTCCTACATTAAACTTGATGTTTTGACTGCCCCTCCCCGAGTGTATATCTACACTAGGGTCACGCCACCCGATGACGGGAAGAGTACGGCATACTGTGTCTTTATGTCTATATTCCCACACTAGATTTGCAACGGAGGTTGTACTAAAGAAGTACAATTGAGAGGTTGAATTACTTTTTGTCAACTCCCTATCTATCGATGATCTGACGATATCATCATAGCACGCTCGCAAAGCATTGGAAAATCTTTATGTGTATCGAGATAAGTAAAGCTTCAATAATTCTATATGTTTGATAGGCCCTCTCATTCCATCTTTATCTAAGTATATCGCCGATAACATCAAATCACC
Source organism: Pteria penguin (assembly GCA_035048485.1). Lineage (NCBI taxonomy): Eukaryota > Metazoa > Mollusca > Bivalvia > Pterioida > Pteriidae > Pteria > Pteria penguin. The sequence continues at coordinate 81,312,900 of CM068580.1, read as the reverse complement.
TTTTAATGGCTAGAATTTAGAAATGTCAAATTCCTTCGGCTTTTTATTGTGAATGGTTCTTCGTGTAGCAGAAAATGTAGACGATTGGTTCGACTAATCAGTGAATAATCAATGACTTGGACAATAGGTAATCTAAACAGCGGAAAAGAGATCTTCTGGGAATGTTTGTATATCACAGGTGGGGAATATTTTCGCCGTGAAATGTCTAAATGAAAAGACCTTTTGCCACTAAACGATGACTAAACACTTGTGTTGTATGTGAGTATTTATGTACAACTTGTTTAAAGAAAAATCGTCGATAAATACCTGTAGTTCTTTGAGATTATGTGTTAATAATTTTGACAAGCCTTACAACTTAACCACCTGCCGTTATAGGTGAAAACGGGAAGACAATCGCATTTCCTTTGTAGATATTGCAAAATCAGCCAAAAGACATATGGTTATTCAAGAACTCCTCAAATAAATCTTAGTTTTTCTAGTGTAAAAATATTCCCAAATCATTGAACTTGTTGCTCAGTAATTAGATTATACGTAATATAATTACTTACATGCCCTGCTATCATTCTTTATACATAATTCAAAAGTACAGTCGTGAGTGAACATCCAAGTGCTTGCCAAAATCATCACTGCCTTGAGAATGACACGAGATGATATTGATTCAGGATAAAGTACGAATTACAAGAGTGCATAGGTACATGAAGAAGATACGTAAATCTGACATTTAAGTTAGTCACAGTATGACAGTAAAACCCTGAAAATGATGAGCGCTACCTTCAATGATTTTTATTTACACAATATAACTGACAAGGTCTGTCAGATATTTATTTCTCGATTTCAATTTTTTTAATCCATGTATAGAAAACAATTGATAAAAGTTATCTCTTTGAATGTTTGGCGCAAAATATTAAAGGACACTAAATGCTTGAATGATAAAACTCATTTCTTTACACTTCTTTTTAGCCTAACTACATCCTGTGTATTGAAAAACGGGCCACACACCTTATATTAAACCGGATTTTTGTCAAGTTGACTGACCCAATAAGAAATTTGGATTGAGTGTTATCATCAACCCGGAGGCGCTAACCAATAACATAATCCTATTCAAATATTATGCAAAATAATCCATTCCAAATCGAATTTCCTTCTAAAGTTTAAACTTTAAAACTTTTAAATCATGTCAAATATTTTGCACTTTGTAATCTTAAGTCTAAAATTATGATACGATCAAAACGTTAAGAATCAGCGTGCCCAGCACAGAGGACACTGTCAAGTACGAACAGTCTCCTCGTCAATATAACAATTTATATCTTGTTCTATCTTGTTACGAGTTTATTTCTTGTTATTCATAAATGTATCTATTAAAATTCATATATTTGCATGATTTGGTAGACAGTGTACCATGTACGTATGTATCTAGATTTGCAATGTAGATATGTGTTATATACTGCATTATACGGCAGATAACTGAATGACAGTAGTCTAAATGATACATAGTATTACATACCAACACAATTTACAATCATTTGATTTAATATATACTACGGATGTTAATGCAAGTATTTAAAGGGTGCAATTTATTTCAAATGAAAAAAGAGATAGAAACAAGAGTCCCAAGTGGGCCTTTATCGCTCACCTGAGTACCTAGATGATCAGTCATGCAGGAAGGAAGAATTCATTTCTTTTTGCATTACTGTGACTAAGTCAACACAAATGTTGAAAATATGTCAAATTTTATTTCAGAACAGAATAAAAAACAACACTTTTTTGCACATCCATTCAAATAATTTTGATAATAAGCACTTGCTTTGTCTCTGCAAGATGTGATTCAGGGCAACAAGTTAGTCATTTTCTTTAGGTGGGTTTTTTGTTGACTGATTTCAAGTATGGGTCATGAACAACAATTGTTTCAAATATTGTCCAGATCCAACTTCAAATGGTCTAATTTCACATGTTGAGTGTTGAGAAACATCTAAAAACTTATTTAGATGTGTAAAGAAATGAAAAAAAAATTGACCACAGCTGGATTTGAACCGCTACTCTCCATATTTTAATTACCAAGTGGTATACATGTATGTATCATTGTGATACCTAGCTTTTAGCCATGGGGGCATTATCTGTTGACCAATTTGGATGAAATGTACAAAATTGATAGAGTACCTATAGTACTTCATGTATACCATGTTTCATTAAAATCTTTCATGTGGTATAACAGCAGAAGTTAAAAATGTGAGGAATTACCATAATTATGATCACAATAGTCCATATGAAATCATCATTATCAATTAACTAGGAAATAAGACACTTTTCTGCATTGAAATCACCAAGTCCAAGCAAATGTTAAAAAAATTCTACAATTTGATTTTGGAAGGGAACCATATTGACAATACATCTTCACTTCCCTCTAGATCATTTCTAAGCATTCTGTTTGTCTCTGTATACAGCCAGTATGAAGAAGAATATTATCAAAGGAGGGTACTCTTTTGTGACCTACTTTTGACTATGGTGGTGCCACCTGTGAAGAGGTCTGGACGAAAACATCAGAATTTGAAGGGGATCATAAGTGATTTATTTCTACCAAGATTTATTAAAATCCTTCCAACAGTTTTGTAGAAACAGTTGAAAATGTGAAAACACAATTTTTGATAACCCATCTTTATAGATTGTTGAAATGCAATTAGTTTCTCCATTTATGCACTGGTTCTGGAGGAGAAGATTTGCGAAGAGGGGTACCTTTTTGGGCACTTTTGGGCCCTACCCTGGATCCACCCCTGAGGGAATCTGGATCCCAAACACAATTTTGGTAGGGAATCTTGAGTACATCATATATACAAACTTTGATCCAAATCTGCTAAGCCGTTCCAGAGAAGTCGGTCGGACGGACAGACGACGACGACGGACGACGGACTATAACTATAGCTCACTTGAACCTTCGGCTCAGGTGAGCTAAAAGTGGGAGAGAATTTGTGTACGGAGGGAGTGTAAAGTCTTTACTCCTTTATACCCTCGATGACATCAGGTTTACCTATCATCGTTGTCATGCCAATGCCAATGAAACATACACAATCATCATTGACAAAAGACCAACAATCAGTATTGTTATGTTGCTACTTCTACTTCTTAAAATTGGGCCAGGTAATATCGCACATTCAAATGACAATACCGCCATTGCAATAGTCAATGTCCGATCATTTGTTTAGACGCCATCTTCTTCTTCCTAATATGTGCTGACCTCATGGTTGAGTGTAAGTAGCACGTTGGACACAGCTAAAAGTCTCAAAATTTACAGCTAAAATAGGTTAAAAATAGCCATTGACTTCTAGATGGTGGGGTGAGCACCTTCATGAAGTCAACGTGTAACCATGCAGTTAGACACCATTTTCATGAAGTAAATTTGTAACGATGCATTTAGACTCCATCTTTATGAAGTCAACCTGTAACCATGCAGTAAGACCACATAATCATGAAGTCAACGTGTAACCATGCAGTTAGACACCATCTTCATGAAGTCAACGTGTAACCATGCAATACGCAAGATCGTGATTACTGGTTGACCGTTGTGGCTCGTGCTTTTATACGCACCATTTTTTGTTGTTCAGTGGGGCAGAAAATCTGCCCATGCTTAAAACAATAAATTTGGTAGGTGACTAAAATTCAAAACATGAACAGAATGAGTATTTGCGATCTTGCTTATTAGACACCATCTTCATGAAGTCAGCGTGTAACCATGCATTTAGACACCAATTTCTAACAGTCTGAACATACTGCGATTATTATAATCAACGTCGAAACATGAGTTCAGAATCTATCTTCCTGACAATACTGCAATGGCTAAAGTCAATGCCGGACCATGTGTTTGGTCACCATCATCGTCTCTGCTCACATGATCAACTTTGTATTAGATTTGTTATCGAGCTATGTTTGCATTAGCGATACATATGTTTGACAGCTACTTTTTAGAGATAATGATGAATACGTGTTTCAGTTACTGATCATTCTTCAAACCGTTTATTAACCCAGTATCTCACGCAAATGGTCTTCGTCAATTCCACATTGTATCAACCCTTGTGATAGTATCCGAGACAAAACAAAGATCAGAATTATCAATTATATTACATCTAACTGTTCCGAGTCAATTGTAAATTGTCTAGGGACCTTTTTCATTATTTTTTCCTTTGCACGGCTATTGATTTTTCTATGACTTCTCTTGTATTGAAATGCAACAAGGCAAGAATAAATGCTAATGTTAATGTAATGACATCAAAGTAAAACAATATCAGATGAAAACTGCAGCAACTTTATCAAAGCTAGCAATAATATGGACATATCTGACATTCTGTATGTTCATGTGATTTACTAAACAATAAGTCTGGCGAATGATAAGGGTGTATTGATCTAAGCCTGGCATACAGGACCTGGTACCAAGTCCCAGAGGTTTCCCATCAACAATAATACCAGGCAGAATCTTTCACGAGGATTGTCCCAACTATTTCATCATTATCTCATTTAACACTGCTAAGGATGTTTTCTGGTCAAGTTTCAAGATTTTAGCCATTCTTTGATCCTTGAGGGAGTCACGAAAGGCAAACAATAAATGACCAATGATCACCATAACGTGTAGCAAAATAATATAAAGAAGAACGCAAATATGCAGTGTTCAAATGCCGTGATTGACTGGTCTATATTCCACGACACGTTTAGTCAGTTCTCACTTTCATAGTAGTAACATTTATATTTCACATTAAATAACTGATAAATACCAGGAAGTAGGAAGAGAAAAGGGTGAGGCAGTAGGCGACATGCAAGAAGAAGATGAAGAAAAAAAAGAAGAATGCTGATGCTTCCCACATTTTGGCCTATGCCTATTCAGAAAAGGTTCATTTATTATAAGGAGCGACATCAGTTCTTTTGGGGTTTTTTTTTTATTGTTTCATCTGAGAGATCGGACAATGACGAGACTGCAGTTGGAATCGCATCCAGAACTTTCAGATCTTGAGACAACAACTTATCCACCGAGAGAAGAAACGCTGAGGTATGCATAAATACACGGTGTACTTCCATACTCGAATTTTGAACATCCAGAACATCTGTTGATAATACAATGAATTCACTGTGTAAGTTTAACTACTTGGATAATATTATAATTCTATATGCATGAATTTACGTATTTTTGTGTACTTCAGCATCATGTTTAAGGTATAAGTATTCCCTCCTTCCTATGACCTATTGCATGCACAGTTTTAAAATTGTTTCTAATATAATTTGTCATTGTGTAAAATGTTGCCATTTAAAAATGTTTTTCATTCAGAAATAATTTTTCAACTGACCTGTTTAAACTTTACATTGTTCAAATTATCACCCAGACAGTATCTAGCTTGTTTCTATTTATGCTAATGTCATATATTGTGAAATGATTTTATTAAAAAGTAATACCTGTAGTCCTAATTTCTATGAGAAATGAAGTGAATATCCTGTAGTTGCATTTCAGGTCGTAATAGGATGTAGTGTGTGAATTAGATATATTCATTTCTCCTGGATCATTGAAGAATTTCCAGAAAGATTTTCAGCAATGATAATTTTTGTTCTTTAGGTATGTTAATTCAAACTTCAATTGATGTCATTGTCTATTTGTTAAGAGAAACACTGTCTCAATTCTACAATAAACTCTACGGCAATAATAATCAATTTTAGCTTAAAACGGCTCCGATAAAACACTAGCCGCTAACCCTAAAATACTCGATAAAAGCATGACCGTAAACGTAATTAAACAGACTTCGACTGTATTTGCTACAATTTCCATAAAGCATTAGCATTCTCACTTATAACGCGATAGAATTCGTTGTGTCTGACGAACGAATGTGTCTCTTACGTATACGACAGCAACGATATAGGACAGCTTTGCGACGCTTAAAGCTATATACATGTATAAAGCAAAATCTGCCAGACATCAGAAAATACATTTTCATATCACATTACCGTATATAAGTATATAAACATACTATTTTCTGAAGTACAGGTATAGACCGAAATATTTTGATGGTGAGAGTAAGGACATTGCTGACCTTCAACAAGTTTTATCCTGCTGCATGGCCCCCAACGTAGTTATGCGGCATGTCCATGCTGGCTGTAAACTAGATATTTTGTGTATTGGAATGAAATTCTAATTATTTAAGCAGGTGTAAGATAAATACCGAATACAATCTTATCAGATATACAAATTACGATAAAAATGTGTACAATAGCAGTTAAGTTTAAACTTGACTCAACCGAATTTCTGAATAAAATACTAGTAGATCCTAAAACCACGATTTTAACAAAATCTTTTTACACGGTTCACATATTTCGCCTACATGTAAGTTTTCCTTTACCTATATCATTATGAAGGTGTGTGCTCAACGCAGTGAACGGCAAAATAATGCTATAAGTCACTAATATCTTGCAAATTATACGGCAATAAATCACAAGGACAATGTACATGGACATTGGACAGGTAAGACATCGGATGATCCTGAAGTCCCAGGTCACAGTGACGACCACTTCCACCCACAGTGGTTCTTACTTCCGTCATCCTCTTGTCCAGTGGCGTCTATACCTACATATTCTCAATGGTAGGGATATATCATGCAACGTCTGTCAGGAAAAACATGGTTAAGTGTCATGAATATATGATGCGGTTTACTACTTCAATGAAACTTGGCTCCACTCTGCCTTTTCCTCAGTGACTAAACAAGATCGCAATGATCCAGTTAAGTTTTACCAAACATTGGTTTACTGACATGTTCACGTTTGAGATTTATATACTTAAAGCTTCCTTTAAAATAATTATATACATCATAAGAAAACTGCATCATAAAATAATAACCCTGTCTGAACTTATAAGCATTACTGCGGAAATGCAGATATGAATGCGGTTAAACTAAACTACGGCCCGTTTCTAAGTTCCCTCTTTTACCTCTCACTTGCAACATACAAAATGTTCTTATCGTTTATCGTTTATGAAAGATTAAGTACTAATTTCATAGTCTGAATGTCATCAATAAATAGGATTAACTGAGCAGAAAACTTTAATTTCCATGCCCCGAAAGACGATGTGTAACTCAATGAAGTTATTACATTAGTTGATTGCTTATAGTTTCTTGCTACCCTCATACATAGTCTCTGATATAGCTGGCCCGTGAAGTTATATACTCAAGGGAATCACAAGGTTTCCTCAAGTTTCAACTGAATTGTCTGTAAATATAAGCGGGAAACTCGTGTAAGATATCTTTTTACAATATGGTTATGGGGACAAACCAAGTGCGAATTAATAAATATGTAATAAAATAATCAAAGAGTAAAGGCAAACTAAGCCTTAATGCTTACGCCTTTGGTAATGTATTATTATTTATAGAACAAATATCCTACGATTCATTCATGCCGTTATATATGTCTTCAAAAGTTTTCGCAGTGATTTGTTGCATAGTATAGAAGTAACTTAAATTACAAAAGCCTTTAAAATCATCCAATATACAGTGATCAACTGTATGTTTCTGTCAGTGGAATCGAACCACATACCAATGATCTAATTTACCAGCAATCTAACAAAATATCCGGTGAGTGCATCGTTTGATATTCATATACTATATACCGCTTTGAATGATATTAGCCCCCATTATTTTGATAACTAATTATATTAATTCGAAAATAATCATGTACACGTGTAATTCAATTGAATTTATTACTTTTTTTTATCTGTTCATTAAACACATGTCAAATGACAAATTTTATAATTTTAGACAATTCCTTCAGAAAAGGGGAAAATTATTTCTTTAATACATGAATGAACCTCTGCATTTTAACCCAGTTTCATCTTCAATTTGTCCATGATGTTAATTATGTAATACAGTAAATATAGTACAGATACCGTAAAAGATGACATCAAAAGTGTTACTGATAAGTCTCCTGGAGACATGGCATAAAATAAATTACAGTACAGTCACCGGAATATCAAATGAGTAACAATACTGAATGTCAGCTGTCTTATAACACATGTACAGATGGCATCAAATGAGTTACTGTACAGTCTCCTTGTAATGATGGTATCAAAATGCTTCAGTACAGTCTCAGTGCAATGATAGCATCAGATGTATTACAGGACAGAATCCGGAAAGCAATAGCATCAGAAGAGTTACCGTGCAGTCTCCGGAGAGCAATAGCATCAGATGAGTTACCGTGCAGTCTCCGGAGAGCAATAGTATCAGATGAGTTACAGTAAAGTCTCCGGGAACCAACAGTATGAAGTGAGTTACCGTGCAGTTTCCGGAAAGCAATAACATCAGATGAGTTATAGTACAGTTTCCGGGAAGCAAAAGCATCAGATGAGTTACCATGCAGTCTCCGGAAAGCAATAACATCAGGTGAGTTACAGTACAGTTTCCGGGAAGCAAAAGCATCAGATGAGTTACCATGCAGTCTCCGAAAAGCAATAGCATCACATGAGTTACAGTAAAGTCTCCGGGAAGCAAAAGCATCAGATGAGATACCGTGCAGTCTCCGGGAACCAATAGTATCAGGTGAGTTACCGTGCAGTTTCCGGAAAGCAATAGCATCAGATGAGTTTAGTGCAGTCTCCGGAAAACAATAGCATCAGATGAGTTATAGTACAGTTTCAGGGAAGCAAAAGCATCAAATGAGTTACCGTGCAGTTTCCGGAAAGCAATAACATCAGATGAGTTATAGTGCAGTCTCCGGGGACCGATAGTATCAGATGAGTTACCGTGCAGTTACCGGAAAGCAACAGCATCAGATAAGTTAACCGTTTACCGTACAGTCTCCGGGAAGCAATAGCATCAGATGAGTTACCGTGCAGTCTGTCTCCGGAAAACAATAGCATCAAATGAGTTATAGTACAGTCTCTGGGAACCAATAGCATCAGATGAGTTACCGTGCAGTCTCCGGAAAGCAATAACATCAGATGAGTTACAGTACAGTCTCCTTGAACCAATAGTATCAGGTGAGTTACCGTGCAATTTCCGGAAAGCAGTACCATCAGAGTAGTTACCGTACAGTCTCCGGAAAGCAATAGCATCAGATGAGTTATAGTGCAGTCTCCGTAAAGCAATAGCATCAGATGAGTTGTAGTACAGTTTCCGGAAAGCAACAGCATCAGATAAGTTTACCGTACAGTCTCCGGAAAACAATAGCATCAGATTAGTTACCGTACAGTTTCCGGGAAGCAATAGCATCAGATAAGTTTACCATACAGTCTCCGGAAAACAATAGCATCAGATGAGTAATAGTACAGTTTCCGGAAAGCAATAGTATCAGGTGATTATAGTACAGTTTCCGAGAAAAGATTGCATCAAATGCGTTACAGTAGTCTCCAGGTAATGATAGCATCAAATAAGATACAGTAGTATCTCCAGAAAATAATAGCATCAAATAAGATAAAGTACGGGCATCGAAAAATTACAGCATCAGACGAGTCACAGTACAAACAGTGGGAAATTTTAGCATCAAACAAGTTACAATACAGACACTGGGAAATTAAAGCATCGAGCAAGTTGTAGTACAGATTTCGGGAACATCAAAACAGTTGCTGTACAAAACTTGGGAAATAATAGCACCGACGCCGAAAATACCGGTGACATCAACTAAATCACAGCATAAACACCGACAATATCCAGTGTATAGGTACGGTGCAAATTCTGGGAAATGATAGAATGAAATGAGTAATAGTACAGACACAAGGAATTGTTGGCATCTAATTAGTTATAGTACAATTTCCGAAAGTAACAGAATACAATATGTACTTGCACTAGGAACATTAAACAGTAAAATTTCCAGGAAATGAAAGCATCACATGAGATATAGTACAAAGTCCGAAAACAACACATGAATAAGACTAGACTGTAGATAAATGACAGTGAAAACTCAAATGAGTTACTGTGCGGATTCTAGATAACAGTAAAAAAGTGAATTACAGTAAAGACACTGGGAAATGATGGCATCAAATGAGTCACCGTGCGAACTCAAGGAAGCGGTAAACGGGAGGTGAATCACAGTACAGACACTGGGAAATGATGGCATCAAATGAGTTGCTGTGCGGACTCTAGATAACGGTAAAGGGAAGTGAATTACAGTAGAGACACTGGGAAAGGACAGCATCAAATGAGTTACTGCGTGGACTCTACGAAGCGGTAAAAGGGAAGTGAATCACAGTACAGACACTGGGAAAGGACAGCATCAAATGAGTTACTGTGCGGACTCTAGATAACGGTAAAGGGAAGTGAATTACAGTAGAGACACTGGGAAAGGACAGCATTAAATGTGAAATGAGTTACTGTGCCGACTCTGGGAAGCTGTAAAAGGGAAGTGAATCACAGTACAGACACTAGGAAATGATAGCATCAAATGTGTTACTGTGTGGACTCTAGGTAACGGTAAAAGAGAAGTGAAACACAGTACAAAAACTGGGGTAATGATAGCATCAAATGAGTCACTGTGCGGATTCTAGGAAGCGGTGAAAGGGAAGTGATTCACAGTACATACACTGGAAAAGGATAGCAACAAATGAGTTACTGTGCGGACTCTAGGCAGCGGTAAAAGGGAAGTGGATCACAGTGCAGACACTGGGAAATGATAGCATCAAATGCGTCACTGTGCAGACTGTAGCGGTAAATGGAAGTGAATCACTGTACAGAAAAAATAACATCAAATAAGTTGCAGTACATACCTTGAGAAATGATAGCATTAAACGAGTTTCGGTATAGTATAAACACATAAGTGAAAGCATCTAATCAAGCGAGTTACATAACCGACTCTAAGAAGTGAGAACATGAAATGAGTTCGATTATTAGCATCAAATGAGTATCAGTACAGACTCTGAACTCCAGGAAGTGTTAACATGAGTCACTGTGTGGACTCTAGGAAGCGGTAAAAGGGAAGTGAATCGCAGTAAACACACTGAGAAATGATAGCATCAAATGAGTCACTGTGCGGACTCTAGCGGTAAATGGAAGTGAATCAAAGTACAGACACTGAGAAATAATAGCATCAAATAAGTTGCAATACAGACCTTGAGAAATAATAGCATCAAACGAGTTTCAGTATGGTATAGACACATCAGTGACCGCATCTAATCAAGCGAGTTACATTACCGACTCTAAGAAGTGAGAACATGAAATGAGTTCGATTGTTAGCATCAAACGAGTATCAGTACAAACTCTGAATTTCAGGAAGTGTTAACATAAAATGTAACCTACAGACAACGGGAAGTGACAACACACTGTTTGTCTAATCCGTACTTCCTTCTAATCTGCGTTTGCTTTTGAGCGTTCGAGTGTGATTCACATGGGAAAATCTGCCATATCACCTTCACATCTGTCAACGTTCTAATGTACCTACTAATACACCTACTAATCTAAATCATGTATATTATGCTAGAGCTCTTAGCGAGCATTTGTAGCGCATTACATGAAAGAACCTGTTCTTAATGACGGAATGTTTTACATTTGATATATCTATGAACTATATACCTTCATGATAATGTAATGAGATTGTTGGACAACATCTAGTAAATCTACATCTTAAACGAAGGATCAAAAGTGAAGTCGCAGTCCGTTAACTACCTTCACTGATTTATAGTCAGAAATATGTCCGCAAATTGAACCCTATATTTTGACCAACCAGAAAGAGCTTAGTAAATATGATATAAAATCTCCCTTGAGCGTTTATCGTATTATTAGCAATGAATAGAATAATTTTCTTCTATAACAGACATGGGTGTTAAAAGAGTGTGTAAGGCCTGTATACTACATTCTGATGCATTGTCATATCACTGTTTTGTATGCAGCATGTGGTCGTTCTTGTGAATACTTCTGTATACGTCTACCATGCAAGGACAAATGTGGCGAATGGGATTCGAACTTGCGGTGAGATTCAGCAAAATTACATTTTTTACAAGTTTTGTGGGAAAATTAGTAATTTTACACCAAAACATGGTTGACCCTTTGCATGAAAACCTGTGAAGGATAGAATCCCTGGAAGATTGATTGATTGATTGATTGATTTTTGTTTAACGTCACCCCACGAATATTTCACGTATATGGTGACGGCATCTGCCTGATGCGGGGCATACAAATTTTGACCTTTGCAACGGATCCACCCGAAGCAGTGAGGGATCTTTAACGTCATACCACGATACGGGGCCTCGGTTTCTATTGTCTCATCCGAAAGACAGAACACCGGCATGACCAGAGCGGGACTCGAACCCCGGCCTCCCGATCAGGAGTCCAGCGCGATACCACTAGGCCACGCCGGCTTATCCCTGGAAGAAATGTCTAGATGCGCGATATTTTTTCATATCGGAATATCTCATGACGATTGTTAAAAAATATGTACATGTATAATTTTTCCTGCAGCGTTGTTTAAGAATGGCTTCATGTCACATTCTCACATATTATGTTCATAAAACAAAACACATTTCGATACAAATCATATCAAATATTGTCAGAATATTGACACTTGACCGCCGTTTACGTCCGTACAATATGCAGGATTGTTCTTTTTTCTCGGTGTCACATTCACGACTCCTGCTAACCGTTCAAATTCCTCTTACCCCTTGTCAAATTACAATATACCCAAGGCTCTGAGTGGCTATTACTAATCTTATCATAATCAGTACCAAATTATCTCATTGTTTTTAATTTCCCAATGCATATCCATTGAAACATAGAAAACCATTGGAGCCCTTCCAACCCAGCCTTCTGATTTCACTGTCACCGACACGCAAACCAGGTTAAATGTCCCTCTCATATTTCATCATAAACTTTTATACCTACTGAAGATCTACTGCGAACAATGGTCGTACTATTTACATGAAATGTTCAATCTGTTTACGGCACAAAGCTCACGTCATTTTTTGCACTCATTTATTTTTCTGACCACCCTCTAGATACATTAATGGAAGGTATAAAAAAAAAGTAGCTTTTAAATGTTTCATACAGATAATTGTGTTTTTTTACACCGCTTCTATTTTAACCTAGATTTAATCTGGTAATTTCGATGATTATTTTCAATATTAACATAATATTAGAGAAATATACATATATTAATAAATGGGGATATTATCTCATATATTCTGTACAATAAATAAATAACTAAATACAAACTGGTTTTAAGCACTCGAACAAAATAGATGATTTATACAGTTCATGTCAAAACGTAATTAAATTACTATAAATAACTGTCTTAAAATTGTCAAGTTTTGATATTGATACCCTATGAGTATGTATACAGATGTACTGTAACTATCAAGTGATACAGCTTATTAATATTAATACCGGTAGTTCAGGTCGGAATAGAAGGGGATTTTAGCATACAAAGCGATTGTATCTTTATCATACACTTGTATGTAATGGTACACAGTCTACGACTGAGTTATGCAGCGCAAAACAGACATTACTTATAGATCACGTAAATATCTCAGTACATGTAAAAGTTGGTCTTATGAACGCAATGACGCTTTATTACCATGATTATGGACGTAACAATCACGTCAGGTGTAAGCATGGTGTTTACCCCCACAACAGCTTTCATTTCCATTCACACACCCACACCCTCACACACACGTTCATATACACACATACTTATATATATATATATATCACAAAGGTGCTACAGCTAACAAGGCACCCTATATTTCACTTATATATATATACATATTAGCTTGTTAGCATATATATATATATATATATATATATATATATATATATATATATATATATATATATATATATATATATATATATATATATGTATATGCTAACAAGGCACCCTATATTTCACTTATATTCGTTCCCCGTCTGGGACTCGAACCCACGACCTATGGTACCGAATCACCTAGCTGTCATGCATCCGACCCTCTAACCGACTGAGCTGATATATATATCACAAAGGTGCTACAGCTAACAAGGCACCCTATATTTCACTTATATTCGTTCCCCGTCTGGGACTCGAACCCACGCCCTATGGTACCGAATCACCTAGCTGTCATGAATCCGACCCTCTAACTGACTGAGCTACCGAACTCCACAAAAATAGAGCTTTAATCGCCAATCATTAGTTAATCGCATGCATGACAACACGGCCGGGGAAAGTGAGGGATTTACCCGACGTAAACGCAGGCGGATCCTATGAAAGAAAACAATCACTGAAAGAGAAACATTTAAAGCACAAATAGAATCGGTGAAACACCTGGGAGTACATATATATATATATATGTGTGTGTGTGTGTGTGTGTGTGTGTGTGTGTGTGTGTTAAACGTCACACCGAGATGATTGTACTTATTTATATGGTGACGATATCTGCCTGACACAAAGCTAAAATAAAAACTAAGACCTATGCCAGAGACCCACCCGAAGCGGTGAAAAATTTTTTTACGTGCCAAGTGTCATTCAGTTTAACTATCAAGTATAGCAAATGGAGGAACGTATAGAAAAGAATATTAAAATTTAATTTTCATAACAAACATTTGCATATCCTGTTTCATTGTGTATTTATTTAGATCATAGTCTCTATCAAGTGTCTAAACTTGCACAAGCACATGCATATATAATCGATTCGCTTTATCATGTTTACAAATAATATTACATTTATCTTCTGAGCCGTTACATAATTTTATAAATTATGCTGCATAATTATGGACAATATAAACTCAATGTCATTTGATACGTAGTATAGTATAGTATAGTATAGTATAGTATAGTATAGTATAGTATAGTATAGTATAGTATAGTATAGTATGTTATAGTATAGTATAGTATAGGATTGTATGGAGTTGTTTTTCCTCTTTCTTTTTAGTGTATTGGTGGGGGTTGTTTTGTTTTGTTTGTTTGTTTGGGGGGGGATTTCATTAATTTTTTTTTCTCTTTTTTCCCACTTGTCAGCTAACCTCATCTTAAAGTTAGAAAAGGACACATCTGCAATTAGTGACTATGCAAGGATGTTTATCAAATCTCAAAGAAAATGAGTAATAAAACCTAACACACCGTATCATGAGTAAGATTTATGCACTTCCATATCATGTACTAATGTTACACAATGATAGGAACTACATTTGAATAACAAGTGAAGGATTTTCCTCAATTAGCGATATCACCGTCTTACTGATTATTTTTATGCACTCTAAATGTCACAAAGTTTGGTTGAATGTTAGCAATCGTGTATTTCCTGAGATGATACAACAGCTAATGTGTTTAGTTAACCATTAAAAAATATATATGCAGCACCGTTACGTAACGAAGACTCACCTTTTGAATAAGAGGAGAATGTGTATTAAATACATGTATACTGTTCCCAAATATTTGAGTAATGCTGTTTTTTAACAAAGCATGATACATGTCAAAAGATTTGTCTAAAATATAAAAGAAATGCGATTTGGAGATCCTGGCAATGCTACGTATTGTCATACACATCCTACCTAGGTCAAGATCATAAACTGCAGCTAGATCTTGTCCATGCATAAATATGGTATCATGGTTTCGATAAAATTGCTCAAAATTTACAATACTAATACAACTGCCCTCTAGGATTCTTTTTATAGCCAAGCATAAATACAGATTTCAATAAAAATCGTATACCAATTAATGAGAAGATTTCGAATAAAAATTGTTTATTTATAAGCATTTATGTTGAAAGTGAGTACGGGGACAGACTA
Organism: Pteria penguin; assembly: GCA_035048485.1. Classification (NCBI taxonomy): domain Eukaryota; kingdom Metazoa; phylum Mollusca; class Bivalvia; order Pterioida; family Pteriidae; genus Pteria; species Pteria penguin. Next base: position 81,297,205 of record CM068580.1, on the reverse strand, counting down.
GGCCTATTTAAACATGTAAAAGGCAACTTTGCTAAGTTTTGCAATCATTTGGGAAAATTTAACACTTCTCTCATTAAAATCAACATATATATATATATATAATAATGAAGTTATAAATGATATTTTTGATAATGGGGTTCGCTGTAATTCTTATTCTGAGGTAAGAGTTTACGGTAACCTATTTCTCTCATTATGAGCAATGACCTAGACTAAGTGAATTGACAGCAGTAGACATGTTAGATCTCCTAAACGTGTCAAGCCGAGACCTTCCTTGTTTCCTCGTTGTCATGAGTCCATTATGATAGAAATTATCAATGAAAAGACAAAAAACCTTTGAAAACTTTACAATTCACGTTTCTCCATGTTCCCTGCATTGATAAAGTACGACATTTTGAAACCCCTTACAAATATTTATTTCTGACAAGATTATGTTCTAGAAAAGACGTCTGATTTCAATTTTTTTAAAAGTCACGTCACTTAAACATCGTTCATGTATAAAATTACAATGAATTAAACTGAAATATCATTGGTCAATGTCCCATTGTCGTATTGTATACTCCAATTTTCGTAGGTAAAACAAATTTACCTTGAGAAGCAACCACAGCTTGCCAAGACTCACAAGCACATTATCTCTCTTACGAGACGGTAAAAACAGAGAACATCTCGATACTTGTCTGTAACAACAAGATTCAACAATTCATTGAGTCTATATGCTATCAATATTATCATACAGAAAAAAACTGGCCGCGCTTTAATACATTAGCTGTGACATCAGCAGACATTACTACGTATGACCCCTGTCCACCTACACAACGCCATGAAGTAAACAGCGAAAAGTTCCGAGGACAAAACCCCTAAACTATTCCAATCTCAGAAACAACGAAATTGTCTCGATGTTAGCGAGAGAGTGTATGTATCACTTTAGGAAGATAATTTTGCGTGAAGAAAGGATGTCAGTGTGTCTAAATGTCATTGACTTGTGAATGGTATAACCGTATATTTGATATACCCTTCCTATTGTTAAAATTATTGCGAATACGGAGATTCACCTCAAGTTTTTACATGTGTACCTTAAAAGACATCAAAGGACATTCACGTCTGACGGGTGAATTAACTGCAGTAAAACTGCTATATATATACATGTAAATTACGTTGAGCTGAAAAAGTACATTCAAAGACCCAATGAAATTCGTCCCCTAAGGCATTATTACTACGAAAGTCGCATTTTCGTTCAGATCTATCAATAGAGGACCATCTACCCGTCTCAGTGAGTAGTCTGTGATTTGTAGTTCGGAATTTAGTAAAAATAATACGTCTTCATTTCGACAATAGGGAAAAGTATTTTTTCTACATCAAGTGAGGTTTTAAAACAACGATATAATATGCATTTTGAAGATTCATTAATTGTATTTATCCATGATTGCTTTCGAAAACCATACCAAAACGCTATCTGACGATCATGCTCCGTCTTTAAAGTATACATACTAATAAAGTTGAAATATTTACTATGACTACTTGTCTTGCATAATTGCAATAATTCATATAACACCTATAATAATTACACCCTTCTCTGATTGCAATAATTAACCATTGTTTTAAATATTTGTCACTTCGTCTTATACATACTCAAGTTACATTATTTTGATTGTTTTCAAAACGAAAACAATTCCCTACTTGCATATTGATAAATTTTAAGACAAAATGGACACAGAAACAGAAATTTATTTGTAAGTTCTAAAAGAATTTTTTTTTCTTAATATGGCGTGCTGTTTATAATGCATGCATGATCATTCACAATATTCCAATTGTTTAAAGTTTGATCACACTATGCCGGGATTCTGATTTAATTTTCATTAGTATGCCTTTGTTTGTTTTCATTATTTCGATTCAACCTTGTTTGCGAAAATGACGCTTCGCAAATTCTCGTTCGCAAATCAATGATTTCTGTTTAGTTTTGTATCAATTCATTTTATAACAGCCCCGAAACACTAGTTTAAGTCAATACGCACATTTTCAATCGGTTTGCCATCAAAACCAAGAGCTACACTGAGCATAATATGCAAACATCAGAGGGAGACAGTTGTATCTGTGATTTTTATATCCTAAAGACTTTGTGATGCGAATTGAATTCGAGCTGTCTTTCTTCTGATGACAAAAACTGAGTGAAGTGACATTGTTTTGTCGGCATTAAACAAATTTAATCAATAGGCATTGATCGAAAGAGACGAGATGCATGAATAACTAACTGTACGTTATTAAATTAACTTTTTGAGAGAATCTGAGAAAAACTGAAGGTAATATCTGTATTAGATACAGAGATAATAAGCTATATGAGACAATCCGTCCAAACAATCAGCCAAGCTCGCCAGAAACTTTTTTCATTTGCCATTATTTAAATAACATGTTGAACAATTGTGCGCGCTTCAACTAACCATCCTTTAAATATGGCCGGCTAAACATCAACGAATTCAATTACGTTTTACGCTACACGCTTATAAGCTAACGTAAATAATGTAAATAGTTAGGGGTAAAATCAAGTCATTTTAATGTCAACAAGTGACTTATACCTATTGTCTGCTGGGGGATTTCTATGGCGACATCATCTGACGACCCAGACTCAATACCTGCTGTCTGGTGGGGGTTTTCTATGGCGATATCATCTGACGACCCAGTCTCGATACCTATTGTCTGGTGGGGGTTTTCTATGGCGATATCATCTGACGACCCAGGTTCGATACCTACTGTCTGGTGGGGGTTTTCTATGGCGATATCATCTGACGACCCAGTCTCGATACTTATTGTTTGGTGGGGGTTTTCTATGACGATATCATCTGACGACCCAGGCTCGATACCTAGTCTGGTGGGGGTTTTCTATGGCGATATCATCTAACGAATCAGGCTCGATACCTACTGTCTGGTGGGGGTTTTCTATGGCGATGTCATCTGAAGAATCAGGCTCGATACCTACTGTCTGGTGGGGGTTTTCCATGGCGATATCATCTGCCTTTGGATAAAACTGTGTAAACCAGATCGTCAAGGTCGCTAAAGACTAATCATGTCAAAAGAGAGCCCTAGTCATATTGTATCTATATTTGGATTGTAACAATTTTAACTTTTACAATCAAAAAGAACACCAAGCGTCTAGGAATACGTTCCACTATGTGGAACGTGCCGGGTCGATTCCTTTCTGATAATGGAACGATCTTTGTTCGAACTTGTTCCCGAAATATTGATAACTTAGCAAGAGACTTAAAACAAACATAACGTCAAAGTCTGCCAAGTATTTGTTTTTAGATGTGTTTTCCAGCTTCAGACTAGAATACCGATAAGTGTGTTGTTAAACCTGAAACGGTCCAGTTAATTCTGACCATAATATCTCTGAAATTGAACTATTTCATCAAAAAGTACGTATTTCGATTTCTACATTTTGTCCGCCATTTTGAAATAATTTGGAACCACTGAAATAGATGTTCCAGCAGAATCAATGTTTCACAGGAACGGTGCGTTCCATTAACAGAAAAAAACCCCGGAAAATTATATCAAACCTCTAACTCTTGCGATTAAAAAGATAAGTATAAAAAGTTTAGCTTTAAAACTTAATATTAAAATTTAATGTCACGCCGCTAAGTCAAAAGTCCCGGCACAAAACGAAAGCTTTGGAGTTTAGTGATCAGGAATCTATGTGTGAAATATCAAACATGCACCCCTTACCACTAAAAACAATGATAAAGGTCAAGAGTTTACAAATCAAACCTCAAGATCAATGTCATTAGATCAAATATCACGACACCAATGGATATCACTTGTCTAAGCACCCTATATTCGAAATACCACAGCCCTATTCAAATGTATATTAAAGATAAAAATGATTTTTTTAACCGGATTAACGTTACTTCGCTCTGCAAATATCTTAGATTTCCAGTTTCGACACTGGGCATCGATGAAGAGACACAAATTATTGAAATGCGCATATTGTGCAATAAAGTGATGCAGGTATATATGTTCTGTTTGTAGTAAGACCTGCTATCCACCACCTTTCCCATGTACAATTATAAATCTCTATCATACAAAAGACATCAATGGGCGTATGTTGCTAAATATGCCACAAAACATTTCTTCTCATTTTTCAAAGTTCTACCTAACTCTGCATGAACCGTTTTTGGGGGTTTTTTTATTTTTATTTTTTTTTTTTTTTGTTTCATTCGTTCAAAGCAAGATGCTGCAATACTCGATTTCATTTCAATCTCCTATTAGTTTGATCTGTGTTACTTACGGACTTTTTTCACGAGGGGAGTATTAGTGTGACTGCAGATGTTCAAATTGTGTGTTCCTTTTATAATGCTAATTATTGTTATATCCAAATACAACAATGCTTTACGGGGATGTACAATCGATGAAGTAAAGTCAACTGGCTTTTGTTTTACCCGAAATAAGAGAGCAAAACGTTTCAGTATGCCATTAAAGCATATCGTAAAATATGGCCAAAACTAAAGCACGAGTTACACACATTACGTATAAACGATTTAATGGCACTGGTTTGTAGATTGAAAGACCTTGCCGACGTCTACTCCTATTCCACATAATGAAGAATTATTATCTGATGTTAAAGTCGCTTACTTGCGTTCCAACTAACATCATTGCTTTTTCCAGAAGCAAATTATTTAGCTATCAATTATTTCCGATAAACGAAAAAACAAATAAAATTCACCCAGAGCTTAATCCCCCATCAAACAGGGTGATTGTTTTATCATACAGTGCTCGCCCTCAGAATTTTGCGTCTTCCATTACGCAATAATTAATTTCACCCCTGGAAAGACAATAAACCAGTCTATTGTTTCTAAGGCCAGACAATGTTAAAGGAAGTCTGAAAACTACAACACTGGTTTCGACCATCGTCAAGCATAGCTCTACATAATAGATTGGTCAACGCATGCGGCTAATTAGAACCTGAAATAGAGTAAATATCCCACGCTCTATGAGAACATCACTTATTCAGGAGGAGGAACTTACATTAAATGCGAGTCTTAAAAGAAAAGGGTCAGCCTCATCCTGTCTATGGACGTACGTACTCAATTGTCTTCCGTTCTTTGTCGTCATACAACGTTCTCTTGCCAAATTAATCATGTCTTTACGTTACCACAAAAACTATCCATTAGGCAATTAGAAATGCAATCGTTCTCAGATGTACGGAATTTTATGTAATCTACTTTGAATTACGTATACCCGTGAACTGGATGAAACCATGAATTTTACCTGTGAGCCACGCCCCTCTCGTGGAGGTAGTGTACAGCAGATACCAGCTGCCGTAGGTAGCTCCGAGACATGTCTTCTGAGAGATATTTCTTTTCCATCTGCTTGATATATGTTTGTAGATCGCCGCCTGCAGCACATTCTAACACTAAGCAGTACAGAGTGGTCGCCTGCAAAAACATTTTCAACATGTCAGACTTATTATACACATCCTGCTTATGTATGTACGACTGGTGTATTGTAACCTGTATCATGAAACAAACATATTATAATCATATATTTTTTCTAAAAGCATATTCATATCGGATTCATAATGATGCAAAACATGTACATAAAATCAATATAAGTGCATATTCTGAGAAGACTGATGCGTACTACTGGAGATCACAAAATACGAAAATAACTGGTGTCTTTTTCTAACTTTAAATTTTTGTTATTTAATTTTATTTCACTAAAAATCTCAAGTCCACTCCTAAATTTAAAGTTATTTAAAAATTACGTCATAGAAAAATTATATTGAAAAAGTAAAACTTTTTCCTTCGTGACAGATGTCTTTTTCTAACTTTAAATTTTTGTTATTTAAAGTGAACACATGACTGGTATCACATGACTATGGCACTAACAACAATGTACCACAGTGGACATTCACGGACCCAAGCCAAATTTAACGCCCACGTTCACGGTACAAATTCGGCGACAAGCAAATGTCCAAAGTTAATCAATCTGTGTATTCATATATACCGGGCATGTTTCAGCCTCGGTACTGCTTTCATCTCCACATGTAAATCAAATTGTAGGCTTATAAGAGGATGAAAAGCATTATTAGACCGGTATGCAACTCTCTAAGAATTGATTATCATGTACATTATCGCTATCAAAGTCGGTCGTTATCGGGAGTTAAATGACTTCTAAGCTGAGGTCAAACGGATTATCAAGTAGGAAAATTGGATTCAGGATCGAGTTACACAGAATTTATTTGATCCCGAACGCAGTCACATATCTGTCAATTCTAATGTCCCTTTTTGATGAACTACCCCCATGATAAGGGGTGTATGTTTGTAATCTGCAGTCCATCGAGCACGAATAACGTTGACTTCTAATTATGTCTGACCCTGTGTAAAATCAAATATTCTGATATTTTGCTGCAATACACACTTTTATCTTTCTCTAAAACAAAACGTTTTATTTACATTTTATTTTCAAGAGCAGATGTTGTTACAGTTTCCGTAGTTCTAAAATCCACTCGTTTATTTTTTTAATGGAATAAAGTATGAAGTATAAATTCATTTCTGAATGCCAGTTAAATTTTACGTGGTATTGGTAAGGAGGTCAATGGGCACTACAGCATTCATTGTATAATAATTCAATTTTCTTGCGTAAAAGTAAATCGGAATAAATGAATAAATAAATAAATAACATCAACATCGCGAAAAGCCAGATACTCGTACATTGCACTATATATGTCTGTGTCTAAATTCCAATATTCTGGATTTATTGGTTATTGTTTTACGTCACTCCACGATTATTTCACGTCTGCCTGATGCATTGTATAAAAATTTATATCTTTGCAATGGACCCTCCCGAAACAGCGAGGGATCTTTTACGTGTCACGCCTACATTGACACGGGGCCTCGGTTTTTACGGTCTCATGCGAAAGACAGAACACCGGTGTGCCCAGGGTGGGAGTCGAACCGGGACCTCCGTCACGACCCGAGTACCCCATCCACTGAGCTACACTGGCTTCAAATATTCTGAAATGCCATATTGGTCTCTTCATTATTTGCAGGATAAAGAATACATTATGAATAATTCTTTAAATAATCGTGACTCCCTCAAAGATCTTGTGTAATATCGAAATATCTTCGAATGTAAACATTTTGGCAGCCACTCTAAGAATCTTATCTGCTACTTCTTGAAACAATTACAGCAAATTAACCATGAATGAAGTCACTTCTCCCTAATCTTAAATACCATCACGCCATCGGAATATCTAACTTGCAACGAGATTTTACAATAAAATATAGGTGTACAGAAAACAAATAAACACTGAATAAATTCCTGTCGTGACTATCATGTTTAATCAAGGAAGAGATAACGCTGTTGAAGTTTTTTCCTCCAACAATCACGATCGATAATGCCCATTTGCGTCCGGGAATCGATAAAACTTGACCGCTGTAATTGTCCAGCAACACTCTCGGAGTGTAACACCAACTTTGTATATAATAATTAATGTCAAAAGCGTACGACATGATGAATTTAGTCGTTGGTTTCTCATTCTACTCAACGCACTATGAAGGGTATGTCGAGAATGTCAAAGTATCTGTGAACCAAAACAAGGCCCGCCTGGCTCAATTATCCTCTTATCACATATAGTGACTTTCCCAGTTACCTTATTTCACGGATAATTCAGGAAGGCAGTTTACAGGCATTGCCGAAATTACCTCGTGCATGTACAGAATACACTCGTTAGCTAATTACCTCTATATAATCCAGTCCATCAGGAAATTATAATAAAAACGAGGAAACACTCGGAAATGGTATCAGTGAAACGATAATATATACAATATACATTTACTCGCAAAGTTCTTGATTTGTTTTTAATTTAATTTATCAATTCAAATCTATTGCCTATTAAGGTAGCATGGGAGATGTGATCAATCCGTAGTAGATGCTAACTTTTAACTCTACCTCTTATATATGTACTTAAAAAGATTCGTGCTGACTTCTTCAAATGTCCTTTTAAATTCTGTTATCATCAACTGCTTGGTATCTTGACATTTAGCCTTACTACATAATCTTTGATTTATCTGTCTGTCTGTCTGTCTGTCTGTGTATGAACGCACGTTTTATTTTATCAAAGTCCTTTTTAGTATCTATGTGGCAGTGACCGTTGTCGTCAGTATCTAAATGTGTGTATTCTAAAGATAACAGAAGCTAGCAAAATAGCAGCAATATGCTGAGAAACGTACTCATCAGGACCACGCCTTTGAAATTATCAGAGAAGACATTAGAACAATTACAATTCCACGTATACGTCATTATCTTTACCAAGCGACATCATTAAATTCCCTCTTCTTTGAACTAGGAAATTTTTCTCAATAGCGAGAATAGCTCACATCAGCGTGTTTACTAATGAGGAAAAACATGCTACCACATCTAAATAAGCCTATATAATCACATTCAGTATGAATGCCGGATAAATACTACGTAGTTACCTTTTAAAAAAGCATAGATTTATCCTATTTTTCATTATTATTGCCTTTTTTGTCTAGAGATCGTGATATGTCGTGTGAGTATAAACTCGCCATAGTTCTTGTCACTGTGTCTTTGGGGATTCAGCGTGTTCGATCAAAATGTGGGGGCGTAGATCATGGACATTTATCATTATAAAATTTGCTCCCTCTAGGAGAAAAGAAGACACGTTGACAGAAATTAAGAAAACTCAAAAGATGAACATCCCCAAGTTATACTTAAAATCTCTGAAATGCCATCTCTTTTGCAAAAAGTATGTTTCTATGGCGTTTACAACCACAGAATGCCAGTAGAGAATGACCCGCCAGGTATCCTGGAAAATCTCAGCACTCATCGTAAAAGCAACTTCATTTAATACCTCGTGAGAATCTTACATGAAAAAATGCATATTTCAAGATTCAAATAAATGAAATCGAAATACAGAGGAGAAAATTTACAGTAATTCACATCTAAAATATTATGGGAACGTAATATCAGCATGTTTATTATCCCATCAGAGTAAATGAACGCCTAAAATGTATGCTTAAAATTCGCCAAAAGCGTCAGAGTAACGTTCAAATAGAATGATAATAGAAGGTGTCAGCTTTTACCTATGCCTGTATTTCAATCAAGTGCTACCCAGCCTTTCTTATCAGGTCACAGGGTTGACCAATTTTCACCTGGGGTGAGTTAAGCTATATACTGCGATCTTATTTCTGTAATATATATCAATCTCACTAACAATATACCGCTTTATTAAGTTGTAGCACAAGTGCTTATTAGGGACGAGTTTGATCGGATAAGATCTTTATGCTATGTATAAAAATAGATCAAATGTATTTAATATTCAGCTATTTCCTTTACCCGAACAAATCCGTTGAAATAGATGCTTTCCCGACTTAGTCACTCGTCAGTTAGTATGTCAAGATGCCGACAAAGAGGTCGTATGTGGTTGTGAATCTTTTATTTTCAATTTTACATTGGGTTGAACATATCACTTTTTGAAAAAAAGAGGATGAAATAAAAACATGTGGTACATATCATAAAAAGGTGCTATGCCTACATGAAAATAAGCAATAATATTGGTAGAGATTATAAGCATCAGTTTATATGCATCATGATTACATTCTCACATTTTCTTTGGATTCGCTTCTGTAGCGATTGATACATTATGTAAATTGAAATGGCAATATGTCTGGCTTTTGTTCCGTATTAAACCACACCAGGTGCAAAAGTCGTTTTATATATTTATTCATTTTCTTCTCTTTATTTACATCCGCAGATTTAGAAAACGATTTAAATACATGTTTATTAAACGAAAGAATGATTGTCGTTAATATAGCGGTGATCAGCGAGCCTCAATTCACCCCTCAGTGGGTTACAGAAGTCCCCGGTCTCTCAATAGAAAGGAAACACACCTTGTAGATCTTAATATATAATTGACGCTCAAAGAATTGTAATGAAGCATAACTCTTTATCATTTAGTTTTGGCAGAATGGTACTTGAAATTTACCTTTTGCTGAATGTCCTAGACAGACACAAGACAGATGACTATTTAAATATTATATTAATAGAAATCATCGTGTACTTGCAGAAACAATATGTATATACGGTTTCGAAATTTTAAAATGTAAAGTATCGGAGTTCATATTGGAATAAAAATATTACGAACAAAAGTGTTCATCTCTAATCTAGATTATACGTGATATTTCAATATTCTTGATATTTTCTTAGTTAGTGCTGCAATGTGCGGAATCAAAATCACCCCAGAGATTTCAAGAGTGGAAAACGACTTCGCAACGTACTGTGTATTCATAATACTTTGAAGCCAAGAAAAAAAAAAACCATCGTTATCTGCGGCAACCATTATCTTAACTTAGTTATTATTAGTTATGGCACAAATCGTCTTTAAATCCATTGCAAAACTTTAATGATTACCAAGGTCACAGTACATAAGTAGCAATGATGACCTTAACATTATATGAATTATGGAAATTGCAGTGTCAATACTTTTTGTTCCTTATTTGACACACAAAACAAATTGAGCACACAAAAATGCATTCCATGATCTCAAAGCGAAAACAAATCATGATACGAACACAAATATGTCGCTATTCTGCTTTTGAATTGGACCTTGATGATACTGATACAAAAACCTTATTAATCAATAATCTACGATCAAAGATAATCGCATAATAACATTCTTATGTGTCCAGGCAAAAGAAAGTTATTGAGAGAATACAAATACATGTACTAGACAAACAGAAACGCAATTCACAAAAAAGTCGACACACGGACATATCAAAAGGCACTTTCCCCTTATTGGGTTTTTTTATGATTATCTACCAACATAGAATGAATGTCAGACTACAAACCATCTTTTTTAGTTTGCAAGGATTCTATTAAACATGCATCTTGAAGTATCAAATTACAAGTAAGCACCTAATTTTTATTTTCATCCAAAACGGATGCAATTTAAGATTGTTTCTCATATCAATACACATAGAATGTGATCTGTAAATTTATCAAATGATATCTATTAGGTGCATCAAATGATAAAATTAAATGTTTTTTTCATACAATTGTCTTGAAGACATGAGAAGTTATGAATCAAAATTTCTTAAAGCTGTATACCCTATGTTCGCTAGTACAATGTATATTATATATTGATTTATTCTAAATTGTTTTGATTATATTTATAAGCCTAAAACATATTTAAAAAAGGACCCTTGCAAATGTTGTGATCAAATTCGTCGTATTAAGTGAGATATGGCTGTCTAAAACGCGATGTTTGTAAACAGAATGTTTACTACCAATTTATCACGTGGTCTAATTCGGAAGCCGCTGCATCATGGACACTGGTGGAGGGCGAGGTAAATAAACTTGACGAGTAACTTTAAAAATCTTCATTCAAGTCTGCTAAAGTTTGTATGTACCGAAATCGTTTTCTTTTGGAGTCTCCCTTCATCTATTTGTTTTTATTAAACTGCGCATGCGCGAAGTCAGGTTATGGCTGTATTAATGGAATACCCACTTTATTTACGAAATACTTTCTTTTTCTTTTGATATCTCCGAGGGTTTGAAGCAAAAATGTTATTAACGCAAAGTTAATAACTTCAGTCATACGAGAAAAATACAGTTTTTGTTTTACATGCATGCCCTAATTTCTGAAATTATACCGAATTGTAGGGTATACAACTTCAAGCATTTGCTTTTGGTTCTAATGAAAAGGAGTCAATAAATCATAATTCTGCTTAACACGAATGACTTTAATGAACCTACAAATTTTTATGCTTTATTTTTAATAAAATAGAAGAATGATTTTTCTACCCTTTAAATTTCTCTCGACACTTCTGAAACCTTCATCAAGCAAAGTCGCCAACCCTGTATGTATATCTTTCACTAATGTACTAGTAAATTAACTGAAGCTAGTACACAAAATCGTTGTAAACTTACAACCAATAAAATAACGCAAAAACACTCTCCTCTATTTCAAATCGCTGTTCAATAATTCATGTTCTTGATTTTCTTAAATCCCTAATTCACAAAACAGAGCATCGATCAATTCGGAAAATAGTACAATATATACATGTATATGTATGTAAAGAAAGTCAACGACATTTCATTCAATGCAACTCATAACACAGTTGGTGAATAAACAAACATCCTGTATTATTGCAAACGTACGTGAATCTACAGGACATGATCTTGGCTGATTTTACCACTTTATATATACATGTATATGTAATATGACCAACACTTCTTAATAGTTCAACAGAACTTGGCATTTCCCTTTTATATATAGTGATGTGATATTCTTTTATACTTATTCATCAAAATTGATAGAAAGATTTATAGATAATCCATTATATTTATTATTATTTTTTATTTCAAATCTTATACGATTTCGTATGACTTAGGGATTGTTTTAATTTTTCTGAGTGATATCTACAATTTAATCAACATATAAAATCAGTATGTTGCAATAAGTTCGATGATTTTTTTTTTTATTAACCCCTTCTTACCATTCTCCAAGAAAAACGGCAATAAAATATATTGTTTACACTGCCTGATCGCCCTCACCCTCAGGTTACTAAAGATGCGGCATCAACACTTCATACTTATCACAAACATGTTCTATTAAGCTCTATAAACATGTTATGGCTCTTTTTTTTTTTTTTTTCTTCTTTTTTTTTCAGATGAGCTTCCTGGAAGTACTGTTATGAATCATTTTCGATTCTCTGGGAATTTAAGGATAAAACAAACGACAGGGCGAACATAAATTCAATTATAGTAGAACCCGACACTCAGAAAATGTTAAGAAAAGAGATATGTAGCATCCGACCCTATCATACCCTGACACAAAGTATTGATCTTTGTGTAGGAATAAATCACTGGATCGGTGAAAAGAAATAACTCCGTACACACTTATCTAATAAAGCAAATATCTCGATACATACCAAATTAAATCATTTGGACGTTAAAATGTGAAGTACGAAAGTATATAGTACTTTGTCGCTGTGGCACTCGCTATGGCCGGGGTGGACATTCAGAACCCCAAGAAATCACAGGTGACATAGTGTTCAAAATCAGAAAGCATCTCTCGTTAGGCTAAACGCACCCGCCGACTGAGATAAAGACATCGGCCGACAAAAAGCATGGTACATATAAAATTTGTGCAGAGATTAAAGATAAGCAATTGGTTGAAAGAACTGTCACTCATGAGAAAAATATATATTTCGGTCCATAGTACATATATGTATATACAAGTATCGAGATGAATCTTCGAAGTGATTTTTAAAAAATGCATCAGTACACATCAAAATAAAGAATAAAATTTAAACTTTATTTACTTTACAACAACTTATATAAATCTTGCTCGTTGGCACAGATCTTGGCGTAAGGGTGTCGTTTGTGTGGGAGGAAACCGGAGTACACGGAGAAAACCCACGAAGCCAGGTTTGTGACAGCCCCACCGTCTCACATACCACATCGGGAATCGAACCCGGGTCGCATTGGTGACAAGCGAGCGCGCTACCAACTGCGCCACCATAAAGAATAAAGTATACATGTATCACTATTCAAGGTAAAATTATGGAACATAATGGCAAAAGGCATTACTCGACAATAGATACCAATATACAGGGGGCAGGCTTGGTGTAGTAGTTAAGCGCTTGGCTTGCCGCGCCGAAGATCCGGGTTCGATTCCCGGGTTGCGCCACTATGTTTGAGAGGTTGGTTACCTCCTGCTTCCATGTCGCAATATAACTGAAAAATTGTTGAAAGCGACGTAAAACACTATTCAACCAACCAACCAACCAATATACATTGTATGAAATGATAAAAAGAAAATTTCTCAATATAAAACGTGACAAATTCATGGAAAGGCAAATTAAAAGATCCTGAAGCGGTCTGAGCCACATATTCAAAACGATAAAACTGATGACATTTTCTTTATACAAATCAATATGAATTATTAAATAAATGAAGAGAAATACCTGGGTTCTCACTTGAATAAATCATTGCATGTAAGAAAGGGATACGACACAATGTATCACTTGATTCGTTAAATAGTGAAAAGAAAAATCTCCATATACACATTGACTAAACAGGCTCAATTTCGTAACTCTTAAATCAAAAAGGATAATTCATTTTACTGTTAAAAGAAAGCAAGACAGCAATATACAAGATAACCTTAGTAAATACTGAATAAATCCCGAATATATAGAATTCGAAAAATAGTACACATCAATTTATTTCACCAACATCTGTTGTCCCAAAAAATTTCACAACCCACGCTTCAAGGACTTCAAATGCATAGAGGAAATCCTCTGATGTTTACCTGCTTTCTTGATGAATTGTACATATATCTTAACATATTGGACAGACAACTCGCTTTGCGATACATTTTATGTCAAATATATGGCGGCACTAATTGTTAAGAGACCATTTATATTCGATCCACTTCCCGCTCAAAGGTCTAGTAACGGTAACTGCAATATATGTACCTTAAACGATTAACATACAAATAATAACTGAACAGTGTATTTCTTTTGCTACTTCAAGTATTTCCTATTTTAAGTAATAGTTATGATAGCACTATGTCACGTTTCCTCAAGTATTTTACAAGCCAATAGTCTAAGGTCAACGGGTCAGTGTTACACTGCGTGACACATTTTCGTCGTGTGTCACATCGAACCTAAACTGATTAAGTAGGCAGCCTATAATAGAACCTTTTTTCAAATTTTAATCACTTCTCATTGTATACTTGAAAGTCAAGAAGTGAAAAAAGATTACATGTAAGGGCAATTCAATAAAGTACAGATGACGAATATTAATTCGAGACGGATGGGTGGGGACGTAAACGAAGTCTCCAATTCACACCTGAGGTGCTACTCTCCACAAGAAAATGGTGTACCTCTAAATAACGGGTGGAAGAAAGCGTCGGAATGAACTTTGATCCGCGTACCATACATGTAACAACTAAGACGACGCCGAAGACGAAAACTTTTGTCAAGCAGCAGTGATAACAGGTAACCAGAGAGCAGTGCATTATAAATGCAGATGCTGTTTATAGCGGCCTTTAATGTACCAATTACAAATAGGTCAGACAGTATTAGATTCTACCTGAATTTGTAGACTTTTGTTACTCAATCAGTCTTGTCTGTGCCAGTGAACTCGGTGAATAGACCCCATGGCTTAGGTTAACGGAAATATCTGTTTTATGTTATACACGAGGTTGAAGAGATGATGACGTCTGCCTTCCTAGGTCAGATTTTCACTCGACTATGATACCGAATATAGCAAAGCGCAATCATGATAAATCATATACTATTAAGCTTAATGTAATTATATCGTATACGACAATGATCTATTCCGTCACACTTGCATTGCAAAACACAAACAATGTGTATGCTGACATATGACGCAGACACATTTAATGATCATGTGAAGTCTCTGACTTTCTCTGGGTTATCACGATCCTCAACTCGGACTCTTTCCCTCTCTAGTGGTATCCTAACGTTATAGCTTTTACTACGGACGGAAAGGAAGATTAAAGTTCTATTTATCAGTACACAGTAGATATATTCTATAATTATTAGTAAGCCATAAATCTACATTGATACTAATTCGCTAGATCTGTCATTCTGAATTGTATCGTGGATGTTTATGTAGAAACCGCACAAACTACAGAAAAACCACACGATGCAAAATCATTCTTCAACACGAGTTACCAGCTCCCCTTTATCGATCATGCACTGGTTTTGCACAACACGGCTTACCAGTTTCACCCTATCGGTCGTGCACTGGTTATACACAATACGGGTTATCAACTCCCTTTATCAGTCGTGCACTGGTTACACACAACACGGGTTACCAGCTTCACCCCTATCGGTCGTGCACTGGTTACACACAACACGGGTTACCAGCTTCACCCCTATCGGTTGTGTACTGGTTATACACAACACGGGTTACCAACTTCCCCTATCTGTCGTGTACTGGTTATGCACAACACAGGTTACCATCTCACCCTATCGGTCTTGCACTGGTTATACACAACACGGGTTACCAATTTCACCCTTATCGGCCGTGCACTGGTTATGTAAAACACGGGTTACCAGCTTCCTCTATCGGTCATGCATTGGTTATACACAACACGGGTTACCAGCTTCACCCTTATCAGTCGTGTACTGGTTATACACAACACGGGTTACCAGCTTCCCCTATCGGTCGTATACTGGTTATACACAACACAGGTTACCAGCTCCCCCTATCGGTCGTGCACTGGTTATACACAACACGTGTTACCGGCTTCACACCTATCGGTCGTGTAATGGTTATACACAACACTATTAAAACCAATTTCACTCCTATCAGTCGTGCACTAGTTATGCACAACACGGGTTACCAGCTTCCCCTATCGGTTGTGCATTGGTTATACACAACACGGGTTTCCAGCTTCACTTCTATCGGTCGTGCATTGGATATACACAACACGAGTTACCAGCTTCACCCTTATCGGTCGGGCACTGGTTATACACAACACAGGTTACCAGCTTCACCCCTATCGGTCGGGTACTGGTTATACACAACACGGCTTACCAGCTTCACCCCTATCGGTCGTGCATTGGTTATACACAACGCGGGTTACCAGCTTCACCCCTATCGGTTGTGTAATGGTTATACACAACACGGGTTACCAATTTCACTCCTATCGGTCGTGCACTGGTTATACACAACACGGGTTACCAGCTTACCCTATCGTTCGTACATTGGTTATACACAACACGGGTTACCAGCTTCCCCTATCGGTCGGGTACTGGTTATACACAACACAGGTTACCAGCTTCACCCCTATCGGTCGGATACTGGTTATACACAACACGGGTTACCAGCTTCCCTTATAGGTCGTGTACTGGTTATACACAACACGGGTTACCAGCTCCACCTATCGGTCGTGCACTGGTTATACGCAACATGGGTCACCAGCTTCATCCCTATGGGTCGTGCATTGGTTATACACAACACGGGTTACAAGCTCCCCCTATCGGTCGTGCATTGGTTATACACAACACGGGTTACCAGATTCCCCTATCGGTCGTGCATTGGTTATACACAACACGTGTTACCAGCTTCATCCCTATCGGTCGTGTACTGGTTATACACAAGAGTCCTTTCAGACTCGAACCAGTAAGTTTTTGATTACGAAATTGACTAAGTGGTCAGACCCCGAGACACTTGGTGGCAAATTCGACTAAGTGGTCAGACCCAGAGGTATACTCTTGATTCTCTGATTGATATGTGACTCCCGCGTTCTCTCTTGCACTCTATTATACCTAATGACTATATGGAACTCCCTTAGTTGAATGTATGCCAAAGTTACTTCATTATCCGCTATTGACTTATTAATGGGTAATTTTCAATACTATACAACAATTCCCATGCATTCACTAAAATACATCGACCTAAGACTGAACGGTATTTAATCAAAGTATGGCTGATTATCTGTTTTAAGTAGTGAATGAAAAAAAATGTGTTTGTGGAATAGTGCCTTACACGTGCCATTATGAATTATTATTATTATTATTATTATTATTATTATTATTATTATTATTATTATTATATCGTATATCCCGTGTAAATGTTATGCTATAGGAGTAATAATAACAGTAAAAACTACCGATATAAGTAGACAAATTGTGAACGTGATACTTAGGAAATTTGAGTAATATTTTATGTGTACAGGCTGTTGATTTTCATTCATGTTTTATCTTTCCCATCAGCGTTTAAATAATTATCGCAGTCATGATGACGTCAACATATTTCCATAGAAATTAGTTTAATTTCATTAACTAGATCTGAAAATGGGTTTTTAGATGTCTTTGTAAAAACCAGACTTACGGGCTTTCTAGTTCAGTTGATTTTAAAATTTCACATGACATTTTACATGACTTCAAGCCTCAGCGGTTGATTGAAAATGTCGTGGGTTTTTTTTTTTTTCATCATCGTCTGAAAATGTATATTACTATCTGCTACTGGTAAGCCATTTGTAGATGGTATGATTTCATTATTGCGAAAAATGTGACGAAGACTTCTCAAATGCCCATTATTGTAAAGGAAATACATGCAGAAAGTTGGTACATTAAAGGTTAGTTCCGCTGACTAGATTTCATGAAAATATATATACCGTGATTACAAGTAAATGCGGATATTCATGTCATACCTGATGATTTCCTATACAATACTTGTGTGCCATCTTGTTATACGAATCTGTAATATAGTAAAGGACATGACCGGTCTGTATGATTGATTGACTGATTTTTTTGTTTTACGTCACACCATGAATATTTCACGTATATGGTGACGGGATCTGCCTGATGCGGGCCATACAAATTTTGACCTTTGCAACGGACCCACCCGAAGCAGTGAGGGATCTTTAACGTGCCATGCGTACCACGACACGGGGCCTCGGTTTTTACTGTCTCCTTCGAAAGACAGAACACCGGCATGACCAGAGCGGGACTCGAACCCCGGCCTCCCGATCAGGAGTCCGACGCGATACCACTAGGCCACGCCGGTTTACCGGTCTGTATGATTGTTTAAAACTTTTAACCTGAACAACCCTGTATCCAGAGATTCTCATGGCGTCTACCTTGTATTGCCACAATTTAATATGTTTGTTCATTCTTGATTACGTCTCAAAAAAGCTTATTGCACTTATATGGGGACGGCAACTGCCTGATACAATAGACAGAAATGTAGATCTTTCCAAAAGACCCACCCGAAGCAGTGAGAGATATTTAGATGCCACATCTACCGTAACACCGGACGTCGGCTTTCACTGTCTCATCCGAAAGACAGGACTACGATTAGTATCCTGTGGTACTCAAGCCCATGTCCTCTCCACACTCCGTCACATAGGGTTTCTATAGACTCAATAAAAGGATTTTATTCGCTAGAAAATGTGTAGCTGTGACCGCGACTGTATACACAGATTACAAGTTGTTATCGAGATACAAACATAATACTTTCGATGTATAGTTTTATCTTTGTTACAATATCATTCAATATTTCGTTAAGCTATCAAACGAGATTAATCTTTGAAATTATCATAGACATGTTTTCTTAAACAAATAATGTTTGACACGATTCAGGGTGCTAATTTTGTATATTCCTGTATGGGATACAGAGGAACACTGACTGCCTTGTATTTGATACACAAAAAGTTGTCTCAGTGTTCTATATCGTGCAATTAGCTATACTTGAAATCTAGTCAGCGGAACTGACCGATTCTTCCACGTGGTTACTTCTTAACCATAAAAAGTCATTAAACTTAGTTTTTCATACAACATCTTAACAAAGAATACGCAACGTAGACAAGAACAACAATACACAGACCGTTGAGTTACTCCGTTAAGCGCTTTGCTTTTAGTCTGTGATTAGATCTCGCCTAGTCGGAGAAGGCCGACACCGTAACCTATTATAATGAACATCAGTCGTCTATGTAACTCGTCTGTTCGTATGACGGACTATTTCATATCATTAGTAGGCCAAACGAGAATAGGAAAAGATGCAATAGCTTATAGTTAAAACAGGATGACAGATAAAAGTACATCAATATATCTAGTGGATCATTAATTTACGAATTATACAAACATTTCACCTTGCTATACGACACATTCATCCCGACTGTATAAATCTTGACATCCATCACAATGCCTGATATACATTTAATTGCTTTCAATATGACAAAAATCATTTCCTTAAATTACTTTGTACAATGTAAATGAAACCATGATTTACATTTCAACAGCGACCGGTGAAAACGCTAAATCATACAATACTTTCAACGTCTGTCCTTTTGATTCTTAACAAGGTCTCCACATCAAACAGGTTATTTGACATCGTAGAGTTACCCTCTCATTAATGCTATCTTTTTAACAATATGATCACATCATTATTTTCCGGACCATGAGCGAATCTTTTATCGATATTGCAAATAAAATATAAGTCTGTTGTTATGGAAACCTTTAAAAAACAAATTAAAACGGAAACTGCTGCTCCGTGATAGATCGTGATGGTAATCAAGTGCTTATAATAGAAAATGACAAGTAGAGAGATTGAAAGTGTTTATAAAAAGATGGAAAATTAAACCACATAACTGCGATTATTCATATAATGTGATTTACTACATTAAACAAGTTTGGAACAAAAATTGCAATACATTCTTGATTCTTGAATCACTGAGAAGGGCGTCTTTTATTATTGCAGTTTTAGTAGATTTCTTGCAAGTGCAAGTTAATATAAATTCAGTAAAGCGCGACTATAACCTTTCACAAATTCTAATACTCGATGTAGTTGATTTTAGAATACATATAATTTTATTTCATTTCATTCCATTTCTTGAAATTTTCGTCAAAGGTAAATTGAATCTGACTGTTGTTATCTATTTTTGATATAACTTTACAAAATGTATAAACTAGTGTCTTGCTTCAAGGAACACATATGTCGCTTGCAAAACTATCAAAACAAGTGTGTGAAAGACAGACGAACAAACGATGATATATTTCGTAATTATCGCTACGCAGACGACAAAATAAAATATATTACGTACTAACTACTTTTTCCATTCACGTCTTGGGGTATATGTATACAAGATAAGCTCTGTAATCGAATACATGTACTTACTCGCAATTATTCTGCAGACCATGAACATAAAACCATTACCTACATTACATCAAACAAACCTTAATTGTTAATGATTTACCTTGCTTTATAAATAATTAGTTACTTTTCACAGTTAACTATGAATAAAGTTATAATATATATCATTTCTCATCACGACAACAAGACCCTTAATGTGACCCACGACAACGAATTATACATGCCGAGTACATTCATTGTATGAATTAAATATGTAAAAGAATTGCTACTGTGCGGCAGTACTGTTCTTTGATATATAAACTGAAGTCGGTATACGATAAGTTTGGTGTCAACCACATTCTGAAAACTCGAATCAAGACTCACCACTCCTAGCTTAACGTTAGATGACATGTGTACAAACATGAAACCCTAGTCAGCCTTTCATGCTATTATCATACCTTTTTTAAATCATATATGGACAAAAACATCCCACTGAGTGACTTAAGTACTTTGCTCTTAGATGACTTTTCTGATTCAGCATTTCAGTCAGTTCGTTATTTTAGTACATGTTTATCGGATTATAAAAATCTGTGGCCTTAAGATGACCCTGTAAAAATGACCAAGATGAAAAAAAAGCGAGAAAGAAGTCGATAAAATAATCCAGATCCCATGAACTACACAAACGTTTTTACATTTGAAAGATTTGAAAATACTGTGTCCTTGTAAACATTTTACGAAACTACTGGTCTTTATGAAAGTTTAAAATTCACCGTCGTGTTAATTTCCTTTCCATGTATGTACAAACAGACATTTCTAACAATAAATTAATAGCCAGTATACGTATGTTTTTACTGATAATTCGTATAAATCGAATAATGATGACCTGGTTCTTGATTGTTTCAGTTCTTTCCTTTGTTTTGCATTCTCTAGAGGGAGAATTACAAGTCAACATACAATGCCACGCATTAAAGAGCAGTATTCCAGGATAGGAATTCATAGAGCCTATGTATTGATTGGCGAGGGAAGGCAATATAAGGCTGGACTCGGTACACGAGGAGGCTACAAACAGGGACAACAACCAATATCTACTGACATTATACAATTGGCCAAGGAACCTAGAGGGACGTCATAAAACACATACCAGAATTTCACTCCTGGGACGTGTACAACATACCTATCTATTATTCATTCCATACTGATTTCTGGACCATATACGATGATGGCAAATGCCTTGAAAAGCTCTTCACATTGACGAGATAAGAAGAGGTCATCATCATCAATTCATGATTCACACTCTGCTTTTTGTCTTTCCTTATTAAGCAATGACTCTATAATTTTAGTTGACTTGTACAACAAAAGTCTTGGGGTTTTTACGTTATAATACTTGTAAATAAAAGACACAGATAGAGTTTCACACCAAATATTGCTGTCTGTCTTCTGTATCAATGATCGATCCTCATGTACAAAATATGAGTAGTTCTGGATGTAAAATAGCGGTATACATGTATATGATAAAACACACCACATAAATCTATCCGAAAGGCATACAAATCAAAAAGATGCAAATTAGTATGACTTTTGTTTTAATTCACGCTCGTAAAATAATTAAAGACCTACATTAAATACGTATTGTAACGGCAAAATATTAGACAAACATTCCACTAAAACAGTAGGTCAGCAAGTCCTGCGCTGTAGACAAGATAAAGTCTACATGTATAGATGGTTTCTATCGTAAATATGAACAAAACTGACAGGAGATAACAACTTTCAAAACAACAATAAAACAAATTAACGTGGCAAGCATGTCATCAAAGAATACCTACTAATCATTCTGTGAGTGTATCGTTAATTTTGTTAAGGTATTGATTTGAGAGAAGAAACCATTACTGCATGAGATAGTACATTGCATGCGAAAGGTACGATGCATCTTCTTTACTTAACCAAGATATCGATTAGAAACAATTCATAGCTTTACGTCAGGCTTTGAATTCACACATGCATGAAACATTAAGTATAGCAAACATAGTCAAGGAGATGAAAATTTGAACTGACAATATATTATGTTCTAGTTAACAAATTGATTTATACGTGCTATAGATTCATAACAGTGATATCTATAATTCATCCATCGGTAAACTACGATGGCGCTTCTTTCTCAAAGGATCACTTACGAAATGATACATAAAATATCGTAATACCTAATCCAAGAAAGAGAAATCCCCTTTACCCTCCCTCAAGCTTGCGTCAAAAATTTTGACCTGGAGCAATTATAGCTAAGAATCTAGCCATCTATTATTAATGTCAACCTAATAATATCTTATTTGATAGACTTTGTGGCCATTGATTGCCTTTACAGGAAGTAGAAAGTTATCATTTTCCTAGTTAGATAAATGAGTTATAAGGATCAGACAGGCGATCGGATAAGTGCTTAACGAAGAGGAAAACCTTATCAATAACATCAATAATATCTGATAAATGCCGAAAGAGATTATTTTATCAATTAACAAGCGGCACAGTAACGCATGACAGTTTACATAACAACTAAAAAATAAGCACATTAGAATAACAGAATTTATTACATAAACTCCTACATTTTATGGGCAGATTTCGTATGCAAGCAGTGTAGTATGTCAAGTATATGTGCATGTGATGCACTATGGACAGCAGAGAGTTCCATTCTTCCGTACTGTTAGACGACTCAGGGTAAAAACGTCGGTAAATCGATTGCAGGATGTGGCAAATATTTTCACATTTAAAAATACGATGAGAAATCAGCATTTGGAAATAATATTTTGCGTTTCTACATAGCTCCCATATATGTTTGCATTTTGACCTACATATTAATTAATAGAACTTATTTCAAGATATGGAGTAATACTTATTAGGGGCGTATATATCAAAATCGAGGAATGTCCATTGTCGAAATACAACTTCTGATATCTATCAAAACATATATTGACCCCTATGGTCCTTTTCTCTGGTCTCGGAGTAGTGCATTTCTAAGACAACATTTCAGCCTCATGACACTCTCAGGCATATCATAAAAAGCTTTAATACTTCTTTTTCTTTTGATTTTTTCGAACTATTCTCTAAAAGTATGCAAGTTCAAATCACCATAAATATTACCACTACACTGGTATATAATTTAAAGAATGTGGCCCCATCAAATTTTTTATGTGGAATTGAAACAAGGGAGGAAAATGTAGTCTATAGACATGTACAGGAGATAAATGTGTACATGATTTCGAACATTGGCTGGGTGATCACGTGACGCTGTATGTATATGGCACCTTACAGAGTACATGATATCTTATGTGTATAATATCGATACAGTGTCGATATGTAAAGGTTAGAGAATCCCTCTGGAGTTGTCGTACAATTGCCAATATAACTATATAATGTGCAGCTTCACAAGGGACGATGGGACAGACTGAATACAAATGTTGATTATCAGTATAATAAAGTCAGCAAGAGAATATGGAAACTCCAATGGGATTGTTGAAAACTCATCACTCATTCACGGGAAGCATCTAATGAGCCGGATTCCACACTCAAAGCTGATTTAATTTAGTTGTGGCACAAACAAAACTGCCTACATGTCACGATGTGAAGGCCAAATCCTATTTGCCGAACATGGTTACACAATAATTCCCACGTCACAACCGTTTCCATCACACTAGGACTGGTCATACATACTATTATTGAATTTTTGTCTTATATGTATATTTCAAGGAATTTAATGTTTCAGAACAACGAAAAATCACAAGACCTTATAAACCTACATGCATCTAAAACACTGCATCAAATGATTTAAAACGTAATGGAATCCAAATTCCAACCTTAAGCTTTGGCGTACATTTGCATAATATTGTACATGAACTCAATTCCGGAAGGTGAAATGTCGAAATTTTTACTGATTTAAACAGAGACGTAATTTCCAGGAACCACAATGAGGAAAAACATCATTACAGTTCAAGTATGCAAGTTATTACAGAATATCACGCAAAACACACCAATTACGCAAGACAGATCTATAAACCCAATACTTACTTTCATCATCCCCAACATGCTCAGTACATGCACATGTCAGTGTATGTACACTGGATAATGGCGATTAATGAAAATGATAAATTTATTATCAAAAACACTTTAAGACTTCAGATTCTGCCAAATTAATTGTTCTATACTTCTAGGAAACCTCATTCCTTTCTTGACAACGACAGTCAGTTTCTTTGATCGGGAAAGGATATTATGCCAATGATTTATATTAGTCACTAGTATGATAATGGAAATGTGGACGTCTCTTATCGTGTCTCCTTAAGTAAATAGTAAGTTTGTTCAGATGACACAAAGAGTTTTCAAGAGACGTACTTATTGATTGGTTGCCTGACCACTAGCATATAAAAGACACCCTTATTGATTGGCCGTCGCAGGAATGACGGAGAAGACTACAATTCAATTACTTGCCGTTTTGATGTGCTATTATTTCTCGCCCCATCTTGATGATCCTCGATAAACCTGTTACGATGTGACGATAGGCGATCACTACCAGCACATGTACAAACTTTTATCATGTTCATGTCTAGATAATTATTTTACGTTGAATTCTTTTGAATATTGTCTTTTGTAGAATATTTTCACTCTATAAACGTGAATCAATGTCGGCCGTCTTTTATATCTTTCTTGTTGCGCATGTCATGGAATTATTTTCACTCGATACTCTCAGCTCTTTGAGCATGTGTCCTATGTAAAAATCCAGTTATATATTCCACAGATGTAAAATGACTTCATTGTTGTAATCACGATACTAAATTAACTCCTTTTCTTGAAATTCCAATGTTTTATTCATATTGTAAACAGTTGGGTTTCTTATATTTTAGAAGCTGTTTTGCGATTTTTATATCACGGAATACCACATAAAGTCACATTATACGTGCCATTTTACCTCTCACTTTATGTGGTGTTACTCCGTATTTATCTCATGCCTGTTGAAATATTTTGCGTTGTCTGTATCTTATGAGCGTTCCGTGTAGGTGTCGCTAGCATAACGGGAGATATTTACTTTTCCCGGGCACCTTGTCTCACCTCTGATTGTCAGGGATGTAGTACGTTATTGTGAGTGCCACAGAGACACAGCACCAGCTAAAGTCATGCTTGATATATTGGAAAAACACGAAACCGTTTGTCTCAAAATACTTTTAATGTTGTTTGATTCTTTACAAATAATATATTATCTGCATCATACATGTATTTGGGTTACTATATCAAAATCCAGTTCAGTGTACATTATAATATAGTAACTGTATTCCTGATGTCATACCAACAACAATTTCACCAACCGTCCGTAAAACGTCAAGAACATAAATATATATCAACGTCAGAGCCACGAATATATATCTACACAAATTGTTATTTTTGTGAATACATTTAAGTATCATTAATTAATATGCAAGATCGCAAATACTCATTCCGTTCATGTTTTCTATTTTAGTCACCAACCAAATCTCTTCTTCTAAACTGGGCAGATTTTCTGTCCCACTGGAGAACAAAAGAATGGTGTGTATAGAAGCACGAGTCAAAACGGTCAATCAGTAATCACAATCTTGCGAATACCCATATAGATACACCAAAGATCAGTGAATGGTCTATATGTAATGAAACTATATTTCAAGTTAACTGCTATGGTTTTTATACAAAAATGAATGATTGTGCATTAAAAGTTCTTCTGAGAGTACTACGTTATTCTACGAAATATTGTAATTAATGCAGGACGTAATCCAGGATTACTTGAGAACTTGGTCTTTTTTAGAGTACTTATCTCAGATTTGGGACAGATTTTATTG
The DNA here is from genome assembly GCA_035048485.1 of Pteria penguin. Lineage (NCBI taxonomy): Eukaryota > Metazoa > Mollusca > Bivalvia > Pterioida > Pteriidae > Pteria > Pteria penguin. The sequence continues at coordinate 81,270,737 of CM068580.1, read as the reverse complement.
TTTGCCTTGTTTCAGTCTATTTTCCTTACCTTGAGAGTTTCGTACAGCCTGATGATATTTGGATGCCTTAGCTGACCCAAAATCCGAGCTTCCCTATGTAAATTTTGCCTTACATAGTCTTCTTTTATTTTCCTTGTATCTATAATCTTAATAGCTACCTGGAAATACAGTATGTTTTTGTTTAGGGCTTAGAATATGACAACTTCTTAACTTTTTCAGTTAAGAACAAATTAAACTACAGTATTAATGCCAATAATGGATTTCTACAATAAATTTCAGTCATACATGAGTTTCCAAAAAATGATCAGCTATTCATTGATTCCATCAATACATTCTGAATGATACAAAAGCTGATAAAACTCTAAAACCTTTTTTATTCCAACTTTCATATTACCTTTAAATTTTCATCCGAATATTCTTTGATGTGTGGTTACTGAATCAGTTTACATAACTTGATAAAGAAATCAGTTCAGTTATGCACTGAATTAATGCATAATTAAGTGCCTGTAATGTTTTGAATTATGACTTCATACAATGAATTAATTTGATAATATGTTAGAATGAAAGCTGTGTACATTGACCGCCCATATCTTATTCTGGTCTAGATGGGAAGCTTTCATTATCAAATTTCATAATGTAACATTTTCAATATTTGCAACTAATTGAGGATTATGAGATACAGGACTGCATACCACAAAATTCAATAGTCTAAGTGTTATTCAAAGAACTCAAACCATTACTACATGTACATGAATTTACAAGTAATTTTGACAGATAAACACTTAAAAAATAACTATGAGAAGATTTATTGTATTCTATTCAAATTCAAAATATCAAACTGCCATATTTAGGATTAAATTCTTCCTGTCTTGAGAAGTAAGTTTTAAGTTACCAGTATTGATAACCTATAGGGTTTTTCATTCTCTAGTAAAGCTTGATTAAATCTTCTGTTTAAACCACAGTTAATTAATTTCTTTATCATTATCTTCTTTCATGACTGAACATGTGCCAAAGTATTTACAACCACCTTATCAGTAAACCCTTATAGGTACAAATAATGTCTGTATTAACATTCTAGAAAAATATATATACATGATTTGATTTCATTTATTCCGATGGGGTAAAAAAGAAAATAGGCTTAAAAGATACAAAAATGAATTAGTTGGTTGGTTGACACTAGCTAGGATTATGGCTGACCTTCCCGAATGTCCAAACCCAGATTCAAACCTAAGTTGGATAGAAGTGATAAGGAACGGCATAATGCAATAGTCACAAATTTGACAGAGGTGAAAAAGAGTAGCACAATACATAGCCCAAAGTTTGTCAGAGATGATAGAGAACAATACAAGTCTGACAGAAGTGATAGGGAACAGCACAATGCAATAATCACAAGTTTGACAGAGGTGACAGAGAGCAGCAAAGAAACAGCACAATGCAATGGCCACAAATTTGATAGAGGTGATAACGAACAGCACAATTCATGAACAATATGTTTGACAGGTGGTGGGGAAAAGCATAATGCAATAGTCACATATATGACAAAGGTGATAAGGAAAATCACTTTATAAAATTTTCAACTTTAACACATGTGCTGAGGAACAGCACAGTGCAATAACCAAAAGCTTGACAGATGTGATAGGGAACAGTTAATGACAATAGCCGAAAGTTTGACAGAGATGAGAGGGTACAGCGCAATGAAATATCCACATGTTTGTCTGAATTGACCAGGAACAGCACATTAAAATATTAGCAACAAATGTAAAAAAGGTGATAGAGAATAGCACAATGCAATATGCACAAATTTGTCAAAGATGACAGGGAACAAAATGCAGTAGTCACAAGAGTTTGACTAAGGTGATAGTAATTAGATGAAAGCAATAGTCATAAGTTTGATATAGAGGTTGTAAGAATAGCATATTGCAATAGCAAATACAAGTTTGATAGAGTGGATAGAGAACAGTAAATGGCAATATCTGAAATACTGACTGAAGTGATCAGGAACAGAGCACTAAAATATTAGCTACAAATGTGAAAAGGTGATAGGGAACAGCACACTACAATATTAGCCACAACTTTGAAAGAGGTGAGAAGGAATAGCACACTGCAATTGCCACAAGTTTGACTGAGCTGATAGGGAACAGTAAATGGCAACAACCCTGTTTGACACAGGTAATAGGGAACAACACTCCACAATAGCCACACATTCAACAGATGTGATAAGGAACAGCACAATGTAATAGCCAAAGAACTGACAGAGGGGACTGGGAGTAGCAGAATGCAATAGCCCATCAAGTCCATTATATATTCAAACAATCAGTGAAAAAAGTATGAATTCTTGTTTTCCTTGAAATATACAAAATCAGCAGGCAAAGATTTGACTTAAGATATTTAGCTTAAATACCTATGATTCAGAATTTATAGATTGACAAAGTCTTAAAATGTGCCCATTACAAAAAAGAATCCCCCGTCATATATCATTCAATCTAGATTTTGCTGGATTCAGAAACATGTCTCTGCCCAACTTAAGCAAATATGTGTTCATCTTTTTGTCAATGGAATCTGTTCAATAGCTTTATATGCATCCCATTGTTACTGAGTGATTGAGTTCCTCTCTTATTTTAATCAATACAAATTTTCAATATAATCATGGAAGTAATGCCTTTTTATCACTGATGCAGAAATCAATTTAAAAAGAGGAGATTTATTTTCAATTTCGGATTGATGAATACCAAGGCATTGATATTTTGTTTTCAGCATTCATTTCATCTGACCAGTCAGTTAATTTGCAATGTACAATTTGCTGTATTTCATGGCTTATTCTTTGAATTTGATAAACAGAAAATTGTGTGTAGCTGCTACAAAAATCAATTCCTGAATACTGTTGCATCTAGTCTTTATTGAATTCTGGCATGTAGTTTGTTTTGGCTGTCTCAAGATTGGTGCATTGTAGAATGGTTTGTGTTCATGTTATGTAGCACATCATAAACTCATTTAAATACCGGCACTAGACTTTGGACTTTCAAATATATTTAAAAGACTAAGAAATGAGATTAGATGGGAGATTAAGAATAATAGATAAAATAAACAAAAATACTCTGCCATGTGTGCTTACGTGTATAGATGTGTGTGTGTGTGTAGGTATGTGTGTGTGTGTGTGTGTGTGTGTGTGTGTGTGTGTGTGTGTGTGTGTGTGTGTGTGTGTGAGAAAGAGAGAGAGAGAGAGCGAGAGAGTGAGAGAGAATTAATAATAATATGATGTTTATTGGCAATATTGCTGAGAAAAGTGGTATCATTCATTGATATGTCAAGTCAATTAATCTACCCATGTTCATTTCTTAGCAAAACAAAAAACAAAACAAAATAAAAAAGAAAGAAAACAAAAAAACAAAAACAAACAAACCAAAAATGTAACTAAATAATTTCAAATTTATAACCTTGAAATTTGCTGTCTGCTGCTATTACCGGATATACCGTAGTAATAGTATTTTTTAAAACCTGTGTCGTACGATTGTTTGAATAGTAATGAATAAAAGACTCTCTTTCCGTGTAGAATTGAAAGAAGATTTTATTTGCTTTGTGAATTTCAAATAAAATCCATCATACGTAAATATATCGGCTATATATAATGAACAAAGTATTTGTTGTGATTTATAAATTTAAAACTCTTATACTGTTCAAAATCAGCAATGAAACTTTCGACTGTGCCATCAGTCTTCATCAGCTATGTGATTTCGAAAAATCCATGGCTGGTGGCACAGTCGAAAGCTTCATTACCAACATCAATATTGAAATTTTTATATATATATATATATATGATGTATATATGAACAAACATAAAAAGAATTGATACCAAAGGCTTATCCCTACCTTACAACCTGTAACACTGTGAGTTGCAAGCTCCACTCTTGCAAAGTTGCCCTTTCCAAGAGTCTGGCAATCCATAACATAGCGACCGATACATTGAATTTTTTTCCCCATTGCTCATTTATAATGATGCCCGTTTCCATTTCTGATTAATCCCTCCTAAGAACGTTACCTCCTTTTTCGATCGACACAAATAAATTTCCAATTGACTGGATAATAACATTTCAGTAGAAGCTACATGTGAACAAAAATGTCACAATTCTATTTGCCCTTTTCGCTGACGACGTACTTTAGTTCAAAATTACGATTCCAAACAAGAAAATGAAATTGACATCAGCACGTTAAAATAATCATATTCATAACACATAACATCTCGTTTTGCAGGACGAGCACCTGAAATTCCAACAGTTTCCGATTTACAGTACCAAATGTCAGTGAAGAAACGTGCTTGTTGAATATCGTATGTATCGTAAGCCAATCAATATTCAATGAATCGCACTGTAATGGAGTATGGGCTTAATACTTCGATTCCCGATACAGCATCTCCAGCCCCATGATTCAGTACGTCGCAAATAACGACAATTTTGGTAATTGCTCAAAAATATATCACAGTCCTGCATGTTTGCATCACTATGAACATAGAAAAAAGTACCAATCATGTGACAAGTCTCATCATGAAAATTGCAGCCATTCATTTAATATGATAATACATGGGATGATACAGCGAAGCCATGACGACGAAACATCAATCTGGCAATGTGTTCGATTTTCCTAGCAGAAGAGTCTTCCCATTGGAAAAGCAATACGGAAAGCTAGCGAGTTTCCGTGATCCAAGAGCGACTACTGTTACTGTTTGTTGCTTAGGCTCAAGCAAGCCAAAGTGTTGCTTACTTTTTGTTCCCCGCTTTTCGCGAAAGCGTGGGGACATTACATCTCATTCTTCTGTCCGTCTGTCTGTCTTTCTGTCCATCCGTCTGCCTGCCTGTCGCAAAAACTTTAACCTTGGTCATAACTTTTTAACCGTAACACGTAGGGCCTTCCTATTTGGCATGTGTGCCCCAAATTGCAATACCTTTCCGTTGATACCAGAATTTTTATCATGTGACCTTGACTGTGACCTTTGACCTAATTTTATGTAACCTTTTAACCGAAAGATGTAGGGCCTTCATATTTGGCATGGGTGTCTGTAGATATGCACAACCATGACTGTATGTCACAGATCACTGCACCCTTACTGATAGAACCCCCAAAGCAGGGGACCACAATTTGCTTGTTTTGCTTCCATTATAGTGTAAGTTAAGTTACAAACCTTGCTGTTCGCTATGAAAAATCAGGAGAGATACGTTCTCAATTTCTTATTTAAAAAAATCAACGGAATTTCCTGTATTATTTGCCGTAAGTGCCTTTACCATATGCTCAAAGACCAAACCTCGATTATTATCAATGCTACTTTGCCATGTTCATGAACACAATGTAATTATGTCTCATATAAATTAGATGTACAACAGCACAGATGTTTGTTTCAGTTGTAGAAAACTGTTCAGGATGTTCTTTCAAAATACTAGAATTTGGAAAGTTTATAACATTTCCACGATTCATATAATTATGTAGGAAAATCTGTGTTACTGAAAGTAAATATGCATTGCAACTTTTGTAGAAAGTTGTAAGATATATATTTTGTTAAATTCTGATATATGTAAGATAAACACACAGTTGTGATTATTGTTGTTCCGGATTCAAGATAGTTTATCAACATCTTGATATGTCAGCCAGTAGATTTGGATGATTTTTTTTTTTTGGTATAGCAGGAGTCAATGCCTGACCCTTGGTACTTTTGGGGTACATCTTATCTCTTTATCATCGTATTCCATGCTTACCAATGTCGCAGATAGTGAAAAGCATAGGATTTTGAGAAAAAGTGGGTGTTAAAAGAATTCATGGTGAATAATATACATGTATCAAAAAGAGATAATTTATGACATACATGTATTTCATTTTGTTTTATCGTTAATCCAAAATGAAAAAGAGAGGAGCCTGAGACTGATTTGACTAAGCATTTCATCAATGGAGTATATGACTTGTGGTACATCTCATACCATGCTTTACCGTTAAGTTTGATGCATATCAATGTATACATGATTGTCTCTGATACTATAATTCATGCGTTTATCCTAGTTGTGCTGGTTCTATGTTTGTCTGTGGTACTGTAGCTAACAATCGTAAGTGAATCCGTAAACATAGTTGGACCCGTAAGCACAATCTGGTACTGACAAAGGTCTTGCATTCCTGTGATACGCCTGGGATTAAGCATGCCCTTGCAGTACATATATCGCCTACAGTAGTAACCATCGTGTAGGATCTGGTACTGCCAAAGATCTTGCATCCTGTGATAAGCCTGGGATTAAGCAGACATTTGCAGTACATATCTCGTCTATAGTAGTAACCATCGTCTGGGATCTAGTACTGCCAAAGATATTGCATTCCTGTGATAGGCTCTACGCTTGGGATTAAACAGGCCTTCGCAGTACATTTATCGTCTATAGTAGTAACCATCGTCTAGGAGCTGGCACTACTAAAATCTTGCATTCCTGTGATAAGCATAGGATTAAGCAGACCTTCGCAGTACATCTATCGTCTATAGTTGTAACCATCGTCTGGGATCTGGTACTACCAAAGACCTTGCATTCCTTAAATACCTCTGAAATTAAACAGGCCTTCGCAGTACATTTATCGTCTATAGTAGTAACCATCGTCTGGGGTCTGATACTGCCAAAGGTCTTACATTCCTGTGATACTTCTGGGATTAAGCAGGCCTTCGCAGTACATCATTCGTCTATACAAATACTAACGTCTGGGATCTGGTACTGCCAAAGATCTTGCATTCCTGTGATAGTCAAGGGATTAAGCAGGTCTTCCCAGTACATTTATCGTCTATAGTAGTAACCATCGTCTGGGATCTGGTACTGCCAAAGATCTTGCATTCCTGTGATAGGCTCTACGCCTGGGATTAAACAGGCCTTCGCAGTACATCTATCGTATATAGTAATAACCATCGTCTGAGATCGGGTACTACCAAAGACCTTGCATTCCTTTGATAGGCTCTACGCCTGAGATTAAACAGGCCTTCGCAGTACATCTATCGTCGTGGATCAGGGTTTCTATATACATTAATGGTACGTAATTCAGTTTAGTTTAGTAACCAAAACACCACAAGCTCATTCATGAGTGCATAAATACATGACATGTAATACAAATATACAAACAGAGAGTAATGGCAAGAAATGAAAAGGAGTACGGCAGCCCATACGTGCCAAATAAAAGAAAAATAATTATGTTGTCATAACGACTTATATGTTGTTATTACGACTTAATATCTTGTTATTACGACATACGACGGATATCGTTATTACGACTTATTATCTCGTTATAGCAACTACGGAAACGTTTTGGTGCCTGGTGTTGTTGTGTTGTAAGTAGGTATCATGACAAAAATAAAATTGACTTGCCGAGATTAACAAAACTTGATGACTCACTGAGGTCGATATTAGTTGCCGTAAACTGTCCTGAAACGAGTTCTTTTGGGCAACTTGTCATCTATAAAACAATAAGTTGATTTTCTTTAAGTCAAGATAACTTTATGCGATTTCCCTCATGTCAGTCTTAAAATAAATCGTCGTAATAAAGTCGCATTTCCGTGAAAATCAAGAATTATTGACATCATTTTTGTTGATATGTTGGAATAATCTTGCTACTAACGAGAATTTTATGTCGAGTTATTGTTTTAAAAATACCAATTCGAGATTTTGTAAGTCAATTTATCTTCGAAATCGAGTTATCAAACTCGCATTTGTATGAAAATCTCGAAGTATTGACTTTGTTGAAGTCGACATGATGCGAAAAAGTAACACTTATTGAGATACTTTTTGATGATTAAAGCAAATTATCATTGGGCCTAGTTGATGTGCACTCTCCAATGAAAGTGTGCTTAGCCATTTTCTTTAGATACCTTGTCTAAGATATGAAGCTGAGTGGGAATACGGGGAGGGAATTGGGAAGGGTAGTAGTTGGGATCAGGGGCGAGTCATCAGGATGAAAGGAGGGATGCTGAAAACCCCCCACTTTTGCAAAAGAGATCTTTCCTCCATTACTACATATATATATATATATTAATTCCATGAAGGAAAGCTCTAAAGAAAACTCTTCACATTACATGACAATTTCTTTCTTGTTATATGCGCTCGAATGATATATGCTTAGTCAGTTAAATGTATTTTGTTTGAACAGATTCTATTGTGAGAATATGCATTAAGCATACAATATACAGCATGCATTGTGCTAAGAATTTAGCAGCAAGTACTGAAATAAATATACTTCAAATCGAGCTCTCTCTCTCTCTCTCTCTCTCTCTCTCTCTCTCTCTCTCTCTCTCTCTCTCTCTCTCTCTCTCTCTTCTTGTGATTGCAAGATACTAGTGGGGTTTTTTTTCAGTTCTTTGTTTTTCAAAGATGCCTGTACTATTTCGACCATTTTTGGGGAAAAATGAGTGTCGACAATAAACTTTTCATGGAAGAGTCCTTATAACGGACTTGATTTGAAGTGGAAACCTCACTGGATACTAAGCATATACAATGGCGGAATTAGAGGGGGTACTCCCTTTTTCGCCACACATTTGCAAAGGTCATACAGATGATAAGATTGAGAACACTCAAATAATAACAGTAAACATGTGTCCCCCCCCCCTTTTTTTTCGGAAACTCTGGGTCCGCCACTGATATCTGTAAACATTATCTATTTTGGAAATACATTTATACTTGATATTCAGCATATAAATAATGGTCGTCAAAAAGATTATCGGTAAGTATTACTATTTCGCATCATGTCAATTTCAACAAAGTCAATTTTTCGAGATTTTCATGCAAATGCGACTTTGATAACTCCATTTCGAAGATAAATAGACTTACGAAATCTCGAATTGGTATTTTTAAAACAGTAACTCGACATAAAATTCTCGTTAGTAGCATGTTTATTCCAACATATCAACAAATATGACGCATTAATTCTTGATTTTCATGGAAATGCGACTTTAATACGACGATTTATTTTAAAATTGACATAAGGAAAATCTCATAAAGTTATCTTGACTTAAAGAAAATCAACTAACGGTTTTATGGATGACAAGTCGGGCAAAAGAACTCGTTTAAGGACAGTTTACGTCAACTTTTCGACTTCATTATATCATCAATTTTTATTAATCTAGGCAAGTCAATTTTTTTTCATGATACCTACTTACAACACAACAACACCAGGCACCAAAACGTTTCCGTAAGTAATAACGAGATAATATGTCGTTATAACAAGAAAATAAATCGTTGTAACGACATCCGTCGCATGTCGTAATAACGAGATATAAAAGTCGTAATAACGACATCCGTTGTATGTCGTAATAACGAAATATTCAGTCGTAATAACAACAACATATATGTCGTTATAACGACATAATTTTTTTTTTCTTACGTGGCATATATAGGCTTCCGTAAAGGAGAGACATTTACATCAGTATAAATATTACTCTTAGTGCGTTACCAAGATTGTATAATTAAAACCAATTTGGAATGACAATATCTGAAAAGTGTGAAAACAGATGGTTCTTTATCATGATATTATGTTAAACAGTTATGACGCCATGGTTGATAATATGGGCAAATAAGTATTGTCTATTGAAGTTATTATATCTACCGGTTTCCAAAAAAAACCCCAAAACAAAACACCCCCCCCCCCCCAAACAAAAAAAAAACACACACACACAAAAACTATGATATGAGTTTGTGAATTTTGCAATCAGTTGACGGTATGATTTGGATAAAAAGATTTACGAAAGTATCACTCTACACTAAAATTTTCTGTTAAATGTGTGTAAATAATACTTACTGAATTTGATTGAAAAAAATGGTATCTGAATTGCAAAGGTATCCATCAAACCATGTTATAACACTTTCAATAAACCATTTCATTTTCAATACGTTGTATTAACATATATCCACTCAAAAAATAATGAACATATCAATAATCAAAAACTTTGTATTCATTTTTTCTATTTGGCAATTTTGCAAACCATATTTAAATTTCAATTTTTCTTCGGAAAACTGACCTTTTAGCCATATGCTTCTGGCGGAATCCATCATCTCCATTTCTACGGTCAAACTATGGCTTCCAATAATTTAATTTCATCGGGTTCAAAAATAGTAAAATGTTTATGACACCAAAATATAACCCTGATATCATCGTAAAGGTCATAAGCCTTGTATTGGCCTCTCTACAGTCTTGAGTAGACTTTTCCTTGACCGTTGCACACTGTCTAGCCAGGCAAAGGGGACTCTACGACGGGTCTTGTCTAAACTTATTCAGATGAGATAAAATCCTGAATCTCCTCTCATTTGACTGTTAGTCGGGGCTTCTACAGATCAGGAACCTTAGCTCGCTTTCAGACGGACAGAACACAGCTGGTTCATTTATTTTATAATAATATTTGTGTTCATATTTTATGACCTCTTTGCTTAAGTAGTTTGTTAGTCCTTGTTCTCAGTATGAAGGATTATATACAAAGTTATAAATGTATATCCTTTGATTGTACTACCTTTGTGATGAGTAGGAAGGTGTGCCTGTAAACGAATAACCATATCGATTGAGTGACAATTGTCATTTCAATTGACCGTCCTAAGTCGGTACCATAACTTCATCAATATTTTGTGATGTCTTTCTGTGTGTTTATTATGTCATTATCTGCATGTTCGTGGAGATTTTTCTTCTGTAGCCGAGTCAGATTTTTTCCCTTTCTTTGATAGTATAATCTTTAATTAGTTTTCAGCCAGTGTTGAATTATTTTAAGTTTTATTTTAATAAAGCAAAGGTAGTCTGCCAAGCTCAGAATATACAATCATATTCGGGTTTTTTTTTGTAGATTTTTAACAATTATTTAACAATTACTGATTTACAAAAGTTTAAATGTACAGATTCAATATCTTGTGCACAAAACATTACATACAATGTTCGCTATTCAAAAATGTCGTATCAACCATATGTATACTTTATATTCACGCAATTGAGAAAACATACATATGATACCCATTACTTATTTATAAAGTTTCATTGTAATATACCGCACTGCACACACCTCTTGCATGAACAATCGCCATGGTAACTATAAGTGCTTGTATAATACTCAGGTGTCGTGGAGGTATCGAATGATCTCTAACAAAGTATCAGGATACTAACCGAGGATTTTACAAAATTCCACACAGTCTATAACACTTGTCGGATTATTGCTTTTAATCAGATTCAACATCTCTACTTATATAATTGTGGCGCCATTCTAGTCATAAGAATTATATTTGTCTAGTATTCTACTTGTGCCAAATGTAGGTAGGATTTCTGTTCGTTGTTTAATACTACTTTTAGAATTTTGTCTTTATATCTTGGCGACACTACATAATTATGTTTTATGACAAGAGAGAGAGAGAGAGAGAGAGAGAGAGAGAGCATCTTGGTGACTCCTTATGTATATATTTCGTTTCTCTACAGCACCTTCTCTGTAAGGACCTAGAAATCTTTGAGCTGTCAGTTTATTCCAGACTGAGTCCGGCTTTGTATGCTACACAACAAACTCGCCATAACCAGTGTCTTAGCCAGACCATCAGACCATCCTTTATAACATGATAGCGCAATTCCTTTACTGGTTTTTATTATGGGATATGTTCTGAGTGACCTTATGTGACCTTTGTCCAATAGTCCCTATCTCAAGGAGTATTTGTGTGAAAGGTAATACAATTCCTTACGAATCATTTTAGAGATATGAGGTCTTTCTTAATACTTTAGGGATATATGCTGAGTGACCATTGCCCTACAGTTCCCGTCCCAAGAAACATTTGCGTGAAATATGATAAAATGTTGGTGAGTGGTTTAAGAGACATAAGACTCTGCCCAGTATCTTAGGGAGACCTTGAGATTTCAGGAATGCCTGTGAGTGACATTTGTCCCAAATTTTAAGTCCTACGAAACATTTGTGTGAAATATAATTCAAAATATAATTAATGGTGTATGAATTATGAGCTCGGACGGACAGACAGACGGAAAGAAGGACACGACAAAGACTTTATGCTTCCCCGAAATGTTTCGAGGAACAGAAAACATACATGAAACAATGTTCAAACTTTTCAGTTTAACTTGTAGTTCATGTAATGGCATAACTCCGTATATCTGTATCATGATCACACCTTTGGATTTATCCCAAAGTGCATATATCATAATCACTGTTTGGACATCCCCCCTAGGTGAATTCAAAGCTGTATAGTATAGTATAGTATAATATAGTATAGTATAGTATAGTATTTTAAAGTATAGTATAGTATAATATAGTATGGTATAGTATAATATAGTATAAAATTACATTAAATCACGTCAACTCCAAAGTCCTTTTTTTAAATATCAAATATTTATATGAAACCGTATTATTGTACATGAAAATAATAATATACTTCTGTTAAGAGTCAAACAAAATCTACTATAGAATTGTAAAACATTGATCATATGACCTTACATTGGAGAGAGTCAAACAAAATCTACTATAGAATTGTAAAACATTGATCATATGACCTTACATTGGAGAGAGTCAAACAAAATCTACTATAGAATTGTAAAACATTGATCATATGACCTTACATTGGAGAGAGTCAAAATAGGAAGCATCACTTATAACATCAATACTCAGTATTACTGCATAACTCGTGTTACTTATCTATTTTTACTTGCTTACTTATACATATTTACGGTATTATACATCATTAAGTATGTATTTCGATATATTAACAAAGTTTACAAAGTCATACCAAGACATGTAGTGGGGCGATAGAAATCGCATTCACTTTTAGACAGAAAATTAAACACTGTTATTTCTTTTCAGTCAGAATTACCTTAATTGGCACACCATTTAAGAGAAACTTATTTCAGAAGTTCCTTAGAAAGCCAAAGTTGTGCTTAAATGTAGACGTTGTGCCTGTGTCAAGGACATGGCAATAAGTCAAAGTCTATGTCAAGGACTCAGCAGAGGGTCAGCAGTGTAGACGTCAAGAGCTCAGCTGAGGGTCAGCAGTATATACGTCAAGAGCTCAGCTGAGGGTCAGCAGTATATACGTCAAGGACTCAGCAAAGGGTCAGCAGTGTAGACGTCAAGGACTAAGCAGAGGGTCAGAAGTGTAGACGTCAAGGACTTCGCAGAGGGTCAGCAGTGTAGACGTCAATGACTCAGCAGAGGGTTAGCAGTGTAGACGTCAAGGACTCAGCAGAGGGTCAGCAGTGTAGACGTCAAGAACTCAGCTGAGGGTCAGCAAGGTAGACGTCAAGAACTCAGCAGAGGTTCAGCAGTGTAGACGTCAAGGACTCAGCAGAAGGTCAGCAGTGTAGAAGTCAAGGACTCAGCAGAGGGTCAGCAGTGTAGACGTCAAGGACTCAGCAGAGGGTCAGCAGTGCAGACGTCAAGGACTCGGCAGAGGGTCAGCAGTGTAGACGTCAAGGACTCAGCAGAGGGTCAGCAGTGTAGAAGTCAAGGACTCAGCAGAGGGTCAGCAGTGTAGACGTCAAGGACTCAGCAGAGGGTCAGCAGTGTAGACGTCAAGGACTCAGCAGAGGGTTAGCAGTGTAGACGTCAAGACCTCAGCTGAGGGTCAGCAAGGTAGACGTCAAGAACTCAGCAGAGGTTCAGCAGTGTAGACGTCAAGGACTCAGCAGAGGGTCAGCAGTGTAGACGTCAAGAACTCGGAAACAGGTAAGCGTCCAGGTTAATCATATAACAATAGGTCAGCAGCGTCAGAAGAAAGGACTCGATACAGGCCACTGTCAAGAACTTAGCAATAAATCAAAAGTGCCTGTGTTCAAGACTTTGTAATAAGTCAGCGTCCGTGTCAAGGACTTTACAAGTCATCGTGAAAGGCTAGGTTATAGGTCAGCGTCAAATTTAATGACAAAGCAACACGTCAGCAATGTCCTTGCCAAGCTTTCGGCGTCCCTATCAAATATCTAAACATTACGTAAGCGATAGTATGAAGGATTCTGCAATACATCTGCAGTGTCGATATTAAATACTCGGCAACACGTCAGCGCCAAAGTCAGAGGCTCGGGAAGGTGTCAGTGATGGTGCCATGATCTCAACGACAGGCCAATGTCTAAAACTCTAGTCACTCTGGGGGCAGAATGAACCGGAATGAAAATTCGTGGTATATTCCTAGATATTCCAAGTGCATTCTAATTACCCTGTCTGCATTGCGAATATTTTGCTCAAGCTCAAAACTTTCAAGGAGCATTCGTAGTGGAGAAATATCTAACAACAATTAAAGTGCATTCCATCTGCATTCTAAATACATATAGTCTTATGGCATTCTTACATCATTAGAAACATTTTGATCGCATTTGTAGGAGAACCCAAACGGTAGTCCTTCGTATGAAGAAGCCGTGTTTGTTAGCCGCTGCTGGCTTTAGTCGTTAATTAGCAGTCGCATATATAACATCACGCCAAGCAGAGGAAAAAATCACCTGCTGGCACCGGTCATCAACGGGGCAGAGGCACTTTCCAAGAACATGAAGAGCAGGCACCGGACCCTATCGTTGAAATTGCCTCCGCACCTGTCGCTGGGTCCATAACATCTCCACCTGCTTCCCAGATGGACATAGTGTCCGATGTCCATCAGTCAGAAGCACAGTCCTCCTCTGACAATGATGATGAGATTCCTTCCAATGAGGCTGCATGTACCAAGAAGCGCAAAAAGGGGTTGGTGACGGCTGAATTCATGCTTCGTTCGAAGCGGGTTCGAAGTACAGTTTAAGTATTCGATCGGCATTCTTACAAAGCAAACCGTGGTCATTTTGCAGTTGAAGTGCATTCTAAATATTGTGGCTGGATTCTAACAACAATCTAAATAATTCTACAATGTTCCAATAGCATTCGAGCTGATTACACCCGGAATGTGCAAGAATCGTTCGAGGCAGGTTTGAAGTATATTCTAAGTATTCGAACGGCATTCTTACAAAGCTGTAAGAATAGATGCCAATTTGAATTCCCTCTGGAATGTGGCCCGAATTTTATTTTCTGTCTGGTTCTGCCTAATTCTTGCTGACTCCGAATAAGTGTGACGGGGTATAATACTCGGCAAAAACAGGTACATCCGTGTTAATGACTCGCTAACAGATACGCGCCTGTGTCAAAGATTCGACAATAAGTCAGACATGTCAACGACACTGCAAACAACTTAGCAGGGTCCATGTCACTGATTCTGAAAAAAGGTAAGCACTAACGTCAAAACGTCAGCAACATGCATATCAAAGATTCCGCAAAGAGCCAATGCCAGTGTCAAAACACTGCGACAGATAAGCAGTGTTTGTATTGGGAAATCGCCAATAGGTGAGTGCCAGTGTTGAAAAATCTGTAACTGTTCAGCAATGTCACTGTCAAAGACTTAGCAACAAGTCAACAGCGTCCGTGACAGGACTAGGCCACTAGCCAGTGCCAGTATCACGGACTCAGAAAGAGATAAGTATCGCCCTACCAAGAACTCAGCAAGAGATAAGTATCGCCCTACCAAGGACTCAGCAAAAGCTAAATATCGTCCTACCAAGGATTCGGGAACAGATAAGTATCTCACTACCAAGGATTTGGCAACAGATAAGTATCGCCCTTCCAAGGATTCGGCAACAGATAAAAATCGTCTTACCGAGGACTCGACAACAGATAATTATCGTCCTACGAAGAACTCGACAACAGATAAGTATCGTCCTACGAAGAGCTCGACAACAGATAAGTATCCTCCTACAAAGAACTCGACAACAGATAAGTATCGTCCTACCAAGGACTCGACAACAGATAAGTATCGCCCTACGAAGAACTCGACAACAGATAAGTATCGTCCTACGAAGAGCTCGACGACAGATAAGTATCGCCCTACGAAGAACTCGACAACAGATAAGTATCGCCCTACGAAGAACTCGACAACAGATAAGTATCGCCCTACAAAGGACTCGACAACAGATAGGTATCGTCCTACCAAGGACTCGACAACAGATAAGTATCGCCCAACGAAGAACTCGACAACAGATAAGTATCACCCTACAAAGGACTCCACAACAGATAAGTATCGTCCTACCATGGACTCGACAACAGATAAGTATCGTCCTAAGAAGAGCTCGACAACAGATAAGTATCGCCTTACAAAGGACTCGACAACAGATATGTATAGTCCTACCAAGGACTCACCAGCAGAGAGCAGAGAAGAATCGTCCTACCAAGGACTCGGCAACAGATAAGTATCGCCCTACAAAGGACTCGCAAAAAGATAAGTATCGCCCTACCAAGGACTCACCAACAGATAAGAATCGTCCTACCAACGACTCGCAAAAAGATATGTATCGCCCTACCAAGAACTCACCAGCAGAAAGGAATCGTCTTACCAAGGACTCGGCAACAGATAAGTATCGCCCTACAAAGAACTCGACAACAGATAAGTATCGCCTTACAAAGAACTCGACAACAGAGAAGTATCGTCCTACCAAGGATTCGGCAACAGATAAGTATCGCCCTACAAAGGACTCGACAACAGATAAGGATCGTCCTACGAAGGACTCACCAACAGGTAAGTATCGTCCTAACAAGGACTCGACAGCAGATAAATATCGTCCTACCAAAGACTCGACAACAGATAAGTATCGTCCTACCAAGGACTCGACAACAGATAAGTATCGTCCTTTCAAGAACTCAGCAACAGATCAGAGCCAATGTCATGGAATTGGTAACAGATATGAAGTGGCCATGCCATGACTGAGTCCGAAATGTCAGACCAAAGCACGAGACTTAGGTTTGAATTCCTCCTACAAAATTGAGCAAAATCGAAACTTTTTCTTGCTCACCATTCACTTCTTTACATCTAAACTACAATGCTTTTATATCAGAAAGTTCGATAAAAGTCTTGTAGCAAGAGATTTTTGACATTATTCCTTCTATTGCATTCAAATTAGAATTTACCATTAACTAAAAATAGAAACTGAGGAAAAAATCCGGCCAAAAGGATGTTTAAAATCGCTTGTTATCGAACTTTCTGATATGAAAATACCATAGTTTGGATATAAACAAGTCAATGGCATAGTGAATTACAAATAATATCCTATTAATTAAAGTTTCAATTTATCAGTTCCCGTCAATTCTCTCCATATGAGGAATTAAGACTCAAGTCTCATGCTTGGGTCTGACATTTCGGACTAGAAAGGGCTAGACATAACAAATCAACACCAGTGTCGCGGACTCCGCAACAATTAAGAATGGTCCGTATTGAGGACTATCCAACATATAAGTATCGTCCTACGAAGAACTCTGCCAAAGTTCAGAGTCAATGTCAGGGAATTGGTTATAGATCAGGAGTGACCATGCCAGGGCTACACAATACGTCAGCACCAGTGTCACGGACCCGGCAGAAGATAAGTATTGTCTATATCATAATAATGGCAACCGATAAGAATCGTCCGTATCAATGATACAACAACAGATAAGTATCGTCCGTATCAATGACACAACAACAGATAAGTATCGTCTGTATCAATGACACAACAACAGATAAGTATCGTCCGTATCAATGACACGGCAACAGTCTGTATCAATGACACGGCAACAGATAAAAATCGTCCGTATCAATGACACAACAACAGATAAGTATCGTCCGTATCAAGGACACGGCAACAGATAAGTATCGTCCGTATCAAGGACACGGCAACAGATAAGAATCGTCTGTACCAAGGACACGGCAACAGACAAGTATCGTCTGTATCAAGGACACGGCAACAGATACTTGCAACAGATAAGTATCGTCTGTATAAAGGACATGGCAACAGATAAGTATCGTCTGTATCAATGACATGGCAACAGATAAGTATCGTCTGTATAAAGGACACGGCAACAGATAAGTATCGTCTGTATCAATGACATGGCAACAGATAAGTATCGTCTGTATAAAGGACACGGCAACAGATAAGTATCGTCCGTATCAAGGACACGGCAACAGATAAGTATCGTCCGTATCAAGGACACGGCAACAGATAAGTATCGTCCGTATCAAGGACACGGCAACAGATAAGTATTGTCTGTATCAAGGACACGGCAACAGATAAGTATCGTCTGTATCAATGACACGGCAACAGATAAGAATCGTCTGTACCAAGGACACGGCAACAGATAAGTATCATCTGTATAAAGGACACGGCAACAGATAAGTATCGTCTGTATCAAGAACACGGCAACAGATAAGTATCGTCCGTATCAAAGACACGGCAACAGATAAGAATCGTCTGTACCAAGGACACGGCAACAGATAAGTATCGTCTGTATAAAGGACACGGCAACAGATAAGTATCGTCTGTATCAAGAACACGGCAACAGATAAGTATCGTCCGTATCAAAGACACGGCAACAGATAAGTATCGTCTGTATAAAGGACACGGCAACAGATAAGTATCGTCCGTATCAAGGACACGGCAACAGATAAGTATCGTCTGTACCAAGGACACGGCAACAGATAAGTATCGTCTGTACCAAGGACACGGCAACAGATAAGTATCGTCTGTATCAAGGACACGGCAACAGATAAGTATCGTCCGTACCAAGGACACGGCAACAGATAAGTATCGTCTGTATCAAGGACACGGCAACAGATAAGTATCGTCTGTATCAAGGACACGGCAACAGATAAGTATCGTCCGTATCAAGGACACGGCAACAGATAAGTATCGTCTGTATCAATGACACGGCAACAGATAAGTATCGTCTGTATCAAGGACACGGCAACAGATAAGTATCGTCCGTATCAATGACACGGCAACAGATAAGTATCGTCTGTATCAATGACACAACAACAGAGAAGTATCGTCCGTATCAATGACACAACAACAAATAAGTATCGTCCGTATCGATGACACAACAACAGATAAGTATCGTCCGTATCAATGACACAACAACAGATAAGTATCGTCTGTATCAATGACACAACAACAGATAAAAATCGTCCTTATCAATAACACAACAACAGATAAGTATCGTCTGTACCAAGGACACGGCAACAGATAAGTATCGTCCGTATCAAGGACACGGCAACAGATAAGTATCGTCCGTATCAAGGACACGGCAACAGATAAAAATCGTCCGTATCAATGACACAACAACAGATAAAAATCGTCCGTATCAATGACACAACAACAGATAAGTATCGTCCGTATCAAGGACACGGCAACAGATAAGTATCGTCTGTATCAAGGACACGGCAACAGATAAGTATCATCTGTACCAAGAACACGGCAACAGATAAGTATCGTCTGTATAAAGGACACGGCAACAGATAAGTATCGTCTGTATCAAGGACACGGCAACAGATAAGTATCGTCTGTATCAAGGACACGGCAACAGATAAGTATCGTCCGTATCAAGGACACGGCAACAGATAAGTATCGTCCGTATCAAGGACACGGCAACAGATAAGTATCGTCTGTATCAAGGACACGGCAACAGATAAGTATCGTCCGTATAAATGACACGGCAACAGATAAGTATCGCCTGTATCAAGGACACGGCAACAGATAAGTATCGTCTGTATAAAGGACACGGCAACAGATAAGTATCGTCTGTATGAAGGACACGGCAACAGATAAGTTTCGTCTGTATAAAGGACACGGCAACAGATAAGTATCGTCTGTATAAAGGACACGGCAACAGATAAGTATCGTCTGTATCAAGGACACGGCAACAGATAAGTTTCGTCTGTATCAAGGACACGGCAACAGATAAGTATCGTCCGTATCAATGACACGGCAACAGTCTGTATCAATGACATGGCAACAGATAAGTTTCGCCTGTATCAATGACACGGCAACAGATAAGTATCGTGCGTATCAATGACACAACAACAGATAAATATTGTCCGTATCAATGACACGGCAACAGTCTGTATCAATGACATGGCAACAGATAAGTATCGTCTGTATCAAGGACACGGCAACAGATAAGTATCGTCTGTATCAATGACACGGCAACAGATAAGTATCGTCCGTATCGATGACACAACAACAGATAAGTATCGTCCGTATCAATGACACAACAACATAACTATCGTCTGTATCAAGAACACGGCAACAGATAAGTATCGTCTGTATCAAGGACATGGCAACAGATAAGTTTCGTCTGTATCAAGAACACGGCAACAGATAGGTATCGTCTGTATCAAGGACACGGCAACAGATAAGTATTGTCCGTATGAATGACACAACAACAGTCTGTATCAATGACACGGCAACAGATAAGTATCGTCTGTATCAATGACATCGCAACAGATAAGTATCGTCTGTATCAAGGACATGGCAACAGATAGGTATCGTCTTACCAAGGACACGGCAACAGATAAGTATCGTCTGTATCAAGGACACGGCAACAGATAAGTATCGTCTTTATCAAGGATACGGCAACAGATAAGTATCGTCTGTATCAAGGACACGGCAACAGATAAGTATCGCCTGTATCAAGGACACGGCAACAGATAAGTATCGTCTGTACCAAGGACACGGCAACAGATAAGTATCGCCTGTATCAAGGACACGGTAACAGATAAGTATCGTCTGTATCAAGGACATGGCAACAGATAGGTATCGTCTGTACCAAGGACACGGCAACAGATAAGTATCATCTGTATCAAGGACACGGCAACAGATAAGTATCGTCTGTATCAATGACACGGCAACAGATAAGTATCGTCTGTACCAATGACACGGCAACAGATAAGTATCGTCTGTATCAATGACACGGCAACAGATAAGTATCGTCTGTATCAAGGACACGGCAACAGATAAGTATCGTCTGTATCAACGACACGGCAACAGATAAGTATCGTCTGTATCAAGGACACAGGAACAAATAAGTATCGTCTGTATCAAGGACACGGCAACAGATAAGTATCGCCTGTATCAAGGACACGGCAACAGATAAGTATCGCCTGTATCAAGGACATGGCAACAGATAAGTATCGTCTGTATCAAGGACACGGCAACAGATAAGTATCGTCTGTATCAAGGACACGGCAACAGTCTGTATCAATGACACGGCAACAGATAAAAATCGTCCGTATCAATGACACAACAACAGATAAGTATCGTCCGTATCAAGGACACGGCAACAGATAAGTATCGTCCGTATCAAGGACACGGCAACAGATAAGAATCGTCTGTACCAAGGACACGGCAACAGACAAGTATCGTCTGTATCAAGGACACGGCAACAGATACTTGCAACAGATAAGTATCGTCTGTATAAAGGACACGGCAACAGATAAGTATCGTCTGTATCAATGACATGGCAACAGATAAGTATCGTCTGTATAAAGGACACGGCAACAGATAAGTATCGTCTGTATCAATGACACGGGAACAGATAAGTATCGTCTGTATCAAGGACACGGCAACAGATAAGTATCGTCTGTATCAATGACACGGCAACAGATAAGTATCGTCCGTATCGATGACACAACAACAGATAAGTATCGTCCGTATCAATGACACAACAACATAACTATCGTCTGTATCAAGAACACGGCAACAGATAAGTATCGTCTGTATCAAGGACATGGCAACAGATAAGTATCGTCTGTATCAAGAACACGGCAACAGATAGGTATCGTCTGTATCAAGGACACGGCAACAGATAAGTATTGTCCGTATGAATGACACAACAACAGTCTGTATCAATGACACGGCAACAGATAAGTATCGTCTGTATCAATGACATGGCAACAGATAAGAATCGTCTGTACCAAGGACACGGCAACAGACAAGTATCGTCTGTATCAAGGACACGGCAACAGATACTTGCAACAGATAAGTATCGTCTGTATAAAGGACACGGCAACAGATAAGTATCGTCTGTATCAATGACATGGCAACAGATAAGTATCGTCTGTATAAAGGACACGGCAAAAGATAAGTATCGTCTGTATCAATGACACGGGAACAGATAAGTATCGTCTGTATCAAGGACACGGCAACAGATAAGTATCGTCTGTATCAATGACACGGCAACAGATAAGTATCGTCCGTATCGATGACACAACAACAGATAAGTATCGTCCGTATCAATGACACAACAACATAACTATCGTCTGTATCAAGAACACGGCAACAGATAAGTATCGTCTGTATCAAGGACATGGCAACAGATAAGTATCGTCTGTATCAAGAACACGGCAACAGATAGGTATCGTCTGTATCAAGGACACGGCAACAGATAAGTATCGTCCGTATCAAGGACACGGCAATAGATAAGTATCGTCCGTATCAAGGACACGGCAACAGATAAGTATCGTCTGTATCAAGGACACGGCAACAGATAAGTATCATCTGTATCAAGGACACGGCAACGGATAAGTATCGTCCGTATAAATGACACGGCAACAGATAAGTATCGCCTGTATCAAGGACACGGCAACAGATAAGTATCGTCTGTATAAAGGACACGGCAACAGATAAGTATCGTCTGTATGAAGGACACGGCAACAGATAAGTTTCGTCTGTATAAAGGACACGGCAACAGATAAGTATCGTCTGTATCAAGGACACGGCAACAGATAAGTATCGTCTGTATCAAGGACACGGCAACAGATAAGTTTCGTCTGTATCAAGGACACGGCAACAGATAAGTATCGTCCGTATCAATGACACGGCAACAGTCTGTATCAATGACATGGCAACAGATAAGTTTCGCCTGTATAAGTATCATCTGTATCAAGGACACGGCAACGGATAAGTATCGTCCGTATAAATGACACGGCAACAGATAAGTATCGCCTGTATCAAGGACACGGCAACAGATAAGTATCGTCTGTATAAAGGACACGGCAACAGATAAGTATCGTCTGTATGAAGGACACGGCAACAGATAAGTTTCGTCTGTATAAAGGACACGGCAACAGATAAGTATCGCCTGTATCAAGGACACGGCAACAGATAAGTATCGTCTGTACCAAGGACACGGCAACAGATAAGTATCGCCTGTATCAAGGACACGGTAACAGATAAGTATCGTCTGTATCAAGGACATGGCAACAGATAGGTATCGTCTGTATCAAGGACACGGCAACAGATAAGTATCGTCTTTATCAAGGATACGGCAACAGATAAGTATCGTCTGTATCAAGGACACGGCAACAGATAAGTATCGCCTGTATCAAGGACACGGCAACAGATAAGTATCGTCTGTACCAAGGACACGGCAACAGATAAGTATCGCCTGTATCAAGGACACGGTAACAGATAAGTATCGTCTGTATCAAGGACATGGCAACAGATAGGTATCGTCTGTACCAAGGACACGGCAACAGATAAGTATCATCTGTATCAAGGACACGGCAACAGATAAGTATCGTCTGTATCAATGACACGGCAACAGATAAGTATCGTCTGTACCAATGACACGGCAACAGATAAGTATCGTCTGTATCAATGACACGGCAACAGATAAGTATCGTCTGTATCAAGGACACGGCAACAGATAAGTATCGTCTGTATCAACGACACGGCAACAGATAAGTATCGTCTGTATCAAGGACACAGGAACAAATAAGTATCGTCTGTATCAAGGACACGGCAACAGATAAGTATCGCCTGTATCAAGGACACGGCAACAGATAAGTATCGCCTGTATCAAGGACATGGCAACAGATAAGTATCGTCTGTATCAAGGACACGGCAACAGATAAGTATCGTCTGTATCAAGGACACGGCAACAGTCTGTATCAATGACACGGCAACAGATAAAAATCGTCCGTATCAATGACACAACAACAGATAAGTATCGTCCGTATCAAGGACACGGCAACAGATAAGTATCGTCCGTATCAAGGACACGGCAACAGATAAGAATCGTCTGTACCAAGGACACGGCAACAGACAAGTATCGTCTGTATCAAGGACACGGCAACAGATACTTGCAACAGATAAGTATCGTCTGTATAAAGGACACGGCAACAGATAAGTATCGTCTGTATCAATGACATGGCAACAGATAAGTATCGTCTGTATAAAGGACACGGCAACAGATAAGTATCGTCTGTATCAATGACACGGGAACAGATAAGTATCGTCTGTATCAAGGACACGGCAACAGATAAGTATCGTCTGTATCAATGACACGGCAACAGATAAGTATCGTCCGTATCGATGACACAACAACAGATAAGTATCGTCCGTATCAATGACACAACAACATAACTATCGTCTGTATCAAGAACACGGCAACAGATAAGTATCGTCTGTATCAAGGACATGGCAACAGATAAGTATCGTCTGTATCAAGAACACGGCAACAGATAGGTATCGTCTGTATCAAGGACACGGCAACAGATAAGTATTGTCCGTATGAATGACACAACAACAGTCTGTATCAATGACACGGCAACAGATAAGTATCGTCTGTATCAATGACATGGCAACAGATAAGAATCGTCTGTACCAAGGACACGGCAACAGACAAGTATCGTCTGTATCAAGGACACGGCAACAGATACTTGCAACAGATAAGTATCGTCTGTATAAAGGACACGGCAACAGATAAGTATCGTCTGTATCAATGACATGGCAACAGATAAGTATCGTCTGTATAAAGGACACGGCAAAAGATAAGTATCGTCTGTATCAATGACACGGGAACAGATAAGTATCGTCTGTATCAAGGACACGGCAACAGATAAGTATCGTCTGTATCAATGACACGGCAACAGATAAGTATCGTCCGTATCGATGACACAACAACAGATAAGTATCGTCCGTATCAATGACACAACAACATAACTATCGTCTGTATCAAGAACACGGCAACAGATAAGTATCGTCTGTATCAAGGACATGGCAACAGATAAGTATCGTCTGTATCAAGAACACGGCAACAGATAGGTATCGTCTGTATCAAGGACACGGCAACAGATAAGTATTGTCCGTATGAATGACACAACAACAGTCTGTATCAATGACACGGCAACAGATAAGTATCGTCTGTATCAATGACATGGCAACAGATAAGTATCGTCTGTATCAAGGACATGGCAACAGATAGGTATCGTCTTACCAAGGACACGGCAACAGTTAAGTATCGTCTGTATCAAGGACACGGCAACAGATAAGTATCGTCTGTATCAAGGATACGGCAACAGATAAGTATCGTCTGTATCAAGGACACGGCAACAGATAAGTATCGCCTGTATCAAGGACACGGCAACAGATAAGTATCGTCTGTACCAAGGACACGGCAACAGATAAGTATCGCCTGTATCAAGGACACGGTAACAGATAAGTATCGTCTGTATCAAGGACATGGCAACAGATAGGTATCGTCTGTACCAAGGACACGGCAACAGATAAGTATCATCTCTATCAAGGACACGGCAACAGATAAGTATCGTCTGTATCAATGACACGGCAACAGATAAGTATCGTCTGTACCAATGACACGGCAACAGATAAGTATCGTCTGTATCAATGACACGGCAACAGATAAGTATCGTCTGTATCAAGGACACAGGAACAGATAAGTATCGTCTGTATCAACGACACGGCAACAGATAAGTATCGTCTGTATCAAGGACACAGGAACAAATAAGTATCGTCTGTATCAAGGAGACGGCAACAGATAAGTATCGCCTGTATCAAGGACACGGCAACAGATAAGTATCGCCTGTATCAAGGACATGGCAACAGATAAGTATCGTCTGTATCAAGGACACGGCAACAGATAAGTATCGTCTGTACAAAGGACACGGCAACAGATAAGTATCGCCTGTATCAAGGACACGGCAACAGATAAGTATCGTCTGTATCAGGGACACAGCAACAGATAAGTATCGTCTGTATCAAGGACACGGCAACAGTCTGTATCAATGACACGGCAACAGATAAAAATCGTCCGTATCAATGACACAACAACAGATAAGTATCGTCCGTATCAAGGACACGGCAACAGATAAGTATCGTCCGTATCAAGGACACGGCAACAGATAAGAATCGTCTGTACCAAGGACACGGCAACAGACAAGTATCGTCTGTATCAAGGACACGGCAACAGATACTTGCAACAGATAAGTATCGTCTGTATAAAGGACACGGCAACAGATAAGTATCGTCTGTATCAATGACATGGCAACAGATAAGTATCGTCTGTATAAAGGACACGGCAACAGATAAGTATCGTCTGTATCAATGACATGGCAACAGATAAGTATCGTCTGTATAAAGGACACGGCAAGAGATAACTATCGTCCGTATCAAGGACACGGCAACAGATAAGTATCGTCCGTATCAAGGACACGGCAACAGATAAGTATCGTCCGTATCAAGGACACGGCAACAGATAAGTATCGTCTGTATCAAGGACACGATAAAACAGATAAGTATCGTCTGTACCAAGGACACGGCAACAGATAAGTATCGTCTGTATCAAGGACACGGCAACAAATAAGTATCGTCTGTATCAATGACACGGCAAAAGATAAGAATCGTCTGTACCAAGGACACGGGAACAGATAAGTATCATCTGTATAAAGGACACGGCAACAGATAAGTATCGTCTGTATCAAGAACACGGCAACAGATAAGTATCGTCCGTATCAAAGACACGGCAACAGATAAGAATCGTCTGTACCAAGGACACGGCAACAGAGAAGTATCGTCTGTATAAAGGACACGGCAACAGATAAGTATCGTCTGTATCAAGAACACGGCAACAGATAAGTATCGTCCGTATCAAAGACACGGCAACAGATAAGTATCGTCTGTATAAAGGACACGGCAACAGATAAGTATCGTCCGTATCAAGGACACGGCAACAGATAAGTATCGTCTGTACCAAGGACACGGCAACAGATAAGTATCGTCTGTACCAAGGACACGGCAACAGATAAGTATCGTCTGTATCAAGGACACGGCAACAGATAAGTATCGTCCGTACCAAGGACACGGCAACAGATAAGTATCGTCTGTATCAAGGACACGGCAACAGATAAGTATCGTCTGTATCAAGGACACGGCAACAGATAAGTATCGTCCGTATCAAGGACACGGCAACAGATAAGTATCGTCTGTACCAAGGACACGGCAACAGATAAGTATCGTCCGTACCAAGGACACGGCAACAGATAAGTATCGTCCGTATCAAGGACACGGCAACAGATAAGTTTCGTCTGTATCAATGACACGGCAACAGATAAGTATCGTCTGTATCAAGGACACGGCAACAGATAAGTATCGTCCGTATCAATGACACGGCAACAGATAAGTATCGTCTGTATCAATGACACAACAACAAATAAGTATCGTCCGTATCGATGACACAACAACAGATAAGTATCGTCCGTATCAATGACACAACAACAGATAAGTATCGTCTGTATCAATGACACAACAACAGATAAAAATCGTCCTTATCAATAACACAACAACAGATAAGTATCGTCCGTATCAATGACACAACAACAGATAAGTATCGTCTGTACCAAGGACACGGCAACAGATAAGTATCGTCCGTATCAAGGACACGGCAACAGATAAGTATCGTCTGTATCAAGGACACGGCAACAGATAAAAATCGTCCGTATCAATGACACAACAACAGATAAAAATCGTCCGTATCAATGACACATCAACAGATAAGTATCGTCCGTATCAAGGACACGGCAACAGATAAGTATCGTCCGTATCAAGGACACGGCAACAGATAAGTATCATCTGTACCAAGAACACGGCAACAGATAAGTATCGTCTGTATAAAGGACACGGCAACAGATAAGTATCGTCTGTATCAAGGACACGGCAACAGATAAGTATCGTCTGTATCAAGGACACGGCAACAGATAAGTATCGTCCGTATCAAGGACACGGCAATAGATAAGTATCGTCCGTATCAAGGACACGGCAACAGATAAGTATCGTCTGTATCAAGGACACGGCAACAGATAAGTATCATCTGTATCAAGGACACGGCAACGGATAAGTATCGTCCGTATAAATGACACGGCAACAGATAAGTATCGCCTGTATCAAGGACACGGCAACAGATAAGTATCGTCTGTATAAAGGACACGGCAACAGATAAGTATCGTCTGTATGAAGGACACGGCAACAGATAAGTTTCGTCTGTATAAAGGACACGGCAACAGATAAGTATCGTCTGTATCAAGGACACGGCAACAGATAAGTATCGTCTGTATCAAGGACACGGCAACAGATAAGTTTCGTCTGTATCAAGGACACGGCAACAGATAAGTATCGTCCGTATCAATGACACGGCAACAGTCTGTATCAATGACATGGCAACAGATAAGTTTCGCCTGTATCAATGACACGGCAACAGATAAGTATCGTCCGTATCGATGACACAACAACAGATAAGTATCGTGCGTATCAATGACACAACCACAGATAAATATTGTCCGTATCAATGACACGGCAACAGTCTGTATCAATGACATGGCAACAGATAAGTATCGTCTGTATCAAGGACACGGCAACAGATAAGTATCGTCTGTATCAATGACACGGCAACAGATAAGTATTGTCCGTATCGATGACACAACAACAGATAAGTATCGTCCGTATCAATGACACAACAACATAACTATCGTCTGTATCAAGAACACGGCAACAGATAAGTATCGTCTGTATCAAGGACACGGCAACAGATAAGTATCATCTGTACCAAGAACACGGCAACAGATAAGTATCGTCTGTATAAAGGACACGGCAACAGATAAGTATCGTCTGTATCAAGGACACGGCAACAGATAAGTATCGTCTGTATCAAGGACACGGCAACAGATAAGTATCGTCCGTATCAAGGACACGGCAATAGATAAGTATCGTCCGTATCAAGGACACGGCAACAGATAAGTATCGTCTGTATCAAGGACACGGCAACAGATAAGTATCATCTGTATCAAGGACACGGCAACGGATAAGTATCGTCCGTATAAATGACACGGCAACAGATAAGTATCGCCTGTATCAAGGACACGGCAACAGATAAGTATCGTCTGTATAAAGGACACGGCAACAGATAAGTATCGTCTGTATGAAGGACACGGCAACAGATAAGTTTCGTCTGTATAAAGGACACGGCAACAGATAAGTATCGTCTGTATCAAGGACACGGCAACAGATAAGTATCGTCTGTATCAAGGACACGGCAACAGATAAGTTTCGTCTGTATCAAGGACACGGCAACAGATAAGTATCGTCCGTATCAATGACACGGCAACAGTCTGTATCAATGACATGGCAACAGATAAGTTTCGCCTGTATCAATGACACGGCAACAGATAAGTATCGTCCGTATCGATGACACAACAACAGATAAGTATCGTGCGTATCAATGACACAACAACAGATAAATATTGTCCGTATCAATGACACGGCAACAGTCTGTATCAATGACATGGCAACAGATAAGTATCGTCTGTATCAAGGACACGGCAACAGATAAGTATCGTCTGTATCAATGACACGGCAACAGATAAGTATCGTCCGTATCAATGACACAACAACATAACTATCGTCTGTATCAAGAACACGGCAACAGATAAGTATCGTCTGTATCAAGGACATGGCAACAGATAAGTATCGTCTGTATCAAGAACACGGCAACAGATAGGTATCGTCTGTATCAAGGACACGGCAACAGATAAGTATTGTCCGTATGAATGACACAACAACAGTCTGTATCAATGACACGGCAACAGATAAGTATCGTCTGTATCAATGACATGGCAACAGATAAGTATCGTCTGTATCAAGGACATGGCAACAGATAGGTATCGTCTTACCAAGGACACGGCAACAGATAAGTATCGTCTGTATCAAGGACACGGCAACAGATAAGTATCGTCTGTATCAAGGATACGGCAACAGATAAGTATCGTCTGTATCAAGGACACGGCAACAGATAAGTATCGCCTGTATCAAGGACACGGCAACAGATAAGTATCGTCTGTACCAAGGACACGGCAACAGATAAGTATCGCCTGTATCAAGGACACGGCAACAGATAAGTATCGTCTGTATCAAGGACATGGCAACAGATAGGTATCGTCTGTACCAAGGACACGGCAACAGATAAGTATCGTCTGTATCAATGACACGGCAACAGATAAGTATCGTCTGTACCAATGACACGGCAACAGATAAGTATCGTCTGTATCAATGACACGGCAACAGATAAGTATCGTCTGTATCAAGGACACAGGAACAGATAAGTATCGTCTGTATCAAGGACACGGCAACAGATAAGTATCGTCTGTATCAAGGACACAGGAACAAATAAGTATCGTCTGTATCAAGGACACGGCAACAGATAAGTATCGCCTGTATCAAGGACACGGCAACAGATAAGTATCGCCTGTATCAAGGACATGGCAACAGATAAGTATCGTCTGTATCAAGGACACGGCAACAGATAAGTATCGTCTGTACAAAGGACACGGCAACAGATAAGTATCGCCTGTATCAAGGACACGGCAACAGATAAGTATCGCCTGTATCAAGGACACGGCAACAGATAAGTATCGTCTGTATCAGGGACACAGCAACAGATAAGTATCGTCTGTATCAAGGACACGGCAACAGATATGTATCGTCTGTATCAAGGACACGGCAAGAGATAAGTATCGCCTGCATCGATGACACAACAACAGATAAGTATCTTCCGTATCAATGACACAACAACAGATAAGTATTGTCCGTATCAATGACACAACAACAGTCTGTATCAATGACATGGCAACAGATAAGTATCGTCTGTATCAAGGACACGGCAACAGATAAGTATTGTCTGTATCAAGGACACGGGAACAGATAAGTATCGTCTGTATCAATGACACGGCAACAGATAAGTATCGTCCGTAACGATGACACAACAACAGATAAGTATCGTCCGTATCAATGACACAACAAAAGATAAGTATTGTCCGTATCAATGACACAACAACAGTCTGTATCAATGACATGGCAACAGATAAGTATCGTCTGTATAAATGACACAACAACAGATAAGTATCGTCCGTATCTATGACACAACAACAGATAAGTATTGTCCGTATCAATGACACAACAACAGTTTGTATCAATGACACGGCAACAGATAAGTATCGCCTGTATCAAGGACACGGCAACAGATAAGTATCGTCTGTATCAAGGACACGGCAACAGATAAGTTTCGTCTGTATCAAGGACACGGCAACAGATAAGTATCGTCTGTATCAAGGACACGGCAACAGATAAGTATCGTCTGTATCAATGACACGGCAACAGATAAGTATCGTCTGTATCAATGACACAACAACAGATAAGTATCGTCTGTATCAATGACACGGCAACAGATAAGTATCGTCTGTATCAAGGACACGGCAACAGATAAGTATCGTCTGTATCAATGACACGGCAACAGATAAATATCGTCTGAATCAATGACACGGCAACAGCTAAGTATCGTCTGTATCAATGACACGGCAACAGATAAGTATCGTCTGT
This sequence comes from Pteria penguin, assembly GCA_035048485.1. Taxonomy (NCBI): domain Eukaryota; kingdom Metazoa; phylum Mollusca; class Bivalvia; order Pterioida; family Pteriidae; genus Pteria; species Pteria penguin. The sequence goes on along the minus strand of CM068580.1, from coordinate 81,239,249 downwards.
ATCAATGACACGGCAACAGATAAGTATCGTCTGTATCAAGGACACGGGAACAGATAAGTATCGTCTGTATCAAGAACACGGCAACAGATAAGTATCGTCTGTACCAAGGACACGGCAACAGATAAGTATCGTCTGTATCAATGACACGGCAACAGATAAGTATCGTCTGTATCAATGAAACGGCAACAGATAAGTATCGTCTGTATCAAGAACACGGCAACAGATAAGTATCGTCTGTATCAATGACACGGCAACAGATAAGTATCGTCTGTATCAATGACACGGCAACAGATAAGTATCGTCTGTATCAAGGACACGGCAACAGATAAGTATTGTCTGTATCAAGGACACGGCAACAGATAAGTATCGTCTGTATCAAGGTCACTCGTCTGTATCAAGGACACGGGAACAGATAAGTATCGTCTGTATCAAGGACACGGCAATAGATCATAGCTAGTGTCATGGAATTGGTAACAGATAAGGAGTGACCATACCAGGGCTTGACAACTGGTCAGTGCCACGGACTCGGTAACAGATAATAATCGTTCGTATCAAGGACTCTACAGCAGATCAGAGCAAACGTCAGAAAAATGGTAAGAGATCCGGAGTGACAATACCAAGGCTAGACGAACTGGTCAGTGCCACGGACTCGACAACAGGTCAGCAGCGTCCGTACCAAATTCGACAACAGGTCAGCGCCAGTGTCCACTATTCGACAAAAGGTCAGCGCACTGGGCAGCAATAAACACTGGGGCCATTTCAAACTTAAGCAAATCTAGCGGCCATCATATCTGTATGAAATAATCCTGATGATAATTGTTATAATACAACACGTTAAAATTGCCTTGATGTTAAGCGTCTGAATGATGATCCATCTAAATGATAATTCTGTGGACTTTCCGGAAAAATCACTTAGAATTTTTATAGTTCATACAGAAAGCTGTTACTGAACACATATTGAATTGTAATGGTGTAATATATGATAAAGTTTGTTGGTGGCGGTAGATATTTGAAGTAACTGGAGTTACGATCGTTGGTGGGTACATTAGAATACTTCACTTTGTCCCCAAACAGATTCGAACCAAACACTTCTTTTAATGAACAAATTGAAAAGTTTGAGAAATGAATATAATGAATATTAAATCTTTTTTGTTTTGTGTTTTGTCTGTATTATGATGATATGATACAAACCGAGTTTATCCGTCAGCATCAGGTAATGATCATGTCTGCTCTTGTCGAGTCTTTTATCTTTAACTGCTTGCTCGTCTATACCAGAATTGTGCAACTCTGGTAAATTTGTTAAACATGCATTTAACTTGAGGAGATATTTGTAAACATACAAGAATATTTTCGTTTTGTATTCTGTTTTTATGTACTACTTAAATGTCATTATCAATATTGCTTTATGTATTCAATATATTTAGTGTTCATGTGACTGACCTTATGTATTTATATAATGTTATTTGTATTTATATATCCGATGTATGAGCTATATTGCTTGTGATAAATAAACTACTACATATATACAAAACGTTTCGTTACTGTGCCTTCATTTAGGGTAAATATTGTCATTCGAAGAAGTAAAAACAATCATACGGCTTTGGGAAGGACTGTGATGAAAACGTTTATTCAAGGCTTTAAAGCGAAAAATTGAATGAAGGATAATTGAAAAGGTAAACTTTATGCGAAATGGATCGAGTGAGCGAACACGTCCGAGAGTATTGACCATGTGTATGTATTTATTTGTTTACACATAAATTTGATGCCCTGTGGCAACGAAATGTCCGCTATGGCGGGAAGATCACAAACGCCAGTCATCTGTATTATAAGTATAACATTACACATGAGAGGACAGCCAGGTGTAATAACAAAAGTCGGTGTCCTTTGAAGTATACATTATATCTAATCTGCTTTAATTAATAACAGATGTTATCCGTTTCACGCTAAATTATTGACTAGTATTTTAGTACCGATATACTACTAATTGCTGTAGTTAAAACTTCAAATTCGAAGAAAAAAATTAAAGCTTTTTAAATTTTCACACGTTACGAAAATAGCTACATCTTGCTATTTTCATCAGTTTGAGATATAAAATAACATGAAGGCGGGACCTTGTTTCCTAATACATATTGTTGATGGAATGCAGTTCATATCATGATGTCGAAAACGGTCTAGGAATCGTGATCTGTTCTGTAACATGAGAGAGAACTCCCAAACACCAAATTCTTCATCTGTTTTGATTATCATTAGGGAGCACTCCGTTGAATTCAGAAACTTTTACTCATTATAACCATCATCAGTAAACACTCTACAAGATTTAGAAGTCTTCGTTCTCAAAGAATACCCAACACGTTCGATTTAAAACCAATTACACAGATCATCATGGAGAACTCCCCCCCCCCCCCCCTTTTTTTTCATAATCGCATTTTTCTCTTCCAGCAATGATCGTCAATACTTCTATTCAGTGAGACACTAATCGTCATTGAACCTCCTCCTAGGTACTTTTCTTACACTACATACACATGATCGTGGAGCTCTCATCCCTAGTACGATCATTTACTCGTTAGGACATTATTCCACAAATACATAGCGTGAGCAGGATAGTCAAACATAACGCCTTTCATTGTACCTGGTCTGAACGTACATACCTTATGACAATATGGATGTCCATTACACCGACCAAGAAATAATAATCATGAAGACCAAGAAATTACAGGTTTCATTCGAGTTACCTATTGTCTCCAGGTTTGATACCTACAATTAATACTTGTTGCCATATTGAATCGAGCGCAGGTAAAAATAAAATGAAAACATGGACATTTTTATGTTTCTATTAAAATGACCTTTCGGTTCTTAACGGATGACCATGCGATCATACTCCATTAGAACGGTAAGTTGAAACCTTCCTGTTCCGAAGTATACAAATGTTATATCTAGAGGAAATGTGTCTCTATTCTGATATTATTTTCTATGTTTCGTTCTTTGTTGCAACATTAAAACCTTGTATTTTACGCCTCAACGCACAGAATATATAAGTATATGTAAACATTGGGATAGATAGACGTCTAACGGCAAACTAGGTCACTCGGTGTGATAATTTAAATTGATATCCAGCTAGGCGGGAGTGGAGACTTTTCCCTCCTTCTCTTAAAAACCACAACTTCCCGTGGCATTTTCATCAAAAATATGACTGTACAACCATTTGAACGCCAGGCTGTCAATAGATACTGTGTCAAGTTCATCCAGTACTTGTGTTGTGACCACTTTACTTGGCACTCGTAAAATTGTTTATATTAGTATTTAAAGTTTGACACGCACACCTCGGCCCTTCTCTGGCACCCACTGACAGCACTTGTGTTCAGTACCCGAGACCACTACCTTACACAGAGTATACTGCTAGCTTAGCCGACTCTGATTTATCTTTCTTGTCCTGTTGCCTAGAAGTCCGTATTGTATAGTCTGTTTATTGGATAATTCAGACTTCCCAACCTCATTCATTACATTCAGCAGAAAATAATGCGATGATTCCTACACGATAAAGGACTTTCATGGAATTTAAAAATGAACCTTAGAAATATTTTTTCCATCATTAACCTAAATTTAGATTCTACATGCTGATATGTAAAAATAGAAAAAGGAATGATAAATAGATGTGAAGTGGGTTTCTCATTTGCGCTAAATTACTAGTAACTATTTGTGTGCCGATAATGAGACGGTGTGCATGGGATAGTGAATCAACTTCCAGGTAACCTAAGCGCTCTGATTGACAAGCTAGGTCAACTTGATTGACAAGGTGGGTGTGGCATTTAGTACACGTGAATCGATGCGAAAATGTAAACAAACATGATGTCTGATGTAAACACAAGCAACAACAGATTTAGTTTATAGAAAATTGTTGTATTGTTACTACAACAAAAATAACTGTTGCACAAATATGAATTGTACACCATATAATAATAAATGATATATATGTACATTTGGCCCTCTGTGCCTCATATAAACTTGTTCGTTGGATATGCTTATCATAGTAATATATATGTAGAAAACACGGCGATGGGCATATTATAACAATTATATAGCACAATAAATATAGCCCAATCTAAGAATGAATGTAACGTAGACAAAATCTACATATATAGTTCACATAAATCTCTAATAACGACATGTAAAAAAGCTTGTAAAATAAACTTTGTGCACCGATGAATTTCTTATCAAAATGAAAGTTACTTTGGTAACAAAAATTCTACTAAAGTTTACAAAAGGAGATGACGAACTGATATATCCAGCCATATCGTATAAAATCCGCTAACGGCGAAGGTAATCTACATTTACGTTGAAATAGACATCCCTGAAGAGTTTTTGTATGGAATAAGAAAATATATTGATAGAATGTACAAAGTAGTGATACCTTTTGATGGAGGGCAAGTCCCACATGAATGAAAACGACGAGAACGGTTAATATGAGATTACAGTTCCACACTGCACAATAATCATATCTATATATGGACAATCTATCATCCTTACATTCACACCTTTTATATTATATATTTAGTTTTTTTTCATAAATATATATATACAACAATCACAACTCGCGCGTCCATTGGAAATTCTCAGTCCAGATCGTCTCGTATAGTCAAGCAGTGGTACTCGGTCTCTACACTAATCTGGTAAAAAAAATTCTGGTCCACGAACAGTCCGACAGTAAAGTCCTCCCTGTATGTCTTGGATTAAACGATATTTGCACTTGTCCCTTCATGATAACAATCAATCATAACAAATCATAACATTCGTACAAAATATCCACAGTCGTTCAATGAGCAGCTATTGATCCGAGCACGGAGATGTCCAGCCATTCGGACTCGAGACCGATCATTTCGGACACTTCAGGAGTTGAATAATCCGGGAATTCAAAATGTGATCCATTACTTGAGGTTGAAGACGCACTGGACACGGACTTAATGTTATTGTTATTATGCATGTCGAAGTTTGGAAAGTCATACAGATCGGCACCAAGTTTACTCAAGTCCAAATTATCGAACTGCCAAGCCGGAATTTGTAACACATCTGTGAGATTATCTAAGTCTGCGAGCGATGAACCATCTCCCTGATTATTGTTGATTCCCTGAGTTTGGGGTTCGCGCTTTATACACGGCGATTCTTCGACGGGTGAGGCGGCAGGTGTGTCGTAGATCTCCTCGGGGTAGAAGCTTGTCGACTCCGGGGTAGGGGGAGAGTATACGGAGGGACTGGACGGTACTTTGGCGGGTGGGGTCAGTTGACACGATGATACGGGTACATGTCGACTGGCTTTAATATTGTCTTTAAATGTTTTGTCTATTGTCAATTTGAGCTTTAATCTACTATTAGAATTACTCACGTCTTCAACGGTGGCTGCATTACCTTCCAAGAAAGTTTTCACATCGGCGCCTTTATGTTTCAATCGATCCGTCCTGCTTTTATGTGAAGGTTTTGTGATTTTGCCACTGTCCGATTTCACAACAGGCTTGGCCTTCTTCCGTGGTCTGTATTTGTAGTCTGGGTATTCCTGCATATGGAGTAGCCGAAGTCGTTCAGCCTCCTCAATGAACGGCTGTCTGTCCGTCTCATTTAGCGTCTTCCAGCGTTTACCTAGTCTTTTACTGATTTCAGCATTGTGCATGTCCGGAGAAACTTCAGATATTCGCCTCCGTTCGATCTGCGACCAGACCATGAAAGCGTTCATAGGTCGTTTCACATGGTTAGACTGTTTCTTGCACTGTGTGGCATCAGTGTATGGAGTAGGGGTGTTCTTGTCAATACTTTGAGATCCAAATGCCATATTGTATTGTGGTACCATTATGACTTAGTGCCACTCATCAATACACTGTGTAAGTAAGAAATCCAATTCACAGAACCTTCCACATGAACGTAACAAATCTTGTAAGATGTTTTCACTTGAAAAAGAACTCATGAACTAATTCAACACACTGCGTAATCTCTATTTTACCCACGCTGAACATAAGTCGTCACGTGATGGCATAACCAATCAAATGACTCGCTCCGCCTTTTACACGCCTTTGCTGGGCGGACTTGATTGTAACAGCTGATTGTCGATCCTAAATCAGGTCAAGTTTTACTCATTTTGAAAGAGATCACACTAGTCGTGAACAACCACGATACCATTTCTTGTTTACTTCCATGGCCAGAATGAGTTGCGACTTAGTTATGATTACATTCAATGACTAGCATGCATCGGAACTCCTTCCATTTAAAGGACTGAGTAAATATTCACATGCAGGTAATTAAGAACAAAAACGTGGTGATTGTCAATTCCATGTAATTTACACATTTCATTAATATAAGATGATTCTTCTAAATCAAAACCGATTCACGCTTGGATATTCTTCTGTAGTGTGTTACAAGCTTTAGTTTGTTTTGGGGTTTTTTTACGTTTGTTTTCAGTTTATTTCATTATTATCCTTATTATAAAAACTAGGGTTTGGGCTTTTCCCCCGACTTTGTTTCCAGTGATCTAACTTTCCCTCTACCTGCCATTCCTTTTATCATTCTTTTCTCTCATTTGATCTTCAAGGTAAATCTAAGGCAAACGATTCAATCAATTTTACGTTCAGTCCGTTGCAAGAGTTTGATGTAGTACTCGAAAATTAATTTGCATTAAATGTCATGTGATCATTTTGGCACGCGCCAATTCCTGATTTGCATGTACGACAACACGCGCTTACTATTCAAATGCACGTGCTATATTCAAAGTCAATAGAACATTTGCATTTCACAAATTAATAACAGAGTATTGATATTTTCCTCGATCGACTCCTGCGAGATCATATTTCTTTTCGCTTCCTGTCACATTTCTCAGAGAAAAGTTCAAAGAATAGGTTAAAGTTAAACTCAGTATTGAGGCACACACTTAAACCCCGATGTAAAATAAATTTTAATTAAAATTTAATCAAATTTGACCTTTGAATTTCATATATACACACATTTTAAAAGAAATACATTCAATATATTGTTGTTGAAATTGATATTAAAATCATACATCAATAAATATAAACAAACAGTGACCGCTATAGATCAATGAAATTGAACATTTAAACCCAGAGGTCTCACTCTTCACTGCCACAATCGAATGCCCGGTGGTCTACTCGCTGACCACCTCTAGAAAAGCTGAACCATCAAAATCTCAAATATCATCAAATACAAGACCAGTCCATGTAAATCTAGCGATGGTGACGTCACTGACAGGTGCAGGATTAGAGAAGCAGACCCTAGAAAAGGTGTATTAGTCAATCAAGTTGAAAAATCGTGTCAGGCACGCGACCCGGCACAGCTGCTGAGCGAGCGACCAATCAGAGACTAAGCCGGTCATGCGACAAACGGCATGATGAAACTTCAAATCTCTTCAAAATCTGATTTCAATTTTATATTAAATATTTGAAAAGATTAGATAGATGAACTAGGATAAACGAATTGAAAAATGACGCTCTTTTGTTAATAATGATGTGAAACAGGTACAAGCCGAATGCTCCAAAAGCAAATGAAATTCAGCCGGTATTATGCGAACTATACACAGAAATACATTCAAAAGTCAAATCGTAAATGAACAATGAATGGAAATGTCCTATATGACTCGCCTTACTTTACAGATAAATCTCTCTTCCTTTCCTAATAAGCCGGTGTGGCCTAGTGGATGGGTGCTCGGCTCGTGATCGAGAGGTTCTGGGTTCGACTCCCGCCCTGGGCACACTGGTATTTTGTCTTTCGGATGAGACAGTAAAAACCGAGGTCCCGTGTCACGGTAGGCGTGGCACGTAGAGGATCCCTCACTGCTTCGGGTGGGTCCGTTGCAAAGATCAAATTTCTATGCAATGCATCAGGTAGATGCCGTCACCATATACGTGAAATAATCCTGGAGTGACGTAAAACAATATTCAATCAATCGATCCTTTCTTATTTTGATATTTAAATAGAAAGGATACCCTGAACCATTGTCCGAATTTCGTCATATAAATAGAAAACCAAATCTTCACACCTTCCAAATTTCCGTTATATGAATGGAAAGGCAAAATCATTGAAAAATCCATATCCTGTCCCATTCCGAATTTTGCTGATCAGTGGAATTGTGAAAATCGTGCTGTAATTTGCTAACTCTCAAATTTTATTATTTTTTATGCGTTAACTTAAAAATTAGCAAAATTTGAAAGTTAGCAAATTACAGTACTGTATCTTAAATTTAATATGGTATACATTTAACATTCTTCGGATGAGATTAGAAAATGTTGTCTCGTAAAAATTGTTCAAGAACTTGAACAGGAAAGTATCACTATCACAAAAATAATCTTCCTGTGACATTATAGAAGAAAAAACGAACTCGGCATTTGGTATCTCTTCTTTTATGTTGAGTAATACAAACGACAGCGAAAGGGATCAGATGATACATGGAATGCTGGATCGAAGTCTTTATAACTGCATTACCTGTCAACTTTTAATTATAGTCGCACGTCGCGTATCTGGGGGTAAATGGGCAAAAATTCCAAAAATAGTTCTCCTTTGATCCCCCTTGCACGACACGCGACAGCTTTTACCTATTAGCATATTGGTGTTTATTACGGGATACCTGGTAACGGAACCTTCAAGTTTTTCATAACTGTCGCGCGCACCTGCCCATTTTCCGAAGTTCATACAAGCCGCTAAGACTATTTTGAAAGGATTTGTATACCTTCGCCATCTGCTGCGGTTTTTCTGTTATGTACCTATAATGGAACTTGTAAATGATGTATGAACATCGGGCGCCTGCTGTCTCACAACTTTTTCGACGACTTAAAAACCATGGAAATTGCGTGAAATGATTATGTACATAATTCGTCTAATCTTGTATATGATAATGAAATCAGATATGTAGTGTGATTCGATACATCAAGTTATATAAAAGTTTTTCAAAGATTGTTCGTGCAGTGCATCATGTGAACACGCTCTTCATCACAAGGCAAAGACAATGCACGTCCTGCATTGCAATATGTACGTAATCATCGTTGAATCTTTCAATGTCAGCGAAAAAAAAAAAGGAAAAAAATTAGGGTGAAAATATTTGGCCTTGGCGCGTGGCCATGTGCACAAATATCATGTCGCTAGGGCAACGCTTCGTACGACTTACTGATAAGAAAATTAATTATTTTCAAAAGCAAAGACCGAAAACTTGCAGAATGTTTGGTGACAGCTGTTTTTAATAACATTTCGAGTTTCATCTCTTTTTCGATCAGCATTTCCTCTCGACATATGACCCCAAAGTAAGATTATTTTTGAATTTATTTCAGAGAGCGTTTTCGCTGACGAACACTTTCCACATTTAACAGCGAGAAATTGGTCTGTTTAACAAGCGAGAGTTACCAAGATCCTAAAACTGTTTCGATTATGACTTGAATAATAAATAAGGTTCATAATCTGAGAGTGTGAACAATATGGTCATTTCTTCAGAAACCTTGTCCTTTTCCGTTTTATTCTGTGAAAAAAAAGAAGCCGTACGCATTTCTTGTACACGATCGATTTTTTCCTCTCAGAAACTAAAGAAGAGATAAAGTATCTACGACAATGATACACAATCTGACTGATGACGAGGTAAGTCGGGTCAAGGTAACTTTTAACGTCAGATAGTCGCGAAGTTTAAACACAAACATGTTTATTATCTAATAAAACCTGGATTCGAGTATTCTTTTTTAGGTCCCGAAAATATATTGGAAACCGTTTTAACTACATAATAGATAAGCACCTAGTCGGTGATGAACAAGTAAAAAATGAACAAGAGTTTCCATTAACTAGAAATATGGAACTTGTCCGGTTAATGTTATTATAATAGCTCTTCGTCAAGGGTATTCTCTACCCGACGTACGTACAATAAGTCGTTATTATCAGGGTTCGATATACGCTTTATTGTCATCTGTAAAGATTTAACATAAAAGCCCCACTTTAACATAACATCGTTTTATAAAATGACATTGCTTCAATCGATCTGCGAGAAGTTAATGTCCGAGTATACACAATATTCACTATGTAGATTTTAGGTGAATGTACGCTCGAAGATCAAACAATCAGCTGATGTCTTCATTAATGTCGAAGACACCAATGGCAGACATAAATTCTATTGTTAAAATGTCTCTATATAGGCATGTCTTACGCAAAAGTCACGAAATGACCTTAAATAAAACAAATATGATTTTCTTGAGAACAGAAAGATGGGGTGTTAAGTATGAATTTAAAATATGATTTTTATCTTAAAAAAGGGGGGAGCATCTAGATATAATGGGAAAGGTTGAAGAGGAAGTATTTTGGAATCAAACATCAAATGTAATTATGTACTGCCATCTATACTCTACGATATTACTTGATTGGAAACAAGATAATACTACCCAGTACGTGAACCAGGAGGAGGAAGGGTCATACACATTCTTTCCGAAGCAGAGTAAGTAACCGACATACCAAAAGCACCTCAAGAGTGATCAACCTTTTAAAAGTAATCATACTACATATATATCATTTAAATTCATATCAGTCAAATAAGTATGGTTTTTTTGTGATTGTTTCTGTATTTATTGGGCAAATGTAATTGAAATAGTTATATAAAGCCAACGACCTCAGTCCTCGTGAGGAACTGGATCGCACGATAAAGGGGATAGTCTTTAATTAGCACAATATATATCATACAAATCATCAGTGGAGAAAATATTGATATATATTCTGTTCGTCAAACATTACTGCGTGTGAAGAGAACGTTTCTGTGAATACATCGACATTTTCAAATGTTTGACTAACATTTCCTTATCAAAATAAGGGAGTCAATGACATTCTTTATAACTTATATAAGGTGTGAAGTAAACGTCTGAAAACCTGGCATGAAAGAGATATTAAATGATAAACGCTTCACTTGCTACACAGCTCTAGGCTAGCTAGCATGGTACATTGACACAGTCGACCCCAGTACGAAACAATTAATGACCATGCAATAATATTAGGCAATTTGTGTTATACAGAATATAAAACTTTTATATAACTTGCTCTATCGCGTACTTTAATCAGCTTTGACATATCTACTCTAAGCCGACCTACTTCACTACAACAGGGTCGATGTCCCGAGAAATTCTCAGTAATAAGCAGTACAGTAAAAGGGCTTTATGGTTTACATTGCTGCATGTACTTGGCAAGGATTCTGACATCATATTGATCTGATATAGGTATTGTATCGTGATGATCACCGTGCCGTTAGAACGCTTTACCCTACGCACATTCACTGAAGTCATTGTAGTCATTGACCACTCAGCCAGTATCCTCAAAAGCGTCATGCATAGATGGAGCCTCTGAAAAACGCAGTGGAGAGTAATGATTTGGCCAATCGGTTTCCAGGCCAGTCCTAACCCCGTTTTTGGCGTTTAACAAAATCAGCTGCCACCGTTTCAGGCATAACTTATCAAACGATTTCAATAGGATGTAAAACTATAACACTTATTTGTGCAAACGTTGGAAGGGATGAATAATAGGTCGTAAAGCGTCGTAGACCGTGACCGACAGGTTATGCCTCCCGTGGTTTTACTTTCAGACCTTACGTGTAACCTTACACAATGTGGCAATTATGTTTTTATTGTGAATAACATTTAATTTATAGCTACATTTAGTGATTCAATTTGCAAAGAATGCCTTGACAGCGTAGTCTAACATACATAAAACTGGAGCGCCGTGAACGCCTCTTTTGATCTATGTTGGACATCGCCAACCGCGAGAAATTGCGTTAACAAGCATGACTATTTTTGAATTTCAAGTGACATGTATTAGTTGTCTCCATAAAAAGGATACATTTAAAATCAGATATCAACCGCCCGAATAAGCTACGAATAATTGTATCGCAAGATATACCATAAAATACATCAATCTATCTTTATGCTTACTTATAATACATTGCTCGTGTAAACTTTCGCTCATGATAATTTTCGTAAACACAGACTACTTTATTATATTTTCAGAAACATCCGATTTCCAAATTTAATGAGTTAATGCGGAAGTCGCACCCGGGACGTCTCGTTCACGAGCAGAGCACCTTATCCACTAAGCCACACCGCCTTCCAAATTTACTGAGAATTCTTTATTGGAAGACATGAAATATCGTCAGTAAGACAACGAGATTTTGTTGCTTGATACGTTTGTCACTGTACAGTATGTCAGTGACACATCTAGAGGAAAGGTTGCGGTCGTAGGACGTCCTTTTTCCTTTTATATGTTATATTTATGTAATTTCTATTATAATTTACAACCAAAAAGCATTTTGATACTTGAAATATTACTGAAGGAAAAATTGGCGTATTGCACAATCTTAATTTCATCTACACAAACACACTTGCGTCCTATAAAAATATATACTCATCATACATTATGAATTTATTATATGTTTGGACTGATTCAAACAAATAATGGTTTCAATAAAGCCATCATGATGAAAACAACTCTTGAACATGTTCAAAATCTTTGTTATGCCACCTCCAAGTTTGGCAGGGGACTTTAATTATTTGCTTTGTCCGTCCTTCCGTCAATCATTTGGTTTCCGATTGATAAATCAGGTACCTTTCATCATATCGAAACCAATTTGGATATATGCTTACTGATCAATAGAGGGAGAAGTCTATTGATTTTGGGGACAAAAGGTCAAAGTTCAAGGTCACAGCTGACGAAAATTGATTGTAATTATTGGTTTCCGGATGGTAACTCAAGTACCTTTCATCAAATTCAAACCAAATGTGGATATATGCTTACTTACCAAGAGAGGAAGAATCCTGTTGATTTTAAGGTCAAAGGCTGATAGAAAAGACTGAAATTATTGATTCCAAGTGATTTTCATAAATTATCATATATCATGTATCATTAACTGTTCAATAAAAGTTGATCATATTTCACATGTTTAATAGGTTAAGAATAAAGGGAAATATATCTATACATTTGAGGGTCAATATGTTAAAGGGCAAGGTCACAATTTGTAATATTTATAGGAGTTATGGTCCATGAAACTATGATTAAAACGTTAGTTAGGAAAGCTTTGTTGCTGCTAAGAAATAAGCCCAAAGCAGCGGCATCTGTTTTACAAACATGCTGTAGTTAAGTATTTAGGTAATAAAGTGTAAGTGTAATGTCGTGTGAATATTTGGTCAGATAAGTATTTTTTATGCCCTCGATGCCTAATTAAAGTTTCCTCATTTATCATTTTTCAAAGCAGCATTTTTTTTCAATATTCTTTAATTCTAATCAAAACTCGATATTTCACGCTTTTACGTATTTGATATTTGAAAACGTACAATCTTACTGTCGATAAATGTTCAATCCTTTATGTTATAATTAGAAATTTTCATCCCAAATAACTGTTGTCATATCAATATTATTAAGTAGTATTTGAGTGCCATCAAAACAAATTTACTAATAATTTGGGAGGGATATTAATGAAACGTCCTTGAATTAATTTCAACTGACACAAGCATCAGAAGCAAGAAGATAAAACAATAGATAAATACATACGGTATTTACGCAAGACAGTGACGTATCAAGAAGTTAAGGGGGGGATTACTTACAGAATGCAAGGCTTTGTCACTTTTTAAAACAAAATCATACAGAAATTGTGGTTATACGTCACACCAAGATTATTGCACTTATATGATGGTAGCATCTGTCTGATGGTATGTACAGACATTAAGATCTATACAACGGACCTAACCGAGGCAGTGAAGGATCAACAGACAACCCCCCCAAGGCAGTGAGGGATCAACGGACTCTCCCGGGACAGTGAGGGATCAACGGACCTAACCGAAGCAGTGGGGTATCAACCAACCCTCCCGAAGCAGTGAAGGATCAACGGGATCCCCAGACAGTGAGGGATCAACAGACATAACCAAAGCAGTGAGGGATCAACGGATTCTCCCGAATCAGTGAGAGATCTACGGACCCTCCCGACGCAGTGAGGGATCAACGGACCTAACCGAAGCAGTAATGGATCAACCAATCCTCCCGAGGCAATGAAGGATAAACGGACCTAGCCGAAGCAGTGAGGGATCAACGGACCCTCCTGAGGCACCAACGGACCCTCCCATGGCAGTGAGGGAACGGACCTCCCGAGAAAGTGAGAGATCAACGGACCCTCCCGAGGCAGTGAAGGATCAATGGACCTAGCCGAAGCAGTGAGGGATCAACGGACCATCCCGAGGCAGTGAGGGATCAACGGACCCTCCTGAGGCACCAACGGACTCTCCAATGGCAGTGAGGGAACGGATCTCGCGAGGAAGTGAGGGATCAACGGACCCTCCGGAGGCATTGAGGGACCAACAGACCACCCCGAGGCAGTGAGGGATCAACGAACCATCCCGAGGCAGTGAGGGAAGGGACCATCCCGAGGCAGTGAGGGATCAACGGACCCTACCGAGGCAGTGAGGGATCAACGGACCTAACCGAAGCAGTGGGGTATCAACCAACCCTCCCGAAGCAGTGAAGGATCAACGGGATCCCCAGACAGTGAGGGATCAACAGACATAACCAAAGCAGTGAGGGATCAACGGATTCTCCCGAATCAGTGAGAGATCTACGGACCCTCCCGACGCAGTGAGGGATCAACGGACCTAACCGAAGTAATGGATCAACCAATCCTCCCGAGGCAATGAAGGATCAACGGACCTAGCCGAAGCAGTGAGGGATCAACGGACCCTCCTGAGGCACCGACAGACCCTCCCATGGCAGTGAGGGAACGGACCTCCCGAGAAAGTGAGAGATCAACGGACCCTCCCGAGGCAGTGAAGGATCAATGGACCTAGCCGAAGCAGTGAGGGATCAACGGACCATCCCGAGGCAGTGAGGGATCAACGGACCCTCCTGAGGCACCAACGGACTCTCCAATGGCAGTGAGGGAACGGACCTCCCGAGGAAGTGAGGGATCAACGGACCCTCCCAAGGCATTGAGGGATCTAAGGACCCTCCGGAGGCATTGAGGGACCAATAGACCACCCCGAGGCAGTGAGGGATCAACGAACCATCCCGAGGCAGTGAGGGAAGGGACCATCCCGAGGCAGTGAGGGATCTACGGACCCTACCGAGGCAGTGAGGGATCAACAGACCATCCCGAGGCAGTGAGGGATCAACGGACCATCCCGAGGCAGTGAGGAATCTACGGACCCTCCCGAGGCAATGAAGGATCAACGGACCTAGCCGAAGCAGTGAGGGATCAACGGACCATCCAGAGGCAGTGAAAGATCTTTTACGCGCCATGTCTACATTGACTCAAGGACTCGGTGATTGCAGTCTCATACGAAAGGCAGGACACTGCCATTGCCAAGTAATGAGTGAGAATCGAACTCGGGACCTCCCAGTCATGAGCCAAGCTCTTAAACTTTTTAGTTACTCCGGCTCTGGTAATAAATCTGCTTTATTGAATAATTAAACCACATTTCTTAACGCACTGAATCTGCCACTAAATTTGTTTATCTTTGCGTTATTCAGAGGTTACGTAACATGTGTTTTCTAACGACCTGCAGCGCTATAAGAGAGGGTCCAAGTCATCCTGAATCCCCAATTTATCTAAATCTCATCATAAGGTATACAATATTATAAATCGTCCTCTTTTTGGTTGATTTTTTGTGTTTTGTTTCCGTCCTCACCTTTCTTAAATTTTCGATCCGCATTTCACGATAGTACCTCAGTATCCCAACAGAAAACATATGTGGATACGACCTGTACAATACACTACAACATGATAAACCTGATTACTATCTACATCGAATGCCATCACTACCCCCAGGCTACGAGATCGTTTTCAATGTGATACCTGTCCGTCACCCCAGGTCATGGTCCATTTGATGATAGCGAAGATGGGACGGTAACGACGAGATTATAATCAACCAATCACTTTTAATGAATGCCAACACTAAAGCCTAGTTTCAGAATTATTTATTCTTTTTAAGATATTTTGTTAACTTGTAAACAATCAAACATGGAACACTTATCATTTATTGATTACGATAGACGAAATGCACCGTGCCATATGATGTATGTGACCTCGCATTTAGTTATTTGTCAAATATATGCTCACGACTTACCTCGACCTCATTTGCTTCTTTGTCTCAAACAAGCAGTTATTATTAACATCAACTAGCGAACCAATCACAGACCGTATTTCAAAATTCTTATGACCAATGAAAATGAATTCAATGCAGCACATTCAAATATTCATATTCTATTACATGTAAAAAGACTGAAGTACAGAAAGATGAAAACTACATTCGAATGTATCGAGAGGTAACATTCTCTCGTTTTCTGTCCTCTTTTTTCATGGCAATTGAGAACGGGCTAGCATGAAATCGTGTTAGAGACTGTGATTGAACTGGGTTCTTGAGGTCAGCAACGAATTTATCTGATAGCAAACCAACATAGGCACCGAGTAAATTGGATCAGAAATGATGAAGTTTGCAGAAGTCGGAATTGACCTATCCGCCTTCCTGTTCCGTTAATTGCACCTATTCCCAGGCACACTGAGAGAACATGTTGATTAATATTTCTAGCACATGGTGTTAACCTGACGTGAACCTTAGTAAATGTCCGTAGGTCACTCGCTGGTGTTGCCAACAAATACATCGTCTGGTGATCAATGATGACCACCATGCACCGATACATCAAGGAAAAACTGTCTCGTGCAAATGCATTTAATGAATGCTCAACGATCGTCTAATGTCAATAACCAATATATACACAAATACATCAGACGCCCGGATCGCTATTCACAAACTTTCGCAACATAAGGTACTTTTAGGAAGGAACGTGCTCTAATCCTGGACTTGGTCCTGTATTTCATATATACCTCCTATGTATTGAATGAATGCCAATAGGAATCTGTGCAGGGTCATTGCCTCGCCAAGATATCCTGTTTGTATAACGTAATCTGTGGAGGTCGAAATGCCCCCCTAGATGAGTAAGTATTCGAACGTAAATTGTTATGAAAGTGTGATTCTTCACCCTTCGAACGCGTACTTAACATGTCCTCTGGCAGACGACACATCCTCTACATTGTTGTGCACACAAAGTCTTTTTGTTGCCAAAATATATCACGTCCAAATGAAGTGTCGCAAAGTGTTACAACTCGACGTGAGATTTCTCTACCAATAGACAAGGTAATAATTTGTGATCTAGTTTTCTGTTCGAAGGTGCCATTGAATGCGCCAACAGATGATCGGCGCTGCCATCCTGGGGTCTTGAATTTAACACACTTACGAAAACACGCGAGGAAATTTAAACTCATTTCCGTTTTCAAGAATGATCCTCTAATAATGTCACGATCCAATTAAAACATCTCGTTTCAAAGGAATTCAAGTTGATGGTTTACACATTCTTTAATATTGTATCTTTGTATGTAATTCGATTTTTAACAAATTACGCTTCGCAAATGTTCATTCATCTGGTATAGAATTGCATACAGAACGTTTCGTTTTGATATAAGAGTGCGTAAGAAATGTGAACCCACATGCTACATGCAATGTGACTTAATCTGCGTCCACATTACACCAAAAACGCTGTCCGCTCTCCTGCCATGAAACCATTAGCTCAAGCCATCTGAAATGGAAAGCGAATAAACGAGAAAGTAATGCGTAAAATCTAATAAGGAAAGTACATCCCGACGTTTGTCACAATCCGATTAAATGTATACAGTGTAAACAATGTGACACAAGGTCGTATCTAGAGACAATGCGCACGATAGCAAAATCTGACGAATCTTAGGTGCTACTGGTTTTACCGTTTACATCACCTATATACATGTACCTAGACATATAGGTGAAATGATATCCATATACAAAATAAATAGTTTTGCGTTAAAATATCTTTTTCTAATATAAATCTTTACATCTTGCAGAATTACTTTATTAACAAGAAATCTTCACGAAGAAAACCTACATTTTAAAGATCATGGTGATGGAGGTCATATTGGGATAACTTGCAGAATATCCTGAATTTCTCCGAGCCCATGGTGTAAGTGTTACACTAATATGAAAAACATTTAACATGTTTAAACATTATTATAACAATTAAACATATTATAAAAATGTTTTACATATTAGTGTAACATAAGCATTGGACTGCAGTCCAATGCAGAGTCCCATGACAGTCTAGCACGGCACGTTGTTGTTAGTGTCACAATGATACTGTACTTCAGTATTCTACATTATATAGTATTATTATTTCAGCTAAATCTCAAAAATATAATTAATACAGGTAGAGATACATTAGAAAGTGTTAGCGTCTCAAAGATAAGATTAAATGAACAAATTCTACTTGGTTATGATTTTCTCTTCTGCATGTTCAATGTGCATTCTCTACTATGGACGTTTCTGATTGGGTATTGGCAGTTGGCACAATTCAGTCGGTTTTGGTTTATGTGTCCTATTACATATAAACAATATAAAGATCGCGGCCTGGTATTTTAGCGTACATTTATTTGTTCTTTTGCATGTTACACAAAACCAAAGACATAGACTACTTTTTGAAAGTACTCTATGTCTCTGACAAAACCATCAACACAAATATCAATTGCTTTCATCATGGCAGGTATACTCATTCAAAAGAAAAATCCCATGGATAAATTACATACAGATAATTAAGTAAAATGCTTGTAGTAAACTACAAAATGACCTTGGATCGTGATGTACTTTTAATGATGATGATGTATACATATTCAATGGAACTTGCGTTGACAGCGCTTATTGAGTTTCTGTAGACGAAGTCTCCACTTTGACAACTGTATAGTAATATTTTTCTTATTTTGACCCAGTTTATACACCTCTTGCATTCTCTTTCCAACCATTTCAAGACCTTCAAGAAATGCTGCTTATCTTGGAGTCGTTAGATACATCTGGGAGAAATGACGCAAGTGTAACATCGCTGTTCCATGAAAATATCTCGCAATTAATAAATCATCGATAAAGAATTAACTGTACACCTTAAATTGTCTAGATAGATCTTAAATCTATATTCTAGTGCTGAGCAACACAGTTTTCAAGATTTATAATTCAAGTAGATTGTGCCAAATCCGAGAAAATGCAGACTATCTGTTACAATGATTCGATGTTTAAGTAAACCAGGAGGATTGAATTTAAAGTCAATGATTTAAATTGGAAATAAATCATCGTTATGTTGTCTTGTTTCCGGACTAAGTTTTGCTATTATTCATTATGTATGGAAACTGCCACAACATGAAAATTCGTTTCACACTCGTGAAACATTATGAAAAGCAAAAGGAATATAGATGCATAACGTTATTTTAGATAAATTAACAACCACAACAACAACAACAACAAATGAAGGTAAAATGGCACCGAAAACACTTTTAAATAAACGCGTGTTCATTCGACTTATTTCTCGGGGCGGCTATATCATATGATGCTAGCCTATTGTGAGACTGCTCAGAAATAGAACTTTTCACTAAAATAGATACGTATTACGTCAAAGATGTATATAACCTGAAGACTATAGAATAATTATTGGGGGTAAATACTGAGTATGTTATCTGGTGAAGATGCAGTATGTGACTACAATACAGACACGATCGGGATAGGTGAAATGTGATCATCTCCTGTCTTACTGAATTTACTTCCTGGTTATTCAAACTGAGTCTGAAGCAGACGAAAAATATTCGAATGGGATAATATGATTTGAATTGCAGTCATCTTCTAAAAGTTTACTATACACTTAAAGCAACATTCACACGTCCGAGTATAAAAGGCTTTGGAAGCAATCGTTTACGTCTGCTCATTAAAGTTGCCGCTTGATTAAATCGTCTTCCTTCCTAATTTGTTCTGATTCTATTGGTGACGCTCGAAGCATTACCTTGGAATAATACATTAGAAGTTGAGTGTATCGCTCAAATCTTATACAAGGGCGTTTTATATGGAGGATTCATCTACATGAAGTGCCCGCATACTGAAATCATTGAATATATCGGCTGTTCACCTCCTGTACCAATTACGATACTGTTAGCAGGAACAGGGATATGCCAAGGCTACTTCAGTAAGGGTTGCATGGTAACCCTTACCCCTGTTGGACCCTCACCCCTATTCCACACAGTCAAATGACAGGTATATTACTCATATACAATCAATACACGACGACGTCGCACCGATCTGCGGGCGCATCCAGCCCCGATCCATTTCTTGTTAGATTAACTCAATAAAAAATGAATCATTTGTTCTGAGTAATAGTGTGATTTCTTCCCATTGCTAGTAACACACAGTACTCTTATTATTTTCAGCATTTAGCAGGCTTTATCGAGGAGGTGTCACATATCTGGCTTCGGGTTACAGATCGGAAGCCAAGCATACATCCATGGCAGTGCATGTGCTGTGACTTCAAAGATTACAGTCGGGCGATAAACACCAGAATGCAGGCAATTAAATATCATCATTACAAAAATTTGACGTTCTAATCTTATTTATGCGGCTTTAGTATTAGCGACCATGATGTTGCAAGCCATGTAAATCTTCGTCTCATATTCCCTCTCCTTCAGATTTACAATCCTCCTGCATGCAAGGAATAATTTCCACAATGGTTGACCAAATCAGACAAATTAAAGAGTACAATGTCATTGTAAACTTGCAGTTTTGCCAATTTAAATAAACGTTAGAAACTAATAGATGGTATGGGGACTACCATTAGATATTGTGTGCTTTACAGCAGACAGGTCACGTGACATCCATCTACGGCTTATGCTTATCTGCTAAGACATCAAACAAGATGACTATTGAAGAGGAAAAGAAGATGTTATAAATGTAAGCCTCAGCTGTGATTGTGTATTCAGGGAGAGCGTATGTGTGACCTTGACCTGCCCCCTGCTATGAGAGGAAGTTTTCAGCAGATGGCTTGAATAAGCTCCCCTGGTTGACAGGCCTGCGTACTGAACTCTAGTGTCAGAATCTGTCGACGGGAAAATGAAAACTCTAATTTCCTTGCTGGTACTTCATCCAAATCATAACAAATTACCACTTCAAATAGTCGTTTAAATATGTTCCTGATTCTGTTATTCACAATAAATGCTTAAGAACGAAGAAAATTATATTGCATGCTCCTGTTAATCAATTCGTTTGAACAGAATAGCGGAATTTGTTCTCTCTCACCATATTATGACACACACAAACACACACACACAAATATATATATATATATATATATATATTCTCTCCTTGGTTTAAGAATTATTACACAATAATTTACATAACTATACCCATCACATAATGGTTAATGTTAAAAGTAAAGGGCAATACTTGCATATTACAGCATGTTCTGTCACTATCTGCATTGGCAGTATTTATATCCGCCTTTCAGACATACTAATAATTATTGTCAACATATCATCTATAATCTGTAAATGATCAGCAACTTGTCAAACTCAAATTATAATCACAGATTAGCCCGGTGGTCATATAACCATAAATCTGATAAGGTAATTAACGTTTTAAAGAGAAAATATTCTTTTTTTTAATTCATTTGACAGAATTTTAATACGCACTATTGTCGCCCAAATACTGCGGGTTATTACCTGTAATGGGATACACATCTTCGACAAACTAATTATAAAGAACTGGTACGTTTCGCGTGGCATCATAAATACTACTAGTATCTAAATGATTCATAATTAAGATCAGTCATTTTCATTTTTTCATCGCTACTTTTTGTTGACAATACCGCATTTCCAACACTACTATTTGCTGACTACACTGCAATTTTATTTTGTGAATGTTAACAGATGTATCCATAAATTTTGGAATATTTTCTCCGACACGTACGACCATCTGTTCTCATATGAACATTTCCATGACATTGTGAAACCCCAAGAAATGTGCCTAATTAAATTCACAATCTCTAGCAATATCTAATTATTGTTTTCGCTTCCACAGGTCAATAACATTAAGCAGCAATGGTTTCAGACATTTTAAGTGCTTAATTTTTGACATGTTGACAAAATTTCAAATTCAAAGAACTTTTGGTATGTGAACCTAGACAAGATGTCATCTATTATCTTGCCAATTAGGAAATAGATGTGATAGTGATAGACATAGGATACGGGTTCGAGGGCAAGGACAGACGAAAGAGCATTCCAATAAATGATCATTTGAGAGAGAGAGATCAACTATGTATATACTCAGTTGAGATACATTAGACATATAATCGATCAGCTTTGTTCATACAGCTTGCAGATGAATTTAAATGCAATGTGAGTGGTCAATGACTGTATCGAACACTGATCGCGAATCTTATATGTCATACAGCTGATTAACTGCGTATATATATATATATATATATATATATATATATATATATATATATATATATATATATATATATATATATATATATGTGTGTGTGTATATCCCTTTTCTGCAATACACTACATGACCTATCATCGGACTGTTACATGTAATATCTTTCATCAATAATTTTACACTAAGTACAAGTGCAAACCTTCGGTTCATTTGGCTGCACTTTGAGACAGATTTGCGCCTCTCGTAACAGTCGGAACCTTTCTGTTTACACATAAATCCTATGTATATTTCTCTGTTTACTTAGCATTGATTCGTCGTTCATGATGTGTATCAATTTATGCGTAAGAAGTATCACTAGTGCAACGCAGAATCGTGCACTTGAATGAATGAAGATTTGCACACTAATTGTGTTTGATTTGCTGCGAAGTGTTATGTAATTAAACAATAAATGTCATCTTACATATAATTCATTGCAGAACTGATCCTGAACAAAATTGTCATGCGTAACATAACTGGGTTGTAACTTCCTCAGGTACGCAAACAAGAGGCACAACTTTGTACATGCATACAGAATGGATTTTAGTTAAAAAAGATCCAGTCTTTGTTTTACTGCCATACTCACATCACTTCACCATATGGTAGCCACCAGTATTTAGTGATAAAATGGAGTACCTGAAAACATCCACCTTCAGCGAAGACACCGCTAGACCTTTCTACATGCCCTAACAAGGATTTGAATCCAGATTTGACTAAGATTACAGTGGGAGTTTGCAGTTTTAGATCACCAAACTCGGTTTGTCTTTTGTATCTTTCCTTAGACATAACTAAAGTACGCTTAGGGTCGATCCAAAATAACTCCTCGAGAAAACATAGGCAATATAGTATAACGCACAGGAATAGGATATACGAGTCAAATCTGTTCCATCAACATTGCGTTGTTTTGAAAATATAGCTGTCAGTCATCGTACACTTCATGTACCATGGATAAGTTTAGCTGTAAATATATAGTCAATACACGATTACGTATCTACTAGAAATATATTTTGTGTAAATAGTAGAGTACATCAAAGCATGGATGAATAGCCGAAATAAATTTAATCGCCTGAATCTTGGGAGAAATGTGTGACTTCATAAAGCAATCAACAAAATTGCAAAAAAAAAAAAAAAAAGAAAGATGCTAAATATTCTTCATTAATAAATTTCCTTTTGAATTAGAGATTCGAATTAATATTTGCATATTGAGAGAGAGAGAGAGAGAGAGAGAGTGTGTGTGTGTGTGTGCTTACTATATCTATCTGTCACTTCTTTAAGTTTGCTTGACCTATGTGGATGTTATTTGCAAATAAGGTACAGATTGCACGATATCAATAAGCCTATATCGTTCATCTGAATGTTTTAAACACTAGTCCTTCTCCTTAAGTTTTTATTTTGAGAAAAAAGACTATTGAAATTATTTTTGCATTACCATAATGTTTATTACCATGAATTCTGAGAAAATACACAAAATCAATATTAGTAAGCATTTGAAAAAAATTAAAGAAATTACTTCAACAGAAACAAGAGGCCCAAGTGGGCCTATATCGCTCACCTGAGTACCTAGATTATCAGTCATGCATGAAGGAAGAATTCATTTATTTTTGCATTAATGTGACTAAGTCAACACAGATGTTGAAAATATGTCAAATTTTATTTCAGGCTAGAATAAAAAACAACACTTTTTTGCACATCCATTCAGGTGATTTTGATATTAAGCATTTCCTTTGTCTCTGCAAGAAGTCATTCAGGGCAACAAGTTAGTCATTTTCTTTAGGTGGGGCCTTTTGTTGACTGATTTCAAGTCTGGGTCATGAACAACAATTGTTTCAAATATTGTCCAGATCTAACTTAAAATTGCCTAATTTCATATGTTGAGTGTTGAGAAACATCTAAAAACTTATTTAGATGTGTAAAGAAATGAAAAAAAAATTTTGACCACAGCTGGATTTGAACCGCTACTCTCCATATTTCAATTACCAAGTGGTATATGTACTATTGTGAGAACTGCTTTTTAGACATGGTGGCATTATCTGTTAACCAATTTGGATGAAATTTACCAAACTGATAGAGGACTTTTAGTACTTCATGTATTCCATGTTTCATTAAAATCTTTCATGTGGTATAACAGCAGAATTGAAAAATGTGATTGAATCGTTCCTATACACCCTCATTTGGAAGTCTTAAAAAATTCATAGAAAATCCAAAAATTGAGATATTGACAAAATTCTTTCAAAGTAACAATCCTTACCATAATTATGATCACAATAGTCCATAAGAAATCATCATTATCAATTAACTAGGAAATATGACACTTTTTTCTGCATTGAATCACCAAGTCCAAAGAAATGTCGAAAAAAATTCTAAAATTTGATTTTGGAAGGGAACCAAAATGACAATACATCTTCACTCATCCCTCTAGATCATTTCTATGCATTCTGTTTGTCTCTGTATAGAGCTCGTATGAAAAAGAATATTGTTAAACGAGGGAACTCTTTTGTGACCTACTCTTGACTATGGTGGCGCCACCTGTAAAGAGGTCTGGACGAAAACAACAGAATTTGAAGAGGATCATAAGTGACTTATTTCTACCAAGATTTATTAGAATCCTTCAAACAGTTTTGTAGAAAAAGATGAAAATGTGAAAAATGGCCAAAACCCCTCCCCCCCCCTTTTTTTGAAAGTCTTAAACGTAAAATTCCTAATTTCATATGTTGAGTGTTGAGAAACATCTAAAAACTTATTTAGATGTGTAAAAAAAAAAAAAAATTTTTTGACCACAGCTGGATTTGAACCGCTACTCTCCATATTTCAATTACCAAGTGGTATATGTACCATTGTGAGACCTACTTTTAGACATGGTGGCATTATCTGTTAACCAATTTGGATGATCCGCACAAAAAAACAAAACCTTTGAAAAGGACTATGAGTACTTGCATCCTACCCAGTTTTATCACAATCCTTCAAGTGGTTCTGTAGATCAAGTTGAAGATATGAAAAATTGTCCCCCCCCCCCCCCCTTTTATTGGAAGTCTTAAAAAATTCATAAAAAATTCAAAAATCGAGATATTGAAAAAATTCCTTCGCACCAGCATTCCTTACCATAGAAATGATTAAATGAAACCAAATGAATGCATCAATGTTTACTAAAAGAAAATAATAACTCTTTAATGCATTAAAATAACAAAGTCCAAAATAAAAATGAAAAAACGTCAAAAATTTGATTTCGGAATGGAACTAAAAATATCAACACTTCTTCCCATATGCCTCTAAATCATTCCTATGCAGTCGGTTTGTCGCTGTATGCACCCGATCTGAATAAGAAGTTTGTCAAAGGAGGGTACCCTCTGTGACCTACTTTTGTCTGTGGTGGTGCCACCTGTTCATGGATCCTGACAAAGATGACCAAATTTGTCGGGGACCTTGAGTGTTTGATGCATGCCAAGTTTCATTGAATTCCAGCAAGTGGTTCCGAAGAAAAAGTTCAAACTGTGAAATGTTTACACCAATTATCCCACCCCCCTTTTTCTTGAAAGTCTTAAAAAATTCATAAAAAATCCAAAACATAAAATATTGAAACATTTTCTTCGCAGTAGTATTTCTTACCATCAAAATGATCAAATTAAACCAAATTAATGCATCAATGTTTACTAAAAGAAAAAAAATACCTCTTTTCTGCATTAAAACTACCAAGTACAAAAAAACGTCAAAAATTTGATTTCGGAACGGAACCAAAAATAACAACACTTCTTCACACATCCCTCTAGATCATTCCTATGCATTCGGTTTGTCTCTGTATGCCCCCGGTCTGAAGAAGAAGTTTGTCAAAGGAGGGTACCCTCTTTGACCTACTTTTGCCTGTGGTGGCGCCACCTGTTGATGAATCCGGACGAAAAACAACAACACTTGTAGGGGACCATGAGTACTATATGCTTATCAAGTTTCATCAAATTCTGTTCAGTGGTTCTGGAGAAGAAGTCGAAAATGTGAAAAGTTAACGACGGACGACAGACGGACGACGGACGGTGATTGATCACAATAGCTCACTTGAGCCTTTGGCTCAGGTGAGCTAAAAAGAGAGTCTTATAATATGTCCAACTGGATTAAAAAAATTAATTATGTAATGTAACGAAAAAAAAAAGCCCGAACATGTTTGAAGAGACCTAACTTTATGCATTCCATTTGTTGACCAGTCTAAATATGTTTGTAACCTCTGGGATCAATACTATTCCACCCTGGATTCATCCCTGGACGGAGATGGCCGAACAATACTTGTGAGGTAGCTTTAATACTTCATTTCTATCAAGTTTCATTGAAAAATCCCTTCAGTGACTCTGAAGAAATTTTAATTTTAAAGCTACCAAACGGACGGGCTGACACATAGCCATGACTATCGCTCATTCGATCCTTCGGTTCAGGTGAGCTTAGTTAATTGGTGTTTTACGTCGCTTTCAACATTTTTTTTTAATATCGCAACATGGAAGCAGGAGGTAACCAATCTGTTAAACATTTTGGCGCAATCCGGAAATCGAACCCGGATCGTCGGCGCCCCAAGCCAACCGCTTAACCACTACACCAAGCCTGCCCCTTTCAATAAGGGCGATGGTCACTGAACACGTGCAAATTCGAACTGAACACAATTTGTGCAATGTGAAGGTCACTGCTCACACAGCAAACCGTTAATCAATATCGAGGAGATATGTACATATACTTTTCCTCCAAGACATGTCCTACTCACTCAGTATGACGATTGTTACAGAATACATGTCATTGTCCCCTTTTCAATATCTGTCAATATTTTCCTAATCCTTGATGAATAGAAGTGCGGATGCTTGCCAGGATGGCTGTTTCTTGGGAAATCTTTCGGACGCTGACATATCGGTGGTTAATAACGCCATCGTAATCGCGGTAAATCGAACGCTAAAGGTAACTGCTCCAATTCTGTAGATGTGACCTGTTTTTCTCGGAATCATTTGAAATATGACAAAAGGTGCTAATTAAATGACAGATTTAAGATTCTGTGAGTGACTTTGATCATTTAACTATCGCTATATCCTATTTCATTTAATCTACCAATGGGAAGTCAGATAAAGCAGGAGACAAGCAAATCGTACACTTACTTTTTTTGTCTGTCACAAATTAATGTTAACACAGAAATCGACGTCAGAGGGAAGGATGCGGAAAACATTTTCGATAAAACTAGTTTTTTTTTTAAATTGTTGGTATGCTTAGTCTACAGACATTACAAATGTAAGAAGTAACAGCTTGCAGGAGTAGAACTTTTGCGGTTTACCATCTGTTGGTATGTTTTATGAGGAAGTATGGTCTTTTCTCTCTCCCTATGTGCGCCAGGAGGGGTTTTCAGAGGCAACATATTGCAGTGTATCATTTAAATACATAGTATGTATACAATCTTTTCAAAGACAAGCAAACTGATCAATGTGTAAATGAACAATCTTGTCTAAACACCTTTTTATTGAGAGAGAAAATCTGAATTAAATAAAGCACTTCAGTGTCCCCTAAATTTGAAAATCTCAATTTTAAATCTATGAGCTGACACCCCTCGATAACTCCCCTAAATACATAACAGATGGTCATCAGTCACAGCACAGTACCCGGATACTCGTGACTATTGACAACCCATGTAATGAAGTACTTAGTCTATACTAAGGTTTGTTTATCTAGAAAACCCCGAGTCAACAAACATACAGCATTTTATATGACATAATCGACAGCTGCCATGAGCGCATTAGTGACCGCCTAGAGTATACAACGATTTACTGAACCTATAATATACACATGGACAGGTGCTAAATTGGACTTGCTAACCGTATGAATGACATAAATTCTGAAAATTAGCTTTCATTGTTAAGATTCATCAAGACAAGACTATGATAACAAAACATGTAACTGGATAATTGGTTTGATCTGGTTTCGAAACGATTGTCTATTATTAAAATAATTATTCCGTTTTTCAGTTGGTAAAGGATGGAATTACAATCTCTAAAAGTAGGATGACAGCTACAAATAAAGAGTAAAAATAAAAAACAAAATAATCAAGTGAATCAAGTTTTCGTGATCCAGGTCGAAGTTTGCTGTCTCAGTAAGTTCTCGACCTCAGGTTTATACATAAAATTAAGTAACAGTTCGCATCAATTTCACCTGTAATTAAATTATCATTAGAACACAAAACACTTTGTTATGTCGTGTGTTGTATTAAAACAAACACACAATGTAGCGTGATGAACTTGGGTTATTTATATTTTACTCCGCTGCATGATGTAAGGTGAGAAAAGTTTACTAAATCTAGGTCAAATATAAGTAAAAGCTGACATCAGCTACAGAAATATACCAAACCAGCTCACCTTAGAAGAAAATGTTCATATGCATCGATAAATCAGTCGCTATTTATAGAATTTTGCTCTTTTAACGATACTGAAATGAAAATAGTAAGAACCGAGATGACGTGACATAATGGTCACATATGATATCACATAGCGGATGCTCACCACGGTCAAAGTGCCTGCACAGAATGACGATTTCGCAGATAAACCATCAAGTATGTCGACTTGTTGCAATTTACATACAGAATGACACGTAATGGTCATTTGCAAAATCAGGTCGCCATACGAGAAAATTAACTGCTTCTTTTCCATATGCTCTAGCATGGGTCTTATGATCACTCCTATCTATACACAAATAGTGGTCAATAAAACAAAATGATAAACTTGTCCTAACCGTCTCTCGTCTAGAAATTATAGCAGTCAAGACTACAAGAGAACCGAAAGAACCAGGCCAGAATTCCTAAATCAATAATACTTGATCCCATTTCCATAAGTCGCATAGAACATCAGAAACAACACTATCTACATATACCATCCTTAAAATAGATATCGGAATCAACTTTATTATCAAAATGCCTTAGTCTCTAAAACGAGATTGCCAATGTCCATTAAAGTAAATCAAGGTACAAATCTCGATGACCTTCAGGTTGACCTTTATTACGTGTCTTACTGTTCAATGTTTTAAGAGATTATAGCTACACCAGGATCATAATCCTGCTTTTTATAAGTGCTAATAGCCGTGAAAACTGAATATCACAAAAATTCCAGATCTCTGAAGATAAAATTTCTCCGTAAACCGTGGTCACTGCGTTTCTAGTGCGAGATCTCAGACCGTAAGCTCTAATCAGCTCACACCTACGACATTGATAGTCTATTCTGAAAAAATTATACAAAATGCCTATCTGCTGAACCGATGAGTGAAATATGTAGTACATGCAGTGGCGAATTCATGGGTGAGAAACGGGAAATCAATATCCAAGCAATGACTACAAATTCTATATTTGTTACATTTTAGGTGGAGGGAGACTCAAAATCCCCAAATGTGGTGTTCGACCCTAGGCGAATTGACCGTTGAATCCGCCAATACTATCGATTTGTAAGCAGACATTTGCTTTTTAACATTGGGATGATCTGAAGTACATTTAAATTTTAATCTATGTGTCATAACTTCACCCAGACATTAAAAGTAGTTCGGGACGCTGTATTTGGCAATCATCTACATTGAATAATGTTACATTAAAAGGGGACGAGAAGTCTGATATTGTGCATGTCTACCCTACTTGACGACATACAGAACCGGATTCAATAATAGGCAATGTA
Organism: Pteria penguin; assembly: GCA_035048485.1. Taxonomy (NCBI): domain Eukaryota; kingdom Metazoa; phylum Mollusca; class Bivalvia; order Pterioida; family Pteriidae; genus Pteria; species Pteria penguin. The sequence goes on along the minus strand of CM068580.1, from coordinate 81,209,245 downwards.
CTTGTTATCGAAACTGCAGAATTTTCTATATAGTTCGCACGTGATTAAAACATAATTTTCACCACCCTCCTCTTATCAACCTTAAACATGAAATAAACACAACAAACATCTTAGAGCACTTCAGACACTGTGAGCATTTTAGGTGAACCCAGAAGTGGCCCTTGACGGAGGAGCTTTCTACAGTGGCAACAACCACACGGAGTGCTACCAAAGACAACTCGTGACTAAGTACGTAACGAAATAAGGAAATACATAACCTCTTTTCTTTAAAAAATATTTCAAATACTTTAGATAGAAAACTTGCTTCTTCCTAAAATATGAATATTGTTTAAACGTTTACAAATAAATGTTATCGCTCAATAACCTGGCTGAAATACATGATGATCTACGATTCTATTTTGTATTGAATTCCAACAGAATGTATCTATAGTACATTAGGATTAAATGTCTATATAGAACAAGAGGCCCAAGTGGGCCTATATCGCTCACCTGAGTACCTAGATGATCAGTCATGCATGAAGGAAGAATTCATTTATTTTTGCATTAATGTGACAACACAAAGTCAACACAGATGTTGAAAATATGTCAAATTTTATTTCAGGCTAGAATAAAAAAAACCCCACTTTTTTGCACATCCATTCAGGTGATTTTGATATTAAGCATTTCCTTTGTCTCTGCAAGAAGTCATTCAGAGCAACAAGTTAGTCATTTTCTTTAGGTGGGGCCTTTTGTTGACTGATTTCAAGTCTGGGTCATGAACAACAATTGTTTCAAATATTGTCCAGATCTAACTTAAAATTGCCTAATTTCATATGTTGAGTGTTGAGAAACATCTAAAAACTTATTTAGATGTGTAAAGAAATGAAAAAAAAAATTTCTCCATATTTCAATTACCAAGTGGTATATGTACCATTGTGAGAACTGCTTTTTAGACATGGTGGCATTATCTGTTAACCAATTTGGATGAAATTTACCAAATTGATAGAGGACCTTTAGTACTTCATGTATTCCTTGTTTCATTAAAATCTTTCATGTGGTATAACAGCAGAAGTGAAAAATGTGATTGAATTGTTCCTATACACCCTCATTTGGAAGTCTTAAAAAATTCATAGAAAATCCAAAAATTGAGATATTGACAAAATTCTTTCAAAGTAACAATCCTTACCATAATTATGATCACAATAGTCCATAAGAAATCATCATTATCAATTAACTAGGAAATATGACACTTTTTTTTCTGCATTGAATCACCAAGTCCAAAGAAATGTCGAAAAAAAATTCTAAAATTTGATTTTGGAAGGGAACCAAAATGACAATACGTCTTCACTCATCCCTCTAGATCATTTCTATGCATTCTGTTTGTCTCTGTATACAGCCCGTATGAAAAAGAATATTGTTAAAGGAGGGAACTCTTTTGTGACCTACTTTTGACTATGGTGATGCCATCTATAAAGAGGTCTGGACGAAAACATCAGAATTTGAAGAGGATCATAAGTGACTTATTTCTACCAAGATTTATTAAAATCCTTCAAACAGTTTTGTAGAAAAAGTTGAAAATGTGAAAAATGGCCACCCCCCCCCCCCCCCCTTTTTTTTTGGAAGTCTTAAACGTAAAATTCCTAATTTCATATGTTGAGTGTTGAGAAACATCTAAAAACTTATTTAGATGTGTAAAAAAAAAAAAAAATTTTTTTGACCACAGCTGGATTTGAACCGCTACTCTCCATATTTCAATTACCAAGTGGTATATGTACCATTGTGAGACCTACTTTTTAGACATGGTGGCATTATCTGTTAACCAATTTGGATGAAATTTACCACATTGATAGAGGACTTTTAGTACTTCATGTATTCCATGTTTCATTAAAATCTTTCATGTGGTTTTGTAGAAAAAGTTGAAAATGTGAATAATGGCCAACACCCCCCCCCCCTCCCTTTTTTTGGAAGTCTTAAAAAATTCATAAAAAATCCAAAAATTGAGATAATGACAAAATTCTTTCACAATAATATTCCTTACCACAATTATGACCAAAATAGTCATTAAGAAATCATCAATATCAATAAACTGAAAAACATGACACTTTTCTTCATTGAAATGACTAAGTCCAGAAACAGGTCAAAAAAACGTAAATTTCTATTTGACGGATCTTAACCCCGAACACAATTTTTAAAAACCCATCTTTATAGATTGTTGAAATGCAATTAGTTTCCTCATTTATGTACTGGTTCTGGAGAAGAAGATGTTTGAAGAGGGGTACCCTTTTGGGCACTTCTGGTCCCGCCCTGGATCCACCCCTGAGGGAATCTGGATCCCAAACACAATTTTAGTAGGGGACCTTGAGTACATCATTTACACAAAGTTTGATCTAAATCTGCAATGTGTAGTTCCAAACAGTTTTGTAGAAAAAGTTGAAAATGTGAAAAATGGCCCCCCCCTCTTTTTTTTTGGAAGTCTTAAACGTAAAATTCCTAATTTCATATGTTGAGTGTTGAGAAACATCTAAAAACTTATTTAAATGTGTAAAAAAAAAAAAAATTTTTTTGACCACAGCTGGATTTGATCCGCTACTCTCCATATTTCAATTACCAAGTATTATATGTACCATTGTGAGACCTACTTTTTAGACATGGTGGCATTATCTGTTAACCAATTTGGATGAAATTTACCACATTGATAGAGGACTTTTAGTACTTCATGTATTCCATGTTTCATTAAAATATTTCATGTGGTTTCGTAGAAAAAGTTGAAAATGTGAAAAATGGCCAACCCCCCCATTTTTTTTGGAAGTCTTAAAAAATTCATAAAAAATCCAAAAATTGAGATAATGACAAAATTCTTTCACAATAATATTCCTTACCACAATTATGATCAAAATAGTCATTAAGAAATCATCAATATCAATTAACTGAAAAACATGACACTTTTCTTCATTGAAATGACTAAGTCCAGAAACACGTCAAAAAAGCGTAAATTTCTATTTGACGGATCTTAACCCCGAACACAATTTTTAATAACCCATCTTTATAGATTGTTGAAATACAATTAGTTTCCTCATTTATGTACTGGTTCTGGAGAAGAAGATGTTTGAAGAGGGGTACCCTTTTGGGCACTTCTGGTCCCGCCCTGGATCCACCCCTGAAGGAATCTGGATCCCGAACACAATTTTAGTAGGGGACCTTGAGTACATCATTTACACAAAGTTTGATCCAAATCTGCAATGTAGGTCCAGAGAAGAAGTCGAAAATGTGAAAAAGTTAACGACGGACGACGACGACGACGGACGCCGACCGGGCACTATGACTATAGCTCACTTGAGCCTTTGGCTCAGGTGAGCTAAAAATACTAGTGATTGACGAACGAAAAAACAGAAAACCATTCACTAAGCATGTCTGTCATAAGACAACTTATATTAAATTGGAAAACGTCTATTGAAGGCTTGGTTGATTCTTACGTCTATTGAAGGCTTGGATGATTCTTACGTCTTAGTACTTCTCACCACATTCACAGGAGACAGTATAATGCATTATTATTTCAGTAATCATATATGTGTATAACGACAGTCTACATTGAGGAGCAGCACTGAACAGCGGACACAAGAGAATTAGAACGCCATCGGTCAAAAGGCGGTCGACACAAAAGGTTTCGACGATAGATTATCACAAAAGATGTCTGGCTCATCAACTTGATGACAAACAATATCGCACAATTTCAGCTGATGAAACCTCTAAAAGGTAGTCGAGCATTAGAGGAGTCCGTCACAACAACTCCACATCCTATACAACAGTATCAGATGGCCGAGAGTCCAGTATAACAGCATCAGATGGTCGATAGTCAAGTATAACAGCAACAGATGGTCGACAGCCCAGTATAATAACATCAGATGGTCGACAGTCCAGTGTAATAGCATCAGATGGTCGATAGTCAAGTATAACAGCATCGCTGCATCAGATGGTCGACAGTCCAGTATAACAACATCAGATAGTCGACAGTCCAGTATAAAGATTCCAAATGATTAACCTATATACGAGTACAGATGTCCGACAACAAGGGCTTCCGATAATCAATCTCTGCTAAGTATTCTGATAATGGCATAACGTGCTTCGTACTAATATATTGTACAATAGGAATTAATCAAGTACAGATAATATCTATTTTCTTAACATGACAAAAAGGGCATATAATGGTGTAATTTGAAAGGACTATTCGTGGGGTATGCATGCCAAATATTAAGTCTCTCTCTCTATCACAATTTAAAAGTGATAGCGAAGGTTAAACTTGACAACAGACAGACAAACAGACGGACAGAACAAAAAGAATATGCTCCGATCTATCGATCCGGGGGCATAAAAATGATGATGATGATTTATATCGCTCACAATATGTAATGTTGTCAATCTAAAAACTGACGTTCTATCCAAATAGTATTTTCAATATGGATTTTGCAAAGACTAATGTAAGCCAGGCATTAACTAAAAAAAAATGAAATTCATCCTCAATGTCAGTATTACAAATGAAACATATCTGCATTTGCCCTTCCCCTTTCAACGTGTAAAATATGAGAAGTCTAAATTTCGTAATATATTTCTTAAGATGTAAATGAGTAAAGCTGGGTATCTTGTTTGTTTCCATTAAGACATCTTTATCGATATTTGTTATTTGTAAACAAATGCAAGTCAGTGGAAGATGCTTACTGACAAACTAGGGGCAGGCGTGGTGTAGTGGTTAAGCGCTTGGCTTGCGGCGCCGACGATCCGGGTTCGATTCCCGGGTTGCGCCACTATGTTTAAGAGGTTGGTAACCTCCTGCTTCCATGTCGCGATATAACTGAAATATTGTTGAAAGCGACGTAAAACACCAATCAACCAACCAACCAACCAACTTACTGACAAACTTGCCAATGCAATGACGCGTCTGCAGCGAACAGATATTTCATCAGGGGTCAGCCTCCGACATTTATCAGCCCAAGAACAAAGACACAGTAAATTTTCATGAATCATGACATGTCCTCCAAATGCTTGGACCCTTACATACACGGTAAATCGCCATGGCAGGTCCTCCAAACGCTTGGTTCCCTACAGATACGGTAAATCGTCATGGCATGTCCTCCGAACACTTTATCCCTTGCAGAAACGGTAAATCGTCATGACATGTCCTCCAAACGCTTGATCCTTTACTTGTCCTCCAAATACTTGGTCCCCTACAGACATGATTAATCGTCATGACATGTGCTCCAAACGCATGGCCCCATACAGATACGGCAAATCGTCATGATATGTCCTCCAAACGCATGGCCCCATACAGATACGGCAAATCGTCATGATATGTCCTCCAAACGCATGGCCCCATACAGATACGGCAAATCGTCATGATATGTCCTCCAAACGCATGGCCCCATACAGATACGGCAAATCGTCATGATATGTCCTCCAAACGCTTATGCCCTTACAGATACGGTAAATCATGACATGTCCTCCGAACGCTTGATCCCCTACAGATACGGTAAATCGTCATGACATGTCCTCCAAACGCTTGATCTCCTACTGATACGGTAAATCGTCATGGCATGACCTCCAAACGCTTGATCTCCTACAGATGCGGTAAATCGTTATAACATGTCCTCCAAACGCTTAGGCCCTTACAGATACAGTGAACTGTCATGGCAGGTCTTCCAAACGCTGGATTCAAAATGACACGGAAAATCATTATGACATGTCCCCTTTTCTTAATGCCCTTAATTGTGTCACCTCTTTAAAGTATACAGGTCTTTTTAGTACAGCACTCTTTTTATTTCAATCGGTGGTTTTAATTGTGGTGACATTCTTATAAAAGTAATGTGACTGTGAGATAAAAATACAAGACTTCAACAACTAATTGAGTTGACGGCATGTCTAAATACTTAAATACTAGAAGTGTGTAAGTGTATAAGCTAAACACACACACACACACACACACACACACACACACACACACACACACACAGAGCTATTCTCTCTCTCTAATACTATTATATATATAATATCTTCATCGAGTCAATTGTTCCAATCATTAGCCACTTCTCTCTTAATCTGCCATTCAAACACAAGGTCTTTGACCTATACATTTTCAGCTCGATTGGTACTTCAAATGTTTTCTTTGGCTGAGTACTCAATGTTTCTTCTACTTCCGAAGAGAGACTATTTCTTCTACAGCAGACTTGGAAAAATGCTCTGAATTTATGACCACGCTACCAATCATAAATGCCCTGATGATCTGCAGTAAGCGATATATGTATAGATAATATTTTCTTATACTGATAAATAATCTCTGCGATCAAGTTATGTCGAACTTCGCTCGTTTCCTCATTATAATAATGGTCTCCTCGGTAAATTTAAGTTACCGAGTTACATATAAGTGTTTAAATGATCGTAAAAATTTTTATGATGACAATTACAGAGATGACGAGGCTGATTTTAAGCAGATCCTATTGCAGCCAGTGCCGCATGCTCAAGGATCCTAGTGAAGTTAGTCAAATAATTTCATTACGTTATAAACTTAAAATAATTAAAACGTTTTGGATATCTTGTATTCCTAGAGGTAAAAAGTTCAAGAAAAACGCTGCTAAACTCTTCTTGAATGTCACGATATATGTCATGCTTTACTTTGGGTGTTAGAATTAAACTTGGAAGTGAAATTCAAGTCGGTAAGCACGCGCGTTTTCGATTTAAGGCGTCAACGAGAAATCGTTCGCGTGAGATTTGACTAACAAGACATGAAAGGTTTACCACTATTCCAAATAAACAGAAGGACACAGTTAAGTGTACATGTATGTTCAACGTAAAGAATCATATTAGTGATTAGAAGATTACAAAACAGTAGCGAATACAAAGAGCAACATGGAAAGAGTTTATTCTAAGGGAGTTTTACAGCTTTTTCCAGAAAAAAAAATTGATGAAAATCTGTGCTATTATATGACAGAATTATGTTTCTCAAAGCTCTTGAATCTGCCGCTACACGACGAGAAAGTTGAAATAAGGCAAATCGTCAGTTTTTACACAAAACCGACATTTTGTTCAGCTAATGATATAAAATAAATATGGTTAATTTTATACAGCTAAATAATGTACAATGAACATGGTAAATTTTGTACAGTTGAATTATATACAATGAACACATTTAATTTTGAAGTGTCCTCTCTTGAGAAAGCAAATGATACACGCGTTTTCCGGGGGAATAGAATTATCATTTCCACTACATGACCGGAAAAAAAATGGGGATTTATGATAAGTGTGGAGGAAATCTAGTCCATACATTTCACACACAGATAACGGTCACAACCAGACGACTTTCCTGTTTTCCCCAAAGATGTTCCCGAGAAGACCGGAAACTTAAGTAGTAAACTATATCAAGTGTCATTCCAAACAAAAAGAAACCCCTGAGCTGTTACAACCATCATCGTCATATCCCATCCTATGCCTTACAAAACATGAAAGGGGTTTAAAAGCTAAACTTCATTATGACACCATCGTACTTCTACTGAGGTACCCATATCATTTTAGACGCAGTTCCTTTTCCTGTTCTCGAGAAAAATTGTATCCATACATGATCAGTATAATAGCACCGATAAAATAGTATATACCAATTCGCAGGACTTAAAAAAACCCCCCAAAGGTATCCACCTCCACAATATACTAATAATACAGAACCTAGTAACATCTCCCAATGTTATATAAATTAAACAGTGTTCAGTAACATCTACATAATATCAGCTATATAGAGTTCTGTAAAAGTTACGAATTAATATAAACTATTCAGAGTTCTAAAAAGGTTACACCGTAATATCAGTGGCGGATTTAGAGGGAGTGAAGAGCGCCTCTGTCCCCGGCAGAGACCAAAAATTTTACTCAAAACACTTAAATTTGGCCCATTTCCGTCAAAATTGACAAAGGGGGTGCTGGATCCGCCACTAAATATTAACTATACAGAATTCTGTTTAAGTTATGCCGTAATATTAACTATGAAAAGTCTAATAACATCTCCCCGTGTAATATAAACTATAAGAAAGAATTCAGTAACAGTCCTCTCTACAGTCCCTCGTAATTATAACCAGATAGATTCTAGTAACAGACACCTCCATCATATCTAGGTCCTGTACCAGCTTTCCCCGTAGCATTAACCAGAACGATTCTAGTAACAAACACCTTCATAACATTCACTATACGAGTCTAATAACAGTCCCCATCGCCGTAATATTAACCATATAGAGCTCAGATACAGGTATATTTTCTACGCAGAGTCCCCTAACAGGTTCATTCGCGACAATAATTTTACAGAATTCAGTAGCATCCTTTCTGTGATATTAACTGTAACAGATCCCTACAAGATGTTGACTATAAATAGTCAAGTAACAGCTCCCTACATGATACTGACTACAAAGAGTCCGGTAACTGCTCCCTACGTCATATTGACAATAAAGTCCAGTAATAGCCCCCTTCGCAATATTGACTACAAGAGTCCAGTAACAGTTACCCACGTAATACTGACTATAAGAGTCAAGTGACTGCTCCCTTCGTAATATTGACTACAAAGAGTCCAATAACAGCTCATTTCTCTAATATTGACATTAAAATATAACATTTTCCATAAAGAAAGATTTCTGTTCTCGAAGTCGGACATCCGGGTATTTGATAGCGAGCATTCGGAACATTTGGGATAAAGCATCGGACTTTAGCATAGAGAGCAATGTGTATTTTGCAAGGAATTTTGGTAAAAAGGAGTAATTAAAATATTTTGCCATTCAAACAAGTGAATTTTTAATACATGTTTTACACATTTCCTATCGTATTTTATAAGAAAACCACTTTAAAACTGATACAGAAGAGCTTAAAGTTGTATTAACGCTAAGGATAAACCCCGAGTTTTACCCCAAGTGTTATGGCCAGACTCCTCGGGTATCTACGTAGAGCAATAGAGACAGTGACGTCACGCCGACTTCGAGAATTATGTGTTATTTACTACATATCATTAGCAGTTACACACATAAACTGCTATACGCAGGCGGTGCAAGGTTATATAACGAGGAATATACTGATATAACCTGGGAATCACGAGTTCTTCTTCTTCTTCCTCTTATTTCGTTTATTTATCTATCTATTTATGTATTAATTTATTATTTTATTTATTTATTCATTCATTTATTTATATAAAGTTACAGCAGGTTCCAAAGGAAGTTCAATTGGCAAAGGATAAATTGACTGGCGATAATTTAAGAATTCCAGATCCACAATCTCCGGATCCAAGTCCGTGCTTTTAACCTGAGTCCTCGAACTCATAGTCTCGAAGGGTACAGTTCGAACATTTGAAGACTTAAACTAGCCCTACCCAATGTGAATTTGAAAGTGCATATATGTAAAACCCAGTGTGTGCCTGGAAGTAAATCAAAAAAGGCGACGGAAAAAACAAACCTCGTGTTGTCAACATCAGAGTTGTTTTCCAATGTGTTTGGATGCTACAAGTATAAACAAAATCCAACCTAGATACTGGATTATTGTTTGTAGCTGCAATATACCATGTTATTTGTATGATAATGCATTCAACACAGAAGTTAATACGACAGAAGTGATTCGAATATCGTATCAATAGTTGGCATATTTCATGTTAAGAAGTTCCCCTTATATAGTTTTATATATATTTATAAAATTTCATAATCATAGTAATAACAACTGAAGAAGAAGTCAAAAACAAAAAAAAAAAAAAGGACAAACAACCCGAAGCAGTGATCAGAACCTCGTGACAACCCTATAGATCCGTAAACCAAGACCTAATTACACGGTGACCTACATTCACCGAGTAAAGAAGCGCGTATCAACAGTGAATCATACTCATAGATATTGTATTGGATGTATATGCCAGCCTCGTGGGTAATTGCGTTTTTAATACAGACTGTAGTTACAGTCCAATGACTGATACAGATATTATAGTTTATATTTAGATAATGAATCTGTGTCAATATATTCTATATACATTGTATACATAAATATGTTTTGTCTGTGTTTGCCGCTCTGTGTTTGTAATTTAGTGTCCCAAAAAGAAGCAGATTGCCTCAGAAATTTTTGATAATTATTTGATGTTTTAGTGTCGACGTCATTTCTGGTTCTTCTATAATTGACCTTTATTTTTAAAATGACTTGTATTGACCTTTGGTTGATCCGACATTCTTGAATAGGGAAGGCTGTTGTATTTTTTCTTTGTGCTTATATATATTTACATGAATGAGTCGTTTATATCCTGATCTTTATGTATATATGTGTACTTTATGTATATATGTGTACTAACTTCGCACTTGAGTGTGACACGAATGATAACGATCATTCTAGCTTGGCATGCGTTTTTGTCGATATCCTATGGAAAGGTCGTCCTGGTTATCTGGCATGAATGATTGTCGACATTATAACATTCAAAGTTTTGAATATACATTTACTTTTTAAAACGAAAGCATCTCATATCGAAGTTCAACTTTGGGCAGTTCATAATTCTTTTCCTTTTTTTTCGTCACATAGCTGACGTTCTACTTTTGCAGTCCACGCTTTTAGTATGTTACAGAACAGCGGTCTCATTTTCCCTGCCTATCTTTCAGTATTCCACAGAAAGAGCATCTTAGCCTGACAGCTCACAGCACGGCGTCCTAAACAATAATCTTCTGCGATTGGTAATGCAAATGATATGGATGACACGAAACATAATATGCAAAACAAGAGACTTTTCAAGTTTGGCATCCCACAAGATTTGCACACGTGACTGTCGCTCTTGTACTAAGATATAAAGAATAGCCGTTGGAGTTCTACGGAATACATCATTATGAAGGAGTACAACACAGATGACCTAGATGTTAACTATTTCTCTCTCGCATGCTATATGCATTGTCTGCACCGAACTTCTGACTAAGCAGCATCCGTTAAGTCTGGCAGAAATAGTGCTAGTTCAAACATAGGCAGGTTGCATCTGTTGCGATACAGGTGAGACTTTCTTCAACGCCTTATTACCTACACCTGGATTAAACAGACAGGTAATCAGCTAATCGCACATAATCTTCCTGCTAATTAGTCATGCTGATATCTGATGCAGTCAATTCCAGTGAGTTTGCAGTGCAAGTAAACATAGCTCAATGTTGCTGAGTCAGTTATCGATACTAGGAAATATAATAAGCACTAGATATACGCTAGAGATACAGGGAATAGTGACCTTCACCTTCCATCATTTGCCAAATCAGCACACAGCAGCGTCGATTGTCTGAAATCACGTTCTATTTATAGCGTACCAGGCAGAAACAGCCCTTTTTATAAACCTAATTCAGATGTAATGATGAAGACAGCCTACCGTAAAAGAAAAACCCCAAGACCTTTGACTGAATGATTGGTTTAAATGGAAGATAATAAACATAAACAAACTACGAATTAACTGCTTCATGCAACAAGCTTTAAAAATCATTTATAGTTAATGCCACAAATTGGCATGCCCTCTACTTTACACATCATTTAAAGGGACTTGTCAATTGTCAAGTCATACCTGCTTGTATACGCTATAGAGATCTACACTCAGTAGCCGATACATAATACCAGAGTATTGAATGTCAGGACTGTTATATTACATGAATAGTCCATGAGATCCCACGTAAGAAACTGATATAGGCGTAGTAGACTTCTAGCATTATCCCAGGATAGAAGCATAAATAAACATAATGATCGATAAAGACAATAAAAGAAAATGTATAATCAATAATAGTTGATTAAAAACTAAAGGGCAATACACTCTTAAGCATATGACCTCTTATCCACATCTACGTAAGAACATAAAAATAGTGCTCATTAACCTAGTGTCTAGCATCATCGTGTCAGATTTACGTCTATGTCAGGAGCTTAACGCATTATTAATTTTATTTCAACAATTCATCAATGATTTTCCTTTTCATAGCATTTGCACCAATGTTTAATCAAATTTTCTACATATACTTTAGACATATATAATGTATTTTCCTAACTTTATGGTGAATAATTGAAAGAGACTACTGTCATCGCTACCAAAATCCGTTCGCCCGGAAATTTGGATTTTTTTTGTTACATATTTTTCAATTTATCGCCACTTTGTCGCAAGTAATGATAAATATCTTTTTAGAATGAATAACAAAATAAAAGTACTGTGACAAATAGAATTTAACAGGGGAATAAACAAGGATAAGATGCCAACAGATTTCTTTAACATCTGATGTTCGAATTTCTATTAAAAATAATGAATGAATAAATTAATAACAAAATCATTACTCAAATTTGATGTGTTATGCTCTATCCGACTGAATTTTCGGACAATGGCAAAACTAATGATAAAAAATGAGAAGAGAAATCAGAATAGGGACAGAATTAGATCCATTTGTGTGACATTTTGAACACAGTAAAGGCATGCGCTTTAGAAATTATATCCAAAAAGAACTCAACAAGTTGATATACCTTTAATGAATTACGGAATCGTATTATTAAACTGAACGCAGTGTTGCGAGGTGTTGATTTCTTCAAAGATCCTTTCTTTACAAATGTATTGCATAAACATGACTAGGGCAAGATCTGCAATAGTTACCATATTGTTGAGAAAATTTACTGTTCGAATATAAAGGGAATTGTTAATTATCTAGACTGAGACGAACATACAGACACCATGCAATGCGATTCCTACGTATTGCCATGATGTACTGGCAATACAAAAATAACTTTCCCACTCAATTCAATAAGATTTATGAAAGTATTGGTGAATATACTTAAAACAGACATCTCTACGTGTAATATCCTCCGGCTAGGCCGACTCCGAACGAAGGAGGAATGGGGGGGGGCAAAAGTAAAACAGTCACTGTAATAAAGTTTACGCTGTTGCAATAGAGGAACAGCTATAAATACATGTATAACATGCAAAGACAAAACTGACTGTGGTAGCATTGTATACAGATACATGAAATTTTGTAGATTTTCACGTCAACTGTCAAATCAAAACTTTTACAAAACCTTTAGATTAACCAGTCAGAACTGACTGTAGCGACAGAGGGATAAACGGAAACAAACGAGGTCGACATGATCGGATTAACAATATCTATTGCTTGATCCAATAATTCAATATTCACTTTCTTAATACAAGGCGTAAAAACAAATGTTACAAGTAAGTCAATGGATACGAGGAATCCATATTTGTCACACACCACAGTTCTCTATTTTATGTACAAAATGTAAATACCTTGTATGCTTTGTTTTCCTTTCGTTTATTTGTTTTTGTACACAATGTTTATAATTATTTATCACTTAATAACATAAGTATTATTTGAGAGAGTGAAAAATTCTAATCAGCTTGCCAGTACCGCCACTATGGACGGTGTGTGCTCTCTTTCACGTGTCAAGTCATGGCCTTGAAATGAGTTTGACCAAAAGGACATAAACCCTTGCGACCTTGTGTAAATACAGACCAACTGTAAATACAGGCCAACAGTAAATACGGGCTAATAAATATGTGGTCTAAGACAAGTTATTAAGCGAATTTCTATTACTAGAGAAATTGATTTTCTTTTTTTGCATTAATATATATACAAATGTATATACATATATATATATATATATATATATATATATATATATATATATATATATATATATATATATATACTGAACAAAAGCAATATCTACTTTGCATTACATGCCTATCGCTTAATTTTAAGTAACCAAATTTCTACATACAGCAATTACTCTTGTCTAATTAAGTCACAATTAATACCTATATCCATATCGGGGAAAAGTCCAAAAACCGTTTGACTTACTCTAAGCCCTTCGGTCCGGGGACATAAGAGACAAAAACTGTTTAACGTACTTAAGTCCAAAAAGTACGTCATGGTGCACCAATGTGGATGAAATCCAAACTCATTCTTACACTTTTTGCGAGAAACATTGCAATCAAATATCAACACTGTGCATGCATTCGTTACAGAAACGAGATGACTAGATGTTCTGTGAAACACAGATGCCCCGGTCCCCAACATATTTGTCTGCAGGCATCACAATGCGGGGCACTAATAAGAACAATCCATTGTAGCTTTGTGTATAAAATTCCAAAATGTCATATATTGATCACGCCCAACCCCCTTGGTACTGGGCCAGGGGATGCTGCCGCCAGTGAAATGCGACAAAATCCAGTTGAATGTTGATTACTTTTATATTAAAACATTGCATCTCCGTCAAAGGGGCGGAATTGCGTACAAACAGACGAACCACAGACGGACGGACAGACGGAGAAAGAGAAGGACGGCAACCCAAACGCTAGATGCTCCGGAAATTCAGACCTGAGGCATAAAAAAGTGCGGAAAACATAAAAGCGGACGGATCACGCACGAACGGACGAACAACGCAATGACAAAATACGTCCCGTCTTACCACGATGTATGAAAATCTACACAAGAATGAAAGAACTACATCTTTTTTTCATTTTCCAAGTAAATTCGATATTCAAATAACGAAGCAGGAAAAAATCGAAACTTCAACGACTTCAACATTGTCATATTTACGAAATCGCAGGTGAAGATTAAAATGAAATGATTTTTCAGTTTATACTGAACCTCGTTAAAAGGCTAAATCCGCTATGGAGAAATGAGATAATAATATCTACTTTATTCATACTTTGACGAAGTGTATGGTTTTGTTTATTCTATACTGATAATATGTTCGATAACTTGCAATGAATATAAAAGCAGGACGGGGTATATGCCACGGTGACCCGTCTTGCAGGGGTCAATCGGTTAGAACTAATCCTGTTTTATTACGCTTTAGGATGACAACAGCTTTATCTTAAGAACAGCATACCTGTGACCTATTTATATCGCTGATGAAAACTTGAACTTTGTCGATCGGACAAACGAATAACTTAATGATTTATGGGATACATAATGCAGTCTATTATAGCTGACCTCGATATCCACAAAAATTCAGGTAGAATAAATAGATAAATCACGTTGAGCATCGTTCGATGATGAGTGTAGCCATTTTCTCGCCCTTCTTCAGTGTTACGTAGTCTTTAGTCATCTTTAGTCATGTTCGCTAGGCAAAGTTGTATGGTCTGTAGTCACACTGGTAACACATCGTTACGCAGATTGTAGTCATTCGGTCTGTAGTAACCCTTAGTCACGCTCAATCGTTGCGTAAAACAATAATCTATAGTCATACTATATTGCGTAGTCTGCAGACACCCTTATCCTGCTAAATCGTACAATGTTAGATAGTCTGCAGACATCCTAGTCATGCTATATCGTAAAAAATGTTGCGTTGTCTGAAGATATCGTAGCCCTGCTATATCGTACAATGTTACGTTGTCTGCATACATCCTAATCCTGCTACATCGTTAAAATGTTACGTTGTCTGAAGATATCGTAGCCCTGCTATATCGTATAATATTAAATATCGCAGTCTTGCTGTTTTGTACAATGTTACATAGTCTGCAGACATCCTAGTCATGCTATATCATACAATGTTACAGTCTGCAGACATCCTAGTCATGCTATATAGTACAATGTTAGATAGTCTGCAGGCATCCTTGTCCTGCTATATCGTACAATGTTACAGTCTGCAGACATCCTAGTCATGCTATATTGTACAATGTTAGATAGTCTGCAGCCATCCTTGTCCTGCTATATCGTTCAATGTTAGATAGTCTGCAGGCATCCTAGTCATGCTACATCGTACAATGTTTAAAAATAGTCTGCACACATCCAAGTCCTGCTATATCGTACAATGTTACATAGTCTGTAGATATCTTAGTCCTGCTATATCGTACAATGTTAGATAGTCTGCAGCCATCCTAGTCCTGCTATATCGTACAATGTTACATAGTCTGCAGCCATCCTAGTCCTGCTATATCGTACAATGTTACATAGTCTGCAGATATCTTAGTCCTGCTATATCGTACAATGTTACATAGTCTGCAGCCATCCTAGTCCTGCTATATCGTACAATGTTAGATAGTCTGCAGACATCCTAGTCATGTTATATCGTACAATGTTAGATAGTCTGCAGACATCCTAGTCCTGCTATATCGTACAATATTACATAGTCTGCAGCCATCCTAGTCCTGCTATATCGTACAATGTTACATAGTCTGCAGATATCTTAGTCCTGCTATATCGTACAATGTTAGATAGTCTGCAGACATCCTAGTCCTGCTATATCGTACAATGTTACACAGTCTGCAGACATCCTAGTCCTGCTATATCGTACAATGTTACGTTGTCTGCACTTATCCATAGTCATCCCTGAACGTAGTGTTACGTATTTTGTAGTCTTAGAAAGTTACTGTCAAATAAAACATACTTATTACAATTTCTTGTCGATTAAATACATGTACCAGAAAAAGATATTCGTACCTTCAAAAAATTTACTGCTAATGCATAACATAGTGATTCAGTTCCAAACCCTAATCTGCAGTAATATTTCTCAAATAAAGAGCAAAATAGTGCATCTGAGAAACTAAATTCCCACTTCAAGATGCTAATGATATATCAACACATGCGGACACGACATTAGCAGCCCCCCCCCCCCCCCCCCCCCCCCCCCGGCCAAGCTAGCGCATTATATTAAGTTTTTTTTTTCTCTTTGAATGACCTGATACAAATATTTAATTATCCATTTCGTTTGTCCACCGGTCGGTTATATGTACAAAATATTATGCACATATAAGGGTTTATTCGAACAAGTTTATACCGTAACAAATGTACAGGCTAGCAAAGTGTGTACTCCGAGACATAGTAGTCTGTGTCTATGGTGTACTCTACACGGAACTATGATATGTAATGTATAAAATAAACTCGAAATCGATATAATCTCATCTGTTGATATCTGACGTCTTTCACATACCTAAGAAATAAATTACATAAGGACATTATATGTGCTACGCAATATCGGCACCTCTTGAAAATTTATAGAATACACTGTGCGAAAAATGAGTATTACTGAAAAGTTGGTATAGACATATAAATCCAGTAAATCAGTAATCTAGATTTCCATTTGCTGGCGAAGGGTCCTTCAAACCACTGCGAATAAAACCAGAAAGTCTAACACCCAATACACACGGGACATGGCGACGGTTGTGTTTACATTTTGATTTTGGTTTTATGTCAATATTAAGAAAATTTCACTCACAAAGAGCTGACACTCCCTGAGATGGGCGCCCTTGTTAGGGATTTTGAATCTGGATACGGGCTTCGGCTATACATGAAATCTATCACACGTACAGCCAATCTAACGCTCTTGGTCGGGCGAATTCAGAATTTACCACCTCGCCAACTTGGTAACCACTCTATCACACCGGTAATAACATGATGTTCACTTCGACAGCGAAACAAAATATGGAAATTTTAAAACAATAAAACCTCACCGACGAGCATGGTATTCAAAATAAAGTAACAGAGACTGAGTGCTTGGACAAAAAACGACAGTATCGGATTTATTGCATTTCATATTCATATAGTACGAGATGTACTAGCCAACATTCCGAATGTCGCCGTGTCAAGGAAACCTTTACTATTTACGCATTCCGTTCACTGCGAAGACGTCAATTTCAAATAACAACTAAATTGTTGACAATCTTTGTCCATGAACTCGGCTTTAAGTTTATTTTCAGTATCTCTATATACTACATCACTAAACCTAATCAATACTAGAAACAAGCACGATGAGAACGACGTTTCTGTGATATTGCAACAATTTTGTCACGGCTACATTCCAGCCTATGTTGTAACTCACTTGCATCTATTATCATGTACTTAGAGGATAATAGTCTAGTGTAAAAAGTGCTAAAAATATTTGATGTTGCTGTACAAAGTATATATATATATATATATATATATATATATATATATATATATATATATATATATATATATATATATATAAGAAGACCAACAAACAACAACCCCTACCATTTATTACGGACCGTTAGTACAATCAATCAATTTTAGTACACCATGCCGAAATTGTTTCCCGTTAATGGTATGTGAACACGAACCCAACTCTTATAGAAATAAAATGACGAAAGTTTTAACCTCTCCCTGCCCTCTATTTAAAATGACATACTCGGGGCTTATCTGTGCCTGTGCAAACGAAAGATTTGGAGCATTCCAGTTCAAAGAGCTTTATACACTTGAGTATATAGTGACTAAAATAAGAAGGGAAGTGCAATTGCCGTGCACACTAAATTAAGCTTAAAAGGTTAGTTAAAGTATTAACAATGGCGGTGTCCGTCTCACGAATCAGATAAGGCAAGTTTTAAGATACTTTATGACTGGGATCAGTGTCGCTTCATGCACGTCTACCTGGCCAAAGGTACGCGGAGCTGAAATTTAATTGTGTATCTCTATAGTAAGATATCAAGACGTGTTTAATCTATAGCAATGGTGTTAAAAGAAAATCATATCATTTGTAAGTAAATAAAAAGTGAAGTTTGGAGGTAAGTATATCGGGAGATGATGTATCACGTCAATACAGAATCAATCACGGAGCTGACAGCATCTATATCATGTAAAATGTACAGCCCGATAGATGAATTACATGGCCTATACTAAAGACCAATGTTTCATTAAAACAATGGCGGATCTCTCTCTCTCTCTCTCTCTCTCTCTCTCTGTGTGTAACCATGTTAGAGATAGTAACTAAAATGAGCCATTAAAAAATACGACAATTTAACTATCATTACGTCGTTGAGTTGACTAACAACGCACGACCCACAATAACACCCACCAGGGATTAGCAAACACAAACACAAAACGGTATGACATAAAGTCAACTATCTAAAAAGTTCATCTACTGCCGTCATAAATCCCTGTGATTACACTATACATGTATACCCTGTACATGTATGTATCATCAGTAAACACGAAGTCACAACACGCT
The DNA here is from genome assembly GCA_035048485.1 of Pteria penguin. Taxonomy (NCBI): domain Eukaryota; kingdom Metazoa; phylum Mollusca; class Bivalvia; order Pterioida; family Pteriidae; genus Pteria; species Pteria penguin. Next base: position 81,190,309 of record CM068580.1, on the reverse strand, counting down.
ATAGGCATTCACGGACATGTTCAAAGAGACGAACGAGCTGTACTACATCAAATTATCATAATCTGGGAGATATGGACCCTATTATATCATCCATAGTGCCTCTTCACCTGGCCACTTAATACAGAATTATTCAATACTACCCTGGTGTATATTTGTCACCTCCGGTTGACATTTTTATTTGGGAATTATGACAGTCCCTACACTTTATGTCTATATTATCGGGGTGTACCCTCGCGTTATCGCCTACTCTACCTCCGATCTCTACGATTACCTGGTAAACATACTTGGATTTTCCTGGTTTTAATTTCATACCTTTATTCTTGATGTAACAGTTCATTTCCAGAATTAGAACACCAACCCATTTCCATCTACGTTCATTATAAAGTAAAGGCAAAGTTTTAACATATCCCGCCATTTTTTAAAAGTACTTCTCCGAGTACTCTTCTTAGATTTACTTTCACAAATATTTTCCTTGAGATTAAAGTATGAAGTCACCAGGCATCCTCTAAAAGAGTGGGTATCGAAACCACATTGTCTGTTCTGTGTTTCATACCTTCTTCCATTTCTTACATAAATAAATGTACTTAACGCATGAATATCATGTTTTGTCAGTGTCTATTTTTCTCCATTAAGATAGAATTATATGACCAGAAAAACACGACTAAAATCAGGTCACAAATTAGGAGAACTTTAATTAAAATCAGTTAGAAACAAATGCCAGTGACCTTGTGTATACAGTATTGAATAGAGTCCACAGAATGAATCACGCAGTGTACTTCCCTATATAGCCCACACAATTATATATGAATGACAAAACATTTAAACTTCAATAAGTTCAATTCTATCGTCGCCCACAAATAGGTATACAATGAGGTTTCGCATTTCATTTTGGAGACTTCGTGAACAGTGCTTGTTCCTTTTTAATATAACGGTGGAGACGTAACTTTATTCTGTAAAATGACGCAGTTAAAATCCTTTTATGGCTCAGTGACCCAGCATTATTTGTAGATTTACCGGGATCTAGGTCACATGCGACCTAGATTAGAAAGATTATTTGTTTCTCTATATTGCATCACATGCTACAAACATATAAATGTTGTTTCTAAGAGGCAACTAACCTGGCAAGAGTGCGCATCGGTTCACCGTCTCTGTAGGTCGTGCAGTCATGTGACGTAAACAAGGCCAAGCTGTTACCTGCGGTCCGGATACATCTGTGCAAAATAGTTTCATATTCGTCAGTCAAAATTTAGATTGCAGCGACAGCTTGGAAAATTCTATTTTATCACAGGTACCAATTGTAGACATTAAGTGTCCATCTGGAGGTAAATACCTTACATATTGAATATTCAAATCATTCTAAAACGCAAAACATATAAATCAAGCCTATGAATAGGTACACTTCAAATTCAATTTTGCAAGCTGTTGTCAATATTGTAATGTGCACGTATAATCAAATAATGGAACAATAACAATTTGACAGTTCGTGTAAAAAGATTCCCATCACTATTAGTGCATTTTAGTTAAAACAGTATCATACTCCACTACGCATGGTCTTTGGAAAGGTTATTAGTGGCACAAAACGTCACTTATTAATAAGCAGTTCTGATTTAGCAATAATATTTCCCAAAGGAAGTTATTCTAAAGTTTTGCAAGTAAGAAAACACTTGAGCGTAGACTTGTACTTCGCAGAACCTTACATTTTCATTTAAGTTCTGCAAGACTATGCCCTTCAATTAAGATCTTTACAAACTCTTGCGTTCTGAAGAATAACTGTGCGAAGTTTGGTCAAAATCTATTCCAAAGTGACAGATTTACAGCCCACACAAGAACTTAAGCCGTGTCTCCGAGTGACGTAAAGAAATAAATGAATTGAAATGACATGGAAAATTTCATGATACATCGTCAGGTTCTGGAGAATAATTGTGTGAAGTTTGGTCAAAATCTATTACAAAGTGACCGACTCACAGCCCAGACAAGATCTAGTGAAGGAACGAATGAAATTTTAATTCCTGCATTTAGCATTTTCATATTTATCGGTACCTATAGCACATACATGCAGCAGTAGTTTAAAACCCAAGTTTGATATAATAGCTTCATTGCATCAAGTTCTTCTCGGTATGCTTTTGTTTCCGCGTAAGCTTTTATCCCTATATTCCAAAGGATGTTCTACTTCAACTCAGCGACCTTGTTCCGCTTTAGACGGTACTTAATTTTTTAATTTCTTTCCTCCAATCATTTATAGTAAGCGTTTTCAAAAACAATAGTAATTTCGGGGAAATTATGGAAAATCCATTTTTGATTTTTATTTTACATTTCAATGTTACATTTAAATCATTGGGAAGGGATGGAAGAGATCAATATATATTTACAATACAATACGACTATTCTTCCATGTTAATTGCTGTGTTTACATCATCAGCAGTTATTCCTAGTAGCCATTAATTGTCCACTATGACTATTTTCAAATTAATATACAATTCCAACACGACATACCTAGACGATGGGAATATCATCTGGAAATATGAAAGCAAAGCATCTGAAATACATTGGTTTAAGATGAACTTTGAATGACCTTCGGGCAGGGAAACGCGAATGGTCGATATATAGAAGTAACCTCAATCCAGAAATGAGAAGGATTGCGATAGTATAGTTAGCATGGTGTGAGAAACATGGCCAGAAGAATCAAATTAGATATCCTCGTATATTGCAGTATGGAATACAACACGATGTACCTAGGAAATGATTATGTTTCAATACCGTCGACTGTAAGAAAGCGTGATAATCGGACATCCTTATAAAATGCCCATGGTCAAAATTGTTTACAAGCAAAAAAACAAGTTCCGACATGACAGTCTATCTGTAGTTGATAGATTCATCTATCTGAAGTTATATATTCAGCAAAAATCGTACATACATCTGCGATGAACACTGACCTTGTTTAACCTTGACGTGACCTGTTCACCATGAGAACCGTACACAACATAGCATGTGCAAACTGTGAACTAATACATAGAAGTCGTAATATATGTCGGACACCTTTTTTCACATACATGTATCAGCATGGAAAATGTTTGATTGTTTTGTTTTACGTCACGGCATGGTAACTTCACCTGTATCGTGACAGTCAGTGTATAGTGATTAACGTATCCATTTTACCTTAGAAAGTCACTGACCTTCGGCAAATACACTAACGGACATCTCCCCTGGAATCGAATCCTTTCTGGATTGAGGCGAGAGGCTACAGAAAGAATCCAACGTAGCGCTTTAGTCATCTCTGCCACCGCAACATTGATTTTGATGTTGTGTGTTGGGGATGGAGGTAGATGATGGTGGTTGGGGTTACTAGTGTATGAGCTTTGATTCTCTGTGTATTGTTTTTGTATACGACATTCGATACTGTATATCGTATGGGGGCAATGGTCATGGTCTCTCATGTGTGAAATAATGACCTTTCTATAGCCTTCAATACCGTACAGAAAATAAAAATTCGCACGAATAAAGACTTTAAATAATTACGAAGTAGTGTGTTCTCAGTATTAACTGTTTATACATACGAGTCCCATGGAATATTGTGTGCGGCCTTAAATATCGTTTTCGATATATTGTTGGGTATTGTATGTTATCTTCTACTCCGGATTGGTGGTGTGTAATGCGTAACAACCTCGGTGTTGGACAAGGTTTTGTGTAACACATATCGTATTTTGTAAAAGAAAATACAGGATCATTAACTACTGCGTACATGAAGTTCAAACAGTAAATTGTTTACGGTCAGTGATATACTCGGAGAAAATATTTAATTATTGATTAGGCACACATTTGTCTTAACATGCTATCTTTGCAAATTTCAGATAGATGAATTTACGGCAAAGAACAAACTATTATCTTGGAATACAACCCGACACCAAATTTGCAAATTACAAATCTCCATTTTCCATGGCCTCTGTCCCACTCTGCTGGAAACTTATCACACTGATAACTATTATCATGCGTTCTAGGAATTTACAGAAAATCCTCGAGATAGTCTTTATTATATGTTATTAAAAGAAGGAAAATTGTGAGAAAATTGGATGTTAATCGAAACAAGATATCTTGTGACGATTAGCCAAAATTTATTGCAGCTGGCCATTTTTGTATGCGAAATCAAAATTAGCATTGACAATTGCATTAGCAATATATGGGAACGTTGGGTTTTTTTCTTCAGTAAGATAGAACGAAACTTTCACAAAATACAAAATTGGTCTTTAATTGTTTAACGCAACACCAAGATGACTTTACGTATTTATGCTCATCAAGTGGATACAACTAATACTTAATACCTAAATGCAAGTCAATGTCAAGGTAGAGCTTAAGTATGATAATCAAAAGCCACATTATATATATTCATAGGTCAATGTCATCTATATTCAAATGTAGTATTTGAAACTACGTCTTACTTGATGTATAAAGATGTAAATTTATTTTAATGCATAGAGACCACATTTGAGATACATACGAGTTATTTACTCTGACCTGAAGGTCAAATGTAATGGTGAAATTCTAATTTCAAATTTAGAACAAAATATCTCAAACCGCTAATATTTTATCTCAACAAGTATTCGGGAGATGGCAGAATAGACAAGCTACAGCATACAAAATATACAAGGTTAAAAGTACATTACTCAATCTTTCACTATGGAAGCTTCAATTCAACGTTATATTTTATGATAACTGGTAAAATATTGTCATGTGCTCACTTTAAATTACAAAAATTTAAAGCTAAGAAAGGACATATGTAACACAAAACTAAATAAATTCATTCCAGATTTATATTTAACACATCAATTACCAATTTGAATGTCAAAGGGCAAGGTCATATCTGAATGTAGTATGCAAATAGTCTTATCAGGGGTTACCTATATGTACATGAAATTATAAACATAATTATAGTAATTGAACGTCATCAGAAATAGCTAAACCAATGCCATATACTTAGTTACTGTCATACAGACTGTCACCACCACTATGTAGACTAAGATTTGCTTCTCATCTATGACATCATTTATAAATTACAGATTATGCTTTGATTCACATATCATTATGGGAAATTTACATATATATCAGACGTCTCATAATATATAGTCACGACAACGTTTCATAATCAAATTTATGAGAGAACCAAAACCACAGCGACTTTAAGACCTTCCGAATACAAGAGATGGCAGAAAACCACAAAGCTCGCTGAATGGCCTAAATTTGTAAAGAGTTTTCGATGAAACATAGATAATACAGCCTTAATGGTTGACTGTGTTCTACCGCGAGTCACAGACCTCACAATGTGATGGTTCTTCCTCAGTGTAAGTACATTAAGCTTGAAGTTCAGTTGATTACGTCAATGGCTATTGTAATACAGAGATTATTACATTTGACAATATCAGAGACATAGATTCTTTCAAAGTATATATGTCTCTGACAATATCGCTCAAGAATATCGTCTCGATGTTAAGTAAGATAATGTGAATTCATAAAAAAATATAGATCAATGTTCTTTATATATCGGAACTTTGTCATCTGAAAAAAGAATCGGTTCCTTTACAACCTTAGCTGTATTTCTCTCGAAACATTTCGATGCTCTTGTTTCTCGATTTCTCATGCAGGTCGCAAATAATGAAATATCTAAATATACATCTAGAATTCTTGTGTACTTTGCAAATACTTCTCATTTCTCGAACAGGTCACTTTTTATGGACAGGGTCTGAATGTTTCGATTTTAAACATAAGCTGCATACATTTCGCCAACAACAGTATACGAAATACAATTCATAAAAACTTGACGTTCGCAGTTTTTGATGAAATGAAGAAATTTGTAAAAGAAATTTTAAAGCACAATGAGAACTCTCGGACAAGTCAGTGAGAAGTGGTGAAATTTTCCTTTCAAAGCGGATCAAACACTTTTGCAAATTCTTTACCCCCAAAACGTTTAATGTCTAAGAACGGGTACACATGTCTCATCACTTAACAACAATGCTGATAAACTGATAAAAATCTGTGAAATTACCTCATCGAGAGAAATCAACATCATCAATGATCCAAATACCCTAACTACCATATCACACAAATATATTTCTTACTTAATGAAAGCATGACAAAATGAAGGTCATGTATGACGAAGCATCCAACTACAAATAAAAGTATGTTTTACTTACACAACAAACCTATATGATAAAGTAATTCTCTTTCATCTTATGCACCGGTTGACTGCGCAAGAAAAAAAAAATCATAAGGTAAGCAGATCTATTAAGATAAAACAATAAAAGGACCCGGGTTTTCCACATCTCTTGCGCTGTAGAGGGCCACGTCTCGCGCAGACATCAGCAACTATTTGAAGTTTGTAATTTTTGTCTGTGGTTACTTACTGAATACACAACATGAAACGAAGAATATTGAAATGTTCGTTATAATTAGAGATATCTAAATTACATCATGGTCTAAGTGAAGTAAATAAAAGATCCATAGGATTTTTATCCTTACTTTTACTTCAAAGTGTAAGTAATCTTCAAAACGTTTGGAAGTGTAGGAAAAACATTGATTTGACACCTGCAAAGCCAACTTATAAATGTTTCTCCATTGATATGATATTAGACACTATTATACAATCCCCTCCCGGACTTCATATCACAATCCCGGTATTATCGGCAAATCTATCCTGTCACAGGGGTTGCTTGACGCGTTTTGTTATCAAGTTGTCCAGTATCATGATAATTTTTTCCATGAGAAAAGAGTGACATTATAGCAGTAAACATTACTTATACTATATTTCGTGTAAAATCTGAAAAAAATGAATATCACTTCGGGGTAATTTTTCTTCTCATCAAATGACCATTGGCCATTGAAATAAATATTGTTAGCAGAGCTCGCCTGTTCTATGGGACTTTTTATGTGGTATTAATTAGAGCTGAACTATTTGTATTACACAAAAGAATCTGTCGAATATTGTGTTATTATCATTTATACTGCTGGGAGGAAAACCTGTAGATGAAATCGCAGTAAAAATCGGTAGATCACATAGCAGTAAACATCAGTAGATCAAATCGCAGTAAACGTTTCTCAAATTTCAATGTGTTTTACTTCTAACGCACGGCCTTGAAATTATTGATAGTATTGTGTGAATACGGAAAATAAGAGAAGTTGGAAATTTTGTTATATTGATCTCGTCGGTCTCATACAGACACGAACTGCATATACGTAATTTCGTTCACTTTTACCGCCAGGGTCTGTCAGTGCACATGATATGCATAAAACTCACCACATCAAAAATGGGATGAAAACTTAATCACAGAAAATCACAATCATCTCCTACTGTGTCGTAAATATAGCTTGTAGATATAGATATTAGAGGTAAACCGGTGTCAAAACAGTACTCAGAAAGTCTCATAGGAACTCACTTAACCGTAAAGAAGGAGTGCAACATATACTTCGTAAACACAATCAGGATCAAATAACACATACTACGTCTATACATCGAGTTAGGCGGCAACAAGCAACGTCGCTTTGGGGTTTTTTTTCTCGGAGTTGGGGAGGGGGTGTTCGTGTTGCCATTATGCTTTTGAAATGTCTCTGTCACAGCGTTGCATGAACTACCACTACACCATCTACCTTGATATAACACTCTTGACCAAATTAAGCCATAGGGCTCCATGTTAAATGACCAAACTTCCATTAAGATTTACAGAATTGTCTACATCTTGGCTTTATATAACGCATACATAAAAAAGTTTGTTAGACCCTCCTATATCAGCATTTTAGCAGTTCACAATAGGTCATCCACCTTACTTTCGAGAAAATCTTGCTGGAAAGAGGTCATCTCCAAACTTTTGCCAAAATGCAAATGTAAACAATTACATGTCCCCTTTTAGGTAATAGAATCTTTACATTAGCGATATGAGATTAAAATTCGTAATTTTACAGCAGAATCAATCTTTAGTTATAGATCGATAAATAAAATACCATCCAATCAGAGCCCCTTGTTACATTGAAATAGTAGTCCCGATCTCCCTACAGTAGATCAGCCGATCACACAATTCGTTATTTACCATTCTTTGACCTATGATTGCCAAATCAGAACTTTAACAGCGAAATCGTGGCGATACTAACTGTACATGGTGTAATGTTCTATCCTGGAGTTAAACACCCTGAATACGCATTATACGGGTACCCAAGGACCTTTGACGTATAAGGACCGTCCATATCATGGCCACAACTTTTACGTCCTAAGTCATCAGCTGTACATCTGATATATCACTAAGGACTGTGCTTACCAAGGCCATCAGCTTTATACCTCTACCATCAGTTCAACACCTGAAGTATGAATAAGGACAATCTCTTTAATGGTTATCATCATTATATTCAAACCTGTAAGTCGTACAATTGATATATGACTAAGGACTGTGCTTACCATGGCCATCAGCTTTATATCCTAGCCATTAACTCGTCATAGAGTGTGGTATGTCTAAAGGTTATCCTTGTCATAACCATCAGCCATCTGATATATGTTTAAGGACTGCCCTTGCCATGAACATCAGCTTTACTCCCCAGATATCAGTCATACACTAGATATATGACTAAGGACCGTCCTTGCCTTGGCCAACAGCTTTCTATACCAGTCACTGTCTTTTTCTAACTTTAAATTTTTGTGACTATAGTCATAGTAATATAACTAATGAATGACTAAGACTGTCATACCATAACCAGCAGCTTCATAAACAACTTATTACATTAGACATACACCTTTTATTCAGGATTACGATTTAGGACGTCCTTGCCTTGTCATTAGTCGTATATCCTAGTTATCAGTCATACATCTGATATTGGACTTCAGGATTTAGCTAGGTCGAAGCCACGGCTTTCCGATTACGAATGTGAGACAGTACCTATCAATCTGACTAGAAGGACTTCATCATACAGATCAGACAACTGTCATTTGATAACTTTTGATTTTTTATCACTTTTGATAAAAAAAAAAGTTATCAAAAGACACAACTGTGGGATATGCAGCATACAACATAGTATGATGTAAGCGCAAAACATTGAAAGTGGTGTTATTACTAGAAGTATGAGCGTATAAATGATAGGTGGAAGTAGAGAGGTGGAGGTGGTTGCAGGAAGTATAGGTGGTGGTTGTTGCAGGAAAATGGGTGGTGGTTAAGCTGTGAACATATAGGTAATGATGGTTGCAGAAATTATGGATGCTAGTAGTTGGAAGAAATTTGTTCGTTGTTTCAAGTCACGCCAGGGTTATTTCATCTATACAGTGACAGGATCCTATATTTATATAAAAAAGAACAAGAACTTTGGAATGGATGAGATATCAGTGGCTCGTTATTCTACTATGGCGACAGACATCCAGTCTGAGAGACAGATTACAACAAGGCCCTTATTTCGTCGAGATATATGTACAATATAAAGAAATGTACACGAGTATGCGATATGTACATTTTTTAAAAATTCATAAGTATACGAACATTCAAATTCTGATTTACAACTGTCTTTCTCCTACATATACAAAACTTGGTGCAATCATACTGTTTTATTGTGTAAACATTGTCAATTATTACATGTTACACATATATCAATTATTACACGGTGTAAACATATCAATTATTACATGCGCTACAAGATTAGTGACATGATACATTACATGAAAACTAATTTGTAACACGTGTATGGATGACCTTACGCTGATAAGGTACATCGGCCCGCAGGTCACACAAGATCAGAGTAGACTCTCCAAGTCACACATCATACTTCATTGGACATTCGGGACTCACTATTTTCACATACAATGTATATAGGAGCTGGTAAATACTGGTACGTTGTTTTCAACACTTGTTCAGGTATATCGCGACTAACAAGAAAGAGTTTACCAACATCTAAAATATAATGGCATAATCCGGGGAATGGACTACCATTTGTGTATATCTCAAACTAAGTCTTTAATCGCCATACCTAATTTGTCCCTATAAACAGAATGATTACTGAATTTGATTTTAACTTTTAAAATGCACAACTCTTATTTTAGGCAGTAGAAACGCTTTTTGACCACTGGGCGCCTCCAGAGATGAAATCTGATAGGGCAGACTCGTAGAATTCCCAAACTTCACTCCAAAATATTTACAGTAAACAATAATAAAATTCAAATGTCATATAAGGTGGGGCCATAGATGATCCCAATTTCGGTAACATTGCTTCATCTACATTTCTAATATTTTGAACCTCCTTGGGAGACCCAGTATCCATGGCTAAATTAACTTGATGTGCGATCGTGGCACTTTGAATGAATACTGGACTAAGTGCCCATCCAACTCTGGCTCTTCTTTATCTTGTTTTCGACCACCTACATAAGTATCAAAATGTATATATAGAAAATCAGCAGTCCATCATGCTATTATTTTCTATACCAGCAGGAAGGTGGACATACCGTGATTGATAAACGGCTTACGGTTTTCGTCCCGTCACCTTGTTCGGACCACCGGCTGACCAGCCACCGATGTCATATCCTTGGCTATTAATTCATAACTAACCAGAAAGTGTCACTTCAATGATTACAACTCGATTCTATGTATACACATCCATTCCCACCGTCACTCTATACTGATGATCCCCGAGTCCTGGTGTGTGGCGCCCGAGGGGGTCCTAAATCAAGACTTAATTTGACCAACAGAAAAAGCTAATACACAAATAGTGTGGCAGGTCATGACAAACTAACCGCAGTGCTAATCAGCTAAGATGCGTGGCCGTTTTATGATACACTGAGAAAGCCATAAAACACTACATACTTAGTAATATATACCTGGCGGCAACATCAAAAGTATTGCAGCTATGCCTTCTATATTGACTTAATCATGGAAAATTCGCATTGAATATTAGTAATACACAATATCGACTTGTGATTATTGGATGCTCCATTCTCGGTGTATCAGTGTGTGTATCTCGCTTTCCTACACAGACCATATCACATAACATTCAACGCATGTATCTCGTTTTCCTGCACTGACCATTTCACGATATCGGTTATGTGGTATCTGCTTCGTTATAAAACTTTACATATTACGACATTCACCGCAATATGAATTTGATGACAATATCTGAACTCCTAATTTATCCCTTTATAGGGCAAACCAATGGTATCTATGTTTGGCATACTGACGAGTTAACGAGTATAAAGTTATAATAACAGCCATGCATATCTTCATTTCATATTTTGATATTCGATTTCAAGGATCATAAAATCCGAAATATTCCCGAGATCTACCGGAATATCGACAAATTTACGGATAGATTTTTACCATGTGATGTCACGCTATTACCATTAGCGGCTATGTTAGATTACAACTAGAGAACTTTTTCCACTGCTACAATGTGCATTTCAGATAAAAAAAGGGGGGGGGAGCACTAACAACTAACTATCAAAAAGGACTCACCTAGTTACTCAACTATAATACACGTAATAGACAACACTTTCAATCCATAAACTGTCACAGCACTCACCATTTTAATAGTTTTTATACAAGTTGCACTCCTCTGTGGAATAATCTGTCGTCCGAAATTCAAAATGCTCCCAGTTTAAATATATTTAAAAGTAAACTATTCGAAAACTTCCAAACTCCAAAGTACGTTGGAACTCGTTGTTGTCAAATCCATCACTCTCGAATAAGAACAAAATGTAGTTCCCTTAAGCAGCACTTACACTCAAAAACATTGAACCCGATCCATACTGTGTGTGCGGAGTCCCAGAGACCACATCCCACTATTTATTACACTGCAAACGATTCGAACGGCAAAGAACATATCTATATGCTTTAAATATTCCTCTCAACCATGATATACTTATATATGGAGATGAAAATAAATCATTTGAATACTAGTATAATGAAAGTATATTCTTATAAGTGCAAAAATTTATCTTGCAGACTACACGCTTTACATAAATTTGTTCGCCCTCTCCCCCACCCTTTCTTTACCACTTTCATTGTTTCATTTTATAATACACTATATACACTTATATCACCCTATATTCTAATATTATTCTTTATTGTGTACATGCGGTTTTGCACGGGAAATGAATTTGTATAACCGGACAGTCGCTTGTTTTCAGATCCCAGCAATGTAATAATGTACACTTGTAATCCTACTGAATATATTTGTAATTGAATGCATTGCAATAAATACGTTTAAACCTCAACTCGCTGTGTCCCACTTTTGCCTGGAATAAAATTATTTTACAAACAGTCAAACATTCAAATCTCAAAGTCTAGGAGTTCATGGAAATTACATCCAGATATTTTTAGTTTGTGATATCCAAAATTGTACTTCACGGCCATAAGTTGAAGATATGTTCATGAACATGTGTAAGACGTGCCATTATTAGTATATGAGGTTTATCTATCAAAATACGTGTGTGTGTGTAGTACATATTATTAATAAAATAATGTATATACGTCTAGTCACTCTTTATTTATGAAATTCGTCAAAATATCTGACGTTTTAAAAATCGTGTTTGTTTTACAAGACTGGACATTAAGATTAAAAATGTTCATTTCGCATATCTCGACTCAAGACTGTTTAATTACATGTGTATTATACTCAAATGAGTATTTATTTGCATTTCATTACTGAACCACCATTATTACAAATAACCAAGTATTCAAATTTGAAATGGCTTCAAGTACCATTATCTGTATATGTTTGGACCCAGGTCGGAATATATGGTCAGTTGCGTTCTAGTACCTGCAGAGAATCGATCTTTTTATCGAGCGTAGTGGTTTCCTCACCTTAATCACTTATCGCGACTAAATAGCTGGCTTGTCAACGTTTTGCGTCACTTCAACGATTTCGCAGATGGAAGCAGGGGTGTAATAACCCTTTCAAACAGATCGCAGTATGGAAGCAGGAGTGTAGTAGCCTTTTCAAATATATCGCAATATAGAAGCAGGAGTATAATCGCCCTTTCAAACATTTCACAATAAGGAAGCAGGAATGTAATCGACTTTTCAAACATATCGCAATTTGGAGGCAGGAGTATATTCACCCTTTCAAATATATCGTAACATGGAAGCTGGGGGATATCACAATATAGAAGCAGGAGTGCTATCAACCTTTTATATATCGTGGAACGATTTGTTGATTGAACTCGAGCATCACTTGCACAGCAATTCCCGCGCGTTACCACCATTCCAAGTCTGTCCCTGTCACCGAATGTCACCACTATACCAAGTCTGCCCCCGCCATCAAATAAATAAAATATTCATAGAATGGCATCAAAACAGAAAACATAACAGAAGACAATTATCCTTACAAATAAATGCTAACACTTATTGGAAACTCATAAATGTCAGAATGAAAGTTAATTACATCAATAAATACAGTATGTACACGGTACAATAAGGACTCTATAACGGACAGTCTTCACATGTATATTGCCAATGTAAGAGTCATGGTAGATAATAACAAGTGATTAGTATCAATCCAGTTCTTTATTCTTTGTATCTTTCGATACATCAGTTATATACAATATACATACATACATATATATACAATATTTACAATGTTAATAGCATGTGGAGAGTGAGCAAATGCAATACTAAACCAATTATACATGTATAAGACTGTCAGCAATCACTGTACCATTAATTTTGAATATACTGATTTCTAAGCAGTGACGCTTTATGCAAAACCTTTCCCAGGTTATTTAAGTCTTTAACATTATGTACACTAAGCAGTTGTACCAATCTGAAACACTGCTTCGTCTGTAGTAGTATTTTTTTTAGTGTCGATCGCACATGTATACACGTTTTAGGTATAGGAATTCTCAATATTCGATATTAATGAGTATTGGTACTATAATAGAAATATTTACCTACAGTTCATTGACATCCAGGATAACGACTGATGAAACACTGTAGTAATGTTTTTGAAAATATCTAGGAAAATAATTCGTAGCATTAATGCACACACACACACACAAACACGCGCACGCAAGTACGCGCGCAAAGACATGCTATCACCAAGGATACATTAAGCAAATCAATGAATTACAAGAATTCTAATTGTAATGTCTACATCACTAAAATAATGTTTCAGTTTGCAAATTGCAACAAGGAAACAAGGTACCTTGGCGTAGAAACAAAAGGCACTTTACCCATAATCTATATTGCGCAAACCGGGGATTCACCGGGGACCCTTCGCCGTTATGCTAGGCGTGTAACCATCACATCGAGTCTGTCCTGTTAATATTTTGGGGGAAGCTACGAGTTAAATATGATTCTTGTGTTAACAAAATACTAGAAAGGCACGCCCGACGGAAGCAGCATGAACACAGAGACTTGTGATATAAGTTACTTTCTCTGCCATATAGTTGCTGCTTATAATAAAAGTGACATTTTCAGTGAAATGGAATTTCCATTGGAGAAGGGTCCTTATGATGGACCTGATTTGACAAAAACAAGATGTGTTTGTGAAATACGAATGCCCTCAGCGGCAACAAAGTCCAAATAAGGCAAATTTTGAAATGTAGGTCAAAGGGAACAGTCAAGGCCACGAAGACCTTGATAATTTGAAAAGGCTTTATAGTTGAGTATGCTCAACTAGAAAATCTTTATTTCAAATATGAAATCTTGATCTCTCACGGTTCAAAAGTTACGGGAAACAAGGCAAAATTTGAAATGTGGGTCAAAGGTTACGGTCAAGGTCACCATGTCAATGAGCTTGGTGTAATATGAAAGGGCTTTATCAGTGGAATGTGCATGTCAGATATGAAGCCTGTATCTCTCACGGTTCAAAAGTTAGGGCGAAAGTTAATCTTTTTTTTTTTGTCACAGACAGACAGACACACAGACAGGCCAAAAACTAGATGCCCCGGAATTTCATTCCGGGTGCATAAAAAACCGCTGATTAGACCGATAAAATTCCTACCGTTTCATCATCGAACTATACAGAAACATCAAATATAGTTTGCCTCTCTAATTTCCATACTTTCTGCACCAAAGATAACAGGCATGTTATATAAAAGTGCAATGTGACCACTAGGGAAACGAACTTAATTCTGCCATCGTGTAGAGACCAGCTGTTTATATCAATAATATATCGTATTTCTATACAATTTGTTACCATTGCCTTAATTTTATGTCCATTTAGAAATGATTTTTTTTTCAAATCAAATAAGTATCAAAATACGAGGCTTTAATTCATTGTTTTCAAAGTAAAATCCCTACAGACCTGAATTTCAAGTCGGCAATATGAGTAAGATTGTTGCAAACTTCAACAACAACAGCAAGCGTTTAATTTTACTACGTGAAATCAACCTGTAAATCAAAGGTTAAAATTCTATATGATCCTAACTTGAGATAATCTATCAAGTTTTACATAAAAATCCACACATCTTCTTCCCCTCCCCCGAGGAATGTGAAATAATGAATATAGCGTGATAAACAGACTAAATATCGCATTTCATTCACCCAAAAGTCTGCTTATATTCTCTGCTGTATCATTGAGAAGTAGCACGCCAATAGCGAAATGAACTAACGACTTTAAAGTAAATTTTTCATCTCTTTTAATTTCCTCTTTGAATTGTCAATAAATTGTCGGTGTTCAGTGTAGCAGCAATGATATGGCTTTAGCGCTCACACGATACAATAGGAGCCTCATTCCAGGATTTCACCCGGATTACTTCTCTCCATAAATCATGGAACGCAGTAGTAATTATGGCAACGTTCAATACATCTTTCTTTATCGCAGGAAAAACAGTGCTCTTGAAAAGAGCCTATCTTCATACGGACATCAAGGACCGACCGTGTGCATGTAGGATCGAAAATTATAGTCCGGGTGAAATGACATGTATCTAATCACTAATAGGCATCCGTCAAATGGAATATTAATCTGCTATTCCCACAGGAATCTATCGGAAATAAACATAATGCCAGCTTACGGATACTCCAGGATGCTAATGTATTAAGCCTTATGTCTGTCCAAGAAAAAAATCAGAATTTTTTGTCACCGATTGATCAAATTATAGTGGCAGCTGCAGGGAATCAAAGGCACCAGAGGGGAGTAGTTATCAGCACCGAGGATTAAACCCTTTAATTGACGATGTTGTTCAAGTGATAGCATGGTTTCCATGACAACTTTTGTGCACAAGACCTTGCTTTTCCTTGCAAAGTCGTGCCAATCGTGATTTAGTTTTGCAAAACTTATGAAAATATCGCCATTATCTGTTCTTTAAATAGCAGATGAGTCACGGCAGCTCCTTGAGTCGGTCCGTTATTGCGAATCTCGTTGCCACGAAATGATTGCAAGATGCTAATGTGCTTTATAAATCTACTGAAAAATATTGAATAGAAAGTTATCAATTACGAAGCTGTCTCGCGACATAAAATGAATATCACTGATCAATGAACCCTAATAACCTAAATGTAAATGAAAACTGTAGATCAATTTTGGCGACAGTGGACAAGAAATCCGAGACAATGTAATATCATTAGTTCTGGGTAAGCAAAATTCCTCCCTTTTGTTCACGAACACAGACTGACTAATAACTGTCAATATTTGTTATTGCAAAGATTTTTTTTAAATAAGTGTCGAAAATATCTTTCTTTTTCGTTTATTATTTGAAGCCACACCAAAATTATTTCATTTGCATGATGATAGCAGCTATATAATACATTGTCTAAGATACGAAACAATGCAAGAGAACCACCACCAGAAGCAGGAAACACCACCAGAAGTAGGAACCACCACCAGAGGCAGTGAAGATTCTAACGTGCTATCTTATACCTTAACACGGAATGTAAGTCATATCGTCTTATTGGAAGGATAGATAGGAAGATGGAATATATCATTCAACAGTAGGGTTCTAACGTATAGAAATCCAGTGCACAATATCTCTGTATATTTTATATAAAATATCGAGTTATTAAATCGAGCAATCACAATTAAATATGGAATCTAGAATTCAAAACAACGGAAGTTAATCCATATACCCTAAACCTTCATTCCCCTCCTCATTAACGATTTGATCGATGAACAAAATGAAAACGGATCTGATAAAACAACTCATTCGAAATTTCAAATTCCGCATGTGCTGCTTGAAATATCAGATATCGGTAATTCAGTTGTCAAATAGATAATCCATCATTTACAACCTGGAATTAGCTCTAATCCGAGCGGGTAACGGATATGGCCGCGACGTCGCCACTCTATACGTTAAAAATGTTCCCATTTAGAGTACAAATATCCACCGCATGTACTTGTATGTACTTTAAATGAAGGAAATATAAAATCCTCGTTCTTGGTATTAGGAGAAAGTTAACTGATAACACGAATTCCCAGTGTATTATAATCATTTATCCCACTTATAAAATTAATCTAGTCGAGAGTTTTGAGATTTTTCAAGTGAATTACAAGGAAATAGGATAACACAGGATCAATTTCCCAGTATTGTAAGTACAATGTACAAAAATATATCAAATTTATTATCCTCGATGTTATTTTCGTCGACTTACGATGAAATTAAGTTAATCTGTTCTCCCTTAAATTCGATTCTCGTGTTGCAATGCCTCGAATATACCTCAATAAGTAAATACATGTATTCTATTTATGCTGTTTAAATTTACAAGTGGTATAATCTTACTGTGATGAATAACTTCGTATGCAATCAAAAATCCAATTTTTTTCACCTGTTGTCCATACACAGATGAGAAATAAGTTGAAACACCCTTCGAACACGACCTAGATATCTGCACTATTTATAGACGGATGTGTTACGAGGTGAGCGCACTGTAGCGCGTCTCTCCGAACTCCCGCATCAGAAACTTTCTAATCCTGATTGCAATCTATCAATATTGCCTGATTGCCAAATATCTATCTAATCTTCGCTGAATAGCGAGATGAAACCATTAGCGTAGTGATGAAGGTTATTTGTTTTTTCGTCTCGCGTCAAAATTTAGATGTATGTCTGTGGAAACATCACGAGAAACCTCTTTATTTTTCTTCGTGTACCAAATCCAGAACGAGATATTGTTGTCATCAAATATGACAGAATTTTGGCAAATTCTTTGAAAGCATCATGTAGTAGGTCATTCGCTCTTTTTGAGTATGAAAAAAAAAGAAGCATATTCAAAATAGAAAAATGGTGAATTCCTTTAAAGGGTTCTACAATAAATTTGAATATGGAAAATAACAAACTGTACTGTTACAAAAAGGTGAATCAATTAAATCTTTTTGTAATTGTAAATGTTTCAGGATGAATCAGCTTGAATTGATGTAGCCGAGTGATGAACGTGTTGGATACGATACAGGATGAATGAGCTTACATGGCTCAAGTCGAATTGTGAGCGAGTCGGACATGTTCTGGAATGAATGAGGTTATGAGAGCGGCTGAGTAGTGTCAGACGCATTATAGGATGAACGACCTTACATGACTGTGTCCGAGTGGTGAGCGAATTGGACGCCTTATAGGATAAATCCGTTAACATGGTTGTTGCCTTGATGAGCCGGTTGGAAGCGTCATAGTATGACCCAGAGGGCCAGAACTGTCCTAATGGGACAAATATCCTTCTCACTTTCTTTTATGCACATCATTATACTGCGATCTTAGTACAAAGGTTCACTGAAATCGACTGAGTGGTTCTCCGGAGAGGTTGCGTACGACAATGGTCTGTTAGCGCATGCGGAGCGTAAATTAAATGATGAATGACCTTGCATGGATGTGGTCGAGTGTTGAACGAGTCCGAGCCGTAACTAGATCACTGACCTTAAATGGATGTGGCCTAGTGATGTCCGAGTCGGACGCGTTATAAGATGAATGACCTTGCAGGGCTATGGCCAAGTGATGATAAAGTCGTACACTTTCCTGCCAACACGGGTGTGGCTCAATGGCGAACAAGCCGGACGCGGTATAGGATGAATGACCTTACATGAGTGTGGCCGAGTGATGAACAAGTCGCATCCGATACAGAAGGAATGTTCTTATACGTCTGGAGCCGAGTGATAATAGAGTCGGAGGCGTTGTATGATGACTGAGCTCATATGGATTTGACTGATTTGTGAAAGAGTCGGTATATCAGTACCTATACCAAAGATTGGCTTATGACGATAGTGATCCTAGATTGCTGAAAACACCGAGTACCTGACAACAGGTTAAACAATATATGAATTTGACTCATAAATTACAATGGCGGTAAACATGATGAAAAAAACCCCAAACTGTATTTGTGAAATACGAATGCAAACGGTAGCAATTGTGTCCGTAAAAACCTATGTCAAATCCCAATGTCAAGGTGACAAGGTCAAAAGCTTGGTACCAACGGTAAGGTCTTGTCACGAAGAATACACATGAAAGCCTGTCACTTACCAATTAAAATATATGTTACACTAATGTTTAAAACATTTAGTAGATTATTATAATAATGTTTAAACATACTAAATGTTTTAAACATTAGTGTAACAGATATGCCCAATGTTAAAGTTTCTGAAATGTAAATCAAAGGTAATGATCAGTATCACGAAGTCCAAAATTATTGTACCGACGGAAAGGTCTTGTAACAAGCAATATGCAGGTGAAATATGAAAGTCCTACTTCTTACCATCCTAAATTTATAACCAATGTTAAAGTTTTTGAAATGACAAAAGAATATGCATGTGAAATATGAAAGCCCTGTCTCTTTCGATTCGAAAGTTATAACTAATGTTAAAGTTTTTTGCCACAAACAGACAGGCCAAGAACTAGAAGCTCCCGAATCTCTGATTCCGGGGGTATAAAAAAAATCAACCAAAATTGATCGAAGGCAATGTTATGTTTGTTCAACGTTATCTCTGAGCGACATGAACGCGGACATTGTTTCAAAAGTGGTAAGCGATACGAAAGGAAGGACTTAATACGTTACACTTTTGACTTAAATGTACGGCGGAAAAAGAGATGATGTCACCGTCTCGTACTCATCAAAGGAAAATAAACAGTGTAAAATTTCATTCCTGCGACATCAAGCTGACACCATATCTAAGCATATTGTTTTAAATCACCGCTAACCGAAGTGTAAAAACGCTCACTATCGCTCTGAAATAGAAACGAGATTTTCGAGCTACATAAATTGCAACATTTGTATGCACAAATATGCCTGACGTGATGGAATCGACAGAAAGGCTAAAATTCTTAGTGAAAAGTGTGTTGTAATGTTTTGACTGATCTTATCGAGGTTAAGATCATTATCCTTGCCACATTCACACCAACCCAAAACTATTCGTTTTTGATATTACATATAAAATATCAATAACCATGGAAAACCTCCGAATGATATCTATCCTAATTATATTTCATAATTATGCATTCGTTTCATCTTTCTATTTAACTAGCAATATCATTATGTAATGCAAAAATGACGGTGTAGTTCATAGCAATAGCCACATATATTGTATTCCTACTGTCTTTTTATGAACTTGATTTTGAATAATTATCATTTGCTCACTTTTAATCATTCAAGATTAAAGGTAAGAAAAGACACTACAGATGATAAACAGTAGATTAGATAAGCTGACTCGCTAACAGCGCTACTTGTGGACCGTATGAAAGGTATCAAATATATCTATCCAGCTGATGTCTGATTTCAAGCAAGGGAGAGAAGTGTTGTATGATACGACAAAGAACCCATCCAAGCAGGTGAATTACGACAAATACACATATTCAGACGACAGATGTGTATTAGAGGCTACACATATTTTACAAGCAGATGGCAACCTCGGCAGGTGTCTGTTATGGACAATCCACGACCTTAATCTCAAGACCGTTTATAAAGTAAAATCCGTGTAATGTACCTAGTTCACACTCCAGTCACATTTTTCAAGTGTTAATGACACCAGATTAGCCTCTTGTTCACAAAATATGACGCGTCTGAAAAACCTCACATTCACTTCAGTTTCCTCATCACGCGACGCACCGGTCATTTGAAAACGACACAACAGTGTACCTTTCGTTCACATTATGCGACGCATTTAGAAATACCCCGTTCCTATTATGAGACGCATTGATAAACGTTTAGAAACCCAATATTTAAACCTTTTGCGATGCGTACGGGTTAACCGCACGTTCACATTATGCAGTACCTTATGTGCCATGCATTTGTAAACCTAGTTGCAAAACTTTCGTAAACCTATCAATTCTTCTGTTGTAAATATCCATATATGTGTAGTACCATTTACCTTATTTAGTTAATACACGTAAATAGTGTCTATCTGTCTAAACTGATCCAATCTGCTAGTGGTTGTTACGAATATGGTCCTAGGACATATTTGTAATTTGGGAAATTAAAAAAGCCAACATTCTGTAAATTTTACGGTCGCTATAAAGACCGAGTTTGCACATATCAGAGACCATTCTCTGAACTGTTGACAGCCTAATATGATAGGAACTTTTTAAAACTGTTTGTACTTGAGTATTACAGTATCACACCATTTATACTGATCACTTACTGTTTAATGATTGTAACTGTGGCTATATCCCTAATACTAAATGTTACTATGAGTTAAATATATACCGGTAACGTTATGCTGGGTGTTAGCGACAGGCAATGCTTACTCCGTGACATCTGATCTCATTTTTTTTTGGTTCTTCCGAGGTTCGTCATTGCTCTTCTTTTGTATCAGCGACTGTTACGTCGTTCATCGATTAGTATCTTTTAACTATCACGCCCGTAAGAGCTGGTGGCTACCCTCCCCTTTTAGGGCCGATCACGAATCGATTTTTAAAAGGTTAGGAAAAGGAGCGAATTGTAAGTTTTGCCACCTCCCTACATTATGTGACGCATCAGTCAATCTCTTGACATAACAAAACTTTAGTTCCCAGTATGCGTCTCATAAGGTCAGTATATTTGCGACACATTTTCAAATTTATACACCCTTTTGTTCACATGCGACACGTAATCAACGTTTAACTCAAACGCGAAACAGCGGCCAATTTCTTGTTTACATTATGAAACACACGATGAAAATCTCTCATTCCAAACGTTTCATCCAAAGATCCCCCTCCCCCACGCACCACATCTAAGTCGCATCAGGTTTGTCATTCCTAGTGTTTCGGACCCTACGCAACTTCTCAGCCTCATTCATAGTTTTTGTCTACGAACTCAGTCAGAAGTTTGAATGATGAAATAAATGTATACCATTAAAGAGTTCATGCGTTTATCGACATAAACTTATATAAGATACTTAGCTAAACACGTTGTAATAAGACTCAAACTGTCAAATATCTCTCTAAACAGCCCTACGACTCGGGTACTTGACTGCCAGTTTATTTCGGAAAACAGTTATTTACTGCCAATACATTCGTGATATACAGTTATTGTTCCTATAATTGCACCTTGCCTATAGACTATGCGCGCTTGGCACTGGGTACACTCGAGACCCACATGAAAGGTAACGTGTGCGGTTCTCACCTGGACCACCTGCCCCATTACCTTGATCAATATTACATACATACCTATTTGATAAATATGGAATGCGCGAATCAGTGACAATTATCACCTGTCTTTAGTATGTGGAATGACAATAGTATCGCCGCTTCTCACTGTAGGACTAACCATTCATCTCCCTCATTCATACACATCAGGATATAATAAACCCACTATTCATGTTTATGATCAACCAGAAGATTCTATCTATATTATCTAGTATATTTCATTTAAACAGTCTGATGTTCAACATAACGTTTATGATCAACTAGGAGTCTCAGGCTATATTATCTACTTTGCTTCACTTAAACAATCTGCTACTTAGTATTATACCGAGCACACAACTAATATCTTTCTGAACTTTGCTCCATGTATGATAAATTACTCGGAGAAACGCTTTTGCAGGTGAAACCTTAAATTTAAAAATGAGACAACGTGCCGAGAAGTTAATTCTGTTTGACAAATACGACAAGGTTACGTGTACCTCCCACTGAAAAATCGACTTTTAGTGGGGGATCCTCACTCGAAATGTTCGTACATGTACTATATTTGTGTAGTTTTGCTGATGTGATTCTCAATACACTGTACTTTTATTTGAAACATAGTCCTTCCAGTTAATTAATTAAATATAAATCCGTAACAAAAAATTGTAAAACAATGGGAAAAGAAAAGCCACCAATACTTGTGGTTTCTTTTCTTCTTGTTTTAAATTCCAGGTTAAGACCTAACTGCCATATGTATATTTTCTGTTTCTGATTACACTATTTTCTTCCTTACGAAAAGTCAATAGTCCTTAATCTGGTCAAAGAGAGTTGACCTGGTCAACGTTCACTTGTAAATTCTTCACTCTGGACATTCGTTTGATCTAACAAGTCAAGAATTTGATGATTTTGACCAGTGGTCACTAACACTTGATAAACATTGAACTAAGGGTTACGGCAAAGGTCAGAACAGTGACCTTACATTAGGTCAAGATGTCCGAAATGAAATAAAGGATAGTCCAGTGTGTAATTTGACAGAATTTAACGACAATACACATTTGAAAGAATTTCTACTAGGAGGTCAGCCTTTCTAAAAGTGTTTCAACATCTCAATTATAAAACTATCCGGTGGTCAGTTTACTGACCTCGAATCTGTCCACTTTCCTCATCCTCTCGTAACCCCTTCACAGTATCCGCAGCATGCCATCAGCGATAAAACAGTGGCACTTCCACTGAGTTTGAATTGCTGACAGTTGCAGGAATTGATTTAGTGTTTAATTTACAAGGGGAGATAATCTATTCTGACACTTGACTGTGTCACTATTGAACTTCTCCTACCCATGTGTTACATCTAACAAGTCATGAATGAGTCCCGGCGAGAGTCGTCCAGCGGTCAGAGGCTCGCCTGGTCACGGCCAACATTCACCTTGTACGACACAGTCCCTTAATATAGATTTAATCACCTGCTCACGGCGGCTATGACACTGGATTGAAGGAATTATGCAATTGAATTTGTCGGTTTGCTCCGAGGAAAGGGAGGGGTGTTACTACACTACATGCGCTATTTGTTCCAACCATATGGAACACACGTACTTAAGGTTTTTTGACACAGGATCAACTAGAACAACTTTGTCGCTCATTTGATCACGTAAGCACGAAATAGATTCCGATCTCAGACCAAAGGCCCGAAATCGATAGTTACATCGACACAGATTCTTCTATTTTCATTGTCACCTCTCAAAAGCAAAGACAAAGAGATACACATGTACATCATCTTCGCAAGCCAAGGCTTCGTTTCGTTTTACTGCACTGAACGAAGCCTTGGCTTGCGAAGATGCATGTACATAGTATTGTTATTTCCTAACTTTAAAAAATAAACGTGGTCAAGTTATGTGTCCACTTTTATGTATTCACCATGTGCGTAGCAGTTCAGCGACCGTCAATAACATTGTTAGCAAACGAAGACTCTAGGTTTGATTTCGACCAGGTCACCAGATTTGACTTTCAGGCTTTAAAAATAATTGATATCGATGATCAGCCCTTACCAACCCTCCCTGAACAACACATTTGTTGACACGCTTTATAAATATTACGCAAGAGGAGACGACAACCCTATTCGTTTCAGTCCCCTACTTCAAACTCCTAGCTATTCTTATTTGGAGTTACTTCTCAGTGAATGTCCAAAGCATTCAAATGATTAAAACTTGATTTCTTGCTGAATTGCCGTCCCCCACATTCCCCTGACTGCTTTTAGTAAAAAATAATAATGATTCTTACACTTACAACTTATGAAAGGTATCTTAAGCACACGTAGAGAATGTTGTCTATTTCTATAAACTTCCAACAGAATGAAGCATAAATATCAAGACCTTGGGCTGAATGAATTAGAGCAAGGGGGAAGCGTCGACATAGGCAGCAATGCAGCCAATATGTCGCTTTTTAAATGTATAAAACTGGCACAGTACACCACACCTAGTGGGGTCCCATCATCTGAACGTGACGTAAGATATGAGTTGTGAATTGTATATGAAATTGTGACATCTGGTGAAAATAGAGCTAAATACATATTTTTTACGACATGTAATTATTTCACGATAATGACGGCTTCTACCAGATGCATAGCCTTAAGTGTAGAGCTTTAAGCAAAGTGAAATGTGTCAATGTGCGCTTGGACATAAAAGTCTAGTCTTTAATGATGAACAGAAAACCAATAACTACCTACGAATGGTGCTTGAATCTACCATCCCTGGTGCTAGAGTCATGTACGTCATCATGAAATGCATTGGTTAATAAAAATGGAAGAGATCTAGCAAAGTATTACCGAAGTTTAGGGATATTGCGTATTACACTAGAAATAACTACGATACAAACTGGTAAATAATGCATTGAGGTGCAGAAAAATCCATTGAATTAACATAGGATGTTATTGTGTGCTAGAAAAGGGAATAATCAAGGCTTGTGTTACGGTCGATAACTCTAACAGCAAATATGTTATCATATTTTGTACTATTAATACAAACAATTTACGCAATGAGCGATAACGAAGCATCGGTTATCTCAACAGATAATCGTAAATGATCAAATCTTTCTTGGAAATTTTCAACCTCATTATAAATCTTACTCAAGTCTGCGAATTGTGAAATTCGATCCTCATGTGTTATCTCTCGGTTCCCTTGCAAGCTTAATATTCGATTTCTTGCATAATCTGCAGTAATTCTATGATTATGGATGGGTCATTATGCAGAGACCCTTCCCCTAGGGACAACGTCCGACGTGATGGGAGATAAGGACTTGCTAAGGTTCATTAGCTACAAGAAAACGTTTTTTACGCTACTGGTCTTCTTTACAACATAGCTTATTCGCTTTTCTTCGTATTGTCTGAATTAAAGATTTATGTGTTTAAAGTTGGTTATGCTATCATGAAGACAAACATGTTTTCAAGGCCTGTCAAACAGTCAGGTGAAGAAGACTGATCACGGAAACGCTTATATGGGGTTTTGTTATTCGTGCGGAAAACACAAGAAAACATACGCAAAGGTGAAAAGTTTTAAAACACTCATTAAGAATACACGATGACTGTCATGAATCTGATATACATGTCAAAAACCAGGATATTTTGAATAGAAACTAAAATAAATATTGTGTAACCTACTGATTTTTAGACGAATTTCAGCACGGTTCGAACCACAGATCATCTTTGATGAGTTCGCTGATGGCCTCTTAACATCTGCTGCATGGTATGATTGCATTATCTGAAATAGCTATCAATAAATACGTCATGGGTGTACCATTAATATTTAGAATACCCGTACCCTATTAATGACAACAGTATGACATTGATTGCAACATACACACTATGGCATGGTACACGACATCACCGTTATTGATCAGGGTAACCGAACAGTATCGCCATATTTCTGTCTACAGTATAATTGTATTTATCTATGTTCATATCAACGATTAAATCAAAGTTTGCCATGAAGCAGCAAAGACTCGGAGTAACAATGCTTCTGACGCTAGCCATCGATTTTCTTATTTAATGATCGAAAATAGAAATAATTGCAATTTTGACCTTTGACCCTTGCCATTATTTGGTCTCGTGAGACATGCCCGATACATCGAGTTGGAAATGTTTCCATACGGACGGACGTGAGAATACCCTATTATTATGGTATAGTTCATTGTCAATGATAACATTGTCTATATTCATACGCAATCGAAGCGAAAGATTTCATATGAATTTTACATGCCTATCTACTACTAATAAAGTTATGTGGGTTTCTTTTCTAAACATCTCAATACACACTCAGATTCACTGCGAATAAAAAATTTTAATTCCTATAATTGTAGTCAAAATCTAATAACATTACAGTACCAATTATAATAAAAAGATTTTTGATGAATACCAAAAAGAACCTTCGCTTAAAAGCTCTTCGTTTCCTTGATGCAATTACAACAAATGGATTAAACCGATAGAGAGAAAATTTAACAAGACTTGCAGCATTTCCACTAATTATCTCCGGGCGACAACCCGCATTTTCTATGCAGCAAAATTACACTGCAGCTGCCACTGCGAGAGATTATGCAAATGCGAACCTCTTCAGATCGCACGGCTTCATTTTCTTGACAATAGACAGTATCCGTATCTCCCCAAGTCTCCACTATTTCACATTGTTGTCGCAGGGAGAAAAAAAAAGAGTCGTGACAGGTTGTTCATTACCATTGAATAATCACTTGACTCATTCGCGCAAAACTCCTAACGAGTCTATGACAGCGCTGAAGCTGAGAAATAGCGCTATAGCGCCGACGAATTTGGTTACCCTTAATGTTTGTTTACATGCCATCTATACATTTACAAATCTTCAAATAGGAAGTTTCGTTTCAATATGACCATATCATTCCGAGATACTAATTTATAGCAAGTAAAACGCATTAATATTGCCTGAAATATTAGAGTACTGATTTTAAAAAGATAAATAAAAACAAACTGGGACTCATCGTAAATCTCTCTGATGTTTTCATTCTTAGATGGAATTATAGACATACTAGGACGGCATAAAGTCACTGGTCAACTTCTGCAGTAAACCATCTTGCAAAAACTGGATGTTTATTGAGGTGTAAACTTCTCTTATAAAATTCAAATTTAGACTCGTAAATGTAAATAAATGACTTTTTACTGACGCAATGATTAATTATTTTACAAAAGTAATGTTATGTCGTCATTTACGTACGAAGGTGTTCTCAGGTCAGTAACGGCAAAAATCCGGTATAAGGACATAGAGTTTTCATCGCTGTGTGCCATACCAGACACTTTGCTTCATAAAATTTTATCTATGGAACGAATCCGGAGGCAGCGATGGACTTCATCAGTGAAGTTTCCGCGCTATCCACTACTCAAGCCACTGTGACTCTGGACCTCGACTAGGAGTGTAGAAATTAATACAGAAAAAGACTGAAATATTTCATAGATACGTCATCTCCTAACTTTCAGCTTTGAATTCGTGACTAAATATAAACAGTTAAGTTTAGTTTCAATTATTCATAATAAAAACGACAAAGAATTTATCATACGCTGTAAACGATATCTTTAAGATTGAAAAATTCAGTATTAATTTGATCTTACAAAAAATGATCATATCAACATTCATTTGCTTGCAATATTCTGAAGCGACGATATGGCTCATTAGTCATCCGATCTGGCTGATATACACAACCAAGTATCTGTTTAACATTAGTACTAAGGAAAAATAAATGCCTGTTATTGACCGGGTTCGATACAAACATTCAAGTTTGTTGTAAAACTAAGTTGATTTGTGCATACAAGTTTTTGTCGTCTTTCATCTTCATATACATGTACACATTAATAGTATATTTTTGAATTTGAACTGAATTATTTTTAGCTAAATGCATACAATTATCTCATGTCGATACGGAAATACAAGTTTAACAACATAGAAACCAGTTTAAATTTGGCTTAGTTTCCAATTCACCATACTCTAAGGTAATAACGAAGCACTTCATTAGTTTCTGCTTTTATAGATGTACAAAAACAACACCCGATGTGAATAGGTATTTTCATTCAAATTAAATGTTCCTAGCAATTAGGTTTCATTAAGCCTATTATTTTCCTTTATAGCAACTTTGCACCGATCTACCTAGGGAAGTTGTAGACTTGCCAAGGTCATGTGGTATAAACGGGTGGCAACAGAAAGTAATGGGCTCCTACCTGGAGCCGCTATGGACAGTGGTGTCAACAGATTACGTAGGTCCTTTGAATTTATACATAGGAATAGATACATACTTATGCTCCATATCTGTGACTTCTCAAGCACGGAAAACATTGACGTCGAAGAACCTGCGGTTTGGCATACATATGATATGCATAAAACCATTATTAAATTACATAATATGAAATCCACAACACACAATAATATCAATGTTAAGTACAGAAATTTAATTATAAGACATGGTTTCGTTGATTGAAAAGAAGTGTTGATGTTTATCTCGAGGAACTTGGGTATAAGCCGATCATAGACAACTATATTGCTGTTCGTGGTGTACAATGTTTAAATTAAGCTATACAACATGACAAGAGTGACATCCTTCTCGGTTCTGTAGATGTGACATTAAGCCGGATGTATTTAAGTGATATTCTTTCTTAAAAGATAATAAATTGAAATGAAAGTAAATGGTATTCTTTCTTAAATATTAAGCTGAGTAGCACCCTTTCTACACGTTCTACGTTATAATATCAAGTTAAGTTTAGCGATGCCCTCTCCAAGTTAAATTATTAACATAACTGAAGTGGTTTCCAATGGTACTGTCGTTTCCTGGCTTTTAATTTTGACTAAAGTAAGAAGATTACGTCATGTGTTTACTTCTGATGAGTCAAAATTAAAGTTAGGAAATGACAGTCTCTCTCGTAAAACATAGATTTAAGTTGGGTTGTTACTAAAATTCTAAAATTTTCTAAAATTATGACATAGCCTTGAAGGTGGCATGAATTTCTTTTGGATGTGACATTATTAAGATGGGTATAGCATTAAGAGCGGTAAGCCTTTAAGTGGTATCCTTTTACTGGAAACGTAGGACACAGGAGAACACAGACGTTGGTCTTCCTTTGACTACGATATGGTATGAACGCTACCCTTTACTTTTGCTGGACATGAAAATGGATTTAAGCAAGCACTTTCCTTTGACAGGTTTCTAATGGTATCATATGTTGGTAAACGAAATTCCATAAATACGTTCCCAGCCAATAACTGTCTTGATTTGAAAATCGTCCAGTTTCTGTTGTTGTTTTTGTTGTGATATCACATCCATGTCGGTGTATGAGCCAGATGTGGACTTCAGGGCTCCGTCTATGTGTTTTGAAGTGGTGTACTTACTGCTCTATGTAGCAAAAAATAGCATCAGATTTACCCTGAGTCATCTTCTGTAACATTTATAAAGTTATTTCTTCTCAAAATAAAACTTTTTATGGCCAATCAACCGTGCAAATGATCAAATCGCTCTTTACATTATTCTTCTGTTTTCAACATGCATTCAAATACTTATTAATGTGTTAACTGTTCAGTATATTTTGCTTTTTCGTATTTATACGTTAAACGTCTTTTGTGTACCTGTTTACACCTACAATGTGAGAATGAGTGCCACCTTAATGATAACACAGAAACCCGGTAGAGTAAACTGTTATTCACCACTTACAATAGGAACTTATCCCTCACTGTTTGTTCCGCTCTGTTGTGTGACCAACACACGTTGGCGTTCGAGCTTCAAAGCAAGATAATTTCATTTCGCATTAAAGGTATTTGAACCTGTTTCATTAAGTTGTTTGTTCGTCAGTCTACAAGAGTATAAAAGGGACTATCCAATGGCATGTTTTCTTAAAATTATAGTAAAGGCAATACGCAAAGTCAATACGAGGTTGATTTGAGTACATATACCTCGATCTGCAAACCTATACTCTTAAACGAACGTTTATACAAAATTAAGAATAAGATACGTCAAGAGACAAATTTCGGGACAGTGCGTGCAAAGGTCTTAAAGAGGTAGGGGCACTGGGAACCAGGACCCATCCTGAAACTTAACGAAATTAATTTTTCTTGCAATTCTATGTTGTAAAATAAATACTTTTACACCCCTGCCTTAATTTAATATCTCTTCTCCCCCCCCCCCCGAGAAAATTCCTGGAACGTATCATGAATAGCATTACCATTTTAGAAATGATTACATTCTAAAAATAAGTACTGGTATTTGTATTCATGTTTTCAATCGATACTGAAATACAACAAAAATGATTTCTTTTGGTATTTTCTGTTGCAAAAAAAGTAAAAATTACATTCAATGCCATCTTTCCCCTCCCCTTTCTCAAAATGTGTCTATGGAAAGTTCCCTCTTCGGTATAATTTCTGGATCCGAACCTAAAATATAATACAGCTTATCCTTCTTAAATTTTATTCAATATGCACGGTTAGAGATGAACATTTAATAAGTCTGAAATTATCTTATATCTCATTTTATCTTATACATTCTGCTGATGCGAAGAAAGTGTCAAACCTGACCGTTATGTCGACCAGAATTATTTTAATAATTCAGTAATGCAATAATTTTAGCCCAGTAAGTGTAAAACTATACAATTCTTCGTCCAATAATATCATGCGGATGAATATTTCATTGGGACTAATAACCTTCACCTGCAGATAATGGAAATCAATCCGCGTATTGACTCACACTCGCTTCTAGTGTATTGATACCTAAATGGACATCTGACGCGATACATTGGTGCATGTTTGACCACAATTAATTAGATGAGATACCCCTAAGAACAAGTCTTGACATTAGCTACAGATGGCCGAGCGCTCACAATGAGGCTACTATCGCAGATACCAAGCGCGCCATCTGCCACATACACGCCCAATACACCACCTTTTTTTTTCATTAGATAATTGAAACCGGGACATAATGATGCGAAAAGATCAATTCATCGGGATATGACACGAGAACGCCAATTATACAAACACATAATCTGATGCGCAATGACTGAAAGGTCAACTGTACCGTTTACAAACAATTTCTGAAAATATCTTTCGCTGTTGTTCTTTTCCAAACTTCGATGTTACCGTTACGTCATGTTCAAGACAAAAGATGCAATTAATTGTGACTACATACTCTTGTGTATAAATACTGTCAACACATGACACGATACGACTTTGCACTTTCCTTATGCAATAACCGTCGGCGACCTTGGGTTAGTCTCGTCATTCATGGCTCGTAATGAATTATTAACATTCGACGTATTAATTATATGGCACTAATTAATACATAGAGTAATATCAGTCAGACCATGGCAACGCAAATAATAGCCATTAAATGCAATTAATTAAGAAATATTATACATGATGAGTGAATCTGGGTGCTTAGTGTAATAAGAGATGGTCGTTCAAGGCTTCCAGCATCTATCTTCATCAAGTCGTACTAATTACCCATCGCCATGATCGATTCGCTAGGAATCCAAACTGTATTGCTAAACATAAGTATTCACTATTCATAAACATGTCACCGTGCACCTAGAGAAAGCTCAATTAACAATCATATAATTCATTATCTAAGTTATAGTCTGGATCGTTATTTAAAGCATTAGTATATACGTGCATGTGCTCTAAATGGATAAATTATCAGTGAGGTGTTAAAATTTTTAATATTATTTTACATACATTACATTAAAACAAATTCTATATGTTATAATGAAGGACTCATATCAGACGGGAATATCATTATTATTATCATTTTCTTTTTTGTGTGTGTATTCTGACAATTAAGCAAATGCCATTTCAATATAAAGAGGGTTTCCGTCCTTGGGACGCTATACTGAAGAGAGATGTCGCTTTACTTTCAGTATAGTTCATGAACCGTCTGAAGTACCTTCCCCTCCACACATTATCATCACAAAGCCTTATACTGATAATTCACAAAGCCTCGAGAAAAAGCTGAATAGACAATAATAGTAGAATGCATTGTGTTCACCTAAACAGACAGTGAGAGGATGCACCATTTGTCAAGGAATCTGGTCGCGTTAAGGGGAAATGAACCTTTGTCCTAGATCCATACCTTTCCCTTACTTCCACACTGTTCCCCATGTTCAAAGGCAGGTGCTCTGAAATCCTTGTTAAGTAGAGCGCCTTTGATGTGTTAGGGTGTGTGTGTGACGACAAAAGTTAAAAAGGTGGTCACTAGACTGATTTAGATTTCTGAGGACGGTAAATCCTAGACCCCTTCGAATTCTTTGCAATGAGAATCGTTGGTTAGATGTGGAAATCGTTCACATAAAATTAGGCACGACAGATGGCCAATACCAAGAAGAATCTGTTTATCGACCGCATAAAAATGTCACCAGAAAATATCTCTTCCGACTCCTTTTTTTTTTTAAATCGATCAAATTCTAGTATATCGGGCTATATATATTTCTCCAACTGTATAACTTCAACATAGTTTGTGTTTGAAGGAAAATTTATTTCATCAAAATGCATTGATAGGCCTCACTGACTTCGATAATCCTACACCTATGGTGGATACCAAAGCTTCTACCGGATTTCCTTGACGTATACACCACAAAAGTGAAGAGTTACTAGTTGTTCTTTTCATAGGACTTCTTGACCATTTCTGTTCATTTATCCTAAGCTTTTATTTAAACTGACCGTGTTATCGGTCTGTCCAGGTGTATGTTGAGTGGAATTGAATTTCCGGTTGTAAATGCCTGTGTGAGGGGTAAAAAGTTTAGTAGGACCCCACCAGGGGTATTATGTTTATTTACACAGAAAACCCACATATCAAGCCGGCAGAGAGTCGTAAAGATCCACTTTTCACAAAAAGCATGGCCAGGTTAAGTTTGAATAAATATTTCAAATAAATGAAAGGTAAATCAAGTAATTTCCCAGGTCTCTTCGCAATCAGTGCCATGAAGGAGGGCTTTTAGTTTTTATTATACCACACACAGCATTCCTTCCATGATAATACAAGAAATATTTGTCAATATTGAAGAATTAAGAAAAGTATGTAAAATAGCTTACGATGATCAAGCATTTTGGATAAACTGATAGTCGAGTTTGCAATTTTGTTATCAACAATATTGCTGCCGTTCTGTTTTGTTTTGTTTCTTTGTGTTTTTTTTTTTCTCAATTTCTCAATAAACGCATATCACATCCTGGAAGCATTGACTCTTCGTCCCTTCACCCATCATAATTACAGATCACCTATCAAGGCCACTGACCGTCCATGCATATTGGCGCCAAATGGGAAATACGACACTCACAACAACTGCATTCAGTTTATAGACCTAAGTAGATAAATGCTCAGTAAATCTTATTCTTCATTTTAAAGCTCTTCAAAATCGTGTGATGTTTGTAAAATTCATAAAGCCTAGATTGGCGTTGTTTGCACTGAAAGACACAATAATAAATTCTAAGTCAACAACGTAAGTGATTTACGAAGGGTGTTTAGACATTAAAACCTAGCATTTCGCTAGCAGAAATAAAAATCTCGAGATAGTGAGGGAAAAAAATGAATTGACTAGGTTTCTGGCGCAGAATTTGTATTTTATATATATAGTTTTTTAAATTTGTTTTTCTCTTTTTAAGGTCCAATTATTATGCACTTATCAAGCAGAAAAGGTATTTCGCTTTCCTTCACTTTTATTTATTTATTTATTTATTTATTCATTCATTCATTCATTCATTCATTCATTCATTCATTCATTCATTCATTCATTCATTTCATTTTTTTTCGGGAAGGGAAGATGATGGTGAAGCATATCCAAATTTTGACCATCAAGTCTCGCCAAAAACCATTTTATCAGCTTTCACGCATAGCTACATGTCATCTTCAAACATCAGTCCTAATCTGTTTGTAATCCTGTTGAAGTCGGAATATCATCATCCCTGTCCAAGATTTGTCAAACCGTATCTTGCGGCCGCTTGATAAAGATAACAACCACCATGGTAATTTATTTGGTACCCGACTTCTTATATATAAACAGTGGAAATTCATCATCGATATAAATGTGATGAACAGTGATGTAACAAATATCTAGTTCTATGACTTTTAATTTTGACAAATTAAAGTGATCACATGACTACTACTAAGCTCGCTCAAGTTCTTTTTCTTTCAACGTGTTTGCTTTTATGCCGATATTTGAAAATTATGTAAATGTTGTGGGAATCAAAAAACATTTTAGGTCATTTTTTTTTCGTCATTGCCATCCCTAGACGATCCGCCCCTGAAATAGAAGGAATAGCGTTGACAATATACCAGCAAAAGGACGAATGGGTGATGTACACCCAAGTATTTAAAGTCACAGCATTCACTCAAGTGCTCTAAAGTATGAAAAGCAACGTCATTCTGAACCTTTTCCAATAAGCTGAAGTTGCAAGACCAGAAAAGTCTTGGCAGGAGAGAAACATAACGAATTCCCTGTTAAATGAACTATCTATTATGATAACAAAACAGATCAGTTTGTTTAATCTAAAGCCATCAAATGTTGTGTTATTCCAAGATTCTCTAATCTAGTTTGTCAATATTGTGCTTGAAGTTTTAGGGGTGTAAAGTTGCCCTTGTAATCTATTGAAGTAGTCACGATGACAGCGTACCTTTAATTGCTATCTATACATTAGGTGTCAGCTGGAGCTACGGAGAACGTTACATAATGTGGCGATAAACGGCTTCAGATTCGATTATAGGTTAAACAGATATTCATTAAGTTGCTACAAAGTCACGTAGCGATACAATGGTCATTCAATACCATACGCTGGTCATCTCAACACCAGGTCACAGGATGTGGAGGTCAGTCATTAACAGTGACATGCCGTTCCTCTTCAACAAATTACAAAACTAACTTACCGGACGTAGAAATCTTCTTACAAAATTCTTTTAATATATTTCTTGCATTATAATTTTCATTTTTATCTTTTGATTGCATTCGTTTGGAATTGTAACGAGAATTCTACCTGACTTTACAATGTGTCGGATAGTGAAGAACAGATTTAACAGATCAGAAATTATTCGGATTGCTGTCGTGACGTCATTTTCAGTGTTTCAAATGTCTACCTGCTGATTTAGTCTTCTCATCGGCAACAGCTACGGACCATTTAATTATCCAGTCTCATTTACACCGGGCTTCATTCACATGTATATGTCGTTTAATCGTGTACATCTGTATCAATATTAAACATCTTTATAGAAATGTACATCAGTTAACAACATATAGTGCCATTTCCAAACCCTCAAATTTAAATAATTTAAAGTGAGCACATTTCAAAATTTTAACTAGAAAACTCCAAAAGAAACAAACAGCAAAGTGGTACACTGTCTCTCTCAAGAGAACAAATATTCATACAATTTCGTAGTCTTTGAGACCTTGACTCTGGAAGTATAACCCTGGACAAGGATCATAGTTCAATCTTGTATTTTTGTGTGGATTTTGAAACCGATTGAGGGAGTATGGACGGCAATTTGGTAATCTGTAACAATATCTGTAAAACACGGTGCAAATTTTACAGTATATAGCAATTGTATTTATCTGATAAAGAAGTTTTTTATTAAACTTTTTAACTCCATGGGCAGACGTAGTGAATCCTAACTTCATCAGCGAAAAATACAGTAATCTAAAACCGAAAGTTTGGAAATGACGTTAGTAACAGACGTTATCAAAGCATAACATTGTCGCAAATGGAAAATCTAGGTATCTCAAAATAAATTCGAGTTTGACTATTTGAATTTGAACCTGCGAACATTTCTAAAATCAATAAAATTGAGTTTTTTGAAGATATTTTCATTTCTTGGTAGATATTCATGTCGTGCAACACCATCATTTTGCATCGAATGAAGTAATCAGAGACTTTATTATTACCCAATGAGTCGTGTCTGGTGTCAACTATATCTATAGCAACATTCGATATTTGTAACATGATATGTGCTAGGGAAGCTGTGAGGAAACATTTCGGATTACATGTCCCTATAACGCGCAGAAATCAAATTTGTCGACAACATTAAATTAAAGTGCTACATCATCACAAACCGGGCACAACGCGTGAGTGCTATTCCACATTAAAACAGGTGGAGTCTATACACATTCACACCCGACCAAAGGTGAAAGTAGTGTATTCAAATTTCGGCGATTGTTCAAACGTTTTGTATGTATCGAAGTCATCTGCCGACATCGCGTCAGCTGCGACAACGAACACAAAAGAAGCCCGACCTGTTTTATGGCGGAACAAATCATTTCCTTTTTAATAGAATCATTTTTAAAAAGCGTGTTTATCCATTGGCTCCGTATCGTGTGTCCAAAATGTTTAAATCTTAACAAAAATTCGGAAGGAAACAGATGTGAGCGTTCTCATTACTTGGTAAAGTCGATATATATTCGCCCAGTCTGACGGTTCTTTCATGATTAAATACAATCGAGTGTCCTTCGTCAAACGTTTCATAATCTCCCATTATTTACTTTCGAACTAGTCCCGTTCTTTTCAGCCCAAACACCGGCATTATCAATACCCTCTTTACATAATTCTATATCAAATAATTGTTATAATTTTCCTGTCTCTACAAAATCTACCAAAATATACACCATTGATTTTTTATAATAATACGAAGCTTTTTTGATGAATCAATCTCGGGCAAACATCGAGATGGAATGATATTAACATGGCATAATGCGATAACTCCTGTCGAGGGTTTGATAGGAAAATAAAGTTGATCGCTTCAGGAGACTCGAAAACTTTGGGCCCCTTTGTGACAGTATTACTACCTTCTCAATACCATAATGGGTAGTTACAATGATTACCAAATCGGAAACTGTTATTAATTCAATTAAAGCCGGTCTCGATCTTTAACAATATTTTAATTTTTTGAAAGTTTATAATTTCGAGATCGAGATCCACGCCAATTAGGACAATATTATGATGTTTTCCATTAAGAATCAATCGTTCGACTTTACTAATTAGATATACACCTATTTGTTTATAACGCAATAATCATAATTCATGTCATAGAAGTCTACAAATCCTAACTACAGAATGTAATAAAAACCTTCTATATATTTAATCTAATTAAATTCAACTGTAACATGAGGTAAACAATATCGACACGATATTACGAAGATTGTGTCATTACATATTCAACCTTTGTAAAAGTGTGAACATTAACAATAATAATATTGTTTAGTGGAATTAATAATGTACAAATAAGGAACAAGACGAGACGATAATATATAACATAGAGAGGTCTTTACACATGAAATCGGCCATGTGTCTGGCGTGTTCGGTTTCTGTGGGTGTTTATACGTAACTAAATATTTCCATTACCATTCTTGTCTTCAACGCAAAGAAAGTAAAAAAAAAAAATTCTTATTGTCTGCTTTGTGCAAATGAACAAATTCCAACAAACAGCGTGACGCTGCCTCTGATTGAAACATCATAAAATAATACAAGAAACAATGTCAAAGAAAAACTAGAATTTTAATGTCTCGGTGCGATACAATGTTCAAAGGCATTACTCTATCAAAAATTTCCGGGACACACCCATATTCGAACTAACCTGCATTTCCCCTTGATACATCTATAAACCCAATATCAATTTAATCCATCAAACATTCAAAGAGAAAATGAGCAGAAACTGAATGATGACGAAATGACGGAATGACGGAACAGGGTAACACTATATGCCCCGACCATTTCATGGTATGAAAATAAAGAACAACAAGCAACCGCCCCATCCACGTTCCCACATTTCGCACTTAAATTAATTTCTGTCTATACATACCAGCGATAGCTCAGATACTCTCATTTTGGGATGTGGTGACATTTTTGCCGATTCTTTATTGACGGAATGAATTATATTGATTTATAATAATATATTACACAATTACATGTAATACTCACATTTACACATATGTAATGAGGATACCTACGTTTAACCCCGAATTTATGACGTCATATTTCGGCTATCACCACAATTTAACACAGAGCTGGATTTTATCTTATTCTACATTCTTTATCAGAAAAAATGAATATACTGTTACGGTGCTTGCATGAAAATTTCAAAATCATCTAAGTTTAGTCTGAACAAAAACAAGTTAAAAAGGAAGAGGAAGCGGAAATGATTTTTTTGACTTGTGTTCATTGTATCTATTCAGGTTCTGGACAATTCATGAGAAACTGGTTGCTGCCACGGTGAATCACTTGATGGTTCACCTACGGTGTAAATCAATGTTTATAAACAACTAAGAAGTGCATACAGGTAAACAGCTGCATGGGAAACACTTCGGTCAGTGCGTAAAAATTAACACACCTTCTTAGCGAAGTGTGTAGAAAGTGTAATCATTTACATTAGGTACAAGTAAATTAAGCAGTAGGTGACATAACAACATTTTAATCACCCACTTGAAGGAGACCTTCGTACAGGGAAGATCAACAACGCGCAGTACTGTTATACTAACTGCGGGATTAAATTACATACTCGGGAAGTACTCTGAATGCTCCTTCGGTCTTTCCTTGTGAAAATTATTTCCTGGTAAAATGAAATACATTCCGCTTATTATTTGACCATAATGTTTTCCTTACTGAATTTAGTGTAATGACTTGGTATTTCATTTTAACAGAGCATCAGAGTTTTCAGTTACCGGAAATCTGTAGTTTTCAAAGGTCTAAATAGGACATTTTTGGTAGATTGGCTTTTGTGAATGCGATCCAAGTTCGATTCCCGGAATGCGTTACGAGGTTGGCGACCTCTCCTTCCTATCGCGATATATCAGGGGAAAAAAGAATAAAATGCAAACGCCATAATAAACCAAACTAGAATACAATATCGCAAAATAATAAGGAAAAGTGACTGTATGAAAGAATCATACGTCTTCTAAAATTTCTGTTTCAAATATGCATTTAATAAAATCAAACGAATCTCAGCCCTTTTAATGGACTCTTGATTTCGATAGAAAACTCTCGTTGCAAAAAAAAATATTCTGTACCTCGTTGGGTTACAAGCGAGGGAAAACTGAGCTTTCGTTAAATCCCTCGGGCTACTTATTCTAAACCATTTTTGGTGTTAATAGAACATTTCCAATTGCGCTAGCAAGCGGAGTAACGATAATGGCAGATGGTCCCTTACCATAAACATTACACAGGTAATTCTAAAAGGCAATTTTCTCAAATTACAACAATTAAGAGACTATGCGAGTCAATCAATATCTCTTAGTGAATATTTTAAGACTAAAACACAACTTTCTGATTGAATTTTCTACATAACAAAAACTCATTTTTCTTTGGCAAAATAGAGATGCCCAGAAATCAAATCTGAACAGCATGGCATCGTTGCG
Source organism: Pteria penguin (assembly GCA_035048485.1). Classification (NCBI taxonomy): domain Eukaryota; kingdom Metazoa; phylum Mollusca; class Bivalvia; order Pterioida; family Pteriidae; genus Pteria; species Pteria penguin. The sequence goes on along the minus strand of CM068580.1, from coordinate 81,150,494 downwards.
CTTTACCAAACCCGCACTTTAGATGAAAGCCAGCATTAGGTTTATGACTAAATTGGTATACACGGAGCATGATCAATACTGATCCAAGAGCGATAACTGCTACCTTTTAACAAATGAGATTTGGGAGAAAGACGACCGTCATGCATATTCTAATTGAACACGTGCTAGACACATAGACTGCAGCAGTAAATTAGTCTATTCTATTTCTTATTTACAAATTAAAAAGTTCTATAAATGACAAATATTTTACGTAATTCAATTATATAAATACCTACATACCGTTTAACCTTAACCCTGTTTACAGTTTTACTCTTCAAATCTTTACCTAGATCTGGACGGGAAAAATGACAATAGTACACGTATATTAAAAAGACAGACAATATATACAGTTTTTGTAAAATCGTACTTAAGTCGAGCGTAAAGTGCATCGATTCATTTTGAAGTACATTTGACATTTAAAAGAACTAAATAATAATAATAATAATAATAATAATAACAACAATAATAAATAAATAAAATAAAATACGAAAAAAATAATAAAAATAGATAAATTAATTAAAAATTCCCGGCATTAATGTCTTAGTTACGGTACGGTCTGCTATTCACTTAACATCTATACGATTATTTTCAACTGAATGAAAATAGAGCATCGTTAACATTATACATTATACGCCCGCCCTGGCATCAGGGGCCACATTCCATGTACTCTATAAGTCGAACTCTTTCATATGACATCATCTTTTATCCCATCCATTTGTCTCTCCTGTCCTATGAAATATTACAATTTACAAGAATAAAATTGAACTATTCATAATGACAACAGGTGATCACGGCTGCAGCCGCCTACTATCAACGGTCTTAATTTCTGAAATGGCAAAAAGCCTGTATGTCACGATTTGAAATTTGGTTGACATAGATGGAAATATTTACTCTAACCGTTCTTCTTTAATCATCTGGAAACAATAATTGTAGTGGAAGGGCATGTAGATTTAACCCAGCTATGTAAGGCGGAAGAATAATGAGAAGAGGCCATGAGACATCGACATTGATCATAACTAAGACCTGATAAATAACCTTGACATATGCCATGTCAATTAATCATATTGTAGTTTTGTAATTACTACCACCCGGTAAATTCAAAATTTAAAATATGATACACTACTCATTCCTCAAAAATCCAGGTCACTATGACAATCTATTTTAAAGTTAAAGCCTTAAATCTTCGGCGACGAGGAATAAGAGGGACTAGTTATTCCAATGTCCTTTCTCTTGATTTTTGGGGGGAGGGGGGAGATAGCAAACCAAACCATGTACTCTTGTCATGAAGAAAGATAATGCAATTTTAAAGCTGACACAAAAACAGAGCAATTATTGAAAGAGGGAAACATACTTCATATTTTAGGTTTGAACAGAAATAATAGATGGAGCGACACTCAATGCGACAAGAGCGCCGATCACAACATGTTAAGTTTGTCATGGAGATGTGTATTTCATACGCTTTGATGCGATTAGACGGGATTAGCACCACAGAAGTGACTTTGCATATCATTTCCGTCGAAATGAACTGATATTGAACTTATGAATGTAGCCCTAACACAAAAACCACGTTTCAATCCATCCACTGACACGAGGCGGTTTAAGCATTTACATTGTATCTATTACAAATACAGCTAAAGAAATATTCTAGAAGTCATCAAGTAAATGGTATATGACTGGACAAGTTATACAAGAAAGGATACCAAGCACGTTGTTGTTTCCTTGTAATAAAAGTGCGTAGTGGTGTACTCATGGGTATTTTCATACATACATGTGTGTACAAGAGAAAACGACAAAGGCACGGAATATTTTCCTATAAATTCAGCTCTTGCATATCAACAAAGCCTTTCTTGGTTCTTGCGAGGAATATGACATGAAATATTCAAAATGTGGATACAGCAAATGAAACTAGAATTGTCCTAACGGGACAAATACCCCCCGCGGCAACAAAATTCAAAATAGGACATAGAAATATATATATGACCAATATTTAAGTTTTGAAGAAGAAGGTGTAGGTCAAGGGAGTTGTGTAAATTCTTCTTGTATCAGTGTACAGGACTTGTCATACAGAATACACACATGTAAAATGGACGCCCTATCTCTCTATGACTATATTTTACCGTCAAAGTTGAAGTTTTTCCAAAAAAAGTCAAATGTCAAGGCCAAGGTCACAAGGTCTAAATGCTGGTACCGACTGCAAGGTCTTGCCACAAGGAATACGCATATATAGTATGAAGGTCCCATCTCTTTTCTTTCAAAAGTTATGGCTAAATGTAAAATTTTTGAAAAGTAGGTCAAACATCAAGACCAAGGTCACAAAGTCGAATATGTTGGTATCGACAGAAAGGTCTTGCCACAAGAAATACACATGTGTAGTATGAAGGTCCCATTTCTTTTCTTTTAAAAGTTATGACTAAGGTTAAAGTTTTTAAAAGGTAAGTCAAATTTCAAGCCCAAGGTCACAAGGTCAAAATTTTGGTACCAAAAGAAAGGTCTTGCCATAAGGAATATACATGTGTAGTATGAATACCCAGTCTCTTTTGGTTCAAAAGTTATGGCTAAGGTTAAAGTTTTTAAAAAGTAAGTCAAATGTCAAGGCCAAGGTCACATGTTCAAAAATTTTAGTACCAAAAGAAAGATCTTGCCACAAAGAATATACATGTGTAGTATGAATACAAGGTCTCTTTTGGTTCAAAAGTTATAGCTAAGGTTAAAGTTTTTAAAAAGTAGGTCAAATGTCATGGCCAATGTCACAAGGTCAAAAATTTTGGTACCAAAAGAAAGGTCTTACCACATGAAATATACATGTGTAGTATGAATACTCAGTCCTTTTTGGTTACAAAGTTATGGCTAAGGTTTAAATTTTTAAAAAGTAAGTCAAATGTCAAGGCCAACATCACAAGGTCAAAAATTTTAGTACCAAAAGAAAGGCCTTGCCACAAGGAATATACATGTGTAGTATGAATATCAAGTCTCTTTTAGTTAAAAAGTTATAGCAAAGGTTAAAGTTTTTAAATAGTAGGTCAAATGTCAAGGCCAAGGTCACAACGTCAAAAATTTTGGTACCAAAGGAATATACATGTGTAGTATGAATACCCAGTCTCTTTTCGTTCTAAAGTTATGGCTAAGGTTAAAGTTTTTAAAAAGTAGGTCAAATGTCAAGGCCAAGGTCACAACTTCAAAAATTTTGGTACCAAAAGAAAAGTCTTGCCACAAGGAATATATATGTGTAGTATGAATATCCAGTCTCTTTTGGTTCAAAAGTTATGGTCAAGGTTAAAGTTTTCTGGACAGACAGACTTTGTTTGCCGGGGATATAAAAAAAGTTAGAGATTGGAATCGACTTCATGACAGGTTCCCAACCAGACAAATACGAAAATCAAATTATACATGTTAACATGTTTGCTTGTCGATTTTCTAAAGTATTTCCCTGCATCCATGAAACAGACCAACCAGAGAGGATACCATTAATTGCCGTCGTCTACGGTGACATGGGGCATAGGATTTTACTGTCTTACCTTGAAAGACCGGATTCCGACGTGCCAACGTCTACAGTAAATGGGCATCGGATTTTACTGTCTTATCCGAAAAACAGGACTCCAACGTACCATCGTCTACGGTGACATGGGGCATCGGATTTTACTGTCTTACCCGTAAGACAGGAGTCCGACGTGCTATCGTCTACGGTGACATGAGGCATCGGATTTTATTCTCTTACCCGAAAGACAGGACTCCGACGTGCCATCGTCTACGATGACATGGGGCATCGGATTTTACTGTCTTACCCGAAAGACAGGACTCCGACGTGCCATCATCTACGGTGACATGGGACATCGAATTTTAGTGTCTTATCCGAAAGACAGGACTCCGATGTGTCATCGTCTATGGTGACATGGGGCATCGTATTTTATTGTCTTACTCGAAAGAGAGGACTCCGACGTGCCATCATCTACGGTGACATGGGACATCGGATTTTACTGTCTTACCCGAAAGACAGAACTCCGACGGGCCATCGGTGGGCCTCGAAACTCTCGGTCACAAACCAAGCACCTTACCGATGGAGCTTCGCAACTTTTACAGACAATATGAGACAGACGTCACAGAAATACTCCACTGCATGGCACTAACAATGCCACCAAGTATTTTAGGACTTTTCGAAATTAACTACGGTTCAAGACCTATATAAGTTTTGTAATGTATTTCGATTTTTCTTTTTCCTACATCGAAATAAATGTGTACTCACCATATTCAAAGTATGCTGCCCATGCATGTTTCGTTACTTGTTTACAAAAATAATCCAAAGCAAATTCACATGACATGAATGAAACATCTGAAAAAGAGGATGACAAATGTAATTTTATACCATGAATTAGAACCATATCACTAAACCAATAACATGTCCCCTCGACAACTAATTTAGATCATAAAAGATGTTAAATGTCTACTGACGTCATAAAACATAAAATCTAATAAAACGAATACAATGTGGATTCATACTATATACATTCCACTACTATATGACGAAACCGTCTTCAGATGACATAGTATGTAGCTGTTATTATTGTTTTTAAAAATCGCAATAACATGTTGCTTGATCAATATTTCTAAGTCACCGTAACCGTCTTGTAGACATCTGCTGAAAAGTAATCATAACCGTCTCCTAGACCTCCGCAGTGTCATATAACTATATGCTAGATATCTACTAATAAATCAACATATTCGTCTCGTAGACACCGTACTGATAAATCAACATCACGACCTCCTTGGCATCAAGCTGATAACTCACAGTAACAGTCTCCTCACCTTCTAAACAAGAGGCCCAAGTGGGCCTATATCGCTCACCTGAGTACCTAGATTATCAGTCATGCATGAAGGAAGAATTCATTTATTTTTGCATTAATGTGACTAAGTCAACACAGATGTTGAAAATATGTCAAATTTTATTTCAGGCTAGAATAAAAAACAACACTTTTTTGCACATCCATTCAGGTGATTTTGATATTAAGCATTTCCTTTGTCTCTGCAAGAAGTCATTCAGGGCAACAAGTTAGTCATTTTCTTTAGGTGGGGCCTTTTGTTGACTGATTTCAAGTCTGGGTCATGAACAACAATTGTTTCAAATATTGTCCAGATCTAACTTAAAATTGCCTAATTTCATATGTTGAGTGTTGAGAAACATCTAAAAACTTATTTAGATGTGTAAAGAAATGAAAAAAAAATTTTTGACCACAGCTGGATTTGAACCGCTACTCTCCATATTTCAATTACCAAGTGGTATATGTACTATTGTGAGAACTGCTTTTTAGACATGGTGGCATTATCTGTTAACCAATTTGGATGAAATTTACCAAATTGATAGAGGACTTTTAGTACTTCATGTATTCCATGTTTCATTAAAATCTTTCATGTGGTATAACAGCAGAAGTGAAAAATGTGATTAAATTGTTCCTATACACCCTCATTTGGAAGTCTTAAAAAATTAATAGAAAATCCAAAAATTGAGATATTGACAAAATTCTTTCAAAGTAACAATCCTTACCATAATTATGATCACAATAGTCCATAAGAAATCATCATTATCAATTAACTAGGAAATATGACACTTTTTTCTGCATTGAATCACCAAGTCCAAAGAAATGTCGAAAAAAATTCTAAAATTTGATTTTGGAAGGGAACCAAAATGACAATACATCTTCACTCATCCCTCTAGATCATTTCTATGCATTCTGTTTGTCTCTGTATAAAGCCCGTATGAAAAAGAATATTGTTAAACGAGGGAACTCTTTTGTGACCTACTCTTGACTATGGTGGCGCCACCTGTAAAGAGGTCTGGACGAAAACAACAGAATTTGAAGAGGATCATAAGTGACTTATTTCTACCAAGATTTATTAACCTCCTTCAAACAGTTTTGTAGAAAAAGTTGAAAATGTGAAAAATGGCCAAAACACCCCCCCCCCCTTTTTTTTTTTGGAAGTCTTAAACGTAAAATTCCTAATTTCATATGTTGAGTGTTGAGAAACATCTAAAAACTTATTTAGATGTGTAAAAAAAAAAAAAAAATTTTTTTGACCACAGCTGGATTTGAACCGCTACTCTCCATATTTCAATTACCAAGTGGTATATGTACCATTGTGAGACCTACTTTTAGACATGGTGGCATTATCTGTTAACCAATTTGGATGATCCGCACAAAAAACAAAACCTTTGAAAAGGACTATGAGTACTTGCATCCTACCCAGTTTTACCACAATCCTTCAAGTTGTTCTGTAGATCAAGTTGAAGATATGAAAAATTGTCCCCCCCCCCCCCCCCCTTTTCTTGGAAGTCTTAAAAAATTCATAAAAAATTCAAAAATCGAGATATTGAAAAAATTCCTTCACACCAGCATTCCTTACCATAGAAATGATTAAATGAAACCAAATGAATGCATCAATGTTTACTAAAAGAAAATAATAACTCTTTAATGCATTAAAATAACAAAGTCCAAAATAAAAATGAAAAAACGTCAAAAATTTGATTTCGGAATGGAACCAAAAATATCAACACTTCTTCCCATATGCCTCTAAATCATTCCTATGCAGTCGGTTTGTCGCTGTATGCACCCGATCTGAATAAGAAGTTTGTCAAAGGAGGGTACCCTCTGTGACCTACTTTTGTCTGTGGTGGTGCCATCTGTTCATGGATCCTGACAAAGATGACCACATTTGTTGGGGACCTTGAGTATTTGATGCATGCCAAGTTTCATTGAATTCCAGCAAGTGGTTCCGAAGAAAAAGTTCAAACTGTGAAATGTTTACACCAATTATCCCACCCCCCTTTTTCTTGAAAGTCTTAAAAAATTCATAAAAAATCCAAAACATAAAATATTGAAAAATTTTCTTCGCAGTAGTATTTCTTACCATCAAAATGATCAAATTACACCAAATTAATGCATCAATGTTCACTAAAAGAAAAAAATACCTCTTTTCTGCATTAAAACTACCAAGTACAAAAAAACGTCAAAAATTTGATTTCGGAACGGAACCAAAAATAACAACACTTCTTCGCACATCCCTCTAGATCATTCCTATGCATTCGGTTTGTCTCTGTATGCCCCCGGTCTGAAGAAGAAGTTTGTCAAAGGAGGGTACCCTCTTTGACCTACTTTTGCCTGTGGTGGCGCCACCTGTTGATGAATCCGGACGAAAAACAACAACACTTGTAGGGGACCATGAGTACTACATGCTTATCAAGTTTCATCAAATTCTGTTCAGTGGTTCTGGAGAAGAAGTCGAAAATGTGAAAAGTTAACGACGGACGACGGACGACAGACGACGGACGGTGATTGATCACAATAGCTCACTTGAGCCTTTGGCTCAGGTGAGCTAAAAATACGAAGGTGTAACCGTACTAAGGACTGATACGTCACTGTGACAGTACACTATCTCGTAAGTCATGGTAACAGTACACTAGTCATATGATAAGCCACAATAAAAATACTTGCACGTCTGAAGTCACCATATCAGTACATTCAAACACCAGATAAGTCACCATCACATCTGATAAGTCACTGTAGTAGCACACTTGGCATCTGATAAATCACAGTTACACTTCACTAGACATATAGGTCACCTTAACAGTACACTAGAAATTTGATAAGTTACTGTAACCGTACACTAGATATATGATAAGTCATCATAACAGTACACTAGACATCTGACAAGTCATCATAACAATACACTAGACATATGATAAGTCACTATAGCAGTTCCAGTTCACCTGACATCTTATAAGTCACCGCAACATTATACTGGACATCTGATAAGTCACTGTAGCCTACACCTGACATCTGATAAGTATCAGTAACATTACACTAGACATCTGATATGTCACCGCTGAAGTTCATCTGATATCTGACAAGTCAAAGCAACATTACACAGACATCTGATAAGTCACTGTAGCCTACACCTGACAAGTCACTGCAACATCACACTAAACATCTGATATGTCATCGTTGCAGTTCAACTGTTATCTGGTAAGTCACAACAAACATTACACTAGACATCTGGTAAGTCACAGCAAACATTACACTAAACATCTGGTGAGTCACAACAACATTGCACTAAACATATGATAAGTCACCGCAACATTACACTAGACATCTGGTGAGTCACAACAACATTGCACTAAACATATGATAAGTCACCACAACATTACACTAGACATCTGGTGAGTCACAACAACATTGCACTAAACATCTGATAAGTCACTGCAAACATTACACTAAACATCTGGTGAGTCACAACAACATTGCACTAAACATATGATAAGTCACCGCAACATTACACTAGACATCTGGTGAGTCACAACAACATTACACTACACATCTGATAAGTCACTGCAATATTACGATAGACATCTGGTAAGTCACATCAACATTAAATTAGACATCTGTCAAGTCACCGCAACATTACACTAGACATCTGGTAAGTCACAACAACATTACACTACACATCTGATAAGTCACTGCAATATTACGATAGACATCTGGTAAGTCACATCAACATTAAATTAGACATCTGACAAGTCACCGAAACATTACACTAGACATCTGATAAGTCACATCAACATTACACTAGACATCTGATATGTCACCGTTGCAGTTCACCTGATATCTTGTAAGTCACAGCAACATTACACTAGACATCTAGGTCATTGATTGTAGTCTACACCTGACATCTGATACGTCACTGTTTACTTAACAATTCCTGGTAAGTCACCGTAACCGTACACTTGACATCTTATGGGAAGTGACCATATCACATAACCATGAAGTAAGACACCGTAACCGCCTACAAGACTTCCACTAGTAAGCCATAGACATCTGTATCCTAAGTCAGTATCAGCGTCTTTCAGCGTCTTCCACACATCTACTGATAAGTCATCGTTACATAGTCCAGACATACAATAAAAGTATCCCTTTAGCAATATACGCATAGTCATCGTATAGACATCATAGACATAGACAGTTCTGAGGATCGGAAATGCATGTATGAATGCATATATATATAAAACAAGGGACCTCTATACTTTCTGGTTTAATACTAAACGAAAGCGCATGGATCTATATATTTATATATATATATATATATATATATATATATATATATATATATATATATTAGCACAAGAAGGCAACAAACGACACTAAAATACAAAAATTATGGTCAAATTTTGAGGCGATCTGCCCCTTCTTCAGGACAAAACAATATAAACAAGAGGCCAAAATGGGCCTATATCGCTCACCTGAGTACAAATTGCTTATTTATGATAAAATGACAGCTCATTTCAGTAGAAAATTTTGCTTTTTTCTACAAGACTTTCAATAAGGTTTAGTGATATTTTGTGCAGTCGTTTTGAAGAAGTCCAAAATGTGTCAACCAATCAGAGCCAATGGCGGCCATCTTGGATTACAGATCGGCACTAAAAATACAACCTTGGTAGAGGACCTCGGGTACTTACTTCCTATGAGGTTTGGTGAAATTCTGTGTAGCGGTTCTTGAGAAGACCAAAATGTGTCAACCAATCAGAGCCAATGGCGGCCATCTTAAATTACGGATGGGCACGAAAAACACAAATTTGGTAGAGGACCTTGAGTACTTACTTCCTATAAGGTTTGGTGGAATTTTGTGCAGCGCTTCTGGAGAAGAAGTCGAAAATGTGTTAACCAATCAGAGCCACGAGGGCACGAAAAACACAAACTTGGTAGAGGACCTTGAGTAGTAACTTCCTTTGAGGTTTGGTGAAATTCTGTGCAGCGGCTCTGGAGAAGAGGTTGAAAATGTGTCAACCAATCAAAGCCAATGGCGGACATCATGGATTACCGATCGGCACAAAAAACACAAACTTTGTAGAGGACCTCAAGTAGTTACTTCTTATGAGGTTTGGTGAAATTCTGTGCTGCGCTTCTGGGGAAGAAGTCGAAAATGTGTCAACCAATCAGAGCCAATGGTGGCCATCTTGGATTACGGATGGGCACGAAAAACACAAACTTGGTAGAAGACCTTGAGTACTTACTTCCTATGAGATTTGGTGAAATTCTGTGAATCCGTTCTGGAGAAGAAGTCGAAAATGTGTCAACCAATCAGAGCCAATGGCAGCCATCTTGAATTACGGATGGGCACGAAAAACATAAACCTGGTAGAGGATCTTGAGTAGTAATTTCCTATGAGATTTGGTGAAATTCTGTGCAGCGATTCTGGAGAAGAAGTCAAAAATGCATCAAACAAATAAGAGCCAATGGCGGCCATCTTGAATTACGGATGGGCACGAAAAACACAAACTTGGTAGAGGACCTTGAGTACTTACTTCCTATGAGGTTTGGTGAAATTCTGTGCAACGGTTCTGGAGAAGAAATCAAAAATGCATCAAACAAATAAGACCCAATGGCGGCCATCTTGAATTACGGATGGGCACGAAAAACACAAATTTGGTAGAGGAACTTGAGTACTTACTTCCTATGAGGTTTGGTGAAATTCTGTCCAGCGCTTCTGGAGAAAAAAGTCGAAAATGTGTCAACCAATCAGAGCCAATGGTGGCCATCTTGGATTACGGATGGGCACGAAAAACACAAACTTTGTAGAGGACCTCAAGTAGTTACTTCCTATGAGGTTTGGTGAAATTCTGTGCAGGGCTTTTGGAGAAGAAGTCCAAAATATGTCAACCAATCAGAGCCAATGGCGGCCATCTTGGATTGCGGCTCGGCATGAAAAACACAACCTTGGTAGAGGACCTCAAGTACTTACTTCCTATGAGGTTTGGTGAAATTCTGTGCAGCGCTTCTGGAGAAGAAGTCGAAAATGAGTCAACCAATTAAAGCCAATGGCAGCCATCTTGGATTACGGATGGGCACGAAAAACACAAAATTGGTAGAGGACATTGAGTTCTTACTTCCTATGAGGTTTGGTGGAATTCTGTGCAGCGCTTCTGGAGAAGAAGTCGAAAATGTAGGAAAGCTAACGACGGACGGACGACAGAAGACTATTGATCACAATAGCTCACTTGACCCTTTGGCTTTGAAAACTACATGAATAGAAATATGAAAAAAGAAAGCTATATATATACAAAGCACTATTCTAATTATGCGGTGATGTCGGCCGTCAGCTACTTTTTATTTGTTAGCGACTAGCGTTGACCCACGGTTGATCCGACATTTTTGAATAGTGAACGTTGTTGTTATATTTCCTACTTGTGCTTTTATATATATATATATATATATAAAAAAATAGACAGAGAGAGAGAGAGAGAGAGAGAGAGCTCAGTAGCAAGTGATACCCTGTTATGTGCATGTACAACTTTCGTATTATACGTGTTTAGAAAAACTTTAAAGAAATGCGCACGAGACTTACCATGCCCGTTCGTCCCGCCCCAAGGGACCAGACACCTAGTTTGACATCCAGGTGCATTTCTAATAACACTCTCATATTAAACATATAGATTGAAATGCTATAAAACAAGAGGCCCAAATGGGCCTATATCGCTCACCTGAACAGCTAGATGATCAAGTTGAAGATATGAAAAATTGTCCCCCCCCCCCCCCCCCTTTTTTTGGAAGTCTTAAAAAATTCATAAAAAATTCAAAAATCGAGATATTGAAAAAATTCCTTCGCACAAGCATTCCTTACCATAGAAATGATTAAATGAAACCAAATGAATGCATCAATGTTTACTAAAAGAAAATAATAACTCTTTAATGCATTAAAATAACAAAGTCCAAAATAAAAATGAAAAAAGGTCAAAAATTTGATTTCAGAATGGAACCAAAAATATCAACACTTCTTCCCATATGCCTTTAAATCATTCCTATGCAGTCGGTTTGTCGCTGTATGCACCCGATCTGAATAAGAAGTTTGTCAAAGGAGGGTACCCTCTGTGACCTACTTTTGTCTGTGGTGGTGCCACCTGTTCATGGATCCTGACAAAGATGACCACATTTGTCGGGGACCTTGAGTATCTGATGCATGCCAAGTTTCATTGAATTCCAGCAAGTGGTTCCGAAGAAAAAGTTCAAACTGTGAAATGTTTACACCAATTATCCCACCCCCCTTTTTCTTGAAAGTCTTAAAAAATTCATAAAAAATCCAAAACATAAAATATTGAAAAATTTTCTTCGCAGTAGTATTTCTTACCATCAAAATGATCAAATTAAACCAAATTAATGCATCAATGTTTACTAATAGAAAAAAATACCTCTTTTCTGCATTAAAACTACCAAGTACAAAAAAACGTCAAAAAACGTCAAAAATTTGATTTCGGAACGGAACCAAAAATAATAACACTTCTTCACACATCCCTCTAGATCATTCCTATGCATTCGGTTTGTCTCTGTATGCCCCCGGTCTGAAGAAGTTTGTCAAAGGAGGGTACCCTCTTTGACCTACTTTTGCCTGTGGTGGCGCCACCTGTTGATGAATCCGGACGAAAAACAACAACACTTGTAGGGGACCATGAGTACTACATGCTTATCAAGTTTCATCAAATTCTGTTCAGTGGTTCTGGAGAAGAAGTCGAAAATGTGAAAAGTTAACGACGGACGACGGACGACAGACGACGGACGACGGACGGTGATTGATCACAATAGCTCACTTGAGCCTTTGGCTCAGGTGAGCTAAAAAGTATGAGAAAACTGACATTGAAGTAAGTTTCACTGATTTTTTATATGCTACATCTACACAAACTGAGATTACCTCACGTGGGTGGACCATAAATTCAACTGATATATCTCTTTCTCATGAATTACGTATAAACACTAAGTCTATTCAAAAACTATCACTAAAAATTGTGAACTATACATTCATTGAAAGTTTTGTTTCAGTTAAGGGACGTTATTCCGGAACACAACTCACTCTCCTAACATAATGCATCATAGTATCAGAACAAGCTTACAGTCACTGAGTGTTGCATGCTACACTCGTTTCAAGTCGTAATCGGTGTGTTTGGGGCTAATGTCTTAATTGGTTGCAACACACAGTAGTGAGCCAGCAACCACTACCATATTATTTTTGGTAGGTAAATTAGTTTAGATACGGTATTGAAGAAGGTTTAACTACAATTATTATCCGGAAACCCATAATCTATTTTTATTAAGTGACCTAAATAACTGACCTTCAGACCCAAACACAATTCCACACTAGAAATGTTCATAAACTAATACATGTATTATATGATTATGAATTATCAACTAAATTGGTCATTCCTAACTCAAGTTATCATCTGGAAACCCAAAAATCTGGTTTTAGCAACAGTGACCTACATATTTCACTTTTTTGACCCCAAACACTCTCCCCATCAAGCACCTTTTATAAACTATCACTGTGTGAAGTTTCATCAATATTGTCCTATCCAAGTCAAGCAATCATCTGGAAATCCAAAAATCTGTTTTAGCGATAGTGACCTACAAAATATGACCTTTTGATCCCGAACACAATCCCATGCAAGCATTCTTCATAAACTAAATAGTCTATCACTATGTGAAGTTTCATCAATATAGGCCCATCCAAACTCAAGTTATTATCTAGAAACCATCCGGACAGACAGACAATGACAAACACTATAGACCCCTCCGGTTTCACCGGCAGGGGACTAATAATCATAGTAATAAACATAGCAAACCCCCCCCCCAATAAAAAATTTCTAAGGGGCGTAATAACGGACGGACAATGTTAACATTATGTAACCAGCAGTTATAAACAGAGGTATAAAACGTTCTATTCACACATGTTAGACATATTCTCGATGGCAAATTAATTCGAGTGAAAATACAGCATCGTTCCACGTGCTATCTCATACTTCAGGCATAATGATAATATAATGGCGCTTGTATAGATGTAGCGATTATTTGTTGTACTATCTCATACATGTTTCAATAATGACTTTATCAATAATGGCATCCGAAGTAGTGTCAGTAAATCGACAAAAGCTAGCTAATTGTTACATAATGTAAACTAAATTAAACGTACTCCAATATTCCTACTGTTCCTAATTAATGCGTTTGCTAACTCAAAATTATGTATCAATGCTTTACTGAGGCTGCACAAAGTATATTGTTTAAAAATCAAAATGATGAATATCCAACCAAACAGAGAATGGTCATTATATAACTTTATCTGGAAACAAAAGTCGATTAACACGCCCCCTGACCAGGAGGACAGTGTCTAAACATCTTATCTTGGTTACGTATCATTTGGTTAACTCGGGAATCATTTTGGCATACAAAATTGCGAGATTCTCTCATACTTTCCAAAGAAATCTCATTAAATCTACCAGTTTGAGGGAATTAACGCTATGAATTGTATTGAAAATATTGTTCATAGCAGCCAGAAATATCTCTGTTAACTAAATGAAACTGTAAAATTACGCTCCACTTTTGAGGCACAGGCATGGTGCATTCTACGGACATGTTAAAAACTGAAACGCAAAGTTTACTTTTTATTTACTTTTTACATTTCTTTCGTGAAATTTAACAATTTAAGTGAGGGAAAGGTCTATCCAATAATTGCCTGGATCATCCCTGAAATCAACCTCGACAACTTCGCCGTTTGATTAGCAATATAAACATCGAGTTTATTTGTGTGCTTTGTTTATGTTGACGCCCCGTTCAAAAATATATAGAGACACATTCACATACAGTGTTACCATTTTCACTAATGGTAAGTAAGGAATATAAAAGTGCATCGTCGTCGACTAAACTTTCGTGCTAATTTACCAATATCATACTCATATATACCTGTGCCAATTTTGTAGTTAGCTATGTGCTAACTTTCAATCATTTTTTTTTAAAATGAAAATTAGAAAATTGTTGACACAAAATCCCAATTTTCATCATTTGTCCCAAATTTTCGCTAATAGTTTTCTCTCTCGTCATATGAATGAATTAAAGAAACATACATAGCAATAATCAAACATATTCGGAATAAATCCAAATCTAATTTTTAAAAAATCTGACGAAACCAAATTCATTACACGGTCAATTAAAAAGTAAGGGGAAGCTGGTCATAAGCATTGCTGTAACATAGCGTAGACAAGACGCTCGTGGTATCAAATGAACGTTATAGTCATTTGATCTATGAATTTTGTCAGGTTCGCATACAATTTCTTCTAACCGTGTTAGATCAGAGTAAGAAAAGCAACTGTTTCACATTATTAAATTACCTACTTCATTACAAAAGAAAGGTGTCTAGATTTGTTTAAACATATATATATATATATATATATATATATATATATATATATATATAATATATATATATATATATATATATATATATATATATATATATATATATATATATATATATATATGTATGTATGTATGTATGTATGTATTTTCAACAAAACACTTAATATCAAATAACCATGTAAACGCACAACGCAAAGACAATCACAAAATAAAAATTACTGGCGACGAAATGGGCGCATGAAATAACACGTTATCGAATACTAGGCAAAATGAAGGCAAAATGGGAAAAGCGAAATTAAATTTCATGCAGTACACGCGCAATCCATCATCTTCAACGGCCCATCTGCTACTGTTTTGTCCAAATTGTGTTTTACACGAGAGTCGCGTAATCACTTCGGATACCAGCAGCTAATCTGTCCATTTTGGGTCATCAAGTCGACTGGAATCTGCTGCAAAAGTTCATTATTCACACTAAACACAAAACATAACCAAGGTTTGGTCTCGTAAATATTTTTGAAATGCAGTCATATAAAGATCATTTTTATGGAAAAAGCGTGTTCGATTAAGCGACAGTGACAATAGATTGTATAATAGGGAATTAGTTAGATGATAGTTTTACGTGTTTTTAGCGTAAATTATTTTGAGTATGTCAAGCCCGATTTAATAAAATGACATGTCACTATGGAGACACATGTCATGTATTCATAGAATATAATCTTTAGCCACACGTGTCCTACTTATTAAAGGTCAGTGGAGTTTGTTTACACGAATTCGAGATAAATACTTATCAAACGACCGGCATCAACCAAAGAGAAATGGTTCAAAAGTATAAACTTCGATATGAACTCTTGGAGTACCACCACTGGAGCTGCCACACCCACCAATTGCTTAGAAAATGACACATTTACCCCTCTGGCACCTCAGACAAAGTTACCACATGGCCCTATTCTAATTGAGAGTTGAACCGATTCTGAAGACATCTTATTTTCCATTAGACAATTATATCGGGCACCTGGCTCTGATATGCAAATTACCTGCTGTCTGATTGGCTGATATTTTAGAAATAAAAAGAGAAATGAATTTATGAGTTATCATTTTACAGCTATGTCATTAATTTATTTACTTATTTACGTTTCATAAATACTATCAGATAGTTTAACTTGCCAATTTCATTTCTTTTTACTACAATCATTTCTTTCGTTTAAAAAAAGGGTCATATATTGATTAGTGTGAATGTTATCAAATTAGCAGCGGATCTGACACACAACACCGAACGTTGACAGTTTTGTAAACGAAGACAAATGGAGGCAATGTTTCAGCATAAAACCCCCATTAATCGTTCGCATTGTAACAGTACTAGGCAATAATAGGGGAAATAGCTTTTTTCATTCGCCGAGCAGCTGGCAAAATATCATGTGATCAATGATATTTTAATGAGAAGCAGCTATTGTAAACATTGCAACTATTTTATCTTTATAAACAACATATACGAGGAGACACACTTCTTTTCTGGGCAAAAATCGATGCCACGTGCGCTCCCATTTTAATATTGTACAGAAAATATTGTGGAATAAACTTTTAAATTGTAAGGTCAAATAAAAAGATCAAACGCCTATAGCTGGGAATATTACAAGGCGTAGAAATCAAAAGTCAATTCAGGCGATTTTTCATTAAGACGTTCTAGTACATTTAAGTCGAGTCTGTGTGTTATAATTCTCAGAGCTCTTTGGAGGGTCTTATCCTTTCAAAAAATTAAAAGAAAAATAATGATGAAATGTCTTGCAATAGTATAGAGAGTTAATGGCTTTACATGAACAGCTCTCCCCAGGGGATTTCGCCTGTCTGTTTCAACCATGCTCTAAGTCAATACACATCCAAGTGCAAAACATGAAACTCTATCCCACTTCAATTCCGATTCATTTCCTCCGACTTTTTTTATGGGGGAAATGAAAACTAGAAGCCATCTGGTCCCCGGATTAAATTTAACCGGCGGCACATCAGCCGCTACTTGACAAGTTCACAACGCCGAATAACTTCTAGGGAATTAAAGGTGCACTCGTATATTGTTGTATACACTCCCGAGACAAAACTCAGTATATCTGTATCTATAATGTATCGGGTTTCTATCATTATCAGTATATACAAGATATACATCTTTTCTCCAAGTTATATTGGTTTAACTGAAATGTAAGTTTTCTGATAAATAGAGCTGCATTTGATGGGTTTTAATTTGTCGATTGTAATTAAGTGTTTCGGAGATACGATATCGAGATAATCACCTCTCATCAGCAATAATTTCCAAACGCCTGTGTTTTACATGGCTATCGACCCCTTGCGCTGTATTTGACAGATCGGCCATGACAGTTACACTTTATCAGTGTAACACGAGACAAACAACTACTGCACTATCTATGCCATACACATGTCTTTTGTAAAGAAGCACTGCCTTCTGATATTGAGACACGAATGTCGTCTGCTTTTTGTACCTTAGACATCGGGCTTCTTTAGATCAGAATGGACTGAATGGTGCTGCCCTCTGGTGCAGAAACACGTGATTCATTCCGTGAGTAACAGAAATAACATATACCGATGCGCCACGGGACGACCAACCTAGCAAAACATACTTAGCTATCGGAGACGAGAGCTCTTATATTTTGAGTGAAGTTTTCCCAATGTATTACATCTAGCAAGACAAATGTGTCATGTCAGTTTGGGGAGTGACCCATTTTTCTGCTGATTCAGGTTGAACCACAGATACCTCTCCATCATGAAAAGACCCACATCCTGTAAGATAACCGGAGCGCCCCTGGCTTCTTGATGAAGTACATATGAAAGTAATAAAACCTTACATTAAACATATACTTACTTATTTTACTGTTTACCGAGTGTTACGACTTGAAAGCGTTTCTATTGAAACACATCTAACAAATGTTGTGATAAAATATTTAAGACGTTGAGAACTTGAGACTTCCTGTCCCTGAGGAAGATTTGTGGTTGTCACTATAGAATGAAAATTTGTGGAGGGTCCGAGGTGCTGTAATCACTTGTTTTCTAACTCGATCATACAGATTGGCGTTCAGATTATACCAATTCCATCAATTTTAGTTTATTATCAAGAAATCTATACTTAACGCGTCTCAGTATTCGATAATTCTTGTTTGTACATATGGACCAACTAACTTTATATCAGCCGTCATCTAAATAATGGGTCGAAGTATGCCCCACATTGGATATGTACTGGCTCCATGTGTATATGAAACAACCATTATATACAGACCCCCAGGTTAAACCAAAATAACTGATTACGATACAAGTGGATATCGACTGGTTTGATTATTGTCTCAGGTCAACTATACACAGGTTACAATACTGAATTAGACAAATGCAATTACCCGCGAAGATATGAAAAGCAGGAGTGACAAACGGACGAAGAAACAAAGATAACAAACAACTCTCTGTACAGACTTTTCGTCCCTTGTTCTCTTGAACAAGGAACGACACTTGTAGAGAATGAGACAAAGACTAGTGATGCCTTAATGCAGTGCGTCTCTCGACAATATAAAATTCTCTTACCAAGCAAAACCTACACAGTGGATTTCGAACACATTACTATACGAACCACTTTCAGTGGTCCAAAAATGTGTGTATTACGCAGTCAACTAGTGTTACACGTACATCGTTATGCGTATTATCAAAATTCTATGCGACATTCAAAGATCATAGAGTAAACAGAAACATATACAATACAAGAGATAAGGGGCTACATATCCTACATTCTTCGAAAGTGATCAATAAATAGGTTATCTCGTGTGGTAAACGCTCATTAAATATTATGTCACCTTACGAATGAGTTCCCTCGCTAACGGCTCTCGAGTTTCCCCACAAATTTTACAAAATGCCTCGGCGTTTACAAATGCTACAATACACCTTGAAAGTCTAATGTCCTCATAAAAGAAGAAATTTCTATTGTGGAGTGGATCAAATTGCAGGCTACACTTCAAAGGAAGGACATTCAAATGATCATTTAATGTATTGTTCGGCAAATGATCTGTGCGAGTCCTGATAAAATCGCTGATTAGACAGTTTTATTTTCAAGTTCAAATTTTGAATCTAGAATTGTTTTCTCGATGACTATAACAAATGGTTTGTTAAACACTGCGATAAAACTATTCCCAAATGTCGTACTTTCACAAATTATCTATATCACGAGGGTCCTTTATTTACGGAGGTCGAACCCGAAGATGATTTATGCAAATTTTGATGGGATCAGTATTTCGACCTGTCGCGTTCCAAGCGTATCAAACTTCAATAAATATACTATACAAAATCACTGAATGCATAATTGGCGTATATAATGGACGTAGATACAAATAAGCTAATTATTTACCGCACATTTGAAGAACTACGATGTTCTTACATTAATACGGCAAAAATATTGACAAAACCGATTAAAACATAGTTAAAGCTCTCTGATAAATTTGAAGAGATCTTATTTCAAGGAGATGGATTTTAGTTCAAGAGATATGGAGGTTAGACAAATGTCCAATCCCCGAAGAAGGAAATGACATCATTGTTGACTGATTTTACAAGAAATATCAGAATACACAACTATGTTTTAAATTTAAACATCCTATACATTGGTGGTATTGACGTAGGACGCAGTCATCCGACGGAAATAGAGAGAATTAGCCGTATTATACTACAGTGATCCCCTCGCGTAAGTCCTTACTACTTAACCCAGATAAGATAAAAGTCAGCACGGCTCTAAGGTGACATTGACAAATTATTGCAATAAGTACAAGATGTAGATATCATATTGGAGGTACCGTATTAAGCATTATCGAGCCAATACAACAGCGCCAAAAGAGAGAGGATTTATGTACTGATGACTTATCAATAGACAAACAAGGCAACAACATTTACGTTCGTTTGAACATCGTCTCCCGCTACAAATGTCACCGCCGCTGTCCTTTAATAAGCTGGATAGGTGACCACAAATATCCTACAGTGGACACTTCTATCTGCATCAAGAAGATAATTTAAAACATTGTACCTTAAACTGGACAACATGTACAAACAAAGTACCACTATGTATCTACGAAACTATATTAAGAATTTAACCCACTTGATATACACAAGGGCATCAACTTACGCATGGGGATAGCTACTCATATACGCATACTTGACGTAGTCTTATCATCGCGTTCAAGTTATTCAACAACTTTATTTGTTTGTATACGCTTTGGACATCTAATATAATATGCACTTCATGAGTCTACAATACAAAAGGTACCATAGCACACCGTGTAAATTCATTTATACAAAACAGAAAACGCAGATATTATTGAGAATATTTATAAAATAAAAATCAGTATTTTTGACGTATTTCTTGGCTGTATACGAATAAAAGAATAGATTTGGTAGAAACCAAAGTTGATGCCGCGAGCAAAAACTATTTTTGAAGAAATGAGTTACTAGAAATAATTGAAAACGCATACACCAAAATCGCACAACATACCCGATACTCGATATTGCATTCATTCTAATCATTCAGCCAGTGATTTACTCATTTTTTCAAATGCAATGTTCAGTAATAATTCAACAAAATAGAAGCGGCTCTGCCTAATGAAATTAAGTGGTGTGATGATATTTCTGTGACAATTTTTATATTGTCGGCTAATGATGATCATGTCCAAACCAAGACTATGATTTTAAACACCCTCCAAACTTTTCCAATTTATGCATATCAATGGCAGCCTGAATTTTAGACGTCCCCTCCAAAAATATAGGAGGGGGATTTACGTAGTACTGACATAACATTTTGGTGAAAAAGAGGGAGGGGTTCTGCTTCCGCTTTCCTCTAAATCCGCCCGTGTATAATCTTCATTTTACAGAGCAACTTTCGGCACTATTATGTGACGTATTTCACCCTCGTTAGTACATATTGCCTCTCATCGATCTTGTACAATTCTAGATCCAGCATTACGACAATTACGAAGCAGACTCCGAGGACTTTGCCTTTGCTCACAGAACGCTTTCATTTTTTTTCATTTTGAAATATTAATGAACACACACGTGTCTGAGAAACATTTATGATTATGTCATGGCAATGGTCAGGATTGAAGGAAATTCAGATCATGGCCAGAATGTCACCGTACTTGGTGCAGAATAAAAGCAGAATATGCATGCCTTTTGAATTTTCGCTTAAAGGTGTATTTATTAAAGACCAATATTAAAATTGACGACAAACGGACAAGTAGATGAACAAACAGACGGTTGAAAAAAACCAAAAGAAAAAAAACATGTCCCGTTCTGTCGATATCGAGAGATAAAACTACAAATATTAAGTTTGCTACATGAATTACCTACTCATTATTACTACCCTATAGCCGCCATATCAGTGAGTCAATATATATCTGAAAACTATCTAGTTATCAGAAATTGACTTTAATATACTGAGATATAACCATCTCATTCAAAATGCTTATAAACGAAAACCCTTTACATGTTTTGATATCCTACAGCACAATCCGTGGACAATAACCACCCATTTTTGTTTTAGTGTTGCTACACATTCCCAGCCCGGTTTCCTACTGAAAACCGCTTTTCGTTCTATACGATTCATGTTTATTTCTTGAATCGCTATTTATTATGACCCCTGCTTGCCTTTGTACCACCGTTTCTCATTTCCAAACCCGTATGTGTCACTGAAGCCGATTCTCGTTCTTGTCTTTAGAACTCGTTTCCCGGATGACAGGTGTTGAACGTAAAATATTGGAAGGGGATGATTGCTCCAGCAAACATTAGTGTGATAGTGTGACGCTTTTTAAATATTTATGTAGATAAATAACTCCCTTGACGATCCGGCATATGGGATCAAAGTGTGGTGAAAATGTATAAAACTTTATCATAAAGCAAGAAACAGGAAGTGAAACTAAAGAATTAATATGGTTTATAAAAAAATATACGCATTTCCGGCTAGTACGTCATACGTGAGAGAGGTCATTTTACACATCACATAATGATATGGGTTTTCTGTATTTTGCCGGAAATTATTTCATGTATTCAACTTAATTTCTTCGAAACAGATCTATATCAAACCATACAACAAACAAAATTCCTTCTTATCTCTATTAAAATCTTACAAAAATAATTAAAAAAAAAAACAGTTGTAGTTCTGATTTGGATTAAATGTAGTTTTCTTTGTTTTTTCAGTCATACTAACACATCGACACTGAAGGTTACCCACATCTCAAGAAGCTGGTAACATCCGGGGATCGAACCAGTGTCCAAAAATCAAGTACTTAACCGCAGCAACATCTCCGCACCTCTGGTAGATAAACATATCAAAACACATCCAGATGACGATGTGACAAAATCATCCTCTGTATGTAAATAACTGAAGAAAAATTTGTCGAATTTGAACTAATAAACTATAAATGTCTGATAGAGGTCAAGAGCTCTCCTATCTTTCAACACCAATAGCTTGCCATTCAATAGTCTCTCGACATGCACTCCATGTACATCTTGATTACTTAAAATCCAGCATGCTGCAGATCGCCGATTAAACCAAGCGAAATCTCCATCACTACAACACAAATAAGATCAATGTTTTTTCAAGTGCTTTTTGATGACCCATTCTTAGTATGCACTTACTTCTTGTTGCGATAAGCTCCTATTAAAAGGTATGTGTGGCATAAAAGATAAATGACCTTGGCATAGGCAATGTCAACGGGGACTACGAGGTTTTAGAACGATTTCAAAAACATGGTCTAAAGCAATAAATATGATAACAGTCATGACTGTGGTTGCCCCCTATCACGCACCTGAACTTAATTTGGCGCGATCAACAGGCCATAGTGAATCGATTTTAGATGAAAGGAATGGTGCATCTTTGAGGCAGTGGAGGCAATGTAAACACGTCCGTGTTCTCCTTTGAATTACCTTTATGACCACTGCTTCTTCGTTAATACATAAACACCCAAAGGAGATGATGTTACCTCCCCAGGCCACATACTGACCAAGCTGTGTACTTGGATTTCGATATTCGGTACCTCCCATAAGACGGGCTATACTTGCCCCATATCGAGTCTCATTAAAATCGCGATAATTTCCTACGGAGGATGTTTGTTATATCAATATTAGTGTCGACTATCTGTAAAATCTAGGAATTTAGAGAGCTCTTCTACGAGGGTGTCTGGGATTCTCTAAACCCCTGGAGGTTGTAAGCTATCAGTTGAAGGGAAACAATAAACAAACATTTGATGTTTCATTAATTAAGCTCATGTTCATTTTCTGTTACCGCGCCATGACTAAAGGTTAAGGAATCAGTCATGTGTCGTACACTTATAGACAGAATGTGACTAAACTGGTATTATCTCATCAAATCACCCAAGCATCTCTGCTATTTAAATCATTTTATTGCGGTATTTGTATTGAAATTGGGGATTTTTGTAGACTATAATATGTGCCTGAGTCATCTCCCTAGAATGCTTAACATACATGCATATGAATCTACACGCCTCTACCATCAAACAACTTTTAAATATCCTAGGATGATTCAAAATAAAAGTCACTACAATGTGTAGTTTGTTGCCTTATCACCTTTTGCAATATATTTCGCTTTCAGCTTCAAGATGCACTACATACTTCGTTTAAAAGCAACATCAATAACTTTCCGAACCTATAACGGCAATAACTTCATCTAATGATCTGGAAATTCTTAATAGACAATTCAAATTAAAGAACCTGTGAAATTTTTACAGGATGCAACCAAGAGATAAGAATTATTGAACATCTAACTGATATACGCTGTCAACCATAAAGATCAAAATGCGACAGTGCTGATGAAAAACTCCAATTTCAACTGCACGAAGCGCAATCTGGCAAATGAAGGGTAGAACTCGATATATTCTATACGCATCATTTACCTTCAACTCTCTGATCAGGGATGGATCCAAATATTCTGTCAACGGGTGTCCACTCTAGAGAAATTATTCGAAAGGGATACACTCATGCCAAGGGATACGAATTTACATTTTTCAACGCTGAGTAACAATTTACGAAGTCATTTTCGCTGGATCTCATGTGGAGACTGGAGCCCTTACCTGGATCCGCGCACAATGAATGTGATTCAGAAATAAAGAATTAATCTAGTCCTTGACATGTATCGACTATTTGTATGGAAGCTGTCCCAATCAAGACTGCAGAGTCACTTTGTACTTCTCATTCACAATATGGATCATGTAGGGGGCATCAACTATTTATATATCGTCGTTTTTATTTTATAAATGTGAATGTAATTTACAGATGAGTATTAAATCTAGCTGACGTGAATGATAAATGAAATATACCAAATGATAGATGATATATTGATATCATAGGGTGGGCAAAATGATACAAAAATGAAATTAAGTTGGTTAGTTTTGGATGATAAATAATAAATGTGAATGATAAATAACGTCAGAATACAAGGTGAAATATAACTAGATGAATCATAGATGATATGTGAAGATAAACTGGTAGATGTAAATGATAAAGATGAATAATTGATAATAGATGTGAATTATTGCTAACATGTTGTCGATCATGATATACGAACGACTGGTTATATATGTCTGATAGAAAGCATGTGAATGAGGATGCGAGGCCAATGATAAATGGACGATAAAACTGATCGATAACAAGATGATAAATAGATGATAAATATTACATGTGACAAGTACTTGTAGATGATATTATGACTGATTGATTTACGTCACTCCACGGTTTTTTTTTCACGAATATGGTGATGGCATCTGTCTGATGCATTGCATACAAATTTGTACCTTTGCAACGGACCCACCCAAAGCAGTGAGGGATCTTCTACCTGCCATGCTTACAGTGACACGGGACTTCGGGTGTTACTATCTCATACGAAAGACCGAACACCGGTGTGTCCATGGTGGGAGTCGAACCAGGGACCTTTTGGTCACAAGCTAAGCACCTCATTTACTAGGCAACACCGGTTTAAATGATAATATGTGAATGACAGATGATACACAGATGATGTGAATGGCAGTCATAGATAAAAGATACAAGATGTAATTGATATATGATGTATGAATAAGATTGTTATATAAATGAAAGACGACATGAAGACGATAAATGTAAATAATTGTTAAGGCATAAATGAAAAATGAAATGAAGGCGATAGATGTAAACAAGATGTAAATGATAGACGATTTGCAGATGATATATCCGGTTTGTAAATGACTGTGGAGAACGATTATTTATGATTGATAAATCACATGCAACGAAAGAAGAAAATTATAGACGAAATTCGACGATAAATGCAAATGATAAAATTTAATGACATATAACACTTTTCTCTTTGAGGAAATGAATCATTTGTGATAGCTTTATTTGAAAGGTGATGGATATTAAACATGCGTGTTTCTTCGAGCTCCGAACACTTTGATTAGATCCTATACGTTCCTTGGTTTATGTGGCACGTGAAAGGCTACTTAGTGTCCACAGTGAAATGAATTAGCAGCAGAAAAGGGGTATAAACGATAGTCGCAAAGAAAAGTGAAGGTCAAGGTCATCAAATTTATGAGCGACACACATTTGCCAACACGTTTATGAACGTAAACTAGTCTCATCTTCCGTATATTTGAAGATAATAAACATAAAGAAAAATAAATATGATCTTTTGGTGACTTCGAAAGTGAAGATCGTTAAAATACGGCATGGTTGAGGTGTAGGTGACTGAATACTTCTACAAAATACAGTATGGTGATTTATACCGGGATCGATTAAAGTGTTCGAGCAAATTATGATCAAGAAGAGGGGTGTCAAGTTCAAATATGGGGACAAATTCACAAAACTGTGTGTTGTCAAAATCACAAAACTGTGTGTTGTCAAATTCACAAAACTGTGTGTTGTCAAATTCACAAAACTGTGTGTTGTCAAATTGTGTATTGTAATTTCTCCTTTACAGGGTTGTATACAAATGCACATAATTTGCATTTATTATAATAATCTGTATTTTAACAGGTTGGAACTTCGCAGAATAAACCAAACTGACTATTGAGGGATAGTTAACACAATACACTATAAATATGTTTAATATAACACTCTATACTGGGGTCATATACACGGCAAAGCATAAAAGACAGAATCCAATTCACTTTTTCAATGCATTATCGAATTTTCATAAAGTCTGCTGAAATAAATTATTTTTTTGTTTAAAAATCGATCCCTCATTCATTAAATAAATCTCCGGACGTCTCTGATCAGACAGGCAATGTGAGGAAGAATGACACCAACGAAATTAAAATAGAAATGCAAATGACGTATATGCACGGTCGACGTCGGCCAATGGATAACTATCGAATTATCACTGACAGGCGAGGGGCTTTAACGCTTACAAGGCCCATACGGTTTTCTTTATTCAAAGAAAAATACCCTGAAGCAAAATATTTTTGTATTTGATAATACATTATCAATTCTTCCGAAAATTTATAATTGACATATCTCATTTTATCTCATTAATCTTTAATGTAGCCAACAATTCAATTTGATACACATTCCAAAGAATGTTCTCTTTTATTCAGATGGGAAAGACTTGCTGTATGGTGCAGACGTTCCGGTTCCATTCCCGGGTAGCGCCACTATGTTTAAGAGGTTGGTTACCTCCTGCTTCCATGTCGCGATATAACTGAAACATCGTTGAAAGCGACGTAAAACACCAACCAACCAACAATCTTATACTTAAATTTCGAGAAGAGGAAGTGTGACATTGACAGGCACATCAAATTTAAATAAAATCATCAGGAAATTCAGAAGTACATTATTACAACATGCGATTAACATCCCATCAAGTTTCCTGGACTCCTCGACCAATAAGCTCTTAATGACAACTACATGTTGAAAGTAAGAAACAGCTGTTTTCAACACAAATACTTTATACCTGATTGTTTGAATATAAAAACCGTAAGGTAACTTTGTCGTAAGACAGGTAGGACTATCATGTTGATGATACATGTTTAGTCTTACATCGTGTTCGATCATCAAAGGTAGCGGAAAGAAATCATTCATCTTGTTAATTTCACCTGCTTGTTGAACATTCATATTCAATATCATTGATCATAAGTAATACGTTAATTGCAGACACAAGCAGAACATTCTGTCGTCGGTGTTACACCCCTCGGTATGCCTATCTTTATTCTGCCTATTTATTGATCGAAGTGTACTTCTTATTTAAAAACATGTGGAAATCGTGGCCGTCTGCCGGGGTTTTTAAGATGCTTATTATCGTCGAGATAACAAAGAAATCAAATAGCTAGGGGTTATTCAAACATGGTGGGACGACAATTGTCCATTTGCATACAGCTGCTAATAACACGCATGGAAAGTTAACGGAAATTTATGATCGAAGAAAGATAACTCTCATAATTTATAATACAATACTAGTAATTTATTGATAAAATTGTTTTATTGATAGATAGAGTAATCTATGGTCCCAGAAAATAAAATGTGAATACTAGTATTCAAACACACTTATGAAGTAAAAGTGAAAATATAATTTTAAGATTACCTGACCTTTTTGACATCAAGAAAAAATTCCTTAGACAAGGAGATCGTTTCAAGATAAAATTATATACATGTATTTTAACACTTTCACCGGAACACTGATTTTATTTCATATTGAAGTCAGTAATGTGTTCCTAGATCATAATTACTGATAGCTTTTTTTTATCATCTGCATGCGTCAGTCGAATATAAACATTTGGGAATGCAACTTAAAATACATAGATGTACTATCCCTTATAGTCTGTTCAATGTACTTTAAAAAATTAAACTCTGTGGTAAGCTTATATGCAATATTCCTCATTAGAATTGCAAAGAAATACATAAGAAACTAGATGTGTCGGTGGCCCACCAATCTCTCCGCCGAAAGCCAATTTTTTTTTTCAAGAATGTGTTTTGAAAAGGACATTATTTTAAAATTTGGTGAAATACAAGCAAATTCAGAGTATTGTGGTCCCCCGCTTTCGGGGTTCTATCAGTAAGAGTGCAGTGATCCGTGACATATGGTCATGGTTGTGCCTGTCTACATGTATCTGCAGCGCCATTAGGGACACACAAGCCAAATATGAAGGCCTCATGTCTTACGTTTAAAAAGTTACATTGAAGTAGGTAAAGGTCACATGATAAAAAATTTTGGTACCAACGGAAAGGTATTGCAACAAGCAAATTCAGAGAATAGTAGTCTTCCGCTTTCGGGGTTCTGTCAGTAAGGGTATAATGATCTGTGACATACTGTCATGGTTGTGCATGTCTACAGACACACCAATCTGGTTAAAACCATATCTTTATTCTGCTTCTCTATTTGTTCTATTGCGGATAAAGATCTGGCGAAACCCCGTAAGAGTCATGTTCTGGTGAACTCTGATTTTCAGCCAATCAGTGGGTCGGCTACAAATTCCTAGGAATGAAATTGACATCCTCAGCGTGCGTGACCTACAAGGTAGTTTGTGAACAGTTTTTTGTTACATATAGCGTCACTATCACGTGCCTATCTGAGTCATTGATTGGCCATGGGAAATAACGATTTCAAACATGACCCCTTACGGAGTTTCGCCAGATCTCTATCCGCAATGGGACAAATAGAGAAGTGTAATAAAGATATGGTTTTAATCAGATTGCAGACACACATGCCAAATATGAAGGCCTTACGTCTTACAGTGAAAAAGTTACATTAAAGTAGGTCAAAGTTCATGGTCAAGGTCACATGATAAACAAAAAAATCGGTACCAACGGAAAGGAATTGCAATTGGGGACATACATGCAAAATATAAAGGCCCTGCGTCTTACGGTTAAAAAGTTACATTGAAGTAGGTCAATGGTCACGGTCAAATTCACATAAAAAATTGGTACCAACGGAAAGGTATTGTAATAAGGGATACACATGCCAAATGTGAAGGCCCTGCGACTTACGGTTAAAAAGTTATGACCAAAGTTAAAGTTTTTGTGACAGACGGACAGACAGACGGACGGACAAACGAATGAGATTTAATGTCCCCACGCTTTCGCGAA
The DNA here is from genome assembly GCA_035048485.1 of Pteria penguin. Classification (NCBI taxonomy): domain Eukaryota; kingdom Metazoa; phylum Mollusca; class Bivalvia; order Pterioida; family Pteriidae; genus Pteria; species Pteria penguin. Next base: position 81,121,158 of record CM068580.1, on the reverse strand, counting down.
AAGCGGGAGGACAATTAGGGACACACATGCCAAATATGAAGGCCCTACGTCTTACGGTTAAAAAGTTACGACCACAGTTAAAGTTTTTGTGACAGACGGACGGATGTATGGACAGACAGACAAATGAGATTCAATGTCCCCACGCTTTCGCCAAAAGCGGGGGACAATAAGTCCAAGGGTCATAACTTCTGTAATTTGGGGGGGGGTCCCTTTACAATATGCACACCTACATAGTGTGATCTTTGCTTTTACCAAGTTTCACTGAAATCATCCCAAGGGTTAAAGAGGTGTTGCGCAGAAGAAATGCATGACGGAATGACAAAATGACGGAGAGGTGAAATACCATATGCCCCCAGCCATGTATGGCGGGAGCATAAATAACGTAAAGTATACAGACTACTTTTACGTGTTCAAATCTAATTAAAATCAGAGACGCATAAAGTTAATTAATGTTGATATTCTGGGTGTTTAAAACTATGATTTTATAAGGATTTCGAAAAGGGCGGGTTACAAAACTATTATAATAATACATCCGTAACAATGAATGCAGATAAAATACAAAATATCGGAATACTTAGACACGAGGCATAGAAACAGCAGCATCCGACAATGCAACGTTAATCAGATCTTTTACGTGCCACGCCTACCGTGACACGGGACCTCGGTTTTTTACTGTCTCATCCGAAAGACAGAACACCGGTGTGCCCAGGGCAGGGGTCGAACCCGGGACCTCTAGGTCACGAGCCGCGCACATCCACTAGGCAACATCGGCTTACGGTTGAAGAAAGATAACTCTTCCAAATGTTCACTTTTAACACATTGGTGGTCCACACATGCATGAACGAAATGAATGGTGAAAATATGAATTGAAGAACGAAGAATATAAAAAAAATTTTGACACTGCTTGAATATTATCGCTTGCTTATATATCTGAAGTCTGTTTTCCCTTTGCCTTCAAAGCAAAATTTGTACCAACTCTGGTTTGTACGTCCTTGTTACAATTATATCAATGAAATCTGATAAATTACAAGAAATAATGCAATACAAGAAGTCTTCCAAAAGAAAATCAAATAAATTACCTAAAAAAGTCCGTAAAACACCAAATTAGTGCAAAAAATATTTATTTTGGAATGGAACTCAAAACAACAAAATCTGTCCGTAGTGTGTGACTTATACTCCCAACTCTGCGGTACTCCCCTTTAAATCGATGACAATGTTAACATCTGTAATGCAACATCAGTTGTATGTTTCAATTAATCCAAATCTCCACATGATAGCCTTTCTTTGCATGAAGTTTTCTTGAAATCCTTACAGTGGTCTTCAAAAAATTGTGATGACAACATTAATATGTGCAATATAAAAAATCTAAAGTCTCAAAGGTTGGAACTCCAGATCTAGAAAAGTTTTATGTGTCACAATTATCTCCTTTCATGCAAAACTACACATGAACACTCTTTATTGTACCAAAGTTGGTTGAAATCCTTACGGTTGTTTAGGAGGAGTTGCAATGACAAGGTTAATATGTGTAATATAATGTACATGTATAGATTTTTAAGTTTTAAGGGCTGTAACTCATGGAAAATTCTAAGTGTCACAATAATAATTTTTTTACAAATACAAATAAACATATGATGGCCTTTCCTTGTGCAATGTTTAATTAAGATTCTTACAATAGTTTAGGAGTGGTTACAATGACAAGGTTAACATGTGCGATATAAATATTACTCAGTGTCAAGGGCTTAACTCTTGCAAAATCTTCGGTTTCCAGTTATCTCCCTTTATGCATATTCACACATGATTGCCTTCCCTTGTGCCAAGTTTGGTTTAAGTCCTTACAGTGGTTTAGGAGAAGTTGCAATAATAATGTTAATATGTGTAATATAAAATTATTATGTGCCAGTGGCTGTGACTCTTAGAAAAGTTTAGATGTCACAATAATCTCTTACGTAAATTTTTATCTAGACATGATAATCAGACTGCTGTAGTCCTTACTGCAGTTTTGGTTAACATATCATGCAATACAAATTTTCTGTTAAGAGTCATAGCTTCTGCAAAATTCATTGGACAACAGTAATCTCCCTTCTTAGAAAATTGCACAATATCATATGGTTGAAATTTATCAAAAGGTTCTGAGCCATGGCGGGGACACACATCATTTGCCAGAAAAAAAATTTTTGTTTTTAAGTCATCTCTCTAAATTACTTCTGTGTATTCGATCTGTGAACCTATGCTGCCAGTCTGAAGAAGTGAGTCAAGGAAGGGTACCCCCTCTGGCCTGTGTTGCCTAACCCTGGACCCACAATTTGAAAGAACTGGCAAAATAAGAAACTGCTGGAAGGGGATTTTAAATATTTCATCCCTACCAAATTTCATCAAATCCCATTCAAGGCACTGGGGAAGTTGAAAATGTAGAATGTCTACAAAGAAGGACAAACAGCATACTATGATAAAACAACTCACTTAAGCCTTTGATTCTGAGTTTCACTGTCAAACTGCAAGTCCTCTTAAATTAACAACATATGACATACCAGAATAATAGTGTCAAATTTCAAATACAAAGACATCATGACTTCCAATTACTTAGACCCAATTTAATTTGAATTCTCACTGCATATTATAGATTATAATGGTATAAAGACTAAATTTAAATTCAGAGACAATACTCTTACTTAAATGCTGCAGCAGGACCTGATTGACCTCCACTAGTTACATCATGCCTTATACGCATTTTGTATAAAAAATTTAAAGAAAAAAATGTGATAAATTTTGGAAGTTAATTTCAAACTTACTCAGGATTACTCCCTTTCAAACATCTTTAAGAAAGTCAAACCCTTCCTAAGAAATATCCACTGCTGAATGAATTCAACGATGTTGTTTCTTCCTCAGCCAGAAATCATTTTCAAATTCTAGGCATAAGAGAATCTAGAATCACCTCGAGTTCCAGATTGATAGATATCAGTCGAAGGTGACATAGTTTGACATAATCCCAACCGTGACATACCTCGACATAATCCCAACCAAGGATTATGTCGAAGTATGTCACCCTCAACTGATATCTTTCAATCTGGGACGAGAGGTGATTCTTGATTCTTATTCTCACTAATTAACCTATAAATTAATGCCTATATTATCTTGTTCTAAACATTAAAAACGTGAAATCATGTGACCAGACTGCAATGGAGCAAGTATCCTTTATTTCAAAAAGACCTCTGCAAAAATTACTTAAATCATTTGGAATTATGTTGAAATTATGCAAATATGAATACATTGTATTTTCAGCATACCTATAATACTCAAAACACTAACGACTACATCTAAATCATATGTAGGACCAGGGTTCTCACTACATCTAGAAATTCATGAGTCCCAAAGGAGTCTTGGGACTCATCTTCATTACAAATGTTAGAGAAAATACAAACTTGTGTAAGTCCTAAACCCATTCTGGTGAGTCTGGGACTCATCTAGGCAAGTTAATGAGAACAGTGTGCAGGACAACACATCACTTTATCAGTTTTTTCCTTCAGCAACACGTTTATGAGTAATATCATTTCAGATATTAAACAAAATAAAATCTCTTCCTCAACTCAAAAGTAAATCCTCTTCAAATAAAATGCCAAGCTACATTTATACTGGCACACACAAAAGACAAATCCTACATGCATGATTACAGATGAGCTGTAGCTCCCTAAACTAACACCTCTTTCAAACAAGAGCAACGCCAACGTAGCATATGCCTCCCTGGATATTTTTGTAACATAAGCATAAAACACTGACACTCCTTTCAATTTTTCTATATTGGAGATTTTCGATTATTGAGAATTGAAATGGAATCAGCATATTTTCAGTGATCAACAATCAATCGGCGATAATTATTTAATCACTGTGCATAATAAAACTTAACCTAAATATCTTCATAATACATCTTTATACCAAACATCAATTCAATATCTTTATCCATTCTTGAGATAATGAGCTGAAACTGCATATTTTAAGAAATTTTCAAAGACTAAAGGCGATAAATCTGACAAAAATAATTGAACCATATCTAAATTGTAACTTATTAACTTGACCTAGATATCCTTAAGATGCATCTGTATACCAAATATCAATTCAATATATATCTAGCTGTTCCTGAGAAAATAAAGAGAACTGCTACTTGAAAGAATATTTTAAAGAACCATAACCAAATTTGATTGACTGACTGATTGATTGATTTTTGTTTAACGTCACACCATGAATATTTCAGGCATATGGTGACGGCATCTGCCTGATGCGGGGCATACAAATTTTGACCTTTGAAATGGACCCAACCGAAGCAGTGAGGGATCTTTAACGTGCCAAGCATACCACAACACAAGGCCTCGGTTTTTACTGTCTCATCCGAAAGACAGGACACTAGCATGACCAGAGCGGGACTCGAACCCTCGGCCTCCCAATCAGGAGTCCAGCACGATACCACTGGGCCATGCCGGCTAATCAAATTTGAACTTGATCTAAATGTCCTATAGAGGTATCAGTATATCAAACATAGATTTAATATCTTTATTGGTTCCAGAAATAATGTGCAGAAACTGCCAAGTTTAAGAAATTTCCTTAATCCAAGGTGAATAACTCTGACAAAAATTATTGAACCAAAAGAAGATTTGAACTCAAGCCAGATATACTTAAGATGTACATCACTACATGTATCTGTATGCAAAATATCAATTCAATATCTCTATTTGTTCCTGAGATAATGAGGGGAAACTGCTAATTTTAAGAAATTTTCTAAGTCCAAGAAGGATAACTATCACAAAAAAATATTGAACAATAACCTAGTTCAAACTTCACCTAGATATCCTTGAGATGTATCTGTACACCAAATATCAATTCAATATCTTTATTGGTTCCAGAGATAATGAGGGGAAATTGTAAATGGACCAACTGACGGAATGAATAACAGACAAAACAATATGCCCCTCCATCTTCAAAGGGGGGCAAAAAATATGGAGCCTGACCAAATACATGTATGCAAATGTGGTGAAATTAAATGAAACTCACATTTCTTTCCACTCTCCCAGCTATGCATGAGAAAGGGCAGTCAACTGTCGTTAGTGATATAAATCAGCCAATATTTTGCAATTTATTACTCTATGGAGATGAAAGAAATTCAGATGGATTTAATGAAAATATTTCTTAAATTGTACAAGATTAGTTAGTAAGAATGAAGCATTTCTAATGTATATTTTCTACTCATAAAAATGCATAATTACTCAGAGGGAATTTTTTCAAAACAATAATAATATCAAATCACGCTCTGTCTCATCTTTGTAAAAGGTCATCCATTTATTTTTACTTTTTTTTTCATTTTCTCATTTTTATTTAATCATACCTCTGTTACATTTACATCTATTAGATACTAAAAACCACTTCATTTATCCCAAGCACCATATAACTGAATAATGCCATTATGTTTATTCAAATATTCCATGAATTTTTTGGTTTGTTTCATTTCTTTTTTTACCTCTTTTGGTAATATATTACATGTATGATACTCTATATAACTTAAGACTATTCCATGTATCAGTGCAATAGATAGTTTTCAAATGCATGAAATTTAATTGGAGTTACTTCCCTTTTCTGCCATCTTGGAGGTGAAGCAGGAGTTTTTTCTTTATATTTATACCAATTGTATTAGAGATTTTTAAGAAAGTTGTACATGTATATATTTTTTTTCCTCTGAAAACATTCTGACATTGTTCAATGGTTTTAGTATTGCATAACAATTGCAAAAATTCAAGATGCATCCTTAGTTTGGAACAATTCCTTACACAATATGGTTGGTTTATGTGAAAATGTTTTTAATCATATACCTCCAAGATGGCAGACAAGGGAAATAACTCCAGTTACATTCCATGCATTCGAAAAACTATATATAGTAATATTGGAGATGGATTTACAGAAGCTCTAAGCTTTTTTCCAGATCTTGTTCATTTATTGCTTTGTAATTTCATGATTCTTGACTGTTTCTTGAATAAATACAGTTTAAAGCATGTTCACCAAGCAATGACAGGTTGAATAAAGTCATCCCTAAGCCCTCACAAAACACTATCAAAATAGCAAGTTAGAAGAAACAATGATTATGTTGTAATTAGATTATTCCTGTACACATGTATAGGACATAAATGGTGTATCTGTTAAATAATTTGTATAGATAAACAAGCTAAAAACATTTAGTATTCCACATATTAGAATGTTCTTTGAGGAAAGTATCTTTTTCAAAAAAAAAACCAAACTGAATCAAAAACAACACCACATATTCTAAAACACTCATACTTTTTAAAAATCAAAGAGGACACTTGAAATATGCAGAAACAAAGGTGTCAAAAAAGATGACAAGAAAAGTGTCAAAACTTGATTTCTGAACAAAACCATTAACAACATTTCTCAGGACACCTTTATAGATCACTCTGGTATATTCATTTAGTTGATCTACATATATATGCAGCCAGTCTGAAGAGGAAGTTTGTCAAAGGAAGGAACCCTCTTGGGCCTATGTTGCCTCCACCTTAATGTACATCCACCCCTTGACAGATCTGCCCAAAACAAATGCAACATTTGCAGGAGACCTTGAGTATGTCATACATACAACATTTGAGATTCATACCATCAGTTCTGAAGAAGATTACCAAAACATACCAATAAAATAACCTAAGACTAAAATTATTTTTGTATTTCTTCTATTTCTGATTACATTTTGATAAACAAAAAATACACAAAAAGGTGCTGGCTTGATCCTGATTGCACAGATGTTGAATTCAGTGCAATCAAAATAATTCATCTTGCAAATATTTAACATTGAGATAAAGATAAGATAAAGACACTTAATGTTTATAGCAAGCTTAAAACTGAATTAAATTTAAAGCATTTATACTTAAGTACTTTGAGAAAGACCAACATGTTATGAATAACTCATTTCATTCTTGTGTTTGGACATTTTCATTTAATACATGGCTTCTGTTTCTGTATGTTTTGGATTGTTTAAGTTTGAACCTGCAACTTTAAGAATGAAATGCCAAATGGCAAGATCTAGATATACTAATTACTAGTAGATCTACCAGTAGACAAACAATACATGTACACTGAATAGTAAAGTAGATAAGAAATAAGGTACATGTATCTATCTATCTATCTATCTATCTATCTATCTATCTGTACTGTTCGCCCTCCACCTGGTGTATTCTGAACAGAGTGCTGCATGTTAAAAGCATATAAGAAGGTAGAATAGTAAATACCTATATGGGCAAATTTAATTAAATTTAGTGTCTGTGTCAGTACTTATCATAACAAAAAACAACATAAGTTCATAAACATAAAAACACTTAAGATCCTTCAGTATCAATGAGTGAACTCGTATCAGAATGATAGAAGGCCTGTCATTCATTACTTTCAGTTTCATTTTCCAGACAAATTAATAATGATGATTAAACTTGTGGCATTGATGACTGGTACAGATTGTAAAACTTGATCCTTTGTATGTTGATACTTAGGGCACAATGAGATCCGTTATACTATGGTCAGGTATACAGGACCCAGTAACATGCAACAGTTCATCCCATTCCCAGACCTCGACTCGGCTTCGCCCACACCGCACCTGCGGAATCTACCTCATTCTTTACATGTTTTTTGTATGAAATAGTACTTACTGAATGGCAAAAGGAGTGCAAACTGCATAAATCTGAGAATCGTTTCCAGATATAGGATTAAAACAATGCCGTACTTCCACCCGCCAACTTCTTTGTTGTCTAATTCACAGAACTGTCAATTCTATTTTTAACGTTGATTGGTTGATCAAATTAGGGAGCGATTTCACACACTCGATCCCGAAAATAAATTTACAGGTTATTTCAAAATTTAAAGCTCAACTTGGACAGACTAGATATATATATATATATATATATATATATATATATATATATATATATATATATATATATATATATATATATATATATATATATATATATATACATAAGCTGGAATTAGACCGGAATGATCCAAAAACTAGGACAAAACGAGCGGAATTATACCGAGAACAGGTCAAGTTTTGGGGGATTTTTTTTGTGATTGAGGTTTTTTCGTTTTTGGCCTGTTCTCGGTCTAGAGCGGAATTCTTAATCATGTGTTTGATTTCTTGCACAATATAAACAGTTTTAATTCAGTTACTTTCTAATTCACTAAACTCAAATGAAAATAAAGTTTTAATAAACAAAAACTCAACACTTCTGGATGAGAAACACATGGAGCATTTATAACGAGACTCAATCTCATTAGAATGCTCCCATTATCAGATACCGCGACGGCGAAACATGAAAGATCGAATTTAAATGAGACTGAACGCCATGTATTCGGTCTTTGCGTTATACAGAGTTACTTCCCATTTGGGACGGTATCTGACGCAAAATACTTATAACGTCATTAAATTCTATGGAAACTGACCTAAAACTCAGGGAAATCATAGTCCACAAATGACGTTTTCATAGGAATTTTATGACGTCATAATTGTTTTACGTCAGATACCGTCCCAAATGGGAAGTAACTCTGTATAACGAAAGACTCAATAGAAAACGTTGTAAGTGTTGTGACACTTAAGCATCGAAGAGACTCCACGGCATTCGACGCCGTAAACTTAAGCTTTACTAAGAAATATTTATTTCCTCCCTAAAGAGTTCCAAACATAACGTCCACCTTTTACAACGTTTACCTATGTAATAACGTGTGAACACAGACTAAAAGAAAAATTCAATTGACATGCACGTAAATTTAGTCGCAAAGTTAACGTCTACGTCTACGTTTGGGCTTACGACCATAAGTGAAACTCCCGCCAGATCATCTTATTCCGAGTTCGGTGATGTGACCTTTCAGCCAAGCCAACACCTACATTATTTTAATAAGTTAGTATCATTATACCCATAGAACTTGCCGCTACAGACATCCTTAAATCATAGGCATACAAGAAGAGAGTTGTTAAGATCCATGCAAACATTAGTGTAGAGGGACAGTCAAACACGGCAGGATGTTTTAGACAACAGACATAGTTAGGGCGTAGAGACGTCAGACCTTCCGGTGAAGCTTTTATGAGATCTATACTACCATGGAAACAAGTATGACATCAATACAACTTATGAAAGCAGGAGCGTAGCTGCCATGTTAGCCGGTAAGCCCAGGCGTGTATATAATTTATCGGCAAAAAAATCATTTTGTATAAGAGAGAGAGCGAGAGAGAGAGAGAGAGAGAGAGAGAGAGAGAGAGAGAGAGGGAGGGGGCTGTAACTGCAACTAATGTCAGTATATTAATTAAACAATATTATCTACTACTTCAAACCTTGATATACTCCTATCGATTAGTGGCAATGGTTCATTAGTAACTTCTCTCTATGACAAACGTGAGGATTTCAATTTCATCATTACCAACTTCCCTTTTCTGAGCAGCAACATACCTTCCTCTTCTGCATATGGCGTCTTCATTTCACATCTTATACCATGTGCCAAGGCATGCTCTAAATACGAAAATTTCGCCCTGAGAGCGAGACTTATTGCCACGTAACTACTTTCACTGAGATGTATTTGGGAACATTTGAAATTGTCATTGAGGAAATTTTATGGTCGATATGGGGATCTGGTGCAATTTCATATCCTTCTTTCAAGAATGTTAACCGATATTTTGAGACCTAATCATACAAACTAACCATCTTAACTTCTTGACTATACTTGATTTGACATAATATGTATATATACAGTCGTTTGTTCATGCGCATTTCCCGAGTTTCAGTTCAACAACATTTCATGCCGTAAGTAGGATAATTTGACTTCACGTTCTTGTCTCCTTCGTGTGTTCATATGTGATATTCATGTGTTTACTTCGACTTGAAAATTTGTTGCAGGACCTTTGAGACGGGGATGCTTATTCCTTACGGGCATCTGGTCTCACCTCGATTTTATTGGTGTTCGCATTTGTCTGAATATGACACTACACGATATTGTCCCTTTATTCCATGGACTATGAGATATGGTTAACCCTTCGGTACTTTTTCGGCTTTTTTTCTATAGCAGACACGCGACGACGCTATGTAAATTGTAGAATGAAATTCATATACTGCCTTAAATATTACCGTAGCAGGTGCCACCATCTCCAGCATTATTATGACATTGATTTATTTATATATCAGATATCAGAGTTATGTCATTGATTTGTGTGTACAATGTAACATGCTTCTTCCCGTACTTCCAGCCTCACTCTTCTCTGTACAATGATTGTTCATAAAGGCAACTTTTTTGTTCTTAGAAATATTTATTTATTTGTCTATTTTCGTAAATATTCAATAAATTCATAAATCAATAGGCATTTTCAGTGCGTAGTAGGGGCTTCTGATTTGATAAAATCATTTTCCGTCTGGGGACGAAGCCCCCTTAAACTCCACCATGGTTCTGCCCTGGACCCACTTGGGGCCTATGGGGACCCCAGACCCCTCGCATCTATGGGCTTGCACGTTAAACAAGACCAGCTACGCGCCTGTAAAGTAATTAAATACAATGGTGAAGGAAAGTAATATTTACATGTATATGAAAGACAAAACAGAAGATAGCCGAGTACATAGAAAGACGCAAATCGAGGAACAAAAGGATACAGGAAAGCGTACACGAGGAGATTTCAAGAGGAAAAGGAAACGGTATCTTCTGAACGTCTTGTGCACAAGCTGTATCATACAGCTGACAAAGAGCAGACGGAAGTGGTGACGTTCCAGACAATAGTAATATACCTTACGAAAATCAACATGGTGAACAAATATCTAAGCAATAATGCATCTCACGATGTTGGAGCGAATTCAGGGGAGTTCAATGGAACGTTGTTCAACGAGTACTATACGTTGTCATTCCTGACACTAAGGTCACGATATGACACCAGCAAACCATGCTCTTGACAACATCGCACCACTGAAATACACTTATTACCATACCACAGAGGACCTGGGACTCGGGTATGTACATGTATACCACATGTATGGAAGACGAGGATTACTGTCAAATAATTAGAAAGATTTTATCAAATACCTCATCTTTAAAGGCTTCTTTGACTTTTGGTGATGGGCTTTTGGTCAGAACAAACCCATTATGAAAAGTTGAAATTCCCGATCCACCAAAGGATAGAGGTCCGATTCCTTCTGACAACAAACGTTTGTCCAGCAAAAGTATATGTCAGTAAAGTAATCATTTACTCGCGATCGACTACTACTTAAATCTTTATGATATATCACACGTGCCAGTGTAGTGGTGTCTTTACAGTAAATTCAAAACAAGTAGGCTACACGTTCTTGTATAGTGTATTAGTGCCGTTAAACATACTCTTGCTTTAGCTCAGTATTACCTCATGGTGGATCCTTGGATACAGCTCATGAAGCTGTCGATGGAGTACCATCAAACTGTTCCCCATGTCACAAACCGTTGGTATTCAGAAAACGAATGGCAATCAGAACACAGTCCTTAACATAATTGTGAACCAAGTTTGGGCGAGAGCATGGTGATATGTTAATGATGAGGAGCATTTGGTACAATCTGATTAAAAACCATATCTTTATTCCACTTCTCTGTTTGTCCCATTACGTTTACGCAATAGGACAGATACAGAAGTGGAATAAAGATATGGTTTTAATCAGTTTGCATTTAGATTTCTTGGGATTGAACTTCAACTAGTTACGTCTGCAAAAACTCCAAGGTTTCTTCAAAGCTGTGCACGTGACAACATCTTACTGCTGTATATACATGTAGTGCGCAATCATCTGCAAAGAGATGCTTCTCTGACACACAGTCGGATCCGTTGTTTATGAAGAGAAGGAAGAGCAGTAGCCCAAGCACACTATAACACATATAGCTAAACTGGATATGGACTGTGGATGATGTGAAACCCTGCAGTGGTACGGGCAGAGTACAGCCCATTGAGGAAATCTTTTAATCCATCTGAGCTGACCATGTCTTGTACTGTAGTGGTGCGGCTTGTCGGAGGTTTTACTAAAACTCCAGGAGGATAATGTCGCTTTGATCTCTAAGCTAGGTTTTAAATGGCAGGGATAAGCTAACTCTCTTACGTAAGTCATGGCTGGGCACTGCGCAGGGTGTTGTTGCTATGTAGATCTTTCATGATGAATCTTGCATATCATCTAAGTAAGACACACATGGCGATAGATGACGGCCAAATGGCAATGCTTATCCCCTTCATGTAAATAGGGAACACAATGACTGTCTTCCACTGGGATGATATGGAGGCTTAGCATGGGAAGAAGTCTGGAATAATCGTAGAGAGAAGCTTGCTCACATCATAGCTAAAATAACTAAAGTGATATTTGGCATGTCCAGTTGAGAAATGGGGTTTTAATCCGTGAGGTCATCATTTCGCTCGTCATCGTTGAACACGGAGAATAATTGTTAGTTGATTATGTCGGTTGACCTTGTTGTTTATTCAGAATAAATCATATCAGTTGAGTTCTTCAACTCGGGTTACTTCCGATGATCTATCCGTAGGCATTTGATGTATCCCCAGAATATTTTTGGTTGATCGATGATACTGAACTCATGTACAATGTACATGCTAATGTGTTTGTAGTATGTAATGCGAACATACAGATCTGAAGCTCCTTTCATCAAACGGCGTAACACCTGGCGTAGGCTTAGTTTGGCATAAATACTCGACTAGACTAATTTCCAACTATTTTGCGTTTCGTCAAACTCGGCGTTTAGCGTAAACTTAGTCGAAACTCTTCAACCTACTACTTGTACAAGTGTTGGCATAAATCAACATGTATGACTTCTAGCCTTGTTTAGTGTTTCCAGTTAATAAATAGTAAGATATACTACACATTTAACCGGATCGGCGGAAACATAGTATGCCTCACACAAATTTGCTACTGTTATTTTAGGGGGATTTGAGGAGAGTGTTAACCGTTTTGGAAATTAATACGTTATTATACTAGATTGACAGAGAAGGGAGGGAGAATTCTCTTATTCTATTTCTTTGCATTACTTGTGCATGTCTGGATGGGTAAGATTGCCTCATATCCATAATGTACCTTCTTATCCATCTCCGTTTCATTCTTAATGCAGTACTTTGCTTGTGACTGCCTCGGTATTACATCCAACATTTCCGCTGTTTTTACCTTGATAATTTGGGAAATTGAAAGGTTTCTTTATAAACAAATGGTGGAAAATTAGAATTTCTAGTTTTAATGAGAAACCACTTAAGACGGTATGACCGGGCTGCAAAGCAAATTCGAAACACGGTAAAGGTCACAAGTCAAAAGTCATGGTATCAATTGAAAACACTCGTCATAAAGAACCTATGTGTGAAGTATCAAAGCTCCACCCCCATTGATTCAAAAGATATACCTGAAGTCAAAGTTTCCTGAAAGTAGGTCAAAGTCCTAGCTCAAGGTCGCTAGGTCAAAAGTCAAGGCATAATTTGACAGATCTGGTCATAAGGAACCTATGTTTGAAGTATTCTGTCAGTTATGATCCTCTTAGTTACTGAGATTTTGCTTCAACCAGAAACTTTAACTAAAATGTTGACAGACAGACAGACAGACAGACGGAGAATCTATAGACAGAAATTACTTTGAATGTAATTATTCTAAGTGAAATTTACATCTGTTGTATTGCTATGTGACAAGACAATTATATTGCCACGTTTCACATATTTAGATTACTTTTCGTTTCCTAAGCCCTTTGAATCAAAAGAATGCAAGGCATTTCTAGACTCCCAGTTGTCTTGTGATTTAGGTATTTTTTCTAATCATTGAAATTCTATTCATAAAATCATGTAAATTACAAAGGCTTGGTAATAAGTCAGTATGTCTCTGTTCTCATTGTTTTATGCCATTTATTAACTTTAATTTGCAGATGGTCATGCTCTTATATAGTCACTAATCACAAATTTGTTGTATCCATGTTTTGTTAATGTTTACATAGACTATTTCAAGTAAAATAAGAAAACTTCTTGTGACACTAGCTAGCTTATCTTCACTTGTCTTCATATTGCCTAGCCATGATTCATTGCACAAAAAGAACCAGGGATGCAATAATTTCAGGGTCCGTTCTTACAGTTCCCGAATCAGGGTTAGTAACATTGAGTCCAGTGGTTCGAGATAGTTATTTTCCTCGCCTGTCACAATACGTAGATCTACGTACTATTTAGGCAGTGTCTCTTTGCCAATTTCCATCTCCATCGTGCATCTCGTTTCAAATAACTCTTTCAGTCACAATCGTCAAAATTAGCTCCTTGGCAATAGCCAGCTCTGGATCCAAAAACAGTTGAATATCATATTTTGTTCCACCCTGTATCTATATCAATTCGAGATCGGAATTGCGTAAAATCCGAGCAGTCCACGTACTCGTACATCCGTATAACCCTGTGAACGCCGGTATCCCTGCAGCCCTGTGAACGCCCGTTTTCAGCAATCAAGTAAGTAAATGTGATATTACTGTTATTTTCATTTCTTATTGTCATTTAATTGCTACTGGAATTATTAATTAATTACTTTACTCAGAACACTTAACCACAGGCAATCGATTGACTGTGCACTTAACTATGAGCCTATGAGGAATTAAAAGTGAGGAATCACAGGTAACTCGGCCCGTGGAACACTCGGACCGTAATAGGTCCAGTCGGACCGTAAACATAGGGTAACACTGCCCGTGATTTTAGTTGGTATGCTGGTATCGATTATACTTGTTGAAAGTGATCTTAGAATGTATCTACATAGGTCATTACATCCTGAAGTTGCTGTGTGGTTGCCTTTCTGCTGAGCTTGATGAAGGTGTCTGGTATGTCATCAGATGGAAGGAAGGGTAGGGCGAACACCTTGCGTAGCAACTGGTAGATGTGGTCTCTGTTTGTGTAGGCGGTCTGAAGTCCCATTTCTTGAACTTTTCGCCAATGTGCCTGGCCCCAATGGAAAGCGCATCCCTTGATCTTTGGGTTGTCGAAGCTGGATCAGAGTGCTGACCATATTGCTGATTCGAAGTTGATGACGAACTCAGTCACTCTGGGTTGGCTTAGTAGGAGTTTCAAGACTGATTGGAAGATTTCTTGTTCTTGGCTGACATCAATACGAAGAGTATTGGAAGTTGCTTCATGCTGCCGTCGGCCTTGATAAACCCATGGATGCTGAGTAGTTGTGTGAATGGTTTGGCTAAGATCTTAAACGTACCATCAATGTACCACGTGTGGGCCTTCTCAGCAGGTCTAGTTGTCGCTCAGTAGCCATGAGTAGATGACGTCTCTTTCCGATTTTGATGTCTTTCCTGATGAAAGGCTCATCTGTGATCGACGCAATGAAGTCAGTGTCTAACTGGAAATCCAAGTCTCTAGGATCCTGGGGTCGAAGTTGCTTGCGTATCTTGTTGCAGTTTCTTGTCAGGTTGTTGTAATTTGGATGGAATGATGTTCGAAAACTTATGACCAAAAATACCAATTTCCCCCTTATATATGATAAATCTGGCTTTGAATTCGTTCACAATCCAAGCTTATAGCAAGCTCATTACTGACCTATGATGTTCCCGACTAATTAATGTATTTAAGATAATGATCCCTTATTAGAAAAATTACTATTATCAGTTTACAATGTATAATATACAATTAGTCGAATCAAGTAAATTGCTATTACAGTTATCGATTCAAACATGCATATTAGCAGAATACTTCTCATCCTATTATTTTCCCCTTATTCTACTACTATTAAAATGTGTAAACATGATTATATACACTACCCTCCATCAGTAAGTACCCACCACAGGAATTTTCTATAAAGACAACCAAGAATAAGTCAATATTTTAGGTTGTTAGATTATAACTGATAGAATGTTGGGGCAATTTGTCTGCCAGGTGATGCAGAACATTTGTTAAAAGCATGCCTAAACATATTCAAGCTGTGATAAGGGCAAGAGGAGGGTACACAAAATATTAGACTGAAATGTGCATTATAGATTAGTACTGCATTTGTATGATTTTTAAATAATGTTTTGATAAACTTCACTTTTTCATTATAAACATGTTCTTTCATTGAATATAATATATTAAATACCTGAATTATTTCTATTTCTTCCATTTTTGTCAAATTAATTCCAAAAATATGAAAAATATAAATGTGTGTACTTATTTTTGGAAGGTAGTGTATATTTAAAATATAATAAAATTTTATACCGTGTTATATCGTGTTTATTTGACGAATGATAAAGAAAATGAATATTATAATCGTCAAATATTTTCCAATTATTCAAGTTATACCCTTTTAACGTTTGCGTGACTTTCATAGACTTTAGAATACTGTTTTGAGCAAAAAATTTTCATTGTATTTTTATTTTTAAAACGTGATATTATCTTTTTAGCTCACCTGAGCCAAAGGCTCAAGTGAGCTATAGTCATAGTGCGCCATCCGTCCGTTGTTAACTTTTTCACATTTTCGACTTCTTCTCTGGAACTACATTGCAGATTTGGATCAAACTTTGTGTAAATGATGTACTCAAGGTCCCCTACTAAAATTGTGTTTGGGATCCAGATTCCCTCAGGGATGGATCCAGGGCGGGGCCAAAAGTCAAACATCTTCTCCTCCAGAACCAGTACATAAATGGGGAAACTAATTGCATTTCAACAATCTATAAAGATGGGTTATTAAAAATTGTGTTCGGGGTTAAGAACCGTCAAATAGAAATTTACGCTTTTTTGACGTGTTTCTGGACTTAGTCATTTCAATGAAGAAAAGTGTCATGTTTTTCAGTCAATTGATATTGATGATTTCTTAATGACTATTTTGATCATAATTGTGGTAAGGAATATTATTGTGAAAGAATTTTGTCATTATCTCAATTTTTGGATTTTTTATGAATTTTTGAAGACTTCCAAAAAAAAAGGGGGGGGGGGGGTTGGGGGTTGGCCATTTTTCACATTTTCAACTTTTTCTACAAAACCACATGAAAGATTTTAATGAGACATGGAATACATGAAGTACTAAAAGTCCCATATGAATTTGGTAAATTTCATCCAAATTGGTTAACAGATAATGCCACCATGTCTAAAAAGTAGGTCTCACAATGGTACATATACCACTTGGTAATTGAAATATGGAGAGTAGCAGTTCAAATCCAGCTGTGGTCAAAAAATGGTTTTTTTTTTTACACATCTAAATATGTTTTTAGGTGTTTCTCAACACTCAACTTATGAAATTAGGCAATTTTACGTTTAAGACTTCCAAAAAAAAAGGGGGGGTGGTGGTGGCCATTTTCAACTTTTTCTACAAAACTGTTTGAAGGATTTTAATAAATCTTGGTAGAAATAAGTCACTTATGATCCTCTACAAATTCTGTTGTTTTCGTCCAGACCTCTTTATAGGTGGCACCACCATAGTCAAAAGTAGGTCACAAAAGAGTTCCCTCCTTTAACAATATTCTTTTTCATATGGGCTATATACAGAGACAAACAGAATGCATAGAAATGATCTAGAGGGATGAGTGAAGATGTATTGTCATTTTGGTTCCCTTCCAAAATCAAATTTTAGAATTTTTTTTTCGACATTTCTTTGGACTTGGTGATTCAATGCAGAAAAATGTCATATTTCCTAGTTAATTGATATTGATGATTTCTTAATGACTATTTTGATCATAATTATGGTAAGGATTGTTACTTTGAAAGAATTTTGTCAATATCTCAATTTTTGGATTTTCTATGAATTTTTTAAGACTTCCAAATGAGGGTGTATAGGAACAATTCAATCACATTTTTCACTTCTGCTGTTATACCACATGAAAGAATTTAATGAAACATGGAATACATGAAGTACTAAATGTCCTGTATCAATTTGGTAAATTTTATCCAAATTGGTTAACAGATAATGCCATCATGTCAAAAAAGTAGGTCTCACAAAGGTACATATACCACTTGGTAATTGAAATATGGAGAGTAGCGGTTCAAATCCAGCTGTGGTCAAAAAATTTTTTTTTCATATCTTTACACATCTAAATAAGTTTTTAGATGTTTCTCAACACTCAACATATGAAATTAGGCAATTTTAAGTTAGATCTGGACAATATTTGAAACAATTGTTGTTCATGACCCAGACTTGAAATCAGTCAACAAAAGGCCCCACCTAAAGAAAATGACTAACTTGTCGCCCTGAATGACATCTTGCAGAGACAAAGGAAATGCTTAATATCAAAATCACCTGAATGGATGTGCGCAAAAGTGTTGTTTTTTATTCTAGCCTGAAATAAAATTTGACATATTTTCAACATCAGTGTTGACTTAGTCACATTAATGCAAAAATAAATGAATTCTTCCTTCATGCATGACTGATCATCTAGGTACTCAGGTGAGCGATATAGGCCCACTTGGGCCTCTTGTTTTCAAATATGTTTTACATATCAAATTTAGTTTCCGATTATAAATATAGAATTGTTAAAAACGTGTAAATGCTTAGAAATCTACTTGAAATTGATTGTTACAAAATACATTATCGTTTACGTTAGGATTTTAAAATTATGAATAAAGGAAATTTGCATTGAATTTTGTTTTTCATATTATTTTTTTTCCTAAAGTACACGAACAAAATTTATATAAATGACTTTAAAATCAATATCAAATGTACGCGTTTCATTTATAAATATGGTAGTTTCCTCCGTGTATGATAATTACAAATTATATACTGAATTTCTTCAAACTCCTCCGTTATTCAACTATATACTGATCTACTGTACTCAGGAAATAAAAATTTAAATGTTTTAATATAAATTTTAAACATTCTTCAAATAACAAATTTCTATACCTATATAAAATACATACGGGCCAAGTTACCCTATTTGTACGGGCCAAGTGGACCTATTACGAGCCAAGTGTTCCACGGGCCGAGTTACCCACGCTCCGAGTTTACCGGATACCAAAGTGAGCATACCCAGTCACAGCGCGGGTGCTCTTAAGTACCAAACACTACCAAATTATACGTTTTTTTAGTTTTAAAATGCAATTTCTAGCCTATAGGTGTTTCAAACATGTTTTATAGTCCATACGGTAACTGTCCATAGATTTTTAAAATCTTCAGGTAAAAATTTTCAGGTAAAATCATTTTACTTGAAAATTTGTCACTGAAGTCTCATTCATGAATGAAGTTGAAAAAAGAATTATTTACGACAGCACGCCACCATATTGAATTAGGTCCGATAATGGCTTACATACGGGAATGCTGAATTGAATTTTCAATTTATGTTTTCTTTCCAGAATTTGCATTTAGAAAAATAGATTTTCACAAAATTTGAGGATATAACATGATGTATAATAGCAATGGTAAATCAATAAAGAATATATAATTAACAGTTTCTCTTTTAGTTTTGTTAGATTCCACTCTGATTCAGAAACAACGGCCAACAACCTCTGAATCTGTAATAAGTAAAGAATGTACTCAATAACATAACAGTATTTAGGAAAAAAAATTTCTTAAAAGCAAAAGTTTAATACAGCATTCCCGTACTTAAGCCATTATCGGACCTGATTCAATGTGGCGACGAGGTATCGTAATTAATTACTTTATTCGTCTTTATTTATGAATGGGACTTCAGAATGTAAAATTTTCAGGTAAAATCTATTGATAGTGACCGTATGGACTATAAAACACCTAGAAATTGCATTTAAAAGCGAAAAAATGTAAAAGTTTGGTAGTGTTTGGTATTTAGGAGCACCACACAGCGCTGTTTTGTGTGCAAACACAGAAAAAGAGTTTTTTAATACAAGTACATGTACATATTCAAACCGGTGTAAAAATTTGAGTAATCTCTTTTGGTGTTTTGTGTGTAAAGTACTTAGCAAAAGATGAATATGTTTTGTAAAACTTCTTGTAACGTTGTCCTGGCCTTGTGATTGTTAGCGCAAGGGGGCAAATAGCTTTGGGTTGTTCTGTTCCGCTTTCAATAAGAAGCATAACATTGTAAATGTAGGTGAAAGGGCTTTCATATTCATGTGTATTTCTTGTCAAAGACCTTTCTTTTTGTACAGTAGCATTTTACTTTCTGACCTTGACCTTGAAATTTGACATTTATTTAGGAATGAAAACCTTATAGACCCTTTCAAATTGACAAAATGATAACAAGTGGTGGATCCAGGATTTTAGAAAGGCCAGTGGGGGGGTGGGTGGGTTGGCCACATGTGCTTTAATCAAACTACTCGGCCATTTTTGGTGCCAAATTTGGGGTTTTACTTCTAAATATGTGGCGAAAAGGGGGTGTGGGGCAGCCCCCCCCTCTACATCCACAATATGACTTCAGAGACAATCAACTTTTTATTATGACGTCAAAATGAAAAATTTGCCATATTTGGACTTCTTTGTCACCGGGGGCATTCATGTTTCACAAACACATTTTTTGGTTTTGTTTTGGGGTTTTCTTTTTTGTTTTTCATTTCTGGATGTGCCATTGTATATTGATATTTGTTTTGTGTTACCCATTGAATTGTACTGTTTGAAGTGTTTTTAGCTCACCTGAGCCGAATGTACAATGTATTATAAGGTCCTCTATCAATTTTTACATTTCATCCAAATTGGTTAACAGATGGTGCCACCATCTCAAAAAATAGGTCTCACAATGGTACATATACAGTACAGTCCGGGTGGAACTTAATTTGCCCACTGGTCACAGTGGGCATTTTTAGAGTGGGCATTAAAAATGTCCACTAGACACAGTGGACATTCTTGTAAGAGTCAGTTAGAATTAACATACAGGTAAGTGGACAGTTTGATAGCTCAGGTAAATGTCCACTCCTAATGCCCACTGAAATTTCAGATGGACTGCCCATTGTGGAGAGTGGGCATTCAAAGTTCCACTGGGACTGTATTGTACCACATACCATATACCACATTGGTAATTAAAATATGGAGAGTAGCGGTTCAAATCCCGCTGTGGTCAAAAATTTTTTTTCATTTCTTTACAAATCTAAATAAGTTTTTATATGTTTTTCAACACTCAGCATATGAAATTAGGCAATTTTAAGTTGGATCTGGACAATATTTGAAAGAATTGTTGTTCATGACCCAGACTTGAAATCGGTCAACAAAAGGCTTTGCCTAAAGAAAATGACAAACTTGTTGCCCTGAATCATATCTTGCAGAGACAGAGCAAATGTTTAATATCAAAATCGCCTGAATGGATATGCCAAAAAGTGCTGTTGATTTTTATTCTGGTCTGAAATAAAATTTGACATATTTTCAACATTTGTGTTGACTTAGTCACAGTAATGCAAAAATAAATATTTCTTCCTTCCTGCATGACTGATAATCTAAATACTCAGGTGAGCGCTATAGGCCCACTTGGGCCTCTTATTTACATAGGGAAGTGACTTAGTCATAAAGTCGTGTTATAGTTCCTCAAGGAACCTCCCAGCTTCAGCATGATTGCTTATATCAAAATGTAAACAATGCACCATATGGGAGCCGATATTGTATAGCAGAAATAAAGGTCTCAAACAGTCACCAATCACTATTTATGTCAATCAGCAGTTATATTGCAAAAAGGTATTAGGTAACCTTGAGGTCTGAAAGCTTAACTTATGTATGATGGTATGAAAAATGTGTTCTGTGTTGATGGCCCAGGCCATATCACTTCTGCCCTGACAACCTAAGACTTAAGTACATAATGATTTAATGTGAGTTGTCACTTTGTGTTAAATACTTTTGTTTTTTCAGTCATGGTTTCGGATGTCCAGCTTGCAGTCTTTGCTAATGCATTAGGAGTAACTCTGTTCCTACTAGTAGTTCTTTACCATTATGTGTCTGTCAACAATGTCAAGAAACACGATTAATCAACTGTAGTGATGACTGTATTAGATCTAATGACAGTGAGTATGAGAATAATCAAGTCAGATGATTCCCTCAGTTTATGGCTAAACAAGAATAACTTGTGCAGTTATTTTATAGTCCTCACAATTATAAACTTTTTGAAAAATTTCTAGCAGAGGGAAATTAGTTTTGATTGACTTTTGTTTTACGTCACACCACGAATATTTCACGTATATGGTGACGGCATCTGCCTGATGCGGGGCAGACAGATTTTGACCTTTGCAATGGACCCACCCGAAGCAGTGAGGGATCTTTAACGTGCCATGCATACCATGACACAGTGCCTCAGTTTTTACTGTCTCATCTGAAAGACAGGACACCGGCATGGCCAGAGCAGGACTCAAACCCCGGCCTCCAGATTAGGAGGAGAGCTGATACCACTAGGCCACGCCAGTAAATTAGCAGAGTTGAATTACATACAATAACTAATGTAGTAATCTGCAATTTTGAATTAGTCGAGAACCAAGGTCAAAGTCTTACATTTCTTCAATTTTAACACTGAAAAAATGCAAGGGTTGTTTTGCAACTTCCTAGATATGAAGTAACTTTGTTTAAGTCATATTGCATCAATTCATTCATTAATTTTTCCTCTTTCATAATTATTTTGTATTTTAATTAGTATTAACATACTATTTGTATGTCTGTTTACAGAATCTGATGTATATGGTTGAGGGAAAGAATGCAGTGAATGGACATGAATCATGATACACGATTATCAAACAAGTTAATCATTATTTCATCCATACTTTGATATTTTACACAATTGTAATGTTTATGTGTTAATAAATTATAAGATACCTCGGATTTATAACTTTTTTATTCTCTCCTTGTTGAAAATGGCCAGGATCATGTTACCCTTTTGTCCTTCCGTCATCATTTGTTTCTGTGCTCCATCTCTGTAGCAGGTGCACATATTGAATTGAAATTTGGTATACTATTACATCACAATATAATCTAGGTCAAGTTATGATTTGGTTATGGTTGAATAATTTTTATGGAGTCATGTCCCTTGGACTTAGAAATTCTCCAGTAATTAGCAGTTTTTGTACTACATCTCTACAATGAATGCATATATTGAATTAAAATTTGGTAAACAGATACATTTGGAGGTTATCTAGGCCAAGTTCTGATTTGTTTTTGGTCAAATAATTTTTCTTGAAGTTATGTCCCTTGGACTCAGAAAATTTCCAATATCTGTACTACATCTGTACAGTAAACGCACATATTGAATTAAGATTTAATACATCTGGAGGTGATCTAGATCAAGTTATGATTTGGTTATGGTCAAATAATTTTTGATGGAGTTATGCCCCTTGGACTGTAAAAATTTCTAGTAATTTGTGGTGAAACAACATATCTAGTTTCTAACATAATCACTTTAAGATAAAAATGCAGGTTAGTAAAGTGGTAACTCACCAGATTTATAATCAGATGAGGGTAAAACTGAGGTCCTATGTAATGGTATATTTTAGCTTGTAAAAGAACCTTTAAGCTAACTGCTTCCAGTTTGTTTGGCTTGGTGTGACAATAAAAACAATTTTTCTTCCAGTTTGTCGTTTTAAAAAAGTAATGTAAAATTACTTCAGGGTGCTATGTTGCATTGTCCATCTCTTTGCCAACATTTTACATTTTCAAATAAATATACAGCTCCTGGTTTTGATGAAGTCTTGTGTGGAAAGGGGTGCAATTTTTGTTAGACTGATAGTCTTGCAAAGTTTAAGCCACAGTGACTTCATATTTATACCCCCTGCAAACAAAGATTAGGGGCTATATAGGAATCGCCCTGTCTGTCCGTCTACATTTGCCCGGGTCACAACTTCTTAATCCCTAGTTGGATCTGGATAATATTTCACACAATTGTTGTTCATGACCCAAGGGTGTGTCATGACCTTGACTCAAGATCATATTTCTAAGGTCAAAATGCACACATGGTCAAAATCCTTGTCTGGGCCATAACTCCTTACTGCTATGTTGGTTCTGGATAACATTTCATACAATTGTTGTACATACCCAAGGGTGTGTCACGACCTCAACCCAAGGTCGAGGTCACAGTGCACACAGCCAAAATCCTTGTCCAGGCCATTACTTATTACTGCCATGTTCGATTTGGATAATATACAGTTGTTGTCCATGACCCAAGGGTGTGTCAGGACCTTGACTCAAATTTGTATCTCCAAGGTCACATGATCATAATCATTGTCTGGGCCATACTTGCTTACCGCTATGTTGGATCTGGATTACATTTCACACGATTGTTGTCTATGACCAAGGCCGTGTCATGACCTCGACTGAAGGTCAAGATCACAGTGCACACAGATGAAATCCTTTGTACATGCCATAACTTCTTACTGCCAGGATGTATCTGAATAATATTTCACATAATTGTTGTCAATGACCCAAGGGCGTGTCATGACCTTGACTCAAGATCATATCTCCAAGGTCAACGTCACAGTGCAAGCATGGACAAAATCCTTGTACGAGTCATAGCTCCTTACTGCTAAGTAATATCTGGATAATATTTCACACTATTGTTTTCCACGATCCAAAGATGTGTTGTCTGTCTGTCAGTCCATGAAACTTGTCTGGGCCAAAACTTCTTCCTTTTACTTTGGAGGGAGATAATATTTTACATAATTATTGTCTATGACCTAAGGGTGTGTCATAACCTTGAACCAAGGTAATATCTACAAGGTGAAGGTCACAGTGCATACATAGCCAGAATTCTTGTCTGGGCCGTAACTTCTTCCTGTTATGTTGCAGGGAGATTATATTTTACACAATTGTTGTCCATGACCCAAGGATGTGTAATGACCTTGAACCAAGGTCATATCTACAAGGTCAAGGTCACAGTGCATACATAGCCAGAATACTTGCTGAAGTCATAACTTCCTCTTTTTAATTTGGAGGGAGATAATGTTTAACACAATTGCTGTCCATGACCTAAGGGTGTGTCATGACCTTGAACCAAGGTAATATCTATAAGGTCAAGATCACAGTGTACACATAACCAGAATTCTTGTCTGTGCCATAACTTCTTCCTGTTACATTGCAGGGAGATTATATTTTACATAATTGTTGCCCATGACCGAAAGATGTCATAACCTTGAACATAGGTCATATCTACAAGGTCAAGGTCACAATGCACACTTAGCCAGAATTCTTATCTGAGCAACAACTTCTCCCTGTTATGTTGCAGGAGGATTATATTTTACACAATTGTTGCCCATGACCCAAGGATGTGTAATGACCTTGAACCAAGGTCATATCAACAAGGTTAAGGTCAGAGTGCACACAAACCAGATTGTTTTCATTGATTATACCTCAAAATGTTCAAGTGGGACATCTATTATACTTGACCAGTGATGTACATTATCTTGGGATGCATGTTTTAACTTTGTTGCTACACGGGTTGTCCTGTTAGGACAGCTCTTGTTAGTTTTTAACATAATTATAGAATGTAGAATTGTATGTTGGTAGTCTAATACTATGAAGGAGTCGGTGTTATTACATTCAAAGTCTCTTTGATTTCCTGTCCCTTGGATTAGAAGTAAAATCTGATGTCCCTGTCTCAGTGGTGCTGGAAAGTAAAAGAACCCTCACTGTTTTGGGTAGATCCATTGTAACTGAAATTCTTCCAACTACAGTGTTCACATTGTCCTAAACAAAGTGTTCAGGAAATAGGTATTTTACCTACAGTAGTCCATATTGTGAAGATGATCTTAAATTCAGAGGATGATGTACTTGGTCAAGATCTTGGAAACAATATATTTTAGGATGACCTGTATTTCTGGAGCTAAACATTGTGCAGGTTTTCATGAAATAAGCATTAGTTCAATACAATTTCTTGTGAAAGAAATGAAGTTTCTTCTAAGATTTTTGTTAAATACTTGATAATAATTTTACAAAATTTGTATTGGCACTATTGGTTTTTGTCAAGAATTGACTGCCACACATACTAAATCTTCCAAATTTTGTATCTTCTAACCTTATTTATCATGGTTAAACAACAAGATTTGAAAACATTCCTAAATTGTGATACATTTACCACCAGTCATGACAAACTGTTGTTTCCTTTTCTTTAATAAATGGATACCAGTAAGAATTTGTGATGTTGACAACATATTTACTGCCTTTTATATGATAACAATACAGCACTGTGTACATGCATCATAAAACAAAAAATCTGATACATCAACCGTGGTTACGAATTCTACATGATGAACATTCTATAAATGTATGTCGAAATAAAGGTCATCTTTGTTGCTATGTAATAGTAGCAACTGCTGAGTTTCAAAAGTACATGTATAAATATATGAGATTGCATTTAAGGATCATCATTGCCCCATACTCGATACAATCAGTACATGCTAATAATATTCACTGGCGGATGGACATGGATCTAGCACTTAATAGTTTTTTGAAAGACATAATTATCAAGGAACTAGAATTCCTATCTAAATAAAGATATTATTTAATAAATCATACTTTATTTTCATAGTAAATTACTATTTTTCTCCTTTAACATACTTAAACATAGGCAACAATTTATTTCCTTTATAGTGATGGAAACATCAATATTTCCTTATCTAATCACATTTCATTTTCAATTGACATGAAATGAACAAGAAACATTAAATAATGTTGAACAATTTATATATATATCGGTACTGAAACAGAACTTCTTAGTCTATAGGGATGGAACCGGTACAAAAATAAAAAGCGTTTTTCTACATATATGTCACATTAAATGAAGAAACAACTAGGCAGTAGGACTATTTGCAAAACATTTTGATAGGACATGTATGTAATATATACCCCTCATTTTTAAAACTTGTAATGGGTGATGAATATCATCCAACAATTAAAAATTCCCATGTGCTTTTTCATTTTCAATACCAAACAAAGATCTTTATCTTTACATGATGCATATATACTGACAATGGTAGATGAAGTCTTGAAATGCAGAGATCAAAGGAAAAAATCGTTCTGTGAAACAGAAAAATCTCACGTGAGAAACTTGCAGAACCATATAAATTTAGAGGAAGTATTGTTCAAGTGAAACAGAAAACACTGTTAAAGGTCCCACAAATTGAAATTTCCAGTACCAAGTTAAAGATAACCAATGTTATGAATCATGGAACCTTTTGTGGGGCATAAGTGCTCTTCAGACAAGGCTGACACCTGCTAAAGACAAATACTTCTGAAGAAATGTTTGGGCTTCAGCTTGTAGACCATTCTGTATCATGGCTGGTATCTGAAACAAATATAAATTCCACCACTATAAAGAAACAAGAGGCCCAAATGGGCCTATATCGCTCACCTGAACAGCTAGATGATCAAGTTGAAGATAAATTGTCCCCCCCCCCCTTTTCTTGGAAGTCTTAAAAAATTCATAAAAAATTCATTCCTTACCATAGAAATGATTAAATGTAACCAAATGAATGCATCAATGTTTACTAAAAGAAAATAATAACTCTTTAATGCATTAAAATAACAAAGTCCAAAATAAAAATGAAAAAACGTCAAAAATTTGATTTCGGAATGGAACCAAAAATATCAACACTTCTTCCCATATGCCTCTAAATCATTCCTATGCAATCGGTTTGTCGCTGTATGCACCCGATCTGAATAAGAAGTTTGTCAAAGGAGGGTACCCTCTGTGACCTACTTTTGTCTGTGGTGGTGCCACCTGTTCATGGATCCTGACAAAGATGACCACATTTGTCGGGGACCTTGAGTATTTGATGCATGCCAAGTTTCATTGAATTCCAGCAAGTGGTTCCGAAGAAAAAGTTCAAACTGTGAAATGTTTACACCAATTATCCCACCCCCCTTTTTCTTGAAAGTCTTAAAAAATTCATAAAAAATCCAAAACATAAAATATTGAAAAATTTTCTTTGCAGTAGTATTTCTTACCATCAAAATGATCAAATTAAACCAAATTAATGCATCAATGTTTACTAAAAGAAAAAAAATACCTCTTTTCTGCATTAAAACTACCAAGTACAAAAAAACGTCAAAAATTTGATTTCGGAACGGAACCAAAAATAACAACACTTCTTCACACATCCCTCTAGATCATTCCTATGCATTCGGTTTGTCTCTGTATGTCCCCGGTCTGAAGAAGAAGTTTGTCAAAGGAGTGTACCCTCTTTGACCTACTTTTGCCTGTGGTGGCGCCACCTGTTGATGAATCCGGACGAAAAACAACAACACTTGTAGGGGACCATGAGTACTACATGCTTATCAAGTTTCATCAAATTCTGTTCAGTGGTTCTGGAGAAAAAGTCGAAAATGTGAAAAGTTAATGACGGACGACGATTGATCACAATAGCTCACTTGAGCCTTCGGCTCAGGTGAGCTAAAAAGAGATATAAAGATTTAAGTATTATGATCATGGACTACAAATAATTAAATTCTAAAATATTCAAGAGATCAGATTAATGAAGTTAATGTACATAAAATAATTTCAGAGCATTACTAAGTCTAGATCTGCCAAATCATTACAGCCGGATTGACCTATGCACTGTATTTCTTACAAAGACATTATAAAACCATGAGACCTCTTCTGTAAAGACATTATGAAGTTTTACCTTTGAAGGACATTGTGAAGATAATTTTCCAAGTTGTTTTGCCAGATGAACTTTAGCATCAGGTATATCCGAGACTGGATCATGTTCTTTCTTTCCAGCAAAGGCCAGTTGTGAGTACACAGTTTGATACCCTATAATTTATAGACAAATAAACAATTTACAATTCAAACTGTCCATACACGTTGTGGATTCAAAATCTTTCATGTTGGTCTGAGTTATCACATGAGCTCAAACACAGTCCTCTAGGAATAAATTCCTGTAACATTCTGACAATGTATGAAGTGAAAGTATATACACAAGCAAAAAATCAAATTCCTCTTCCTAATGTTTTTTTATGTTTCTAGATTTAAATATATTCCTTCAATATCATTAACAATTTATTCTTCTTAGTATCTTATGTTTCTAGATTTATACATATTCCTTCAATATCATTAATAAATTGTTCTTCTAGTATTTTATGTTTCTAGATTTATACATATTCCTTCAATATCAGTAACAAATTGTTCTTCCTAGTAACTTATGTTTCTAGAATTATACATATTCCTTCCAATATCATTAAGATAAGATTTCTAGGTTAATCTTGACATTGATTCGAGACCAAACTGGTCGATTCTAAGAAGTTTTTCAGTAAGGAAGCCATTTCTTAACAAGAGCAATGCCATCATAGCATATGCCCCCCTGGCTATTTTTGTAACTTGGCATACCTCACCTGACCACATTAGAGGTCATCTACTCCTCATAATCACCCACAAACAAAATTTTTCCATTCAAAAGTTTGTGTCTAATGATTAACAGATATGTCACTTGTCTTCATTTAATTTAGACATCAGTATTAACTGACACAAAGCAGAATCAAAATAAATATGCCAAAGACTGATATCCTAATTATAACTTATTAACTTGACCTAGATATCCTTAAAATGTATCTGTATACATAATATCAATTCAATATATTTAGCTGTTCCTGAGATGATGAGCAGCGGGTAACTTGACCTAGATATCCTTTAGATGTATCTGTATAATAGAGACAATGTGCAGAAACTGCAAATTTTAAGAAATTTCTTGCAAATTTTAAGAAATTTCCTAAGTCCAAGAGGAATAACTCTGACAAAAATTATTGAACAATAACCTAATAACTTGACCTAGATATCCTAAAATGTATCTGTATGCAAAATATCAATTCAATTCAATATCTCTATCTGTTCCTGAGATAATTGAACCATAACCAAATTTGAACATGACCTATATATCCTTTAGATGTTTCAGTATATCAAATATCAATTCATCATCTTTATTGGTTCCAGAGATAATGTGCAGAAACTGCTATTTTAAAGAAACTTCCTAAGTCCAAGGGGAATAACGCTGACAAATATTATTGAACCATAATTAAATTTGAATGTTGTTTGATATTCTCTACACACAGTTTCTATAATACTCTTCATGTTTGTGCTGTGACTGGATGAAAATAAAGTATGGGGGGAAAAAATTTTAATTTGAACTTGACCTAGATACAACTTAAGATGTATCTGTATGCAAAATATCAATTCAATCTCTGTCCATTCCTGAGATAATGAGTGGAAACTGCTAATTTTAAGAAATTTTCTAAGACAAAGGGGGATAACTATAACAAGAATTATCGAACAATAACCAAGTTTCAACTTGACCTATATATCCTTGAGATGTATCTGTATACTACATATCAATTCAATATCTTTATTGGTTCCAGAGATAATGAGCGGAAACTTTAAATGGAATGACAGACAGACGGTTGCACCAACTAACAGCAGCAAAACAATATGTCCCTCCTTCTTTGAAGGGGGGCATAAATATGAAGGCTATTCCTCGTAATCAGAAATACAGAAAGTTATTTATTAAACAGGCCAACAATTCTAAACATCACAATACATCACCAGATTTGTTATGCTTAAGCAAAAACTTAAAATTGTTGTATGGGACAAAAATCAATCTAAAATTGTATTTTATTTTACCCTAAAAATCATCATAAACTAATAGTAACAGGAAAAAGAACCATTAACATTAAGATATGCAATGTTCCCAATTGTAGATGCGAAAGGTTTTTATTTACAAATACGAGAAACAGGACAGTATTTTTTAACACTGTCCCCAAATTATAATAGAATATTCACATTTTATGTCCATGGGTATTTTAGATACCAGAATAGCTATCCCCTTTCCTTTTATGGCAAGTAAAAAGCTATGCCAGGGATAAATAAATTAAAATGACACCAAACTGACTTCAAAATACGTTCAATTCTATGTTTTAATTTAAAAAAAAAAAAGCACAATGTACTGGTCTATAACATAAATTCAAAACTTCATGCAAAAAGAGGGCATTTTAAGCATCTTAATAACAGTGATTCTGTAAGTCACTAATTCAGTAGCTATTACAAAATAAATTATCTTAGAACAGGGGCATCTTTGAAAAATAGAGTAAGCTCATACAGAAATGGATCAAAGACTACTAATCAGTATAATGGATCAAAGACTACTCAACAGAATAATGGATCAAAGACCACTGAACTGTATAATGGATCAAAGACTACTAAACAGAATAATGAATCAAAGACTACTAAACAGTATAATGGATCAAAGACTACTAAACGGAATAATGAATCAAAGACTACTAAACAGTAAAATGGATCAAAGACTACTCAACAGAATAATGAATCAAAGACTACTAAACTGTATAATGGATCAAAGACTACTCAACAGAATAATGGATCAAAGACTACTAAACAGAATAATGGATCAAAGACTACTCAACAGAATAATGGATCAAAGACTACTAAACAGAATAATGGATCAAAGACTACTCAACAGAATAATGAATCAAAGACTACTAAATACCGGTAGTATAATGGATCAAAGACTACTAAACAGAATAATGAATCAAAGACTACTAAACAGTATAATGGATCAAAGACCACTAAACAGAATAATGAATCAAAGACTACTAAACTGTATAATGGATCAAAGACTACTCAACAGAATAATGGATCAAAGACTACTAAACAGAATAATGGATCAAAGACTACTCAACAGAATAATGGATCAAAGACTACTAAACAGAATAATGGATCAAAGACTACTAAACTGTATAATGGATCACAGACTACTCAACAGAATAATGGATCAAAGACTACTAAACAGAACAAGAACTGTCCTAGAGTTGGTTTACTTACCAGATGAATCATCGACTTCTATGAAATGTTCATCATCAGGGTGAGAATCATCCTCAGGTAATTCAAATAAACTTATCAATGCTTGGAGAAGCTGTGGCCTGAAATATTAGTAAGAAAATGAGCCAAACTGTACACTCATCTCTGAAAACAAATATTCATACTATCAATAAATCATGATAACTACCACATACAATTGATTGTTTTTACTTGAACACAAGTCACTCAAGCTTGCAGTTGACGCAAACTTATTATTCAAGTCCCAATTCAGCTGTTTTTCAAGTTCATTCAATGTGTATGCTGGCTTGCCTGGCGTAGTGGTTAAGTGCTTGGCTTGCAGCGTCAACAATCAGGCTTTGATCCCGGGGTTGTACCACTACGTTTAAGAGGTTGGTTACCTCCTGTTTACATGTTGCGATATCACTGAAAAATTGTTAAAAGCGACGTGAAGCATTAATCAACCAACCAACAAATGTTTATGTCCTTTGAAATTTGATTACATTACAACAACAAGAGCAATGCCTAGCGTGGCTTAATACGCCTGTCGCTTACTTCGGACAGGAACAATGTGAACCTGTGGTTTTATTACCCCCAAACTCTGGTCTCTTTGGTAATAGTTTTATGAAATATTGAAATCCAAAACGAGGGATCCAAGTCCCATTTCTCTGTAACGACAAAATGGAAATTGCTCAAAACTAAAAGATGGCTTCCCCTACACTATTCAAGCATTCTTTTTAAGTTTCATGAAAAACAACTGAGGTTTACTCAAGTTATCACGTTACATAGCATCTTCATAGCATCTTATCAGAAAAAATAAAATACAAGTTACATAATTCCGGAATTACAAACGGAATTTGCTCAAAATCGAAAGTTGGCTTCTCCTACATTATCTAAGCATTCTGTATGAGTTTCATAAAAAACAACTGATGTTTATTTCAGTTATAGCGTTCCATAGCATCTTTTCATTGTAAAAATAAAATCCAAGTCCCATAACTCCTGAACAACAAAACAGAATTTGCTCAAAATCGATAGGCCGCTTCCTCTACACTATTTAAGTACTCTGTATTAGTTTCATGAAAAACAGCTGACGTTTACTACAGTTATTGCGTTCCATAGCGGACGGATGGACAGACAGACATCGCCATACCATAATACGTCCCGTCTTTCGACGCGCATACAAAAAGGTGTACCAGAAGTTTTCATATGTTTGTAGCATGGCTGGAGCATCTGTTAAGATAGCAGTCACTCCTACAGCACAGATTTTTCTTTCTGTATTTCCTGATACTTTCTGGAGATCTTGGAGATAAAGTCTCTCTATTACCATACCAAACATCCTGTGATAAAAAGTTTCATATGTATATGTAAATGAAAAAGTAATAATTGATAGAAAAATAGAAACAATGAATCTGCATTCTTTATCAATATATACCTAAGAACTTAATGAACCAATGAAGGAACTGAATACATGCAGAAGAATTGATAATCCTTTGCATGTTTAACTATTGATTAAGAAATTAACTTTATAAATCTGGCATAAATCCTGTCATAATCTCTATATTCATCAAAGTATATTTGATAATGATTGTCAAACCAAGATTACTTCCCCAATCTGAGACAGCTTGTATTTGGTAGTGCAAAACACTAATATTCAGAGAAAAACATTTTTTGAAGGTATTCTGCAGAACTGGTATACAGGCACAACTTGCTGCCAAATTTGCATACTGGCAAAATCTACCTGAGTGGAATACTGACACAACTTACTGCTGAACTCAATACTGACACATCTAACTGCCAAACTGAAATACTGACAAAACTTACTGCGGAGCTGGAATAATGACACAACTTACTGCCAAACTGGAATACTGACACAATATACTGCCGAACTGAAATACTGACACAACTAACTGCAAAACAGAATACTGACACAACTTCCTATATGCTTCAAGAGCAGAACTCCGACTTGACAGAGTAAGAAATCATATTAACTTTGAGTATGGTGCTCTGGCTTTCCCAGATGCCAAGCCCCACTATGTTTCTTCAATCCACTTGACTTGTGAAACCCCATACATGTAAAAGAACAGAGACATTAAAAGACATAACAAGCTATATTTGTGAAATATGAATGCCCCGACAGCAACTTTGTCACTATAAACTGTTATTTTAAACTTAGGTCAAATTCCAAGGTCAAAGTCACATTACTGATGAAAAGGTCTTGTCACAAGGAATACACATGTGGAATATGACAGCACTATCACTTACCATTCAAAAGATATACCCAATTTTAAAATCTTTGAAATGTTGACTTGAAAGTCACAGTAAAGGTCATGAGGTAAAATCACAGTACCAAAGAAAAGGTCTTATCACAAGGAATATGCATGTGAAATATGAAAGCCCTATCTCTTACAGTAGAAAACTTATGTGGAATGTTAAAGTTTCTTGCCACAGGCAAATGTACAAACCATGAATCTTTGATTCCTGGGGCATAAAAACCATATTTAAATTAAATCATGTGGTCAAAATGTTTAAAAATAAAGATTAACAAGAAACTGTCAAAAATGGTATGATCAGATTGCAAAGCCATCTGTCTGTACATTGAAGTACTAAGGAAAAAGTGCAACATATGTTTTACATACAAGTAGGTATCATTAATGGTATGCAAGACATCAAGCTAAATGATAAATCAGTCTGTGTCCCCTGAAACATGACATCAAGGTCAAGGTCACCAAATTTTTCATCAGTTAGAAAGAACTCCTCCTTGTCTACAACCCAACAAGTCTGACCTAGATTTCATCAATACTATTCAAGAAATAAAACTAAACACAAACTATTGACAGGAGAAGGACAAGCTTTGCCAATTTATAGACTGGACTTGCTTTGAAATTTGGTAAAAAATTAACTTCTCTTTCTACAACATTTTAAACAGTATACAAAAATGGCACTTCATTGATATACACCATCTTGTTTGCTGCTGTAAGATCAACAGGCTTTCTAATCTGTTTACTGAAAGTTAACTTACTTGGGCTGGATATCATCGACGGTTTGAATGAGTGTAGGTGCTCCATATATAATGGCAAATATAGCAAAGTACACCAAAAGACCTTAAAATATAAACACTTATAATGTAGTAAGTCAGAAAGTCAGCTACTGATAATAATGCTGTCAGTATACACTAACAAAACTTTAAATGTAATCATAAATATACAAATAATGAAGTAAGTCAACTACTGATAATAATACTGTCAGTAAGCTAAACAATTTATTGGGGTCAGTATTGTGGTCAGTAAGCTACACCATTTATAGGGGCCAGTATGGTGATCAGAAAGCAACATCATTTTTAGAGGTCAGTAAGCTACACTATTTATTGGGGTCAGTATGGTGGTCAGTAAGCTACACTACTTATAGGGGCCAGTATGGTGATCAGGAAGTTACACCATTTATAGGGGTCAGTATGGTGATCAGAAAGCTACACCATTTTTAGGGGCCAATATGGTGGTCAGTAAGCTACACTACTTATAGGGGTCAGCATGGTGATCAGTAAGCTACACCATTTATTGGGGGTCAGTATGGTGATCAGTAAGCTAAACAATTCATAATGGTCAGTAAGGTACACCATTTAGAGGGGTCAGTATGGTGATCAGTAAGCTACATTATTTATATTGGTCAGTATGGTGATAAGCAAGCTATGCCATATATAGTGGTCAGTAATATACACTATTATAGGGGTCAGTATGGTAGTCAGTGAGATACACTATTTATTGGGGTCAGTAAGATACACTTTTTAAAGGGGTTAGTAGGGTAGTTCTGAAGCAGTGACCAAGCCTTAATGATGTTAAGCCCAGGGCTAGACCTATGCTCTACAATTATTTAAAAAAAATAAGCCAAAATTCTGAGGAAAATCTCAGTATCTTATTACATAAATGTACACATAACATGGAATAAAATATAATGTAATACATAACCTTACAGTCAACCTCAACCGCAACTTCATATACTTCGAGAATTTTTTTTTTTTCAATTTTATGGTAAATGTAAATGTCTCTCATAGTTTTTTTTGTGATTAGAGTTAAACACAGAATTAAGAAATGTGAAAGTCAAAAGTCACCAAATACTTAAATTACTCGTTATAATAAACAAGTATGAAGGACTGATAGAGACATAATCTATCTTCACAACTCAGCCCAAAATAACTGACACCACAATAAATGAGAAAGCAATATGAATGAAGTACATACACTTTGTTGTTTTATAAGAGATGACTTACTTTTGATGTACTTAGTGGTTTTTGAGCTTGATAAACGTTGGAAAAGAAGAAGGAATATCTGTTTAATATACTGGCTAAGTGTTTCTCTGAAAAATCATATAGTGGAAACATTACTGGTATAGGTTTTAAATAATACATGTACTACATCTTAAAGCAAAATAAAGTTTTCACTAAAGAACAAGTGAAGACACACACTCAGCTTTTGCAATGAATCTTAGATAAGACATATTACATATTATTTTTATAATGCTAGGATTTCTTCATATATATGGTGACAGCATTTTCTTCATTGTATTACAGGGAAATTTCAACCTGTACAATGGACCCATCCTAAGCATTGAGAGATCTTTGACATTGAAAGATCTGCTAGTTTTACTGTCTCATCTGAATGTTAAGTCACTGGTCAGGTCTATACCCATACTGATTTTTACCAATATACCAGCTTGTCTATACCTGTTGTAGACAAGAGACAGACAAATACAAGTGTTCAAATAGACACACTGCACCAGGTAATTTTATAACGATGTCTTAATGCTTTCTTTTTCACTGAAAACATACCTAATTATACTTACTTTGGTATGTGTTCCACTATCGCATTAAGGAGATGAAAACCTTCGTGATCATTGCTCTTTGAAGCAATCAGCTTTTGGAATATTCCTAGTAATCCACTCTGTAAATAGTATATGCATATACGTAGAGATTTAACATTAAGTTGTCTCTACAGCAATTCACTTGTCACATTATCTTAGACTAACAGAAGTTTTAATACGGATTATGGAACACTTGGGAATTAATTAGGATGTACACTGCTGTTTTAAATTTAAACTTTATTT
Organism: Pteria penguin; assembly: GCA_035048485.1. Lineage (NCBI taxonomy): Eukaryota > Metazoa > Mollusca > Bivalvia > Pterioida > Pteriidae > Pteria > Pteria penguin. The sequence goes on along the minus strand of CM068580.1, from coordinate 81,084,375 downwards.
ATTTTACAATGATTAAGAAACAAGTTAACAACTTACATAAATCTTGCTCGTTAGCACGGATCTTGGCGTAAGGGTGTCGTTTGTGTAAGAGGAAACCTGAGTACCCAGAGAAAACCCATGAAGCCAGGTTGGCGACAGCCTCACCATCTCATTACCACACCGGGAATAGAACCCGGGTCGCACTGATGAGAGGCAAGCGCACTACCCACTGCGCAACCTGGCCCCTGTTGTTAAATAAGCATTACTACATTTTCTCAGTAATGAGGATCACAATGGTATTTCCTTTATCCAGAAATGTGTGTTTTAGGCCAATTTTTCTGGATTAACAGATTTTTTGGACTACTGAATCTTTATACATTTGTATTTGTCCAGAGTCTTTCTTTTCAAAGGTAGTGTTTATAGTGTAGTCAGGGGCAAATGCATTTTCATGTTTATTAAAAGATATTTTCTTACACAAATGTTTGATTATTTAATTTACTTCATCAGTCCCCCAAACAATTTTTATCAATATTCACTAAATCAGTTCTATATTTGAAACTATTAAAATCCATCTAAGTTGTCCAAATAAGTGACTTCTTTTCCTGTAGTCTTGAACAACACCTATGATACACCTTATAACAATTTTAACTGTTATCCGAATAATTAAACTGAATGTTTATCTAATACTGTTTGGTAAAAAAGAAATGATACAAAGAAATTTTGGAAAAATGATCCATACAAATGACGTTTAAATTTTAAAAATTTAGTGTCAGTGTATTGTGGTGAAGAAGTCTGGGGCAACATTCCCAATGCCAGTTTTTCCATGACCTGCTGACCTTGCAGATAATACAGTTAAATCAAAGTTCCATGTCTTGGTAAACATCGTCATATAGAAGATCCTGCAATGATTTGATGTACCCATCATGCATCGTAATGTCCGTGCAATGCATCATGCACATACTGTCATTGGATAAATTACTTAAACTTGGCATGATGTAAAACAGATACAAGTGATAAATATCAAAGGACTCAAAAGTCCTGAGAGTCGGCTTTGCTGATTTTAAGTATGTAATCATGTAATCATTTTACCATTATAGTGGCGGATTCAGGATGTCAGGAAAATGGGGGGGGGGGGGGGGCCAAAAATTAGGTCTTTGTTGCAACTACATCGTCATTATACCTATGTACAAAATGCTAATAAAATTTGCTCTCTTCATACTATCTTACGGCAAAGAGTTTGCAATTGCTTGTATCCGAAATGAACGTGCAATCGACAACTTCATGGCAACAAGTTTTATTGCATTGTTGTCACGAGTCGAAGCTGAGCCAAGGAACGACATTCCTTCAAGTGAGACATTAAATAACCATCTTATTCACGATTCTCATAATGTTTTAACATCATTTATATTTAGAAATTTAGAATTTTATAAGAAAACATCAGTAATTTTTCGGCACTTTATTTTTCAGCGGCGTAGTAAGCTCTATATTGGTAGTGAAAGTTATAACCCCTGAAAAGAAAGTGATTGCAATGAGTGCGGCTTCACTTAAGCCGACTCAAAAAATTAATATTCATTTTTGACCTCTATACTTAGACAAGGCGGTAAATGGCATGGCTTCATCAATTAGATAGAAAGGTTAATTTGTTACAGTTGTGTTTAGGAGAAAGCCAGCATTAACAGGTCAATTTAACATTATTTCAGAAATCCTTTTCCTAAACTTTTTTGGGATCTAGATTTGGCGCCAATAACATCATGACAATCGAAACGTCTTGATATTCTACCCATCAAACCAAACCCTTTTGCTAGTACATGTATCACACACGCTGTATGTAAATTTTCAAGAAGAAAGACAACTACAACAGCATGGTATAATGTGTGTAAGACAGGCAGGTTTGAAGAAAGATTAATTTTGTCAAGTGCTTTACACAATCAAGATAGCTTGAAAATAGTAACTTCCAGAATATTTATCATTAGTGCCAAGGATGGTGTATGCTTCCCACAATTTGACACTCATATCTGTTCTATTAAAACCACAATGTATGTTAACTTTTCATCTTACAATATGTAACTCAATTAATTAAAATACCCAGTAAGTGTAAATTAAATACCTCTTCTGATTCATTTAAGAAACAGAGAAGCTTGATCTCCCATGTTATGTTTAGTGTTTTATTAACAAAATGTAAAATAATTAACTCAAAGAGATTTTGATCATCTCTTTACTTCGTGTTATCACAGTCTGACTGTATATGCTAGACTACTTACTATTTTCTCTGGTTCAATCTGTTTCGCACCCTTCTCAATAAAGGCCTGCAGTAACCTCACCAGAGGTGTGATATTTCCTGGTCGCTCCCATAAAGCTGGAGCCAATAAGTGGGGGAATAAAGCCATGTATGTCGCTGGTACACTCCCCCCATGATGGTGATCAATCATTAAAGACAGAATTTGAAACACATAGGGTATGAATTCTGGAATAAAGAAGTATGAAGTCATTAAACTCATGAGATCATGTTATCCTTTACTCTACATGTGTGTGAGTAACTGACTCTTCTATTTACACTCGAAATTTTGTTAAATTAGATGACGTCACAATGCTTTAAATCTCTGTCATACCTCAGAGAAACATTGAAAATGTATTGTGACATCCGAAATTCGACAAATAATCCACGAAATGGAAGGGTCAATTACTACATTGTATTGATATTTATTTGTTTCAGGGTAATTATCTTTGGTGAACATTGAATGCTATGTCAATCTGTCAATCCTAACAGAAGGATCATATTACTTATCTAATGTCTTTAGAGAATTATAACACCTAACAATACACTACAGTTACTTTTCTATTTGGTTGGAATGTGAAGATGTCAATGAAACACAGCTATATGCAAATATTCTATATTGGCTAGAAAATCTGAGAAAGTCAGACAAAGCTTATATTTTCAACATATATGAAGAAAAACAATATGCTTTCCGTTTTGTCTCTGATTCAGACATCATAGATTGTACATCATTACTTCTTACCTTGAACATCATGCTGAAGAATTTCAGTGAAAGGTTGAAATAATGCTCCTTCAAACTGTAGCACAGCATCTGGACTAACTTTACAAGTTGTCCTTATGCTGACACAGAGACACTCAAACAGGTAGTGGTTGAAGTGGGGCTTACTGGGATTCTGTTCAAAGCATAATATCCAAGATAAATCATTCCAAAATCATTGTACAATACTTTAATCTACATACATGTAGTGTAAATAACTTTTTCTTCAAGTGACTTTATTTACAACAGACTTTCACTTTGGATATATTTGAAAGTGAAATTTTTCAAAAATAGTATACATATATAACTTGATAATAAACTCAAGGATGGCCTGTTTTAGCGATACTTTATACTTGCATATAATTAAATTCATGAATTTATATGAAATTTTAAAAGCCTTTATAAAAGAAAGTTGATTAACACTGCATTAATACAAGAGTAATTACTTCAATTATGAAATGCAATTTGTAATAAAATATTTATTGCACCATTCAATTTTATTCAATTCAAACAATAAATAAACTACTGCAGCTGTCCTAAAGGGACAAATACCCCTGCAGAAACGAAGTTGAATAACAAGATGAAAGGGCCATATCTCTGTAAAAATTTTAAGAATGGAATTATCTCCCTTCATGAAAATCCTCATTAAATGCCCATGATGTAGTATGAAGTTATCGCCCGGACAAGACACCATGACCTTGACCTTGTAGACATGACTGTTTCAAGGTCATGTCACACCACTGTGTATATATACACATATCACATTTGCTTTTTTCCACATTGTATTTTCTTTAATCTTACCTTGCTGACTTGTACTAATTTTTCTGTGAGGAATTTCATTATCTGAGGCATAAATGGAATAATGTTTTCTTGTAAAGATGACATACATCGCATAACAGCTGGAAGAGAAAAAGAATCATTCTTTATATTTCAGATAAAATTACAAATTTCATAACTTCCCTTTTAAGGACTTCTTATCATTTCGTTAATCTGACGTTCAAATCAACAAAAATTGACACATCAGAAAGCCAGAGGATATAACTAGAAAACTGACACCCCAGGTAGCCAGAAAACATAAAGAATATACAACAACTAAAAAACTGACATGCCAGGAACCCAGAAAATATAGGTAGGAAATAGACATGTCAGAAAGAGGTCTACAGTTACTGATACTAGAGATATCACACTATTATAAAAATCATGCAAATTGAGTCATGTCATCTAAAAGTTCTTGAAATAAGAACGAAATTATGTGGTTTGAACAATACAATGACATAATTTGTGACAACAAAACAGTTGAATCTTGAAATGAAAAACGATTTTCTTCTGCCTCATCCAAGCATTATGTATAACAAGAGCAACGCAAATGTAGCATATGCCCCCTAGCCTGGTTATTTTTGTAATGTGGGCATAACTCACATGACCTCATTGGAGGTCATCTACTCCTCATAATCACCCACAAACAAAATTTTTCCATTCAAAAGTTTGTGTCTAATGATTAACAGATATGTCACTTGTCTTCATTTAATTTAAACATCAGTATTAACTGACACAAAACAAAATCAAAATGCCAAAGACTGGTATTCCAATTATAACTTATTAACTTGACCTAGATATCCTTAAGATGGATCTGTATACATGTACCAAATATCAATTCAATATATCTAGCTGTTCCTGAGATAATGAGTGGAAACTGCTAATTTTAAGAAATTTTCTAAGTCCAAGGGGAATAACTCTCACAAAAATTATTGAACCACAACCAAATTTGAACTTGACCTAAATATCCTTTAATTGAATCAGTATATCAAATATAAATTCAATATTTTTATCAGTTCCAGAGATAATGTGCAGAAACTGCTAATTTTAAGAAATTTCCCAAGTCCAAGGGGAATAAATCTGACAAAAATTATTAAACCATAACAAAATTTGAAGTTGACCTAGATATACTTAAGATGTATCTGTTTGCAAAATATCAATTCATTATCTCTATCTGTTCCTAAGATAATGAGCAGAAACTGCCAAGACTTAAGAAATTTTCTAAGTCAAAGGTTGATAACTATGACAAAAATTATTGAACAATAACAAAGTTTGCACTTGACCTAGATATCCTTGAGATGTATCTATATACCAAATATCAATTCAATATCTTTATTGATTCCACAGATAAATGAGCAGAAACGGTAAATGGACCAACCGATAGCAGCAAAACAATATGCCCCTCCTTTTTTGAAGGGGGGCATAAAAATCAAGAAATGAAAAAGGATCTTCCTCTGCCTTATCAAAGCATTATGTATAAAAATCATAAAATGAAAAAGGAATTTCCTCTGCCTTATCCAAGCATTATATGTAAAATTCATGAAATGCCTAAGGATTTTCCTCTGCCTTATCCAAGCATTATGTATAAAAATCATGAAATGCCTAAGACAGAATTTCATGGCATTGTAAAAGATATACAAACATAGGGACATATCAGTGTTTTAAATCTGTACTGACATAACAAACAAGAATTGTCACCATGGGGTAAACACAAATACCTCTGCCGGTAGAATGATTCTTTGAATATGGCCTTGACATTGTGGAAATCAGGCCAAGCGCATGACAAAAACCCAGGTGAGATGGAAAACTTGTGGGTAGTATGAACTTGCGCAGCTGCTTTCCGTGAGAGATGTGTGTGTTGTGATGACGTTGGCTCAAGAAGAGAGGCCTTTGTTGAGAGACTTCTCGCACACACCCTTAGGTCATACAAAGCTTCAATATATATGGGAAATTGTTGTACGGAATTAAAGAAGACTGAAATTGTTAAACATGCGAGAACCTAGAAACCATTTACCTATATCATTGTCCAGTACACTTGACTTTTGACCGTAAGACCTGAAAATCGATATGGATCACCCTAGTCACATTGGGAATGGATCACCCTTGTCTCATGGGGAGTCCATATGTAAATTAAAATATATTTATATAGATATGATTAAAATAAGAGTTACCTTTCATGATATATTCATTTTCTGTTGACCCTGTGTGGTTCATGGACATTATGAGATTTGAAAGTAGATCACCAGCACAACCTTGTATATCAGAAAATGCTATCCTGTGAAAATTACAGAAAACAGTAAAGAATGTAGAAGCAGGCATAGTGATAAAAGATTTTCTTTCTCACAAGTGCCTGTGCCTTTTGAATTGGAAGAATTAGTAAAGTAATTAGAACAAGCTGTTTGTGAAACACTAATGCCCCCAGCGGCTACAAAGTCCAAAAAGTTATTTTCAGCATGAAGTTCATTGTCAAGGTGAAAAGGTCATTGACCTTGGTGCCATTTGAAAGGGTTTTATGAGTTAAGTTAGCATATCAAATATGAATTCTCTATCCCTCATGGTTCAAAAGCTATAGCCAAAGTTAGTTGACAACAGACAGACAAGCAAACAAACAAACAGATAAACAGGCAGGACAAAAACAATATGCCTCTGATCTATCGGTCCAGGGGCACGAAAAGTGGGAAAATTTCAGACTCTTTATTTAAATAAAATGTTACTCATGTAGAACAACATCATGACAAAATGTGTTTTCCCATGTTTAAATTTCTCCTCTGAACAAATTAACCATATTCACATTATAATCATAAAACATTCATGATGATTCTAGATATCATATGCCTCTCAAGTGAAGTGAAGTGACTGTAATAAAATGGGGTTTTTTTTGCATCTAAGAAGGATTGTAATATTTTTCTGGTATTTTTTTTTTAAGTCTCATTGTACAAAAAATAAGGAGCATTGTTACTAGTCGTATGCATTGAAATAATAGATTGAGAACTTCAGGTTGGGCTATTCAAGTGGCTGGTTGGCTTCAGGTCTGGATAACTTACATTCATGATCAGATTTAGAATTGGACTCACAACGATTTTTCATTCTCTTAAAAGATTCAGAAATTTTCATTAAACCTGTCGTAATCTTTCTGTCATGTTTTTTATATATCACTTTGCAATGATAAGCCAAAAGGAAAGAAAAACTAATCCTGAGGCAGTTAATTAAGTGTTTATATGATTGATTTAGTAACAACCAGCAATATGTTACATATGTTGAACAATTCATTTGTTTGAAAGCAAATTTTTGCGGAGATTGCTAAAACATTTTGTGAATTTTTAGTCAATTTTTCGGGGAAAAGAAGGAAAACCACTGGAGAATGTTAAAAGGTATAAATTTTAAACAAAACAAATTTCTTCATCAAAATACAGGCTATAAGCAAGAGAGTTTAATAAATGAAATCACAAAAGCATCTATAACTTTCTTTGATTTGATTTTGATTATGTATCAATTACTATAATTGCTTATGGGAAGATTTTATACATCTTCAAAATGAGATGAAGTTGTACATTCTAATCTACCCTCCATTACTATTTCTGATAAACAAAAGTTTTGAAAGAAATGTCTACATTCTGGTAGAAATTATTTACATTCTCTTTCCATATTAATTGTTTAATGGAATTTCACATAAATTTTCCAGAAAATGGACTCTGTAGGCAATCGTATCAATACAGGACCTAACCAAAGTGTGTTGTGGATAACAAATGTTCCAGTTAAAAAAACTTGTCTAAATACGTTAGACTTCTTAAAAACATGGAAGACAGACAAATGACAAGCTTAATGTTACATGCTGCAAGATTTTTCTGACCATCTGCATAGAGTTGGAAATGTCATACACATATGTGTATTACATCTGAAACCAACAAAAGACTATACTGAGAAGACCTGGGTCAAAATGACTCATTATTATTTACATTGGTTTTGCAGTTTCTGGATTCTTCACCATTAGGAGTCTCTCTACTGTGTGTGCTGCATAGGTATGGACAACAAGACTTGATGACTTCAGAAATCTAGCTAAATTAGGTATACTGCTGACTAAAACTTCTCGAGGTAACTGAAATAAGCAAAATCATTGGTAACTTAAGGTAACATTTATCATAATTACACCACAACAAAGATTGATCAAGGATGATTTAGAAACAAAATCTTTTTATTAACTATCAGTATTACATGACACAGACAAAATGACGAAATCAGTTTCAGGTCAATATGCCACCTTTTGTTGTGGTAAATAGTAAACAGAGTTTAAAATCATTTTTGACTGTCAAAATCACTTCTGATTCCAAAAACACATGGGAAGACTATCTGACTATGACAAGAGGCCTAAGTGAATATTATATCTCTCACCTAAGCTCAATTTGCTCATTCACAAACAAGTGACTATTTGACAAAAATTGGAAATACATATACAGTCAAACTTCGATATCTCGAACACTGATATCTCGAAGTCGAACTTCGGTCCCGAAGAAAATCCTTCATATTATGATTAAATTCACCCTAGATGTGTCGAACACTTATACATGTATGTCGAATACCATGCTTATCTCGCATACATTTTCAAGTCCCGAATTTCTTATTTACCCGGTTTATCTTGAAGTTGGCTTCTTATTGACAATATCTCTCATGGCGTTTTCCATAGACGACCGGTCGCTTGTGTGGTGTGATTAATTGACCGTGTCGGTGTACAAAGCCACAGTAATTACATAATCGATCGAGTCCGTGCGTACCCTGTTATTTATACCAAATATTAAATGATGATAGCTCAATGAATTCGACATAGAATTAAATAATTAACATTAACTGTAATTAGCTGCATTTAATTAAAGAAATTTCTTTACATTGATCATTGATTCATTCTTATTTTGAATTCATGTGTCTATGTATTTTTATGCAAAGTACTAGTAGTAAAATAAAATTCTGACATGTGTCTTTATTTTGTCTCATGGGTTAGCCCGTTCTCGGTTTCAGGTATAGTATAAGACGGTTATATCCAGTATTGCATTTAAATTATGATATTACTGAAAAGGAAACATGACGTTTTCAGTTTTGGAGTATATTCTCTTATATTCATAAAATATGAAAGGTATGATGAGATTTTGATTAATTATTTAGGAACAATGTGCACATCTTCATGATGATCTTGTATATCTTCTATACTAATCACAAATGTCAAATGAACCGGCACACGATAATAACTGCCAGATTTGTGATCCTAAACTCAAAATTTGGATATCTCAAACTACGGATATCTCGAAGTATTTTCCACAGTCCCTCCAACTTCAAGATGTCGAAGTTCGACTGTATTAATCTTTCTTACTATATGAGTGTTTTTAAAAAGGCTTCCTTTCTGATAGAGTCATCCAATGGTTTGACCTAGTTTAGGGAGCATCCATCAGTGTTATTGATTTATTTCTAAATATAAGCCAATTCTGGCATGCTGAGGGATAGCAGTTCAAATCCCCTCTGAAGGCTGAATTTTTTTTTTCATTTTACACCAAAACAAATTTTAAATTTTTTTTGCAGCACTCAATATGTTAACTAAGACATAAAGGGAAAACATTCTGGAAAACCTTGTCATTTTCACACATTTTTGTGTCAGTCTTGACTTATTCAATGTAGAAAAGCAAATTTACAATCAATCACAGTTACATAAAGAGTGACTTTTTAAAACTAATCCCCCCCCCCTCTTTGATATATCGTCTCGCTCCTCTTTCCCCTAAGGTAAGAAACGACGGTCAGAATGCAGCCGCTTCAACCAGTATTTCCTACAAGTTTTGATGATAATCAGAGTAAAGTTAAGTACCAACATGTAAAATAATGTCTAACCTTTTGATATCTGTCCTCAAAATTTCATTCAAGCATTGTTTTAGGCACCAACAAACACAAATTCGAACGGCACAACTCGCGGACAGTTTGCTCACCAGTCGACATGTTGATACAACATCAGCAGGGTGAAAAACACAAGATCGGTATAATGACAAGATTGTCAAGATCGTGAGAAAAAGGAATATTAAAGCCATAAAAATGGAATAAAGATTTAATGTTAATTTTGTTTTAGCCATACACTGAACTACTGCTCTCTAGCGTTAATCAAGCAAACACGGTAAAGTCCTATTATGCAAATAAACTTGTAATAGATTGCTGGCGAGGAACATGTCCGTGAGTTGTGTCGTTAGAATTTGCGTTTGTTGGCGCTTTTAAACATGCTTAAATGAAATTTTGAGGACAGATATCAAAAGTTTAGGCATTATTTTGGCACTTCATTTTCCTCTGATTATCATCCGAACTTGCAGGAAATACTGACTGAAGCGGCTGCATTCTGACCGTCGTTTCTTACCTTAGGAGAAAGGGGAATAAAACGATATATAAAGGAGAGGGGTTAGTTTTAAAAAGGCACTCTTCATGTAACACTGTGCCTGTGAGTCAATTGACAGAATCAAAAACATAGTAAGCAAGATTGCCACTTCAGATATGGGCTTTCAGACAAAGGTCATTCATTTTTGTAATGTCAAGGTCCCTAGAAATAGAATATAAAATAAAAAAATGGCCTTATATCTTAGTGGATTATCCATAGGTAATTATCATACTTCATACAATTAAGAATTGCTACTCTTATCGATTTTCTGACACTAAGATCATTTTTGAAAGGTCGAGTCATTTCTCTATAATATATGACACTACAGAGGTGCTAAGTATATCTGACTTGGCCGAAATGGCCGAGTGACCTTTCCAGCTCTGTCTGGAAGTTCCTGTTCCAAAGAACTTTGGTGCAAAACATGAAAAAAATTCTTATCAATCGAGTCGGGGGCATAAAAATTGTTTCGTGAAAATATTGTTTGTGCTCATCATGTCACTTCATATAAATTGCAGGTAATCTTTAATTCGAAATAAATTACCAACTTTATATCAATCACTGCATTCATCAAAATATTATGAAGAAAATGAGTGTGGAGAAGCTAATTAGTTGCTGACAGAGAGATCAAGCTCATCAATGCAGGCTGTGATATGATATAATCTAAGCACATCTCCAGTCACATTGATGACCCTGACCTTTCTCTACAGTATATCCTTCATCCCACTGACTGGCAAGCACAGGAGCCAAAGTTACCACTAACGAAATTGATAACACTTCCCTGATTCAAAGTCTGAATGTAACACTTCTAACTAGCAGGAAGATCCTCTTACAACTGAGTCAAATGTCACTGATATGTTACATACACTCTTATCTAAGCACTAATCGTCTGAATTCTATATCCATGCTGTACCACAGATTATACTGAAAATTATGTAATTCTAATGTATCCTGTTTGTAACAATACTAACGTGTCAACTAATCGCTTGACCGATTTAAGGAGAATGACCTTTCATGGCAGTTTTTAACACATCATCATGACAGTTTTTAACATATCATCATGCTTCTTTGCAGTTTTTAACATGACATCACAGCAAACTTGAATACTTTTACAATTATACTCATTCAAGTGTGGTGTTTTACAAAAAGTGACGGAGTACTGGAGAATCTTGTCTGAAAATTCTGTTTCACTGGAACACATTTTCTGATAGAGGATCACCGATACCCAGTCAGTTTTTGTAAAAAACATGCATGGTAACCCCTAAATCTATGAAAATTTCACAGGAAGAAAAATATCAGTAATTTCAAAAATAAACAGAAGTATCTGTAAAACTGACGTATGCTCCCTGAACACAGGTATGATGCAGGAAATTGATGACTCAATTCATATACAAAACATCAGTAAAACTGGCGGATGCTCCAAGAAGCACAACAATAATGAAGGAAATGAATGACTCAGTATATAGAAAATTATTGTATTAATTGATGATGATTTCAAATCTCAATGTATCATATGGATATCCAATTGAGTCAACTGTAGAACCAATCTTATTAAAACGCGACTTGAATTTCGCTCCTCTACGATACTCTCCATGTACAAGATCTTACAAGTGCTGATTCGAGGTCATCTCAGGATGACCTTTCAGAACAGCCAATCAGAATTGGAGTTAGAGATCTTTCGGTGTTATATTACATACAAATAATACTGAAAGATCTCTAACTCTAATTCTGATTGGCTGTACTGAAAGGTCATCCTGAGATGACCTTGAATCGGCAGTTGTAAGATCTTGTACATGGAGAGCAGCGTAGAGGAATGAAGTACAAGTCGCGTTTCAATAAGATTGCTGTAGAACAAGAAGAGATCACAGTATCTTAAACTAAAATGAGTAAGCTAGACCTTGATTAGTTATGAAATAAAAACTTTTTATTGTGAACATGACCTTTTTAGAAGTGACCTTGAGTGACCTTTGTCCAAAAGCTCTTAACCTATATAACATTTTGGTGAAGTATGATAAATTCTAATGAATGGTGTAGGAGATATATGTACTTCATGGTATTTTAAGTCATAGTTAATAAGTGACCTTGACCTATCAGAAATAACCTTGAGTGACCTTTGTCCAAAATCCTTAACCTAAAGAACATTTTGGTGAAGTATGATCAAATTCTGATGAAAGGTATAGGAGATATATGTACTTCATGTTACTTTAAGTCATAGTTAATAAGTGACCTTGACCTATCAGAAATAACCTTGAGTGACCTTTGTCCAAAATCCTTAACCTAAAGAACATTTTGGTGAAGTATGATCAAATTCTGATGAAAAGTATAGGAGATATATGTACTTCATGTTACTTTAAGTCATAGTTAATAAGTGACCTTGACCTTTCAGAAATGACTTTGAGATGACCTTTCTCCAAAAGCCCTTCACCGAAATAATATTTTGGTGAAGTATGATCAAATTCTGATGAAAGGTGTAGGAGATATACATACTTCATGGTATTTAAGTCATAGTTAGTAAGTGACCTTGACCATTCAGAAATGACCTTGTGTGACCTTTGTCCAAAAGCCCTTAACCTAAATAATAATTTGGTGAAGTATGATCAAATTCTGATGAAAGGTATAGGAGATACAAGCTCAGATGACAGACAGACAGACGGACAAACAGCACAGCGACTATATGCTCTCCCGAAAGTGACAAGAATTCCATGAATTGATAACAAACAATGAAACTCTGTATAAAGCAATATAATCACAGCAATGTCAGCTGTAGAGTTAAAGATAGAAGGCCATCTTTTTATAGACAGACATTGAATAGTTAATTATTTACAAAAGTATAAAGAATGTATTACCTGACTTCTGAAAACCATAAGGTATTTTATAGCATCTGCTTTCAAGATGGGACTGGACTCAACTGTAATGGGAAATTATGAGTTTATAAACTTCCAATAGACAAAATTAGAAAAAAAGTTTTGCGCTTATTTTATAACCAGCCCTAAAGCTTTCTTTAGTAATACAGTCATTCCCTATAACTTTCGGTCCCCTTAGGTCATTCGGACCTATGTAGTGTAAGTTACACACAGGTCCGAAACAAAAATCGTCTGTCCGAAAAAAAAAAGAAGAGAAACATAGATGTATTCTGATATATTTGATCTCATCCAAGAAAATTATCGATCATCCTCCAATTTTGATCTTTTTTTTTTCTTTTTTTTTTTGCTTTACTTTCATCATTTGCCGATGCCCGCTTAAGGGGCTTTCCAGGTATAGCACCTTCTACGTATTTCAACTTCGCTAACATTGCACACATCTCCGTATAGCTCGAATAACAAATCTCCGGAAAAAAAACTCTGATCGATTCCTCAATGAGACAATCACAGTGAATCACGCTCTTGTAAAAGCTTTCGATAAACCCGGTTTTGCAAAATGTTTACATTACGGTTTACTTCATCATGGTCACCAAACAATTTAATTTGAGGGAGTATAAATAAACGAAACTCTGCCGGATCCATCGGTCATTCGGACCGGCAACGTGACAGTGGGACATCGGTCCTTACGTAAATGTGTCGGTCAGGACCGACGGACCGATGTTATTGGGAATGACTGGTAATATTCCATGACTTTTTGTTTTCTCTTTTTTTTAAAAGAATATTTCACCTATATAATACAGGAGGCATTTAAGCATGCTTCATGCACTGTATTTTGTATCTGTTGGCAAAGACTCCTTGCTATACAAAGAGAGAGATCCTTCAACCTTTCTTCAAACTAATAAACTGCCATAAACTGAGAAAATACTTAAGTCAATTATTTCATTTCAATGCTGAACTGAAGAATTTGAAATTATAACTTCAGTATTTTATCAGTTTATGGCAATGGACCCAGAAATCATGCTGGTTTCTACAGGACAGGGTAGATAAACTCCAACTCCCAGTGGATGTAACCCTAACCCACTGTATGTTATAGATGAGTAGAGTAGACTGAGGGATGCAGGTTTCTAACATCAGAACACAACAGCCGAATAGCCAAAGTAAAGGTCTAACAATTGACTCAATACTTTACACATCAATCATGTAGCCTGTCATGAACACCGCATTGAGCAGTTTTCAAACCATCTGGTAATAACTTGTGTCATCAAACACTTTTGTTCCTTACATTGAAAATGGTAGTCCTCAGTGTTAATCACTTACCATCTGGTTGTTGTAGATCCCCAGCCACCTGACTCTGGTAGAATCAGTAATGGTAGTCCTCAGTGTTAATCACTTACCATCTGTTTGTTGTAGATCCCCAGCCACCTGACTCTGGTAGAAGTCAGTAATATTAACCAGGTTACTAGTCTGGGTAATCCCATGCTGTAATCACAATGGTAGGCCTCAGTGTTAATCACTTACCATCTGTTTGTTGTAGATCCCCAGCCACCTGACTCTGGTAGAATCAGTAATGGTAGTCCTCAGTGTTAATCACTTACCATCTGTTTGTTGTAGATCCCCAGCCACCTGACTCTGGTAAAAGTCAGTAATATTACTCACTTACCATCTGTTTGTTGTAAATCCCCAGCCACCTGACTCTGGTAGAAGTCAGTAATATTACTCACTTACCATCTGTTTGTTGTAGATCCCCAGCCACCTGACTCTGGTAAAAGTCAGTAATATTACTCACTTACCATCTGTTTGTTGTAAATCCCCAGCCACCTGACTCTGGTAGAAGTCAGTAATATTACTCACTTACCATCTGTTTGTTGTAGATCCCCAGCCACCTGACTCTGGTAAAAGTCAGTAATATTACTCACTTACCATCTGTTTGTTGTAAATCCCCAGCCACCTGACTCTGGTAGAAGTCAGTAATATTAACCAGGTTACTAGTCTGCGTAATCCCATGCTGTAATCACAATATAAATAGTAATATTGCCAGTGTGTCTGTGTTGTAGTATGATTAAAAAGATAAGTTGCAAGATAGGAAAAGATTTACATTTTGAGCATAAATGTGAAATCTCATGCCATGGAACTCCTTCTGATTAGATTCTAATCTCATGCTGAGAATGAATATTGTAGAGAATAAGTGTATGACAAATAATATAACTGGCAAATAACATAACTATATTTCAACTATAATGGATCAAAAAATAATAAAGCTGATCTACTTTTGGTACCAAGGTCAATAAACTTGCTGACAATTTAAAGACTTTCATAAGTGAAGTAGTCATGTTAAATTTGATAATGATAATGAAATTTGTAGGTTATACAGTTCATAAGGTATCCTGTTAACTTTCATATAGTGCTTAAACATAGACAATAAAATCCAACATCTCACTATCACAAAATTTACTCGAATACAAAACAGTGTGCATTTTGATGAGCTACTCAAATGCTCATACAGGTAGAATCATTTCATATGTAAAATCCAATATACCCAACTTACTTTCTGAGTTTGAGCTTTAGCTGCTAGAGAGGTAACCAAATAAAATGCCACATCTTTTGATTTCCAGTTAGCATTGGAATCCTTGGCATATTCCTGAAAGTGTAAATTTGATTTAACCATATGGTAACTCCCGGATCCCCCCCCCCCCTAAACAAGAGGCCAAAGTGGACCTTATCGCTCACCTGAGTACCTAGATTATCAGTCATGCAGGAAGGAAGAAGTTTTTATTTTTGCATTACTGTGACTAAGTCAACGCAAATATTGAAAGTATGTCAAATTTTATTTCAGACCAGAATAAAAAACAACACTTTTTTTGCATGTTCATTCTTTTGTTGACTGATTTCAAGTCTGGGTCATGAACAACAATTGTTTCAAATATTGTCTAGATCCAACTTAAAATGGCCTAATTTCATATTATGAGTATTGAGAAACATCTAAATACTTATCTCAATGTGTAAAGCAATGAAAAAAATTTGACCACAGCTGGATTTGAACCACTACTCTCCATATTTTAATTACAAAATGGTATATGATGTACCATTGTGTGACCTATTTTTTTAGACATGGTGGAACCATCTGTTGACCAATTTGGATGAAATGTACACAAGTGATAGAAGACTTATAGTACTTCATGTATACCATTAAAATCTTTCATGTGGTATAACAGCAGAAGTTACAAATGTGAAGAATTGTCCCTATACACCTTCATTTGGAAGTCTTAAAAAATTCATAGAAAATCCAAAAATTGAGATATTGACAAAATTCTTTCAAAATAACATGCATTACCATAATAATGATCAAAATCATCCATAAGAAATCAACATTATCAATTAACTAGGGAATATGACACTTTTCTGCATTGAAATCACCAAGTCCAAATAAATGCCGAAAAAATTCCTAAAATTTGATTTTGGAAGGGAACCAAACTAACAAGACTTCTTCACTCATCCCTCTATATCATTTCTACGCATTCTGCTTGTCTCTGTATACAGCCAGTATGAAGAAGATTGTCAAAGGAGGGTACTCTTTTGTGACCTACTTTTGACTGTGGTGGCGCCACCTGTAAAGAAGTCTGGACAAAAACAACAGAATTTGAAGGGGATTATAAGTGATTTATTTCTACTAAGATTTATTAAAATCCTTTGAACAGTTTTGTAGAAAAAGTTGAAAATGCCAACCACCCCCCCCCCCCCTTTTCTTTGGAAACCTTAAAAAATTCATGAAAAATCCAAAAATTGAGATCCTTTCACAACAATATTTCTTACCATAATTATGATCAAAATAGTCCATAAGAAATCATCATTGTTAATTAACTGAAAAGCATGACACTTTTCTGCATTGAAATTACCAAGTCCAAAAAATGTCGAAATCGTCGAAAAATTTGATTTCGAAACAGAACCGACCAAAAATAACAACACTTCTTCAGACATCCCTCTAGATCATTCCTATGCATTTGTTTTGTCTCTGTATGCCCCGGTCTGAAGAAGAAGTTTGTTAAAGGAGGGTACCCTCTGTGACCTATTTTTGCCTGTGGTGGCACCACCTGTTGACGGATAAAGTTTCATCAAATTCTGTTTAGCTGTTTTGAAGAAGAAGTTGAAAATGTGAAAAGTTAACGACGGACGGAGATTGATCACAATAGCTCACTAAAAAAGAACAAAAAACAAAACAAAAACAAACAAAACAAAACAAGATGTATGTGAAAAATGAATGCCCCCAGCAGTAACAAAGTCCAAATAAGGCAAATTTTGAAATATAGTTCAAAGTTTACCAGCTAAAAATGATGCACTATGACAAAAGCCTTCTTCTCAGGAGTCAGTTGAGAAACAAGAGGCCCAAGTGGGCCTATATCGCTCACCTGAACATCTAGATCATATGAAGGGTAAAATTTGTGCATAATATGTTTAGGAACAAGCATGAAATTTTTTTCATTGAATTCTGCCCAGTAGTTTCAGAGAAGAAGTTGAATATATCAAAAAGTTTATGGACAGACGACAGACAATCTGGTATGACATTCAGCTCAGGTGAGCTCAAAATCAAAGTCCCATAACTCTGTAATGGCAAATCGCATGAACCTGAAAATCGAAAGGCCACTTCCTCTCTACATTCTTGATCTATTGATTTCTATATATTTCGAGTGAATTAAATCAAAACATAATCAAAGAAATACTTTCATTCTTTAAAGACATACATACAAAGCTATTGACGTGAAGGAGGAGGAGGAGGTGTTTTTAATTCTTTATGAAATAACATGATGATTTCAAATTTCAAACAATTATTTCAAATGTTAAATATTGAAAATGTATCAATTTGCACTTCACTAGAAAAGAAGTCAATGCAAATTACAATGATGCAGTAATCTTTCCCCTTTTGCATAGAATAAAATTCAAAAATATTGGCCTGTGGTGGCACCACCTGTTGATGCATCTTAACTTCACACAGTTCTAAAGATAAAGAAGAAAATGTGAATAATCCCCCCCCCCCCTTTTTTTAAAATTAAGAATAAAAATAAAATTAAAAAAATCTAGAAATTGAGATATTAATACTGTAATAACTGCTGATGCAATAGAACGGACTGTAAAAACTGCTGATGCAATAGCACCAGCTGTAAAAACTGCTGATGCAATAGAACAGACTGTAATAACTGCTGATGCAATAGAAGGGACTGTAATAACTGCTGATGCAATAGAACGGACTGTAATAACTGCTGATGCAATAGAAGGGACTGTAAAAACTGCTGATACAATAGAACGGACTGTAAAAACTGGTGATGCAATAGAACGGACTGTAATAACTGCTGATGTAACAGAATGGACTGTAAAAACTGCTGATGCAAAAGACTGGACTGTAATAACTGCTGATGCAATGGAAAAGACTGTAATAAATGCTGATGTAATAGAACGGACTGTAAAAACTGGTGATGCAATAAAATGGACTGTTATAACTGCTGATACAATAGAACGGACTGTAAAAACTGGTGATGCAATAGAACGGACTGTAATAACTGCTGATGCAATAGAAGGGACTGTAAAAACTGCTGATAACAATAGACTGGACTGTAAAAACTGCTGATACAATAGGCCAGACTGTTATAACTGCTGATGCAATAGAACAGACTGTAATAACTGCTGATACAATAGAACGGACTGTTATAACTGCTGATGCAATTGAACATATATCTTTATGATGCTTACATTAGATGTCTTTTGAATTATTTACAAATGTCAGTGTATTATCATTTATGTACTAGTATACTTACTGCCAGCAGACCCTGAACATACTGGGAAAAGTTCTGTATAACTGGACCTTCAAATGACTTGCACAATGCTTGTACTAAATCACAAGCTGATCTACGTCTTGTATCAACATCTACAAATGAAGGTGAAACAGGAAGTTTCAAGGGAAGTTCCAATAAAACTCAAAGTGCTTTTATTTTATCCTTAAGTTTCCTGTTTTCACTTCCTCTTGCTTACACTATTAATACACGTAAACAATGCAAATACTTCCTGCACCAGATAAAGATTTAACAGCTGGATATCAGTAGACAGAATTTAATCCAATGAAAAAAAGAAAGTTCTGACTGACAAATTTCTAATACTGAACTATATTTTACAATATATATGAACAATACAGATCAGTTATACATTGTACAATGACAAAGTAGAATTTGTTTGTGAAACATTGATTCCTCCTGGCAACAAGTTGAAATTCAAGGTCACCAGATTAAAAGTTTTGCACCAATTGATAGATACTGACATAAGACATACTATTCAAATTTCAAGCATTCAAAATTTGTGGCCAAAGTTGAAGTTTTGCAAGCAAATGGACCAAAAACTACATACATATCCTGCAAACATTCAAATCCAGAGGAATTCAAATTTTTATATTTTCCTAATAAAGGACAAATTAATACTAAAATGATAAGACACTACCTGATCCTTCTATGTCCCTCCTTATGTATTCTTCTGGATTGTCTTCAAATAACTCTTCATCAGCAGCTACAACAGTAAGTTTGATACAATTTACATGTAGCTCTTTGAGTACTTCAGTCTGTAATGTTGCTCAGTCAGATAAGTTACTATCATGCTGTAATTAAAAATCTCCTGGTTCCAGTCAATAACATGAGTTGTCAGAAGACAACAGAGCTCACCATATGGAATGTTTCTATTAAATAGGTTATTTCTCAATCAATTTATTTCAAAACTTGACCAGATGAAAGCTTTTATCACAATGAAGCTACATGTGAAATCCCTATCTCTAATATTTCAAAAGAGAAAGCCCATGTAAAACTTTTTAAAAAGTAGGTCAAATTCCAAGGTCAACGTCACAAGATCAAAAGTCATGGTACCAAATGAAAGCTCTGATCATGAGGAATCTACTTGTGAAATATCAAAGTTCTACCACTAAAAATAAAAAAAAAATACAGCCTCCGAAAGTTTTTAAAAAGTAAGTCAAAATCCAAGGTCAAAGTCAGTAAGTCAAATGTCATGATACCAATTGAAAGCTCTAATCATGAGGAATCTACAAGTGAAATATCATAGTCCTAGCACTAATAGTTCAATAGATATAGCCCAGGTTGAAGTTTTTGAAAAGTAGGTCAAAGTCTAAGGTCACAAGGTCAAATGTCATGATATCAAATGAAAGCTCTTGACAAGACGAACCTATGTGTGAAGTATCAATGCTCTACCACTGATGATAAAAAAGATATAGCCTAGGTTAAAGTTTTTTTGTGCACAAGGACGCAGATGACAACATGCATTGGTATGACAATAGCTTCCTGGACATTTTGTCCCGACAAGTTAAAAAGTACATTCATCAAAGTTTATTTTGATACAGCTTCATACAATATACACACTTATAATTGTAAGCATCCCACATTCTGATCTAAAATTGACTCTTGTAGTCTTTGTTTCACTCAAAGAGTGCTGGAAGTGTCACCTTTGGTGTGTCATCTTTAACTTTTGCCTCTATATACAATATACAAGTGTAAACACTGACCTAAATGCATAATATATTAATAATAATAATGCTTTTACTTTTCATATGAAGTCAATTTAAGTTATAAGAAAAATTGTGTTTTAATCTTTCTCTGACAAATTACAAGCAAGTGATCAAATAACTTACGTACAGTCAAAAATTTTTGTTTTAGTATAATTTTCTAATAGATCTATATTGACCACAAAATTGTCAAATTGTATGTATAAAACTCTAAATTACTTTACAAAGCTTGTTTCATATGCTACACATCAGTACACAGACTATGACTTAAAGTCCTCTCATTTCAAAGATAAAGACATATGAAATTTAACCACTGGTTAGCTTAACCAGTGGTTAAAGTTTCAAACAACTGGCCCCTGAATGACAAAACGGTATTTGCTCAAAATCGAAAGGCGGCTTCCTCTACACTATTTAAGCATTCTGTATGAGTTTCATGAAATACAGCTGATGTATACTAAAGTTATTGCAATCTAGAGCCATACCTTTATACGTCCTGTCTTTCCACGGGCGTATAAAAATTATTTGCATGGTGATTTTCCACTGCAAAATATTACAATGGACAAATAAAATGCTTTTGAAGGCTTGGTATCACCTTCCAAATGAAGAAGAGGACTTCCTGACAGATGCATATACTTAATGGATTATTCTTTAAACAAAAAGGGTGAGTCATACAACTGAATCGAACCTCTTTCCTTGCCCTTTATGAATACCCTTTTTTGAAATGTAAATTGATGCATGTAATTGACTTGCACAGATGAGTCAGAACTCGAAATTTTGAACTGTATTTTTGCTGTAAGTACTTCATTAACTTGACATCCCTTGTTCACTTGCATATATGCATTTTGTGAAGTTTGTCATATATAAGAGTTAACTTGTGCTACTGGTCAAGATATAGCCAAAACATTTTGCATTACCAAGCAGGAAATAATCGAAGTGGCTCTTTCTTTGTAAATGTAGCCGAAGTTTAATTTTTTATTGCACAATTATACAATAATTCAATACCATTATGACTTAAGTATCAAGACTCTATTCAAATAATTTACAATTTTGTTTTAATCTGCAAGGTTTACTAGACATTTTCACGTTCAATTTGACAGTGTCAATATATTTACACCCACTACTCGGCACACTCACATCAAAATTACTATAAACAGTATATGAGGAAAGTCCCTCCTGATCCCTTCTGAACGTCTTACTTTCGCACGAAGTAAAAACAGAACAAATCACAATACGAGCAAAGCAGTTTAACTTTCCTTTTAATGTTGAAAAACATGTTACACTGCTTTTAATATCCAATGTGTAAGGCAGTATATAAACAAAGACATAGTTATGTCTCTGATGTAAATGTGGATTTTTCGCCCTGTTTACTTTTCGAATGTCTTTTTAACAATTTTCAATGAGTAACTACACTTTTACATGCCTTATCTGTAGCTTGGGTTTCTGTAGATTTAGTATCATTTTGGAGATTAAGATGCACTATTATATTAATATGTTTCATAGGGCTAGTCTTTTACGTCGAGCGATCGCTCTTGTGCACCATAACTCTGGAATACGTGCGCTATAAACCGCTCACCAAATGTCTATTATGTTGCTTGCCTTGGTCTGTCATTTTCAAACAATGCCTCTGTAATCCCGATGTTTATTTTTAGGCCCTTATAATGTGATGAAATCGCACAATGTTTTGTGTGATTGCTAGCGAGCGTGTTTTCATTGGACAATTCCAGTTGCTGCATCGTATATTATCATTATACTAACCAGTGAAAATGCATCTTTCATGTTGTCAAGGAATGCTACACTGTAAACTATAATCATCATGACAGAGTCAGATTTTGATGAAAGCACAGGTACTGGGGGAAATCGAGTACGGTTTTCAACATTCCTTAAATGGAATGTAAGGGAAAAGGGCATAATTCCCAGAACGAAAATATGCAATGTAGTGGAGATGGTTGTCGAGGTATATTGTCCTTGTCTACATTACTCCCTCTTCTCTACTGTGATCTAGTTCATCTTGAATGTGCATTTACACACGTCTAATATAAGGTTGATATTCCCTAATCATATTTCTTGTATCATTTATCCATGGTCAGTCTTTTAAAACATAGCATTAAGTTACTACAGAGTCAAAATTTCTTCCACTAAAATGTGTTTTAGAATACATTGAGACCACAGACGTCTGACGATCTGAAATTCTGATTGGTTGTAGGCCTATCTCAAATGGGAAGCACACTAAAAAGTCACTTTGTAGTTTTCCCAATTTGGTGTTTTATTTAGTTAGAATTCTCAAAGAAAATAAATCTTGTGAAACAAAATTATTTTAACCATCAATCAACGCTGTTACTACAACAACTCTTGCAAAAAACCAACTTGTTTTCTTGTTTATTACAGTTGATTTATTATTAACATTAAGAGAATATCTGAACACTTTCATCCCTGAAAATCACTCGCCTAAGCTTATTAAGGTGCATTATTTTTCACTCGCCTGGGATTTTCAAAATACAAGCCCTGGTTTCAAATGGATTGGAAGTACTTTTTTCACTTGAGAATCCAAAAGGCATATGTAGAAAAGGGGGTTGAGTACATTGGGTTTGTGCCCTTAAGTGAATCCCCATCTGACAAATCTTTTGTTGATATGAATTAATAGAATGACTTATTACACTTCTGTGAAATGGTTTCATAAGTATGTACTCCCTGTAATGTAAAATCAGGAATGGGAATGTAAAAAGCTGAGATCGTATGCCTGCAGGGCTTGTAAACATTTCTTCAGTCTTTGGAAATTATTGTACGATATCTTTTTGAAATATAAAGGAGGAGCTGATCCTAGCCAAAATCAAATAAAAGACCATGACCATCAGTTGTGCAAGCAGAGGGAGCAAAACGAAAACAAGAGGTCCAAGTGGACCTATATCGTTCATATGAATACAATTTGTTTATTTAATTGACAGCTTGAAAAATTTGCAGATAAATTTACACATTCCCTGATGTTTAATGTTTAACTACAGTTTGTACTAAACACTGAGTGTAAAATTTGAA
This sequence comes from Pteria penguin, assembly GCA_035048485.1. NCBI lineage: Eukaryota > Metazoa > Mollusca > Bivalvia > Pterioida > Pteriidae > Pteria > Pteria penguin. The sequence continues at coordinate 81,060,720 of CM068580.1, read as the reverse complement.
TTAACATCAACATTAAGCAAATGATCTGGGTGAAAAACATCAAAACTTGTCAGAGAGCATGTGTACTTCATTCCTACCAAGTTTCATCAAAATCCTTCCGGTGGTATTGCAGCAGAAGTTAAAATTGTGGAAAAGTGTGCCTCCCCTTTCACATTTTTTTTTTATCCGTCTTGAAAAATTAATAAAAAATCCAAAAATCGAAATGTAGACAAAATTCTTCCACAGTTACATTCCTTACTATAATTATGATTAAAAGAGATTTGCATCACAGATGCAATGTGTCGAGTTGCAACACTTGCACCTTAGAGTAAATAATGTCTTGCTACACTGTTATAAGACCGATTAGAGTCCCTTATCTGCAGCACACTTACACAAATTTTCAGTCTATGACTTTGACCTTTGAACCCCAGAAACAATGGGCACATCTTTCATTTATGGTGAGTAAGTGTATAAAGTTTCTTTGCAATAACACTTAACATGTTGGACTTATGGTCCGGAAATCACCTCATATCAAATTAAGAGCCGAGTTTTGCAACTCGGCTAATTAAAGCACCATTGTCAACTGAAAGAGAAAAATTACACTCTTCTGCATTGAAATCACTAAGTATAAGAAAGATATCATAGAACACAGAATTCAAAATCCAGGCCTTCTCAAGGACTGTAGGTCAATTTTCCAGGCCTAACTTTGTATGTAAACAGAAACAATAAAAAATTCAATAAATTTATTATGTCACCTTTTAATTTAAAATTGTTTAAGACATGCTTCGTAGCTAGTATAACAGGAAGGGAGCATACTTCTGTGCATGTATAAACGTTAAAAAAGGACCCAGATCCAGATGTGACAAATACAGATGATATGTAAAAGTGAAGTTACGTGATACATGTTGATCGGTTAAAAAAAACCCAAGTAATATTATACCTACAAAACATCTAAATTTCTCCATATCCAACATCAAATAAACTGGTATGCATTAGGATATTAGAAAAATCCAGGATTTTTCCAGGTAGAGGAGTAAATATCCAGGATTTTCCAGGCCTAATCTCATTATTTAGGTGTTTTTCAGTTCCCCTTCCATTTTCCAGGCTGTTTGAACCATGTAGATACATCAAAAATTTCATTTAGGAGAAGAATAAAAAACATCAACACTTATTCACACATCCCTCTAGATCATTGCTATGCATTCAGTTTTTCTCTGTAAGCAGTCAGTCTGACGTCACCTGGTGATAGATCCAGAAAAAAAAATGAAAGGACTTGAAAGTCCTCAAGGTCGGAATTGCATGGTCAAGTATATATAAACAACGGCTCCGCCCATTACGTTTCCTTCTCGTACTATATGTGTATCTCATTCTCTCTTATCACTTTTGATCTTGACAGTAGTGTGAAATTAGCAATTTGGACAGTCTCCCGCTGTACATGTACATTTGGGGAAAACCATGTCTAGACCTGTAGATCTATAAATAACTGGCTATTTTTAGTAGCATTACACATCAACAAAAACCAAGACGTTTGTTTATCGTTGTGACGAGAAGATTGTAGAGTACTTTGAATTCCACTGCTATAAAAAGAAGCGATATTCTCAAGTTTTATTAATTATAATACAACGGATACTAGTACGGACTAGTAGTGTACTTCTTAAATTACAGCACAGCTACACAATAATGTCAATCGTACTTTTTCGGGACTTTCCGTCGAGTATTCGGAAAGACTGCATGTCCTCCAGCGCATGAATATAACTCGTCTAAATCGATGGAATAACAGCACACCTACTTTCTCATCTGATCAAACTTATCTTGTATTGACTCGTACAATATGAATTATAAGTACTAAAAGTAAATCTAATCACGCTTTTTCTAAATATCGACGCACTATTTTTACGTAAGGAGGTATTTTCTGCGTTCCATGCGTTCACCATAGCATATTGTAACGACTAGGGTCTGGAATTGTTATGCAATTCCGACCAAAAAAACACAGCAAAGTTTCATTGAAATCCTTCAAGTGGTTCTAAAAACTAAGTCAACAAGAGCAACGCCTAGTGTGGCTTAATATGCCTGTTGCTTATTCTGGACGGGATCAATTTGAACGTATGGTTTTATTACCCCCAAACTTGGGTCTCTTTAGTAATATTTTTATGAAATACTGAAATCCAAAAAGAGGATAAATTATTGAATTCTATTAAAGCACTGAAATATCACCCCACATATTCGCGAAAGTTTTCTCGAGACTTTACTCTCGCGAGATTGTTGCTGTTTCCTGAACATTCAATGAAGTTAACCAAAGTAATCACATTTAACAATGCAAATAAATTGAAATAAAAATGCCTCCAGTAGCAACAAAGTGTGGAAAGCTATTTTATATATAAAGGTCTTGTCAAGGTCACATAGCTAGGTGTCATTTGAAAGTGAATATGCAAACCATATATGAAGTCTGTATCATATGATTCAACAGTCATGTACAGTGTATTATTTTAAAAAGTACACAAACTCCAAAGACAAGGTCATAACTTTCCATAGCATCTTATCATTGTAAAAAATAAAATCCAGGTCCCATAACTCCGTAATGACAAAAAAGAATTTGCTAAAAATTAAAAGGTGGCTTCCACTACCACATTTACGCATTCTGTATGAGTTTCATGAAAAACAGCTGACGTTTACTAAAGTTATTGTGTTCCATAGCATCTTATCATAGCAAAAATAAAATTCAAGTCCTGTAACTCCAGAAGGACGAAACAGAATTTGCTAAAAATCAAAAGGTGGCTTTCCTTACGCTATTTATGCATTCTGTATGAGTTTCATGAAAAACAAGTGTTGTTTACTTAAGTAATCCCATTCCATAGCATCTTTTCATAGGAAAAATAAAATCCAAGTCCCATAACTCTAAAACAAGAAAACCAGTTTTGCTCTAAATTGAAAGGCAGCTTCCCCTACACTATTTAAGCATTCTGTATGAATTTCATGCAAAAGAGCTGATGTTTACTAAAGTTATCGCGTTACATAGCGTACAGACATCACCATACCATAATACATCCTGTTTTTCGACGGGCGTATAAAAATGTAAAAAAGTTTATGACAATAGATGGACAACATGCTATGACAACAGATCACTTGAGCTTTTTTGATCAGGTGAGCTGAAAACAAGAGGCCCGAGTGGGCCTATATGGCTCACCTGAGCACAAAGTGCATATTTACAAGCAAGCAAGAAATTCTGTGCAGGGGTTCTGGAGAGGAAGATGAAATATGACGGGTTTCCTCCTGATTGTGTCAGCATTATAAGAAACTTTTTACTGTTTGCTTGATGACCTAAATGGTTCATCAAATATAGATTAAAAAAATCATAACTAGACAAAAAGTCCAAAATGTGTCAGTCAATCCGAGCCAATGGCGGCAATGTAAAAACACAAACTTGGTAGAGGACCTTGAATACTAACTTTCTATGAAGATTGGTGAATTACTGTGCAGCGGCTCTGGAGAAGAAGTCGAAAATGTGTCAACCAATCAGAGCCAATGGCGACCATCTTGGAATTGGATCCCCGATCGGCATAGAAAACACAAACTTTATAGAGGACCTTGAGTACTTACTTCCTATTAAGTTTGGTGAAATTCTGTGCAGCAGTTCTGGAGAATAAGTCGAAAATTAGTCAACAAATCAGAGCCAATGGCGGCCATCTTGAATCCCCAATCGGCATAAAACACACAAACTTGGTAGAAGACACTGAGTACTTACTTCCCATGAAGTTTGGTGAAATTCTGTGCAGCGGTTCTGGAGAAGAAGTCGAAAATGTGTCAACCAATCAGAGCCAATAGCGGCCATCTTGGATCCCGGATCGGCATAAAAAAATACAAACTTGGTAGATAACCTTGAGTACTTACTTCCTATGAAGTTTGGCGAAATTCTGTGCAGCAATTCTGGAGGAGAAGTCGAAAATGTGTCAACCAATCAGAGCCAATAGCGGCCATCTTGGATCCCGGATCGGCATAAAAAAATACAAACTTGGTAGATAACCTTGAGTACTTACTTCCCATGAAGTTTGGTGAAATTCTGTGCAGCGGTTCTGGAGGAGAAGTCAAAAATGTGTCAACCAATCAGAGCCAATGGCGGCCATCTTGGATCCCGGATCGGCATAAAAAACACAAACTTGGTAGAGGACTTTGAGTACTTACTTCCTATGAAGTTTGGTGAAATTCTGTGATGCAGTTCTGGAGAAGAAGTTGAAAATGTGTTAAACAATCAGAGCCAATGGTGGCCATCTTGGATCAAGGATCGGCATAAAAAACACAAACTTGGTAGAGGACCTTGAGTACTTACTTCCTATGAAGTTTGGTGAAATTCTGTGCAGCAGTTCTGGAGAAGAAGTCGAAAATGTGTCAACCAATCAGAGCCAATGGCGGCCATCTTCGATCACGAATCGGCATAAAAACCATAAATTTGGTAGAGGACTTTGAGTACTTACTTCCTATGAAGTTTAGTGAAATTCTGTGTAGCATTTCTGGAGGAGAAGTCGAAAATGTGTCAACCAATCAGAGCCAATGCCATGGCGGCCATCTTAGATCACGGATCGGCATAAAAAACACAAACTTTGTAGAGGACCTTGAGTACTTACTTCTTATGGAGTTTGGTGAAATTCTGTGCAGCGGTTCTGGAGAAGAAGTCGAAAATGTAGAAAAGTTAACGACGGACGCTGCACTATGACAATAGCTCACTTGAGCTAAGCTCAGGTGAGCTAAAAACCAGTGTTATAAAAGCAGTCCTACTTTAGCCCCAACAATGACAGCTTAAAAGTAAATAAAAATATTTTGGCAATGCTGTGTCTTAGACTGTGATTTCTATTGAAAAATGATATTATTTAAAATCTGTTTAACAAAGAGAATGTTAAAAAGAAAATGCTGTAGTGATCAAATACTGGTATCATTATAAAACATGTATAATAGTCTTAAATATGTAAAAGGTGTTGTTCAGAGTATGAGGAGACATTTAAGTGCCATAAGCTGGTGAAAGAGGTGAAAAAACAAGCTGCGTTTGTGAAACATAAATGCCCCTGACAGCAACAAAATCTAAATAAGGCAAATTTTGCAATGTCCAATATCTTGATTACACCATGCCCCATGGGAATACACATATATAATGTATATAAAAATGTGAAATATGGAAGCCCTACTTCTTATATGATTCGTAAATAACAAGTGAAGTTGAGTTTTTTTAAATATAAGTCAAAGTTCAAGGTCTCAAGGGCAAAATAATAATTGTTCCAACAGAAAAGTCTTGTCACAAGGAATACACATGAAATATGAAAGCCTTATCTCTTACGATTCAAAAGTTATGACCAATGTTACAGTTTTTGAATGTATGTCATGGGTCAGGGTAAAGGTTAAGAGGTAAAAAATTATAGTACCAAGAGAAAGGATTTGTCACAAGGAATACACATGTGAAATCATGTACCATGTACCTAAAAGAGTTATCATGTACCATTCAAAAGTTAGAGCATGAATTATTTATTTCCTGAATTTAGGTCAAAATCCAAGGGGAAGGTCACACAAGTGAAATATTAAACCTCTATCACTTTGCATTTTAAAATTATAGAATAAAGCTTTTTTTCCTAAATGTAGGTCAGATTCCAAAGTCAAGATCAGAATTATTATTGTACAAAAAGAAAGGTCTTCCTACAAGAAATACGCATTTGAAATATGGAAGCCCTATCACCTACGTTTACAATGTTATGACTCTTTTATTGAAAGCAAGACAGAATGGAAGGAATGACAGACAGAAATATGGACAACCCAATGCTATATGCCCTCTTCCTCTACAAGACCAGAGGCATAAAAGCAGAGAAAATTTTACACCAAATGGAGAGAGGTGACCAATCTTGGAATACTATGTCATCTAATGTAAAACTTGCTCAGAATCCTACTGTCACAGGCCACAGCATTAACGGCAAAAACACCTCCATAAATAGGACCAGTAACTTGTAGGAATGAATTTGTTACCTTTAAGGACATCTTAATGTCGTCTCATGATGAATAAACTCTCATGCATGTTTTTCATTGTTACTCTTTTTATTAATCAAATTCATTGTTTCACAGTCTGATGTTGAAATGCAAGATGTTTTGATGACAAATTTCCCTGACGAACAGATGAAATGATTCGTCTGTGTACTCCTTTGATTGACTTTAATTTTTGTTTTTGGAAAGTACTTACTTCTGAACTGCATGTTAGGCACAATGACTTTTTCACAGATACTAGCTAATGTGTTTGGATCCTCAAATAAATTCTTGTATGATGGCCTTTCTGCTACTGATGCTAGAAACTGAATTGCATTGCTCACCAACTGAAACACAAAGTATAAGGCTTGTAAAACTGTTCACAGAAAGATTGTAATTTGAACTTAGTATTACAAGGAACACATGTGACAGTTGCAAAGATAATTTCAAACTAGCCATCAAAGACGACCGAGAATACCACTGCCTGATAATCTCTGAAACTGGTCACCTGACCTAAAGTAAAGGTCATGGTACACCTTTAGGTTCACAGTAATATTTGTGTGAAGTTTAGTAATCTATAGGAAAATGACAGATTTATAGCCAAATAAGATCTGGGGGCCAAATGAAAGGACACACACTTAGCCCAAACAAGCTGAATCCAATCATTAGAATGGCAGGGGTATAAAAAACAGAAATGTGACAGACAGTGATAAGCAAGTGTTGCTTTACATTGCAGGCAACACAGCAAGAGTTGTCAGAAGACAACAAACCTCTTCAGATATGGGTGTAAATTTTCAAACAGATAAGAAAATAAGGAATGTAACAAGCAGACTCAAGAAATCATGATTTCCTGCTTCAGGACGTTATTTTTGAAAAATGCAATAGATATAGGACTTAGTAAACATTTGAGAAATGTAGGTCAAAATCCAAGGTCAATGTCACTTGGTCTAAAGTCATGTTCCTTAAGGTAACTGACATGCAATTGAACACCCTCTGCTGAAGGACTTCTCAGGAACAAAAGGAACATGAGTAACAAACTTGTTACAGGCTTTACCATGAAATGTTTATTGTTTCTCAAAAGCAAAAATTGGAAAAAAAGTTATCTTGGAATAACATTAACAAAACATACATTTTCAGAAAGCTCTTAACAAGCAAAAAGTTTTAATGAAAAATAACTTTGATGACCAAAATATTTCATTTTGTGTAATCCATTACATTCTTCTTAGAGTATCAGGGTCATATTTGGTATCTATTTTATAGAAAAAATTAACTGTATGGGTAAAATAAACAAAATATTAAAAACAAAGATAAAGAAGTAAAAATTTTCAATTGGGATTATATGCCATCACAGATTACACATTATTATAAAATCACGAGCATGACTTTGCTACCAGTACTACTGTATATACAGTAAGTTATTGAACAAGAAGTGGTCTACTGCACATCAGACACCTTAATGAAAGCTATGGTCAAAAGGAATCTATGTTAAATATCAAAACCCTAATACTTACGGTTAAAAAAAAAATGATAGAATAAAGTATTTGTAAAGTGAGTGAAATTCGAAGTCAAAATCACAACGTCAAATGTAATGACACTAAATAAATTTCTGGTCATTAGAAAATTATATGTGAAATATAAAAGCCCTGTCCCTTGAAATCAAAAGATATTGCCCAGGTTTGTCTCCAGACATTTCATCAATGATGCCCTGGGTTAGAAATTAGCTCTCAGGACTTTCCTCCCTTTGAGCTAAAAATAGATGTTTTCTATTTTTACTATAGTACAATTACTTTTTCAATCTCCATTACACTGTGTTTCACTTAAAAATTACAACAAAAACTGCACCATTCATCTTTCCATCATACAGTTAAAACTCATTATCTCAAAGTCGCTTAAGTCGAAATTCTGTTTATCTCAAAGTCAAATTCAAGTCCTGAATTTTTTCCTTTAAGTTCTTTATGATTTCACTTCTTTGCACAGTGTTTCTTTTTTACTTCAAATTAGGTCCGTTATAAGGACCCTTCCTAATGGTAATTTCTTTGATTTTCCCCCAAAATTGATCTTTTAGCATTATGTAAATAGACCAACAATTCCAAAATGTAAAGGTACAGGCACTTTGAAAAAAATTGAAAAAAAAAAAAAAAAAAAACCCACATACACATTAAGTTGCAGTCAGATTAAGTTGAAATTCCACTTATGTTAAATGCAGTTTGCAGTCCCAAAACTCCATTTTCAATATATATCAAACTTGTTATCTAGAAGTGTCATTGTTTGCACAAAACAAATTGATTAACAGGGCAATAAAGGTAGAAAAAATGCAAACAACCAATTATCCCAGCAAGGCTGATTTTTAGAGGGTGAAGCCATTTCACTTTGATAGACGATGATTAGATAACAGGATTATATCAACACTTCTTCTTTTAAAATATACTAATCTCATATTCATTTAGGGCAGACTATGGGTCGGAATTATTTTCGTTTTTGTAAATTAGTAAATGAATTAAAAATATAAAGAGTTGATAATACAATTTCTTGGAAAAATTTTCTTCTAGTCATAAAGGTCATGGGTAGTACCTAGTTAAAATTTAGTCAGTAGAAGTATGTATTATTTACATACATGTAGACTAAAATATGAGAAATAACAGGTAAAACAGTACATGTATATTCATATGTTAATAAGAATGATTGAAAATGGTTATATAAATAGCTGATGTTTATCTCGAATTCAAGATAAGTTGAAATATTTACTTCGGTCCCATCAACTCTGACATAACGAGTTTAAACTGTATTTTGATCAGTTCAATATCACTAAACTGACTAATCCATACTCACCAAATCATATTTCACTTCTTGACCAGTGGTCACCAAGAGATGCCAAATGGCAGTTACAAAATGTGGTAACTGGGGAGAGAATTCTTCATCATATTTCTGGGCATATAATGCCACATTGTCACAAATCTGAGACTTCACTTGCTCCAACAATCCAGCCTCTTCTTCATCCTATAAAATCACATCAAAATGTATATAGATAGCTCAAACAAGGTAAAAACTGTCTGATAATGCTAAGAAGTTGACTTTGGTAAGTGATATTTATCTAATCACTTTAGTGTTGGGAATCGGTGAGAAAACAATAATCAATTAATCGAAAATACTTTTCAATTGATCAATCGATTTCAATCGATGATTTTGTATTCTACTGCAAAGTGCCTCTTAACACAGACAGCCATTAATAAAGTAGCAGTAAGATAGATTTGGGGGCCGACACTATCGTGAGTACTGCTGCAACTCTTTCGTATCTCTGCCATATTGCATTTAATAAACACCGGATGCAGTTTCGTACAAAAACATTTCGTTCCTCCTAACTTTTTTTCAAAGTTATATACATGTAATTACGATCATAATATAATTTTCAAATCGTCAGAGTTTATGAAAAGTGCCAGATTGCCGGCGATCTCCGGTAGTTTTCTCAAATGTCCGGTAGTTTTCAGACCTGAGCCGGACAAAGTGTCCTGTGGATTTTTAACACTGGGAATAATAAAATTCTAATTCATATTTTTCTTTTATTAAACTAAACCTCGTATTAAATTGTTCTTAGATGATTTCTTTCGTCTTCGATATACGTGGTATTTATTGGATTGTAGCAATTGAATCCGGACCGGACTTCTATTTTATATTTCACATACTCATTTCCTTTATACGAATTTGTCCTTCTGTCCTTCTTATCTTAATTAAAATCGCAAGATGTCTTGGCTGATTAAATGGTCAGTTAAAGCCTCAACGTCTGGTAAGCATGTAAAACGCATGCCAGACAATGATACTGAAATTGCTGAAAGGAAAAAGCCTGCTTGAAAATTTAATCCCCAGTGGTTAATCGACAAGAAGAAGTGGCTGCGATAAGATAATAATAATCAGTTAATAATGTTTTGTGATCCGTATACTGAGTACGTGAAAAGTGGTAAAAACATAGGTAACTATACTGCCAGTTTTGTCAGTGGTACCGCAAATTTTAAAACATCTGCACTAACAGACCATGAGTCATCTCGGAAAATGAGCAGAGCCTTGATAAAAACTGTTGTTTTAGAGATGGAGAAAGAATATGTAGACTTATAAATAATAATGATTAAACCAGTTGTATATTAAATTTGTTGTTTTAAATACGTCCGGTAGATTTTGGCTTTGTCCGGTGGATTTGGGGAAATTACATGCTCATTCGTAAACTCTGAATCGTAATCGATTAATCGATTTCTGAAGGGTTTAGCGATGATGTCGGCGACAATCGCGATAATCGGAACAACACTAAATCACACAGTCTATCACATATTAACTTTTTAATGTCCACCAGATGTACCCTCCTGGCAGTGTATAATGGTCACAAATCAAAACTGATTTTGCTCTTTTAATTGAATAAAGTCAAGCTATTATTGTCTGCATAATATGAAGAATACCATGTTAATCATTTGGTTAAAACTGACATTTTAACTGACTATTGGACTGTACATGTATATGGCTAAATTACTTAGATGTTTATGAATTAGCTGAAAGTAGTTATTCATGTTTAAAACTGTAGTATACTTGATGTATGTAAGGCTATTCTATACAAGAACTGTCAGAATACAACATAGCAAGCCCATGGGACATTGTCATTTGCCAAGCATGTATTTTCAATGTTCTTTTAATTAAAGGTGAAGTCCCAGGTAAAACTCAACAATTAACTAGATAAAAGCTCTGGTCACAATGAAACTACATATGAAATCCTATCTCTAGAATTTCAAAAGAAAAAAAGTCAAGGTAAAGTATTGGAAAAGTACGTAACATTCCAAGGTCAAGGTCACATGGTCAAAAGTCATCGTATCAAATGGAAGGTCTTGATATGACGGAACTATGTGTGAAGTATCAAATCCTACCCCTACTGATTCAAAAGATATAACCTATGTTAATGTTTTTGAAAAGGTCAAAGTTCAAGGTCCAGGGTCATGGTATAAACTGAAAGCTCTTAAAATGAGTGACCTTTGTGTAAAGTATCAAAGCCCTACCCCTACTAGCTCAAAAGATACAGCAAAGGTTAAAGTTATTAAAAAGTAGGTCAATTTCAAAGGTCGAAGTCACAAGGTCAAAAGTCATGGTATCAAATATGTGTGAAGTATCAAAACCCTACCCCTATTAACTCAAAAGATATAACCAACGTCAAAGTTTTAGAAAAGTAGATAAAAGTCCAAGGTCAAGGTCACAAGGTCAAAGTCATAGCATTAAATAAAGGCTCTTGTCATAAGGAAACTTTGTGTGGAGCATTAAAGCCCTAGTCCTATTGGGTGAAAAGATCTAGCCCACATTAAAGTTTTGTGCTAGTAGGCGCCTGGGGGGTATGACAACAGCTCTCCTGACATTTTGTCCCTGTGAGCTAATAATACAAGATTACCTGTGTTTGTAGCAGTTTATTATCCACACTAAGGAGAGTCAAGAAATGTGTCATCCATATACTCATGTTATCTTCAAAGTGTTCCGGTAAATCCTGAGAAAGTAGTAGGGTGTATGCAAAATTACAGAAACTTTACATCTATCATATATATTCATATAATACATTTAAACAAGTTAAATAAGTCTTAATGAAGTTAAATGGCAAAATAAGATATAAACATAAATACTTTACATTAATGTTAATTGTCATAGCAATATCTTTGTGGTTATAGATAGTAATGATGCAAATGATTTTTTACTTTGGGATTGTGCAATACCAATGTCCTTAAAGAGTTATATCCCCTTGTAAAAGTATGAAAAACTTAAGTGCAGAAATTTAGTTTTGTTTATGAAATATAAAGAATTTTTTTTCCCTGAATTTTGTCTTTTTTGGAAAAATATAAGCAAAACATAGGAAATTCCCATTTACAAACTGCCATTATCCCTATTTAGATGGAATAACATAATGTTAAAAATTCATTTTGTTACAAGTATTCTTTTATAAGATGCTTGAAAATGATATATTTATTCAAAAGATGAAAGTTATATCTACTGAGATCTAAGTGGTGCCCACCATACATGGAATACCTTAAGCTCTGTCTAACAGCAAATATCATAATCATACATACTTCTAGAATGCTTATTTTATAGTAATACATAAATTTCACTTATTTGAAGTAACTGACCCATTTATCCATTGATCCATTTATGCGCAAAAAAAATGGTTAAATCAGATGACGTCACAATACTTTACACCTCAGGCATACTTCTGACAAAGCCCGCGTGGCCTAGTGCTATCGCCCTCGCCTCCTGATCGGGAGGCTGGGGTTCGAGTCCCGCTCTGGTTATGCCTGTGTCCTGTCTTTCGGATGAGACAGTAAAAACCGAGGCCCCTCTCGTGGAATGCATGGCAAGTTAATGATCCCTCACTGCTTTGGGAGTGTCCGATGCAAACTGTAAACGTCAAAATTTGTATGCCCTGCATCAGACAGATGCCGTTACCATATACGTGAAATATTCGTGGTGTGAAGTTGAACAAAAATCAATCAATCAATAATACCTAACATTGAAAATGTATTGTGACGTCACCAAATTCAATAAATATTCTGTAAATCTGCTAAGTCAATCACCTAATAATAATAATCACTAGCTCCTTAACGTTAGATATCATGACAAAATGTGCTAAACAACATCATACCTGACAAATAAAATATGCATTAAAAACACACAATGCAGATGCTAAAATGTACCATTCAACAATTTAAAATCTCCTTACTTTTTTAATCAATCAACAATGTGAAATCTCCTTTTTGTTTTATCATTTAACATTGTGAAATCTCCTTTTTGTTTTATCATTTAACAATGTGAAATCTCCTTTTTGTTTTATCAGTCAACAATGTGAAATCGCCTTTTTGTTTTATCATTTAACAATGTGAAATCTCCCCTTTGTATTATCATTTTGCAATGTGAAATCTCCTTTTTGCGTTATCATTTTACAATGTGAAATCTCCTTACTTGAAAGTTCAAGCTGTAAAATATTTTACATATAAGAACAATGGAGCTGAAGATGACTTTCAATGCATTTGGGTCTGAAGCATGTGTTGTGGCTAGCTCCATGGTGGCCTGTAATCAAATTTGCTTCCACTTAACAATGTGACTTTCCAAAACAATCTTTTATTTCATCAACAGACCTTATTTTCCTTAAAATAATTTCAGACATCCTCTTGACTTAAGTGAGACCTCAATTTTTGTCTCATCTGAAAGAAAGGATCCTGATGTGCAACTGGCAGGATTTGAACCCTGGACCTTTCAGGCATGAGCCTAGCACAATACCAACAGCACAGTGCCAGTTCAAATTATTTAGTGTAAACTATCTTATGATTTTAGGAAAGATACTTATTAATATCCTTGTAATAAGATAAAATTACAAAAACTCTAAACAACTTTAAATATATTCAATACTTCCATTAAAATTTGTATATATCCAAAATAGAACAGAATGAGAATAAAATATGCAATCTGAAGTGTTCATATTGTCTTTAATGAAATTATATACATGTCATTAAGTATTCACTTGTTCGGAAAAATGATTTTTGTTTGCATCTTCCATTTGAACCAACTTATAATACATACAAACATATTAACTTACATTGAAAAGTTCTGTGAATGGCTTTGCAAAGTTTTCTAAGACAAATTTGATTTCTACCCACAAGTCCTGAGATTTAAATTCATGACGGTATCTGCAGATATAAATACTCCCGATCTTTAAGAGGTAAATTATATGTATAAAAACATCACTTTGGAAACAATTACTCAGTAATGAAAGAACTTAATTGTACATTAGTTTTTCAAACTGACTTTCTTGATTTCTAAACATATCATTTGATATTTACTTCTGACATGTAAAGCTATGGGCAATCAATGTAATAAGTAGGAACCACCACAGGGGACCTACTAATACAAAGGACTTCTTCCTCACATTAGGTCCTGATCAATTTCTCTATTTAAGATTGTTTTGAGTTGTAAGGAATATGAATGTGAAGTTGTGTCAAGGTATATTCATAAATGGTAATAAATCATTAAAACACTACCAGGACCAAACCTTTTATAGTGGGCTTGAACAAGAGCTGTCAGAAGACAACAAAGTTGGAAAAAATGGGTGTTTATTATCAAAGAAAATGAGTGTAAGAAGCAGACTATTCAGGAAATTGAGTTTCCTTATCTCATTAAGATATCTGAAAAGAAGTTACTGGCTAAAATATCTCAGGCTTGAAAATCAATAGGGTTTGCCATCGGTTTTAGACTCTATAATGAAAAGCTTTTCTTCTATAGTGTTGACAGGGTTTTTTATATGATGTCTATTGTGACTTTGACCTTTGACTTTGAAATACAAAGTCAAACAGTTTTCAGGCTAAAACGTTTAGTCAGAAGAGTCAATGCCATGAAGAATTCTTTAGCTGTTCCTAATGTAAAGCACTAGTTAAAGATTTTGGAAAGTGTGTCAAAGTCAAAGATACTACAGCAAATGCCATTGTACTAATTAAAATCCCTGGTCATGAGTAATCCATCAGTGGAATATCAAAGCTGTAGCTTTTACAGTTCATAAGATATATTCAAGGTTAAAGTTTTAAAACAAGCGTTGTCAGAAAATAACATAATTTGCCGGTGGGGCACTATCAGAGGAAAAGCATGTATTTTCAATGTTTTCTTTATTCAAGTTCAAATCCAATGTAAAGGTCAAAAGTTAACAAAATGAAAGCTCTACCGGTAGTCACAATGAATCAACATTTGAAATACTTATCTGTAATATTTGGAAAAAAAAAGCCCTGGTAAAAATTTGTGAAATGTGAGTTAAATTCCAAAATCAAGGTCATAAGGTCAAATGTCATGGTATCAAATGAAAGCTCTTGGCATGACGATTCCATGTGTGAAATATCAAACCCTACCACTACTGATTCAAAAGATAAAGCCCGTGTAAAAGTTTTGAAAGTAAGTCAGTTTTCAAGATCAAGGATCATGATATCAAATGAAAGCTCTTGACATGGTAGATCTATGTGTGAAGTATCAAAGTCCTATCCCTAATGGTTAAAAAGATATAGCCCAGGTTTAAGTTTTTTTGGAAAGTAGGTCAAAGTCCAAAGTCAAAGTCACACATCAAGTCATAGTATCAAATGAAAGCTTTTGTTATAAGGAGCCTATGTATTATCAAAGCCCTATCCCAATTGGTTCAAAAGATATAACTCAAATTTAAGTTTTTGAAAAGTAGGTCAAAGTCCAAGGTCAAGGTCAGAAGTCATGGTATCAAATGAAAGCTCTTATCGAGAGGAACCTATGTGTAAAGTATCAAAGCTCTACCACTAACAGTTCAAAAGATAGAGCCAAGTTAAACTTATGCACACGACACTGATGTGCCAGGTGTGAGAAAATTTCATCCCGGTGAGCTAAAAGAGTAAGTCAAACTTCAAGGTCAAGGTCATTGGATCAAAAGTCATGGTACCAATGGGAAGTCTTAGTCTTGATGAATACATAAGTGGAATGTCAAACTTGTAACTTTCCCAGTTCAAAAGATATAGTCCAGGTTAAACTTTTGTTTGTGCCTCAGCATGAAGTGAGACATATGAATGGAAGACACACAGACAAACATAATCAATGATCACTTTATATAGGTCCTTGTAAGGAAAATAAATACATAATACATATATATTTTAATGTCTATTTCCAAAGAAAATTTATTCAGAAATTCACACAACTGTTACAAAAAAGGGTTTGTGAAAGACTTTAATCCCATCAACAGCTGCTAGAAGTACTTTGTGTAAAAGTCAACTTGTTTTGAATTGTGCATCTCTAGTGGAACACGCATGCATATTATGAAGTCTCTTTGACTTATTGACCTCATGTTAAAGACAAAGTTCAACTTAAGTGGCAACAAACAAACAATTGTCGAGAGGAATTTTATTACATCACAAAGTAAGCAAGTCTTTTTACATGTATTTACCTTTTAAACAAAGAGTGAGCTGTGCGAAGAATTCCATTAATAACATGGAAATCTCCAGTCTGAAACTTGCTAACCATCTCTGTGATCAAATCTGGCCATTTATCTGGAAAGTCCTCTCTTCCAATGATACTAATAGCATCACTTAACTGCAAAAAAAAAACCCCACATACAGTAATTTGTTGAATTGCTTTCATGATGTAACAATGAATGACAGAGGATGAAACTAACCTAAGAAACAACAAGCAGGAAATAATAGAATTCTATGCTGTTTTTTTTTTCTTATTTTAAGATCATAATTTCATAACTGCATTAACATTTGCTCTTTGACACTTAGATCATACATGTTGATACCTCACAAAAGGTACCGATAGTGGCGTTAATGCGACTGACCTCTGATATGGGACATAGATCAGGGACATACATTTTCTTATTTCCAACACCTCATTTGATAAAATATTACTTGGTTTGGTATCTACAGCACAAAAAGAATATTCTACTTACAAAGTGACATCTACTAAATAAACCGATCTTACCATTATCTGCACTATATTTACAAGATTATATTCATTAAAATTAGTGGAAGTAAAAGTTATGAAATATTCAAAATGCACTAATTACATATAGTACATATGTTCTATCTATTTCAAAAGTCATTCCCTTGTTAAAGGAAATATTAACAAGTAAATTCAGAGAATTGTGGTTCCCCGCTTTCAGGGTTCTATCTGTAAGGGTGCAGTGATCTGTTGTCATGGTTGTGCATGTCTACATGTATCTGAAATTAGGGACACACATGCCAAATATGAAGGCCCTATGTCTTACGGTTAAACAGTTACATTGAAGTAGGTCAAAGATCATGGTCAAGGTCACATGATAAAAATTTCTGGTACCAATGGAAAGGTATTGCCATTAGGGACACACAAGCCAAATATGAAGGCCCCACGTCTTACGGTTGAAAAGTTACATTGAAGTAGGTCAAAAGTCATGGTCAAGGTCACATGATAAAAAAGTTTGGTACCAACGGAAAGGTATTGCAATTAGGGATAGACATGCCAAATATGAAGGTCCTGCATCTTACGGTTAAAAAGTTATAACCAAGGTTAAAGCTTTTGTGACAGACGGATGGACAGACAAATGAGATTTAATGTCCCCACGCTTTCGCAAAATGCAGAAAACAATTCTTTAAAACATTTAAGGTTTTAATAAGGCCAAAAGAAAAAAATATGTATGTTTCCTGACCAACCCTAATTTTTGGAACTGACCCTAATCTTTTTATTGCACTTTGAGTAGCAAATTATTCCAATATTGAATATTTGTTTTAAAATGTAGTTTATGATATACAGGGGATAACTGGGCATAAAATAAGTAATAGTCACCTTCTAGTGGTAACCACCTACCAAACCTATTTTTTTTCAGCATGTTATAGGCAACATGCATATATTTTTGTTTGGCCTGAGCTTTACCTGTTTCTGTATTTGTTCTGGACTTTTAAGCATCAATCCCACGATTTGTTGTTTGACTGTATTCCTGTCTTGTTCATGAATCTTGTTTGGCATATCTTCAATCTGTAACAAAAAGTTGATTGAAATATAAAGAAAAACACTGCAGTTTGAATACCAGTATTAAATATGAATGAATAGAGAATGAAAAGAATACACAGATACTGCAGTTCTTGATCACCAGGTAACCTGCTTCCCATGTAAAAGTAGTATCACTTGAAAAGTTGAAAGAACTTCTTAAGTGTAGTATGTTATATTAGATATGAATAAAAAAAAATTATCAAAAACAAATTCATTTTAAGACCTTTGACAAATCTGAATTCTTGACCTTTGCATACTCTTATATCAGAATCCTAGAAGTAAAAGTACATTATGTGCTTTCTACAGCGTATTTAATTTGAATTCAATTGAAGAATTAAATGAAACATCACTGCTACCGAAGTCAAATTTCTGTTTTCTGTCACATATGTCATTTATCAATATGATGAAAAGTTGAATTCTGGAGTGGAGGCAGCATGAACATCATTATACATTCTCTTTTGATATCAATGATATGTATCAATAATGGGTAAATGTATCTTTAACCAACAGACATACTCAACTTACTCAATGAACTATTCAGGGTTTTCTCAGATGCAAAACTAGCCTTTGTACATGTATATACCCATAACAAGAGTTGTAAGAAGACAACAGAGTTTGCTGGTGGGGCATAGCCAGAGGGAAAGAATGTGTTTTCAATGTTTCTTTTAATTTTAGGTCAAGTCCAAGGTAAAGGTCAAAAATTAAGCAGATGAAAGCTCTGATCACAATGATTCTACATCTGAAATCCATTTCCTAATACTTAACAAGAGGCCCAAGTGGGCCTATATCGCTCACCTGAGTACCTAGATTATCAGTCATGCATGAAGGAAGAATTCATTTATTTTTGCATTAATGTGACTAAGTCAACACAGATGTTGAAAATATGTCAAATTTTATTTCAGGCTAGAATAAAAAACAACACTTTTTTGCACATCAATTCTGGTGATTTTGATATTAAGCATTTCCTTTGTCTCTGCAAGAAGTCATTCAGGGCAACAAGTTAGTCATTTTCTTTAGGTGGGGCCTTTTGTTAACTGATTTCAAGTCTGGGTCATGAACAACAATTGTTTCAAATATTGTCCAGATCTAACTTAAAATTGCCTAATTTCATATGTTGAGAAACATCTAAAAACTTATTTAGATGTGTAAAGAAATGAAAAAAAAAATTTGACCACAGCTGGATTTGAATCGCTACTCTCCATATTTCATTTACCAAGTGGTATATGTACTATTGTGAGAACTGCTTTTTAGACATGGTGGCATTATCTGTTAACCAATTTGGATGAAATTTACCAAATTGATAGAGGACTTTTAGTACTTCATGTATTCCATGTTTCATTAAAATCTTTCATGTGGTATAACAGCAGAAGTGAAAAATGTGATTGAATTGTTCCTATACACCCTCATTTGGAAGTCTTAAAAAATTCATAGAAAATCCAAAAATTGAGATATTGACAAAATTCTTTCAAAGTAACAATCCTTACCATAATTATGATCACAATAGTTCATAAGAAATCATCATTATCAATTAACTAGGAAATATGACACTTTTTTCTGCATTGAATCACCAAGTCCAAAGAAATGTCGAAAAAAAATTCTAAAATTTGATTTTGGAAGGGAACCAAAATGACAATACATCTTCACTCATCCCTCTAGATCATTTCTATGCATTCTGTTTGTCTCTGTATACAGCCCGTATGAAAAAGAATATTGTTAAACGAGGGAACTCTTTTGTGACCTACTCTTGACTATGGTGGCGCCACCTGTAAAGAGGTCTGGACGAAAACAACAGAATTTGAAGAGGATCATAAGTGACTTATTTCTACCAAGATTTATTAAAATCCTTCAAACAGTTTTGTAGAAAAAGTTGAAAATGTGAAAAATGGCCAAACCCCCCCCCCCCCCTTTTTTTTTTTGGAAGTCTTAAACGTAAAATTCCTAATTTCATATGTTGAGTGTTGAGAAACATCTAAAAACTTATTTAGATGTGTAAAAAAAAAAATAAAACATTTTTGACCACAGCTGGATTTGAACCACTACTCTCCATATTTCAATTACCAAGTGGTATATGTACCATTGTGAGACCTACTTTTAGACATGGTGGCATTATCTGTTAACCAATTTGGATGATCCGCACAAAAAACAAAACCTTTGAACAGGACTATGAGTACTTGCATCCTACCCAGTTTTATCACAATCCTTCAAGTTGTTCTGTAGATCAAGTTGAAGATATGAAAAATTGTCCCCCCTCCTCCCCCCCTTTTCTTGGAAGTCTTAAAAAATTCATAAAATATTCAAAAATCGAGATATTGAAAAAATTCCTTCGCACCAGCATTCCTTACCATAGAAATGATTAAATGAAACCAAATGAATGCATCAATGTTTACTAAAAGAAAATAATAACTCTTTAATGCATTAAAATAACAAAGTCCAAAATAAAAATGAAAAAACGTCAAAAATTTGATTTCGGAATGGAACCAAAAATATCAACACTTCTTCCCATATGCCTCTAAATCATTCCTATGCAGTCGGTTTGTCGCTGTATGCACCCGATCTGAATAAGAAGTTTGTCAAAGGAGGGTACCCTCTGTGACCTACTTTTGTCTGTGGTGGTGCCACCTGTTCATGGATCCTGACAAAGATGACCACATTTGTCGGGGACCTTGAGTATTTGATGCATGCCAAGTTTCATTGAATTCCAGCAAGTGGTTCCGAAGAAAAAGTTCAAACTGTGAAATGTTTACACCAATTATCCCACCCCCCTTTTTCTTGAAAGTCTTAAAAAATTCATAAAAAATCCAAAACATAAAATATTGAAAAATTTTCTTCGCAGTAGTATTTCTTACCATCAAAATGATCAAATTAAACCAAATTAATGGATCAATGTTTACTAAAAGAAAAAAATACCTCTTTTCTGCATTAAAACTACCAAGTACAAAAAAACGTCAAAAAAACGTCAAAAATTTGATTTCGGAACGGAACCAAAAATAACAACACTTCTTCACACATCCCTCTAGATCATTCCTATGCATTCGGTTTGTCTCTGTATGCCCCCGGTCTGAAGAAGAAGTTTGTCAAAGGAGGGTACCCTCTTTGACCTACTTTTGCCTGTGGTGGCGCCACCTGTTGATGAATCCGGACGAAAAACAACAACACTTGTAGGGGACCATGAGTACTACATGCTTATCAAGTTTCATCAAATTCTGTTCAGTGGTTCTGGAGAAGAAGTCGAAAATGTGAAAAGTTAACGACGGACGACGGACGGACGACGGACGGTGATTGATCACAATAGCTCACTTGAGCCTTTGGCTCAGGTGAGCTAAAAAGGAAAAGCCCAGGTAATGTTTTTGAAAAGTAGGTCAAATTAAAATGTCAAGATCACAAGGTCAAACGTCATAGTATAAAATGAAAGGTTTTGATAAGGAACCTATATGTGAAGTTTCAAAGCCCTACCCTCTTGGTTCAAAAAGTTTGTAGCCAATTTGAAAAATAGGGCAAACACTTAGGTCAAGGTCACAAGGTCAAAGATCATGGTCCCAGATGAAATGGTCATCCATTATGTATTCATGTGTCAAGTTTTAAAGCTCTATCCCTCTTGGTTCAAAAGTTATAACCAAGGTTAAAGTTTTTGAAAAATAGGACAAACTGCAAGGTCAAAGGTCATGGTCCCAAATGAAAGTGCCTCTCACAAGGTATCCATGTGTGAAGTTTCAAAGCCCTATCCATTTTGATTCAAAAGTTATAGCTAAGTTCAGTTTTTGGAAAGTAGGTTGTCAAGATCAAAAGGTCACAGATGATGATCCCAAATGAAAGGGTTTTCCACAAAATATACAAGTGTGAAATTTCAAAGCTAAACCCTTCTAAGTTCAAAAGTGATAGCCAAGGTTAAAGTTTTTGAAAAGAATGTCAAACTTTAAGGTCAAGGTCACAACATCAAAGTCATGGTCCCAAACAAACTGCCTTCAACAAGGTATCCATCTGTGAAGTTTCAAAGCCCTACATTTCTTGGTTCAAAAGTTATAGCCAAGATTAAAGTTTTGTAAAGTAGGGCAAACTACAAAGTCAAGGTCCCAAATGAAAGGGCCTTCCACAAAGTATCCATGTGTGAAATTTCAAAGCCCATTCTTTTTGCTTTAAAAGTTATAGCTAAGTTTAGTTTTTTAAAAGTAGGTCAAACTCCAAGATCAAGGTCGAAAGGTCAAAGATCATGATCCCAAATGAAAGGATCTTCCACAAGGTATCCATGTGTGAAGTTTCAAAGCCAAACCTCTCTTGGTTCAGAAGTTATATCCAAGGTTAAAGTTTTAAAAAGAAGGTCAAACTATAAAGTCAAGGTCACATTGTCCAAGGTCATGGTCCCAAATGAAATGGCCTTCCACAAGGTATCCATCAGAGCCTACCCCTCTTGGTTCAAAAGTTATAGCCAAGGCTCAAAGTTAAAGCCAAGGTTAAAGATTTAGAAAAGTAGGTCAAACTCCAAGGTCAAGGCCACAAAGTCAAAGGTCATGGTCGTAAATAAAAGGTCCTTCCACTATGTATCCATGTGTGAAGTTTCAAGTCTCTGCCCCTCTCGGTTCAAAAGTTATAGCCAAGATTAAAGTTTTTGTCTATGGACCCTGATGCCGGGGATATGACATTACCATAGTTAGTTTGCAAGGAAGAAAGTCCCAGCCAGCTAAAAATCCAGAATGATGCCTAAAATAAAATTTGTTGCATACTAGTGGACAAACCTTTATATGTGCCGAGTAAAGCAAAGTCATTTGCATAATTAGTCAAACCAAATATGGAGCGTGTTGTTTGGTTACACACATCTAGCACAGCTTCCTTTAAGTTGAATACAATGGCAATAGATAATTTGAATGATTTGTGGGAGTGGAAGAGCCCGAGCTTTTGAGCCTTACCAAAGAGATGAAACTGCAGATAGTCCAAGTCAAGTAGGGCTAGATTATTATTATCTTAGTGTCAAAGAATATTTAACTTGAGCTGGTTATATAATTTCTGGTGGTTACCATACAGCAGAGATCTCAGCAAGAATTGTGATGTCTGAGTTAAAACTGGACTCCTAAAATACACAAGATGGACCCCTATTCTTAGAACTGTGGGAGTTCATGGACACTTAATTTGAAATTTCCAAGGAAAACCCTGATTATTTCTTTTTACCAAGATTGTTTGCTTGTTATTTAATGTCTCACAAGAATTATTTCATTTAAATGGTATTAGTTAATGTTTTGTAATGAAGAAAACCAAAGTACACATACCTAAAAGAAACCAAAAACCATCGGCTGACCTTCCCTGTTACCCTAACAATTTGACAGGTTGTTACCCTATATACTTGCCAAAAAGTAGGATTTTTGGGAGAGAAAAAATCGTAGTTGAAATGCACAACCGACTTACAGGCGTGATATTACACGAACGAAAAAATCCGGCCTTGATCTGAAGTCAAACTTTGCTGTTGATGAACGGACAATGCAGGCATCACGCACCATAGATAGTACATGCGATATTCCCGGTTGTTAAGTACTTTTAAAGACGATTTTATGACAATTACATGCATACTGCGTGGCCAACAGTTTCTATACAAAAATTTGTTATATATTGGTTCTTCGTTGTTTATTTGATCCAGTTCAATACAATTTGCTAACTGATAACCTGTGTAGAAGTGACAAGTTAACGAGCCGTAACAAAAGGTAAACATAACCTTATGGAGAAAGTTTAATGACCCTGATGAGAAGGTCATTGATTAAATAACATAACACATAGTCCACTAGTGCCTAGGACGAGGATGACGACATCTATCAGGGCTGCAACTTGGCAAAATTTTCTAGGGGCCATGTGGGCTACTGAATTTCAAAATTTAGGGGCCCACAAAAAAATCTAGGGGCCCCCATAAAATGAAGAGTATTTCAATCGTTCAACAAGTTTAATCATCAATTATTTCTCGTTGAATGAACGTGATCTCTTTCTGTCATAATCCTTGAAGTATTCACCCCTATCCGCTTCTTCCTTCCTTTTACCTGGCCTAGATACTCCTTGTAAATATCGCCACATGATGTAAATTTCATTAACAACAGAGTCAACAAGGTCAACACAGTCATTTAAACGTTTGAAATAATGAAGACAGAGTTTCGTTTTAGCAAACTTTTTACCGATCGGGATTTAAGTGAACTTGGATCAAACAGAAAGAATAGTTCAACCCGGAATATTACGGTCGCCATGTGCGCGAATGAGATCGAAATTTTAGTCGTCCACATTGATTTTTTACTCGCACTGGCAAGTGGGTGAGCGGTAATTTGCAGCCCTGATCTATGATGACATTCCTTTGTCAGAACTAAGATCAAACTGCTGTGAATGATAATGATGATGGCAGTGACAACGAGTTCGAAGGCTGGGGTCTGCTATATGCTGTTCATAGTAAATTGCCGTTTTCATGGCCCAAAACTACCGTTTTAACGACTACTATATTCTTAGAAAAGAGCCTATATGTAACTGAAAGCAATTTAAATGCCCTACTATTGAATATGTCATTTAAATCCCCCTGTATTGTTTGGTACCTACGAGTGATGCCGCACAATCAATAGAGCTGAAAGGCTCCCAAGCCATTTATTGAAAGTCATTGAAGAGATGCTATAAGGAAATACAAGCCTTTGTACAATGAAAATTTAGAACCGAGTTATAGGCAAGTCAATGGCAAATTCCAAAATTTCAAGCTTCAAAAGTACCAACTGACTTATAGGCAGAGCGACTAATAGGCACGTATATACGGTAGATGTATTGTAATCAAGGGAAGGGAGAGATTCAAATTTAAAAAGTTGGTTTTGTTACTATTTTATGCCACTTCAAAACTATAGCACTCATTTGGGGTACAGCACTTATACAGTGACTGGCGCATTTCTTCCAGATTTTGTCATTTACTATAAATAAACCAAAAGCAGTGTTGAATCTTTTACATGCCAATGTATACCTTGACATGGGGCGTCAGATAAGGGGGCAGAATATGAAAAATCACCTTGGAAAATTACAAACTGACAACCAAAACTGAACCCTGGTCCTCAGATTTTGAGTCCAGTATGATACCACTTCACAAAGAAAACCTAAGAAATTCAACATACCACTCTCCAATTTCTCTTGACATAGTTCTTGAATGTGACAGCTGCACTGACTCTGATATGTGCTTCCACATCTCCCTTGTCCAATAGATGCAGCAGCAACAAAGGATAATTCTGATTCCCCTCTACATTTTCGAGAAATTTTTCCGCTACAAAAGTTTTCAATGTATGGTACATTAACTGTATAAATTACGTAATGTAAATGACAACCAAGACATGTTTAGTGATGTTAGAACTTGACATAATATGGTCAGGAAAAAAAAAAAAAACAAGATGTCTATTTAGATTTCAAATACAGTATAATAAGGGTTTATAGTCAATTTTAACCAGTACTCTTCAGTCTTATTTGTGTTCCAACAGATCTTTTGTTGAAGTATTTATTAAATCAAGAAATAAATATCTAATATACTGAACAAATTTTACTTTTCTAAACTTGTGACAGGGGAAAAATCAAATTATACAAAGTTGACATTAACTTTAATACCTTGTTTTCGGACACCTGGATCTGGATTTAATGTTTGTTGTAAAAAACTGGAGAGAGACTGTAAGTTGGCATCATTCACCTCCATACTAATCTGTTAATTAACAAAATGCTCCAATCATAGCAATATGAAAAAGAGAATCATTACGAAACATAAGCTGATGTCAGGATTACACACAAGGCCGGCCTCATTATGCCATTCTGAAAAATGGACCTCACAGGAAACCATGAAAATAATAAACTTAACTGAGACGGAATAAAAAACCCTTACTGTAGCTGAGAACGACATACAAATGGTATGGCGTTAATCATGGGAATGGAATCCCGCACAATGCCAAATAAGTAAACTTGGGTACACACTTGCAGTTTTGTCCAAAACCCTATCTGTGTCCATTGCCTTACATCTACATTAATAGTCATTATACTCTATTGTATCTCTTTACTGTTTGTTAACAGTAATGTTGCTCTGCAACTAAAACCATTGAGCAAATACATAATAAAATTTCCAACATAAGCATTTTATTACCAGAAAAACAGAGACTCTGGCATTGAAATTGTGACTTGTGTTCAACCTCATGAATCTCTTAAAAACAACGTTGACTCCACAGTTGACATGAAGTACAGTCATGACAGTACTGTACGACATACATTCAAAAAGTGAACGGCGAATGAATGGGCATTTCGATAAATGCCACTTTACGAAAACATATAACATGAAATTTTTCTTCAGTACAGATTTCAGAATACAGAAATTTATATTTTATGTATTATATAACGTGTACATTAACAATGTAAATTAGAATGTACGAATTTAAAATCTCACATGCTTTGTCTGGCGCTTTTTCTCGAATGGACTTTTTATAAATTCCTGTAACGACGTATGAAAATCCAAGAGAGAAACCGAACGTCATTTAGCGGGACACAACTCTTACCCATAATTCTATTGACGTGAAAAAAAAAGGGGGGGGGGGGGGGCTTGAAAAGACATTTTCATTTTGGTGGGATGCAGGAGCAAGGGCTTAGTGAGCTATTTCATTGATTGAGGGAGGGGAGGGCCTCACTTTAATAAAGATGTCGCCATTGCATTGTAACAATTTACGTACAAATAATACAATCACCAGATTTTAATAGATGTTGCCACTTACATATAGGCCTATATTAAAATTTAATTCTTTGAAGCACTAAAATCTATGTTTATTTATATTCGAAACAAAATTTTGAATAATAAAAATCAGTAGCCCCCACCCCTAGATCTAATCAAAGACTTATAAACAAGATACTATGATAATTCTTCGATAAGTACATTTATGACTAACACATATAAATCTTGATTCATATGCATATTTTTTTCTGTCTTAAATTATCATTTCCCTACTGTTTTAAAGCCGGTGTGGCTCAGTGGATTCATTCATTCATTCATTCATTCATTCATTCATTCATATATTGGGCAAAGGATGAAACCATACACATTCATATACTGGACATAGTTGAATATGTAGGTATACATGCATGACTAACATGTATTTGACTCAGTCAAATGCATAAACTCTTGTATGTACATGTATCACCTCACCTATCCTCTTCGCTCCTTGTGGGGCATAAAGCAAGGCACAAAATATATATGTATATGTGCTGTCAAAACCACCAACTAGCTCATTGTAAACTGACCCTTCAATTTGCTGTACTATTATAAAACTGTACCTAATATCTACATTTGTTTTATATGCTATCAAAATTCACTTTACTCCTCATGAACAGTTCAGTTTGCTCAATATTTAAATTCTATTTAAATGCAATAATATATTTTCAGTGAAAATCATAAAACCTCCACAAAACCATTCCATCAATCGAACATCCCAAACTTCAAACCTCCACAAAACCAAACCATTAAACGAACATCCCCAAACATCATAAAAGCTCGACAAAACCAATCCATGAAACGAACATTCCCAAACATCATAAAACCTCAACAAAACCAACCCATTAAACGAACATCCCGAACATCATAAATCCTCGACAACACCAACCAATCAATCGAACATCCCCAAACATCATAAAACCTCATTAAAACCAACCCATTAAACGAACATTCCCAAACATCATAAAACCTCGACAAAACCATCCCATTAAACGAACATCCCTAAACATCATCAAACCTCGACAACACCAACCCATCAATCGAACATCCCCCAAACATCATCAAACCTCGACAAAACCAATCTATCAAACGAATATCCCCAAACATCACAAATCCTCGACAAAACCAACCCATCAATTGAACATCCCTAAACATCATAAAACCTCGAAAAAACCAACCCATCAAACGAACATTCCCAAGCATCATAAAACCTCCACAAACCAACCCATCAAACGAACATCCCCAAACATCATAAAACCTCGACAACACCAACCCATCAATCGAACATCCCCAAACATCATAAAACCTTGACAAAACCAATCTATCGAACGAACATCCTCAAACATCATAAAACCTTGACAAAACCAATCTATCGAACGAACATCCTCAAACATCATAAAACCTCGACAAAACCAACCCATAAAACGAACATCCTCAAACATCATGAAACCTCGACAAAACCAACCCATTAAACGAACATCCCTAAACATCATAAACCTCGACAAAACCATCCATTAAACGAATATCCCCAAACATCCCAAAACATCGACAAAACCAACCCATCAATCGAACATCCCCAAACATCATCAAACCTCGACAAAACCAACCCATTAAACGAACATCCCCAAACATAATAAAACCTCGACAAAACCAATCCATCAAACGAACATTCCCAAACATCATAAAACCTCGACAAAACCAACCCATCAAACGAACATTCCCAAACATCATAAAACCTCGACAAAACCATCCATTAAACGAATATCCCCAAACATCCCAAAACATCGACAAAACCAACCCATCAATCGAACATCCCCAAACATCATCAAACCTCGACAAAACCAACCCATTAAACGAACATCCCCAAACATAATAAAACCTCGACAAAACCAATCCATCAAACGAACAACTCAAACATCATAAAACCTCGACAAAACCAACCCATCAATTGAACATTCCCAAATATCATAAAAACTCGAAAAAACCAACCCATCAAACGAATATCCCCAAACATCATTAAAGTTCAACAAAACTAATCCATGAAACGAACATTCCCAAACGTCATAAAACCTCGACAAAACCAACCCATCAAACGAACATCCCCAAACATCATAAAACCTCGACAACACGAACCCATCAAATGAACATCCCCAAACATCATCAAACCTCCACAAAACCAATCCATCAAACGAACATTCCCAAACATCATAAAACCTCGACAAAACCAACCCATCAAACGAACATTCCCAAACATCATAAAACCTCGACAAAACCAACCCATCAAACGAACATCACCAAACAAAATAAAACCTCGACGAAACCAACCCATTAAACGAACATCCCCAAACATCATAAACCTCGACAAAATCATCCATTAAACGAACATTCCCGAACATCATACAACCTCGACAAAACCCACCCATCAATCGAACATCCCCAAACATCATAAAACTTCTACAAAACCAACCCATTAAGCGAACATCCCCAAACATAATAAAACCTCGACAAAACCAATCCATCAAACGAACATCGCCAAACATCATCAAACCTAGACAAAACCAATCCATCAAAAACATCATAAAACCTCGACAAAAACAAAATACAATTCAATAACCACTCTCCCACCCACCTCTATTGTTCATTGTAAAGTTCCTCACAATGACAATGTTTACGGAGAATATTACACTCTCTGACTCGTCATTCTAAGTTGAATTCAAATTACACACTGGAAGATTAAAGTTGTTTATATTTCTCTGATGGACTCGATTTTCTGACCAACAAATAGTAATTTCAAATATGATACTACATTCATGGCATTCATTACAAATTGTTTGTATTTCAATGAAAAATTAATTCTTCATTAACAACACAGGCACGTGGGATCAAGATTAGAGTTTGGTAAATCAGAAGTTTACCCATGTTAAACAAACAGGTGACGTGTTATTGACGGAATCCTAAATTACGTCGGAGATGATGCGAATTTTAACGGGTAGAATGAATAACGACTTCCAAGATAAAGATAGACGATACTTGATCCTCCCAGGGTAGCATGCAGGGTTAGGGTTCTCTGTTCACATGCGGTTGATCGTCATATCATGTTTTAATTTTATAATTCACAAAATGTGCGTGGGAGTAGTGAATACAAAAAATAAAACAGCCCCACGCGTGTCATACCGGTACTAAGCATAACCTTACTGAGAGATTTGACGGAGACACATGTGTCACCGCCATCGCATTATCGCGTTATTTCTTAACTTTTAATTCTTAATACTCGGTAATCAAAAGCGAGTAGTCTTGTGCTCACTTTCAATTATTCAAAATTTAAAGTGAGAAAATGATACATGTAAAACCATAGACAACAAGCTCGCCCCAGCGATGCATAACAGACTACACTGTTACGAACCCGTCGCTGGGGAGCATGGCACCTATGGTATAAATATTCACACTATTAAGACAAAAAGGCTGATACTCATAAATGTCGAAAACATTGAGAAACGAGAAAAGATTTGCTGTCGTTTTCAACGGCAAACCACGGTGGTGGGCAATGCGGAGCAAGAGATACAACCCCCTTCATTCCCACTTACCATCCGACCTTCGGTAGGTACACAGTCGAACTGTCCTACTGGCCCAGACTGAAAGAAATAACATACAGGAAGGTAACAACTTATGCGTTTCTTAAGCTGGTTTTCCTAACAGTAAAACAGTTTTTATGATAAAACGTATAACATGCATAAGGTCATGATGAAGTTCTTCGATTAACTTTCGAACTTTGTGAAACTCATTCTAGAAAGATAGATATGTTCCTATTACATCAATAATAACCCTTCCCAGAGCAGCTTCGAAAAGATGGACCCAGAACATTAAACAGTCGTCTGAAATAGTCTACATGAAGGAGTTCACTAAAACAAGAAAGACAGGTAAACAGACGGAATGAGCAGAATGGAGGAACAACCCAGTTTGAGTGGATAACATTCCTCATACCTGCCATCCACCCCCTGGAATCGCCTTTGATCGCCTTATCATGCCAGCTTACCTAGATGATTCAATTTTTGGTATTTGAGAGAGACTAAACACATTGTTTAGAAATATTGAGGAAAGTTTGCTGAATTATTTTGAATTGTTTGCACTTGAAAGGGGTGGCATTGATAAAAATCATAGCTACGGTACTGGGCGTATTTATTTCAAAATCGGGTGTATAATCCTTCTGGACATAAGTATGAAATGGTGTGAGGTATGAAAATTTAGAAAAACAACGTACGCGACATTAATCGGACAAATTATCTAGGGGTTGTCTGTGACCATTATGTTTGGAAGGGTCCATTTAGTTGTGTTTGTGATTTTGGCTTTCTTTATTCACCAGGTAAGATTTTCGCTTTTCAATAAAATACAGAATGAAAGAATTTCATGTAATAATGTTAGATAATAATTTATGCTAAAAGTTATGAAATGCTATCTGATTTGTGATCCAAAGGGGTTCATTTAGTGGTCTTTGCACGTTATGTTCTCATTTCTCCGCGGATAATTTTCAAAAACTTAATTAAAAGTAGAAAATAAAAATCAAGCAAAATGATATCTAATAAATAAAGGCCTAAGAAGTCTGAAGGATATTTAAGCACTCTTATATGTTGAAAAAGAAAGAAAAAACTAATAAATGATTGCATATTAATTTAAATTTGAATTTCGATTACGCTGTAGGAGTGTTTAAAATAATTAAGCAGAGTATAGAAAATGAAAGGAACTGCACATATCAATGTAAACTGAATCTAATGTACCGGTAATCTAATTAAAACGTTAATCAGGAAGAACGCGCTGGAAGTATGTAACTAGAGTTTTGTTGCTTTCTCTTTTTATCAACATATGATTTCGATCAACATAATTTTTTTTCATGACTGCGTACCATAAAGGTAACTTATATATCCAAGTTATAACATCAATCGTGTGTTGGGGGCATTTAAAAAGTCTTAATAATGCAGGCTTTAAAACGTTTATTTAGCGATACTGTTTTGTGTTTTCACGTTGTGCGTGCATATGACGATATAAAGAATAAACATGAAGTAACATGGTTTTGTTGGGTTTTTTTTTCTACGATGCGTTTACAGTAACAAAATATACTTGGAGGATAAAGTACTGAAGACTCGAATCTCATTACAAAAACTTTTATATTGTACTACACGCAAATAACGCTCTTAGACTTCCAAAGGGAAGCGCACCAGAAAAAATATTACAAAGTTTTGTCCCCTTTGCCTTTATTAAATGACCAAAGCAAACCATCTAAATAGAGAACGATGTAAAATATATCACTATACCATGTACATGTAATGCTTCGGCATAAATAAATTTATTGCGGACATATTATCCAAAGCATACATGGCATAGTGATGGATTATATATAGCTCTCTATTATGCCAGAACATACATACATGGCATAGTGATGGATTATATATAGCTATCTATTATGCCAAAGCATACATACATGACATAGTAATGGATTATATATAGCTCTCTATTATGCCAAAGCATACATACATGGCATAGTGATGGATTATATATAGCACTCTATTATGCCAAAGCATACATACATGGCATAGTGATGGATTATATATAGCTCTCTATTATGCCAAAGCATACATACATGGCATAGTGATGGATTATATATAGCTTTCTATTATGCCAGAGCATACATACATGGCATAGTGATGGATTATATATAGCTCTCTATTATGCCAAAGCATACATACATGACATAGTGATGTAATATATATATATATATATATATATATATATATATATATATATATATATATATATATATATATATTATATATATATATATATATATATATATATATATATATATATATATATATATATATATATATATATATATATATATATATATATTATACCAGAGCATACATACATGGCATAGTGATGGATTATATATAGCTCTATTTATATCGTTTTTATCACACAAATATTTTGCATTTTTTTTTCTGCTCATGTTTCATTATATTTTTCCATGTTTCAGAGTTTTATCGTATTTTCTCTATATTTCTTCTGTTCTTATATCATTTCCCGTATGTTTATTTTCGTATGTTTATCTTATTTTTCCCGTATTTATCAATTTTTCTCAAGTTTCTTCGTGTTCTCGTAACTTTCAACGTATTTCATTCAGGCCTATAGTATTTTATTTCATTTTTTGATGCTTATTTAGAATATTTACTCCAAGTGTTTGCGAGGATTTATAACATTTTCCAACGCATTCACTACAGGCTCACAGTGACGGGATCTTGTCTATAAGCTTATTAAACTACAACAACACTGGGAACATCAAGTTTAATGGGCAGTGCTGTGACGGCAAGGCAGCATCTAACGGAGAATGTGCTACAGATCTGTGTGACTACGCCATAAAAATATGTGTGACAGATAAGACAATGAGGTTAGTTCCATAACATTACAAGATCAAAGTGGAATTGTTCTCGACTCTTGGTTATAGCAGCATTATTAGATAGTGAACAGTAATTCAATAATGTTTGGTGTGTTGTCAACATATAGTGACGATATGACATTATGTTTGGTCCGTGACAAAGTGATAACGCTGTCGTATCCACGATTTAAAAAAAAAGCGTTAACTTAAAGTTAACATAAACGAAGAAACCTATATTATATACTAAAAAATGTTGGTTTGATATGAAGGTTGTATGTCGCTATGCGCTATTAAGACACCATGCCAAACCTGATCTACCAATAAGGATTTGAACTGTAACAATCTTTTATCGAGACCATGTGTTTCAGATGCCAGGTTTAAAGTTCCTTTGATTTACATTGTACTTAGGAACTGGTAAACATAAAAGTTGTCAGAAGACAATAGAGCTCGCCGGTGGCAACCACATTGACCTAGCAAAAGTTTTTTGTAAGTAATTCAATCTTCAAGGTCATGGTCAAAACGCCAAAAAGTTGATAAGTAATGAAAGGTCTTGTGACAGGAATTACACATACATGTAATTAAATAAAATATTTAAGCCCTATCTCTTACTGTTCATAAGTAATGACCAAAGTTTTAAAGTTTTATGAAAGTATGTCAAACTTCAAGTTCAAGGTCAAAAATTTTGGTATCCAATAAAAGGTCTTGGAACAAGGAATACACATGTGAAATATTAAAGCCCTGTTTCTAATGGTTCTAAAGTTGCGATCCAGGTTAAAGTTTTTGTCTAAGTAGGTCAATATTCACGGTCAAGGTCAAAATGTAAAAAAAAACCCAAAATGACACGTAACGAAAGGTCTTGTGACAAGAAATACACACATGAAATATTTAAAGCCTATCTCTTACTATTCATAAGTTATGATCAAAGTTAACGCTTTTAAAAAGTAGGTCAAAGTTCAAGGTAACAAGGTCAAAAATTTTGGTACCTAACGAAAGATCTTGACATAAGAAATTCACTTGTGAAATATTAAAGCCCTGTTTATAATAGGTCTAAAGTTATGATCCAGGTTAAAGTTTTTGTCTATGGGCGACTGCGACAACGACGCTGGTGTATGACAATAGCTCTCCTGACATTCGTCCCGGCGAGCTAAAAAATAAAACATGAGAACTTTGTCATGTTTCACTTTTCATAGAAATGGTTAATGGCATGGAATACCTAGTCCGATTTCATATTAGTCAGACTGATATCTGTTGTAAGGAAATGTAAAGAAATACACAGCGTTAACGTAATTTTCGTGGTTTACAAATCAATGTACTTTATATAAACAAGGAATGAATTATGTAACAGGAGAAGTGAATTTTAGAAACTTTGTTTTGAGAAACCGAGATGTTATATTCTCTTTAAACAATAAGCCTTTGAGGTTGCTTCCGTAGATAAATACTGCAGTTTACCTTTTAGTATACGAAATGCACACATATTTGTTCAGGTTAACAGAAAATACCAATGTATCTAGAAAAAGAAAGTATTCGAACTGATTTTGATGAAAGTTAATGATGTAATATAACTTTTGCGACACGTGGTGAATTTACTTGTTTTCTATGTCAAATAGCATTCCAAGATTATCAGAGAAGAAAGTCTGGGTTTGCCTCCATTCACACACTTTCTTGTCTTCAACTTAAAAGTAACATTTATGGCATAGATACTTCACTGTTTGTTACATGTAAAATGCCATTTAATATATACGTGAATATATATTTTATATTTTGTTTTGTTGTTAGAATTTACTTGCTTGTTTGTTTGTTTGTTGATATTATTGTTTCGGTAGTTTTCTTTTCTTCTAGAGTTTTAAATGTGCTTCATATATAATGGTTTTCATCAAAATCCTTTAAGCCGTTTGAAGAAATTGAAAATGTGGAAATTTTGTTTGTTGTTTGTTTGTTTGTTTTTTTTCTTCGATGGAGGCCCATCGGGGGTTATCATATTTTATTATTTCGATTTAGCTGATATTGGGCATTTTCAACCAATCAAAAGAAACCTTTAATGCGTAAATGCAAGTGAACTCGTTGGTTTTGACTATAAAATGAATATGGCATTATAGTTGCTTGTCATTTTCTAGATGCCGGTATCAGAAGGTTGTAGATTATGGTTTCATTCGAATAACTGTATTTGTAGGACCAGCTGCATTCCATCCTTGTCTAACCGCTATGTTAGCGTGGGTACAGATTTGAATCCTGTCTTCACATTCCCAAGGGAAACGCAACGAAACGAAATTCTTTTTGACAATTGGATGGTAAGATAATATATATTTCCGTAATATCCGTTGTCCAAGCATGTCTCGAACACACGCTTCAATATCACAAAAGTGTAAATAAACAAACAAATAAATAAATGAATAAATCACCAAATAGAAATCATTGAATACTTAACAGCAATAGAATTGATTACACTCGTGAAACAATGGTTGATAACGCAGTTTACTTCCCCTTTTTAAAAAACATACTTCAGTGCAAGTATATGACGTCATGGGACGTAACTCTTCTTAACATTCGTATTGCGTAAACTCTTAGATAAGTTATATACCAGAGGACATCTTCTCTGCGATACCGATGACACTGCATTTTCCTTAATTACTGTGTGTATGCGTATATCAGCAATATAAGCTTTTCTATGTACTTCTGAGCGGCAGTTTTCTAAAAAAATATGATTTTTGGTCTAATATGACGCTGATTTTATACCATAGCATATAGAATGGTACAGTATATACCATGTAGAATGGTACAGTATATACCATATAGAATGGTACAGTATATACCATATAGAATGGTACAGTATATACCATATAGAATGGTACAGTATATACCATGTAGAATGGTACAGTAAATACCATATAGAATGGTACAGTATATACCATATAGAATGGTACAGTAAATACCATATAGAATGGTACAGTATATACCATATAGAATGGTACAGTATATACCATGTAGAATGGTACAGTATATACCATATAGAATGGTACAGTATATACCATATAGAATGGTACAGTATATACCATATAGAATGGTACAGTATATACCATATAGAATGGTACAGTATATACCATATAGAATGGTACAGTATATACCATATAGAATGGTACAGTATATACCATGTAGAATGGTACAGTATATACCATGTAGAATGGTACAGTATATACCATATAGAATGGTACAGTATATACCATATAGAATGGTACAGTATATACCATGTAGAATGGTACAGTATATACCATATAGAATGGTACAGTATATACCATATAGAATG
This sequence comes from Pteria penguin, assembly GCA_035048485.1. Classification (NCBI taxonomy): domain Eukaryota; kingdom Metazoa; phylum Mollusca; class Bivalvia; order Pterioida; family Pteriidae; genus Pteria; species Pteria penguin. Next base: position 81,024,771 of record CM068580.1, on the reverse strand, counting down.
GTACAGTATATACCATGTAGAATGGTACAGTATATACCATGTAGAATGGTACAGTATACCATATAGAATGGTACAGTATATACCATGTAGAATGGTACAATTTTACACACACCTTCAACTGAAAATCACGTCAAGGTAGTTGTTCTGACTTTATTCATTTGAATAGTACCGATCTCATGAAACAAATTAATACCCATTTTAAGATTATTAAGTGGTAAAAATGGATTTCTCGAAAGGAAGCGCGATGAACCCTGAATCTTTTCCCATAAAACAAACAAAGGAGACCACTTGTCCCATGAAATCGCAGCAGTTCTGAGTAGGCGTGTTTCCATGTAATTTAGGATACCATTATTTTTGCGTTATTTCGGGAATCTAAGTTGTTGATATCAAAATAGTAATGTCAACTTTGACTTCAGTATTAAAACTATATAATATTTATATCGGAGATCAGATGCTTGTGAATTCAGTCTCTCTAAGAGTAAGTGATGTATAGTACATTTTGTATTTTACCAAGGGCCAGTCTACCATCGAAGTCAGCGTCATGGATGTAGACGGCGATGATAAGACAGAGAAGATCGATACATTCCGGCTGACCTATAATAAAACGTCTCCCCTACACAGACCACTGAAAAGCGATGACTCGGACTACCAAGAATACGTCATTTCCGGAAACCGACATGTCCGTCCGTCAGAGTAAGGATATTTCATCTCATTGGTATGCGTGTATTATCTATATAGGGAATTTCAGCTTTGGTAATTTTCGCGAAAATGGGATAAATTGACTATTTAACATTCGCTTGTTCAATTTTCCTGATTCAAGTAGTACATGTACATACATTCCTATGACATTAATTTCCATCAGATAAAGTTCAAACTAAGTCGATACGTGGAAACAAACAATCAAACAAAAAACAAAAAGCAAAAAAAAAAAAAAAAAAAAAAAAAGAAACCGAAAAAAAAAAAAAATAATAATAATAACAAAAGAAGCAAACTCAATTAAAATTAACTTTATATCTATTCGTCGTACTTGGTTATAAGCCGGTGTAAAGCCGAATAATGACCCCCGTCGAATAATGACCGGGGGTCATTATTCTACATAGAAAAATGACCCCCCGGTCATTATTCCACGACCAAGGGGGTCATTATTCGACCGTAGAATAAGTGGCACCAGCCCCAAAAATTGCAAACCCCTCGTGAAAAATATTGACCCCCATAGAATAATGACCCCCTACAAACCGACTTGATTTCTTGATAAATGTTTTCAATGTGTACTATATACCTTGGTGTACTGAAAGTTCGTGGATATGGTGCATTTTGATGCTTATAATACTTCAGATAATTCTGGTATGCATTTTTGAGATTATTTTCAACCACCTAATTTTTTCATTGATCACGATCAAGATCCAGATCAAACGAGAAATGGATAAACGAAGTTTTATTTCGTAAACAACAATGGTTTCCGAAGCCAAACATCCAAAGGGAGAAATTGGTAGAAAGTTAGGAAATCGGAAGATTTGAGTTGTAAAGCGGTAGGCGAAAGACTTTTGCCGAAATCGGTAGGGTTAATATGTATGTAATTCTGATTCATAAATTGAATAAACCCGATGACCTTCGAAACCTGGATATCGCCTCATTTTGTGACTTATCGGATGTTATAATATTTATAACATAAGTAAATTATGTGTTTTAGACCCGTACACGCGTCCTTGGACAAGTCGTTCCGAGTCTTTACATCTACAGGAGAACTTGGTTCATACCGGAAGTCAAACAATTTTTTCCTAGTGTATTCAGATTATCATCCTGAGATGTTAAAATAAAATGACAATTGAGTTTGCACACTTGGTGTGGAAAAAGAGAACTATTTCATCTGTTTAGAGAAGAATGAGATTTCCATAAAGACAGAAGTATAAAACGAAAACCTTTTCCCACGATCCAGGACATTATATAGAATATGCTTAATTAAGGGATAATTTGCATAACTAATTAAAGTGCCTTGTAAATTTGCGTCATTATTATCCTCACTTATGACGTTTTATGGTTAATACGAGGACCCTACAACACAATATGAAGTCCCCCTCTCTCGAAATGTAAATGGCATTCTGGGACAAGACAATACACATTAAAACCCTGAATCAATCAGACATTACACCTAATCATGACCTTACCTAAAATGACAATTCTTACCAATTCAGAGAGTGTTCCATAGAACATTTGCGACGGATGCGCCTATTGGTACATACTAAACATATATGTCATTGAAAATGTCATCGTTATCCTTTATCTGTTGATAAAGACCGCTTGACCGAAATTTACAAAAAGAGTTTGTTTTTTTTATACCCGCCACCGAAGTTGTGGGGGTATACCTGTTTCAACTAGACTGTCCGTCCGTCTGTCTGTGGAAAACGTGGTTTTCTTGCGGTAACTCTTTTACCATTTTACATCCATTGATGATACTTCACAAATATATTGCTCATGACCTCAAAAGAGCCCTATTGATTTTGGGGTTAATCGATGAAAGGTCAAGGTCAAACGAAGTGTCTGTTGAAAAAGTGGTTTCTGCAAGATAAATCTATTACCTTTGGACACCTGGTTATGATACTTCACAACCGGTTAAACACACCATTTGGTTGACACTCGTTGTATCAAATGACCGTCCTAAGTCGGTACTGTAGTTGTACTAACTAGTATCAAATATTTTTTTTAATGTTTTATATGTTTATTTTATCATTGAATTTCATATTTCAGTGGTAGCCTCCGCCATATACCTGAGCCAGTAACCTTCCCCCTTTCATTTACACATGTGTTGCCCATGATCTCAGGCAATCAATTTTGGGATCAATAGGTCAAAGGTCAAGATCAAGGAAGTGGCTGTGAATAGTTATTTCCGCACGATAACTCTATTACTACGAATGGCTTTTTATTCGTGTATACCAATTTTCGTGGATTGGGCGAAAACAACTTATTTTTGGGGTTCAAAATTCGTGGATATATAAATTTGTCTTTATCAAATATACATAGATTTACTAGTTCGTGGGAAGAACTATCCACGAAAACCGCAAACACTGGTACCACATGAATATTAGGTCATTCACAGTACCTTTAGACATCCTAATATTTTTTAAATAAAGGCCACAGTCAAGGTCACAAGGAAAATGGTCTTGGTGCCATTTGAAACTTGTTCACATCCAATACTGATACTTCACTCATGTGTTGCCCATGACCTGAGAAGGACCACTATTGATTGGGGGTCAATAGGTCAAAGTCAAACGAAGTGTCTGTGGAAAAAGGTGTTTCCGCACGATAACTCTCTGACCTTCCAACATCCTAATATTTTTGACATCAAGGTCACAAGGTAAATGATCTTGGTGTCATTTGAAAACGTTACATTCCAATGACTGAATGAGCTGAACATGAAATAAGCCATGCTTATCTGGCGACCTTGAAATCAGGGCGATGACCTTGGGTCAAGGTCATGACACACATTTGAGTCATAAGGAACATTTTTGCCAAGTTTAATGAATATCTGTTAATAGAAGACTGAATTCGAGCAGAACAGAAACACATGATCAGATGGTGACCTTGAAATCAGAGTAATGACCTCGGTCCACGGTCATGATATACCTTTGGGTCATAAGAAACATTCGAACCATGTTTGATGAAGATCTGTTGATAGATAACCGTATTGTAGAGCGGTACAGAAAAATCCATGCTTAGCTGGTGACATTGAACTTTGTGACTCACCTTTGAGTCATAAGGAACATTCGTGCCAAGTTTGATGAAGATATGTTTATTGATGACTGCATTATAGAGCGGAACAGAATCTTGATAGACAGACTGACACACTAACGGAGTGGAAACTTAAAATGCTCTTCGGCGAATTTGCCGGTAGGACTAATGAAACAAACTCTTTTTGCAAATTTCCGGCCAAACGGCCATTATCAAGCCTTAGTGGAATACAATGTCTATTTTTTATAACGTTAATATGCTGACTTTAGCGCTGAAGCCATCAGCGTGTTAACATAGATGTAAGATAACATATTCTAGCCGTGTTCAGTATTTCACCAATGGTAATAAATTACCACATTTGTCACCAACGGTTAAAATTTGTCGACAACATCAGCACTATCAAATTTGAATTAGCCTATTAATAGGTCATCAAACTTAGTAAAAATCGCCAACACTCTACTTATGTGGCAAATTCCACCACAGGTGTATAGTGTTGGCGTGTTTGACCAAGTTTGGTGACTTAATTCAAATTTGATTATACTGGCGTTGGCGACCAATTTCAACCATCGGTGACACATGTGCCAAATTGTTGCCAAAGGTGGAATTCTGAACACGTCTATTGTTTTCCTTTTATGATTGATACAGGCCGCGTGACAGAAAATTTGCAGACAAACAGAGCGTTTGTTTGAACATTTATTCAATCTTCTTTCCAATGAAGGACACCATAGATTTATACTTTTAATATAGTTTAATAAAAAGAAGTATAATAAAGAAATAAAGTAGATAATTTTCAGCTTAGGCAAATTCCACCTTGTACGTCTTTTCCTTAGACGAATATGTCAGTTGAGATAATAATAAAAAAGTAAAGAAAACATAATTGAACATTGCGTGTTACATGCATTACATTTTGTATTAAACCGAACTGTTTTTTCACGTTTTCAAGTACGTCTTTGACGCTTGAAATCAATCAAATGTCATAAAAGACCTAGCATCCCTTGATAAGGAAACCTTTGCAGATCCTGTTGAAAGTGGATACATGCCACAATATCTTGTCAAAGTCAGCTTATTAACTGGTCAAAGTTGGCCCAATCGCAAAGGGTGTTAAAGATGTTCGGATCGATTTTGAATCTGCAATTGGTGCAGAATTTGTCGGTGAATTTTCTGGTAATCACATGGGGAGGTTCTATGTCCTCGATAGATCTCACCTTCATTTCGTCTACATTCGAATTAACTAATGCAGATTCCAGGATGTCTTGTGGAACGTAATTCTGCAGAGGTTTGTCGACATAATCTGCTATTCTAAGATACGGTGTTCTAGTATACACATCTTCACTCACATCTAGCACCGGTTCGAAATGTCCATGAATATTCTGCAGAAAGACAGAACAATTAGATGAGCTTTCACCGCTTGCAGGCGTGTAGACTAACCATTTGTACTGCCCACGACCAGCTTCACAAAAGACCTGGACAGGGGTATTGCAGATTGATGAAAATGCAATAATCTCCAACTCAGTTCCCCAGGTTCCGAGGTTTTTCATTTTTGATACAGAAAGATATTGCTCCATTGGGGTATTTTCGATCTTAGAAAAGATGGCATCGTTTTCCTCCATATAGGATACGATTTTGTCCCTCACATTTTTATGAAACGACTGTACGCCTGACAAAACGAAACTGAATGTTCGAAAGAGACAGTTTCCGTCACCCCTCATACAAACCACTTTTGTTGGTTCGGATGTCAGCTTTATTTTTCTTTCTCTCCCACTGATGTACCCATTTTTTACGGTTAAATCAAATTTGTTTGAGTTTTCTCTCTGCCAGTCTCCTGTAACCGGACGAAAATTAAACAAATTGACGCCCTCTTCCTCTCCAATAATGATGGTGTCACTGTCACTACATGCACTGGAGCTGCGAGATCTACGTGTATTTTCTTTTGGCAAACGAGCACAATATTCGCCATCAGTCTCAGAGTCGAAAAACTCATCTTTGGGTTTCTCTTCTTCATTGTTAGCATTCTTTCCCCTATTATCACCATTTTTGGATTTACCCAGATCGTTTTCCTCTCCAATAATGATGGTATCATTGTCACTACACGGACTTGGGTCCCGAGATATACATGTGTCTTCCTTTGGAAAACAATTTTGAGCACCATAACCGCCATCATGATCGGTTTCGGAGTAGGAAAACACATGTCTGGGTTTCTCAGCTTCTTTACTTGCCGTCTTTCTCTTTTTAATACAATCTTTGGATACACCCTGAAACTCTTCTCTAATCTGGTACAATTTTAAGCGACTACCATTAATTGTATTCTTTAGTTCCTCTAATTTGTACGTGCCTTTTTTCAGGACTTCTTTGACAGTGTATGGACCTATCCATTTCTTTTCAAGTTTCCCGCCCTTCCTTGTGGTTTTTCTTGTGTTATGGACCAGCACTAGGTCGCCAACATTAAACTCAGCTTCAGAGGTTCGTTTGTCATGGTTTCTCTTCTGTCTTTTTTGTGCCTTTTTTATGTTTGCAGCCGCCTCTTCTCTGTTACAATTCAAGGCAACAAAAGCATCACATCTTCTCTCTAAAACATTTGCCAAAGATTCGTTTGCATCTACTTCTGTTGGTAAATCTAAGTCCACGGGTAATCTGGCTTGCCTACCGTACACTAAGTAAAATGGACTCATCTTTGTTGAGGCGTGAACGGCAGTTCTATATGCAAACAGCATGGATGATAATTTCGTATCCCAATCGGTATGTCTGTCGTTTACGTATTTTGACAACATTTCACACAATGTCCTGTTATATCGTTCTGTGTGGCCGCCCGTTTGCGGATGGTAAGGTGACGCCACGCGGTGTTGCATTCCGAATTGGTAACATAACTTGTCATTTAACTGATTACAGAACTCGCGTCCCTGGTCTGTTATCAAGACTTCTGGGACGCCATGATTCGCCACAAATTTTGTAAGAACTCTTGTAACATTTTCAGCTGTTTTCTCTTCGATTGGTTCTGCATCCACCCACTTCGTCAGATATTCTGTTAGTACTACTATGTACCGATTGCCTGTCAATATCAAAATGTTTCATTGTAAAATATGAAAGCCGAATATGTAAATTCATGAAACCTTATATGAATAGAGGGAAAAATAAAACATGTACTGCACTGAAACAAAACAAGAGCAACGCTGGGCGACGCGTGGCATTATAAGCCAGATGCTCATACTATGGGTGGGGCATAAAATCAAACAAAGAGTAATTACTCCAAAATTATAAATGGTATGGTAAAGATTATTGTGCTCTGCACACCATAGGCATAGCCATGAGTTCTACACACCTGTGAAGTTTCAAGATCATGGGCCTTATATTTTCAAAGTTATGTTGAGGACATAAATTTGTTAACGGACATACGGACGGATAGACGAACGGACATACAGACGATATCGACCATATCATAATCCGACCCTTCAGGCGCATAAAATGTTAAGCAACTCTTATGACAATGCTAGATTGCCCAATCTGTGTTTTTGCTAATACCACAATTTGTATAAAAGGAAATATGTTTATTTTGTAAAAATAAAGTTTGGGTCTATGTTAGATTTTGCATTTTTTGTAATACTATTAAGTATGCATTCAATTCTAGACATTTAAAAGCTGCATTGTACGGAATCCGGATAAGGCCATATATACATAAATATATATACACCATAACATTGTAAAGTTGGATCTGAAACGCAATGATGAAATAAGATTGGCAATGATGCAATGTTACTATGGCGGTGATGCGAAAATGCGATTGCGATGGAGCAATAACGATGGGGCGATGATGCAATAGCGCAATGGCGATAAAGCGACGGTGCTCTGTCGCGTCATCGCTATCGCACTATCGCGTCATCCCAATCGCATTAATTTAACAAGTGTCATCGCACCATCGCATTTTCATTTTCGCGTCATCGCCATCGCGTTGTCTCTTCATTGCCATCGCGTTTTCGCATCATCGCCATCGCACTATCACATTATTGCGTCATCGCCATCGCAACATCGCGTTTCAGTTATCCAACTTTACAATTCGATGTTGCATATATGACCCTATCCGGATTCCATGTTCCAGTTAGTTTTCGTTGTACATGTATTAGTTGTATATATTGTCAAGAAAATTCTGGAACCTGTTCTGCAGTAGTCCCATGCGCAGAAGCAATTTATGGTGGCTGATTTGTGCCATTTCACTTTCATTCTGCGAAAAAACGAAAAAGGGGAAAGGCGAAAAAGTGCCAAAGCGACAAGTTTATAAACGGCGCTTTTTCGCATTTAATACAACGCGAAAAAGCGCCAGTATGTGATCCGTTTTAAAGTGGCGCTTTTTTGCATGCATTTTGGCGCTTTTTCGCCTTGCAAAAAATGCGAAAAGCGCCGTTTATAAGTCGCTTTGGCGCTTTTTCGCAGTATGAAAACGCGAAAAAGCGAAATGGCACAAATCAGCTACCATAGCAATGTGGCTTAATTAACGCATGACACTTTATCAAAAGACTTGGCAAATGATCATGCATACAAAATAAGAATGCTCTTGCATAAATTCTGCAAAAGATAGCACAGACGGACATGTGGACATACAAATATACGAACGATTGAATTTCACCCTCCCCTCGCGGAAGAGTAGAGAATTATTATGGGCAGCCGTTTTAACATAAATCTGTTTAAATAGAGATATCTCTATTTATAATAAAGTTATGATCTATTTCAAATACAGGTATTTCAGATATTTCTATTTGAAATAAAGATATCTCTTCTTTTCTTTAAATACAGATATGATATCTCTATTTAAACAGAGATATCTCTATCAAAATAGACATCTGTATTTAAATAGACGTATCTCTATTTTTCAGTAAACAAGGATTTCTCTATACAAAAAAGAGGTACAGGTATCTTTATTTGATATATAGATATCTCAAATAAAATAAGTGATACCTCAATTTCTCATTTGATAGATACATCACATTTTAATAGAAATATCTCTAATATAAATAGAGATAAATTTAGATGCATCCCTATTAGTGGAGAAATAGAGATATCTTTTTATTGAAAAAATATCTCTATTTAAATAGGTTTATGTTAAAACGGCTGTCCATAGATAACAAATATGGTAATGTACCATATAGGTCAACGTGTTGCATGCATATAACATCATCGATAGCTGTTAATCGTTAATTTCTCTCCTAAAGATATAGATCTACATACTTACCAGTTTCAGTCTTTTCCAAAGGCCCCACGAGATCCATGCCGATCTGCGAAAATGGAGTGGATTTCACCGGTATAGGCCTGAGAGGTTTGCTGGCTTTCTTTAACGGAGCTATTCGTTGGCACATATCGCATTCATCGATATACTTTTTCACGTCCTGGTACGAATTCTTCAATAGTATCTCTCCCTCACCTTTCTCCAACTTAAAAAAAGTAAAAAAAAAATATATATATATATAATTAATCACGCTAATGATTTTTTCGCGCATCAAAGTGTATGGAACGCCATAGCTTTATTTTAGATCTCATTGCATTTTGAAGTTGACATGTAATGACGTTAAGCTAAAACTGCAATATGTCAAGCAAAGCTGGCGCTGGCGTTAACTTACGTTCAAATGAAGTTTTTGACTTTTTCAGTTGAACACATCTTGTGTCATGACATGCTAACTTTGTAAACGTTATAGCTTGATCGCTTACTAAGTCGACATAACTAAAAAGTAGCCCAATAAAATTACGTTTATACAAACAACAATATATCATTCAGACAAGTTGAATTCGACTCCGCATTTCCTTGTAAATTTACCCGAATTGAAAAAGACGAGGAATTTCTAAATTATATATTGCATTATACTTGATATATATATATATATATGAAAATTGTGGGTTTACTTAAAATTATAACTTACGTTTTGTTAATTCCTAGGTGGCCCCCAGCCTCATCTGTGTGGATCTTTTGAAGAACGTACTCCACCTCTGTGTCTTTCACAACTCTCATAGTATGTTTAAATTTACCCTGGTAATGCAATGTTCTATTTATCAGAACAAAATCCTTGCATTTTCGTCGAAAGTTCCGTTTTAACAACTTTGACTTTGACATCGATTTTGGATATTTGTGATTATAGAGAAACCTTTCAATTTTTTTATACTCGGACTCCTCCATCTTGTTCCGAGGGCATATACTGTCGAAATGAACTGATGAACGTAGTGCAAAACCTGAAAGTTCTGAGCGGGTAGAGGAGAAGGAAAATGAAAGTTTGTTTCTGGACATTTCAAGTTACTTTTTCAGAACTTCATTTATGTCGGCACATTGACTATTTTATAGTGAATCGAGTCGACAATTTTTTGCCTTTTGTATCTTTTTTAAATGTCTACAAACTCCTATTATTATAATCAATCAATTCACAAAAATAGAAGAAATAGACACGCCCCTGCTGCACCCTCATGATAAACACAACCTTAATATTCTATGGCCTTAACGGCATATACCATGTCGGAACTTCAAAGGTTTTCGGGAGCCATTGATGTATCCAACATCACTCGGACCGACTTACTGTTTGTTATAAATTTTAACTTTCACATTGACTTCGGGTTAGACGGCCGGGGTTCGATTCCCGGTCACACCAATAAGTTTTTTTTTCATATAATAAATTCGATATCTTGATATCAGAAAATCATTTTCTGGTATCAAAAAAATTACGATCATTTTCTGATATCACAAAAATATATCACAAAATCAATTTTTGACATCAGCAAATGACTTACATTTTTTATATCAGAAATTCGACTTTGTGATATAAAATATTCTTGTTTATTTTCTGATATCAAAACATTGATTTTTGATATCAGAAAATGTTTTTTTTTTATATCACAAAATGATTTTTTATATCAGAAATAGCTTAAAAATATTAAAACAGTGCCCCATAATTGTCCAACATTTAAAAATCCCAAATTATGATTGTTCAACATGAATTTCCATGGCCATAGCCAGAAAACTATGAGAGAGGGATTCGATTCGCGAAGCGCTTAAGGCGCGATCCTGCTAGGGGTGTTCGGGGGCATCCCAACCCCCCGGAAAATTGTTTACAATTTTACGCAAAATGTTTCATTCTGAGTCAATCTGGAGAAGAATATTGCAGTCTACAATATTGAAAATTATGGGCGTGAAACAAAACACACAGTTCTGATATGAATCGTGACTTTAATAGTCATAGTTGAATAAGAACGCCGAGTTTAATAGTGCGTGGTGGTTTTCAAGGGTTACCTGTATGTCTAAAGAAACTCGCCTGTAATCACTATTTGATTTCATTATTGTTCACTTTTAAAATAATTTTTGATTTTGATGACAGTAATGAAGTATTGTAAAGAAATTTTTATTTTTTCTTATAAAAGGGGCTTCAATTATTAATTTTAAGTTTGATTTCATACTTCAGATATACGAAGTTTATGAAGAAACGAATCGCGATGATTAAAGCCCCAGTCGCACCGGGCTTGCGACCAGGATACAACCTTTCTGCGACTGAAAAAATAGAAATCGGATGTAAATCGTAGAATAGCCGTGCGACCAATCGGAAAGATTTTGGGTGATCGCACGATCAAAATAAGTCGTAGCCAAGTTTTAAGCATGTTCAAAATTTACCTACAACCACCTGCGATTGAACAATCATTTAAGAAGTTTCATTGGTCGCAGACAGGTCTTGTATCGTCGTGCGACTAGTCCTACATGGACGCACCACCAATCGTATAAGATATCGCATGCAAGTGGTCACGTGGTTGGTTGTGCGACTGGTGGTACATTTTAGCGATTGGTCGTACCTTCTAGCTGCGACGTGCTGCTTTTGGTTGCAATTGGCCATGCAACTGATTGTAGGTGACCATGTTTAATTCGCCTGATCAGTTGCTAATCCTCAGGACCGGTCCTAAGATCACCTGCGACTGATCGTGCGATCAATATTATGGTAATCGCATGACCAATCGTGCCACATGTCGTGCGATGACCTACCACCGATCGTAAATTAATCGCAGTATGCGATTACCTTTTGAGATCGTAGCAAACATCGACGATCGATCGCAATGTCATCAAATTTCCATCAATCGTACGATATAGAAATCGTACGATCCGGTGTCACTGGGGCTTTAGCTGCTTCGAAGTTTGAAATGAAATACAGTCTCGAATCAAAGTCCCATGATAGCTAGCTCTCCAATTTGAGTACAATTATAAAAAAATGGAGCTTGAAAGAGTGTTTAAGTCTCTAGCATTTGCTAAAAAAATCTTAAAATTTGGCGGAGCTATATTAGGAAACTTACAAAAAAATGCAAATATGGCTCCTCAAAGCAATGAATATGAATTTGGAGTTCTGCATGTAAATCACATGTGCTTGCAATAATTTAAAATCCATCTAATTGCAATCCAATGCATCTTCAGCGAGCTTAAAGAAACATTCGAATAGATTTTGTTCATGTAAGGATCAGTGTAGTGCCTATAGAATTTGGTATATTATCATCATGTTTTGTGCGCATGTTTTTGCATCTTTGGTTAAAATACGAGTCCATGAAATATAGAAATAGTAACCGAATGATTTGTAGCCAATCGTGGTTCAAATGTGTAAACACTAGTGCTGATCATAAAATCGGAGTACCCCTACCCATCCACACCAATCTTGCATTTATCTTAAAAGGTTTTATGAAAATTTTGCTAGATTCTTTTGTATTTTGTATCATTTTATCAATTAACTCTTTGCATTGGTTGCATGACTGAATCCGTTATGGTATAGATTTGTGTGTTTTCCCATGATATTAGATGATGTAATCATAATGCAAATACGAAAACAACGATTTTTGTTAAAAAAAGATGCGACGATGTTCCGATTGTAGATGTTCATACTTGGTACATTTGCTTATCTGGAGATGCAAATATGCTTGAACCAAAATCGTAGGTCGAAGATCAAGGTCACTATATTGACTCTCTTGCAAAATGTTTGTTCGAGCTATATATTTCAGTTGTATAAATGAGTAATGATCGTGCTAGGTATATTTGTTCCTTTTTAGTTATCGATGTGTCATGACCTTGAACAAAGGTCACTATTAACTCTTTTGTAAAATTCTTGTGTATGTGATATCTTTCAGTTGTATGAATTGGTAATAATCATACATGTACTTGGTACATTTTTTCCCATGGAGATGCCAATGTGCCATGACCTTGAACCAAAATTGTAGGTCAAAGGTCAAGGTAACTATTGCATAATTCTTGTCCAGTGTATATCTGTTACTTGTATGAATGGGTATATATCATTTTCGGTATATTTGTTCCTTTAAGTATGTTAGTGTGTTATGAACGTGTATCAAGGTCGTGTGCGAAAGGTCAAGGTCACAATAGGGAGGCCGGGGTTCGAGTCCCGCTCTGGTCATGCCGGTGTCATGTCTTTCGGATGAGACAGTTAAAACCGAGGCCCCGTGTCGTGGCATGGCACGTTAAAGATCCCTCACTGCTTCGGGTGGGTCCGTTGCAAAGGTCAAAATTTGTATGCCCCGCATCAGGCAGATGTTTAGCAATGCAACAGCATGCTGTGTATTGTTTTGACAACATAGTCATTATATCAATGCAACAAATGGTTGTTTCGTATGATGTTTATTTGAAATCTCAGTGGCTCTCTCCGTCCGTCCCAACAATCTTGTCTGTCCTTCTCCTCCTTAACCAAGACAAGTACAAATGTTTTTGTGGTGCTATATGAAAGGTTCGAACTTGACGTCATGCTCCTGGGTTTTAAACTGCGGTCTAGCTCCGGGGGAGGGAAAATCGGCAGGATAAAACATGTCCGCGCTTCTATTCCTTAATCAAGATAGATGCGGATAATTTCATGTGGAATATGAAAAGTCTGACTTGAAGTTGTGCATCTGGGTTTTAAACTAGGAGTGTGGAGAAAATGGACTGATAAAAAATCTTGTATGTGTTCCTTCTCCTTATCAGTTAATGGCACTTAACTTTAGCAGATGATGAGTTGGTGGTACATGTATATAAAAGGGTCAAACTTAAAGCTTAACTGGATTATAAACTTTGGTCTGGCCTTTGGGGTAGGGAATCATGCTAATATGTGAGCGTATGTAGCGAGGCTAATTTAAAAAAATTTCATTCACATGGCATGCCTCGCAAATCTCGCGAAAAGGAAACACACACGAATATTTCTCGATGTACAGTAACCACTTCTTTCATTCAGTGACTTTGACAGTGCAAGACAATATGGGTTACTACTACGATCTACAGAATACTGTGCACCATCCCATTATCTGTCCATATTGGCGTTAAGATCTCGGCTACAGGCTTCAACCATTGTTATTTTATTTGGGATGAGGGTTTATTTATACACGTCGTTTCAGATTGTAACGCTGCGCTACATTCTAAAGCCTCATCAGTACGGAGGCACAGTAAACATGTTTACGATTAGGACATTGTAGTGCAATAGGAAACGTCAATGATAATTTCATAAAGCAGGGGTTGTGATTTGTTTTTGTTTGTGATCGTATTAAGTCATAGTATCAGCTGGTAGTATTCATAAAATTGACAATTTGATCAAATGGGATGAGACATAAAGACGTGGCAACTGGATTGTGTGTGTTTGTGTGTGTGTGTTTCCGTTTCAGGTATTATCAACACTAGTTTGAAAATTACACACTTAGCTACCCGGTGCCTTCGTTCACTTAGAATTTTAACTGTAGTTTAGATTACGTAAACAGTATAGTGACGAATATCCAGAGGTTACATAAATAGTATCCGGTTACATAAATAGTATAGTGACGAATATCCGGAGGTTGCATAAATAGTATAGTGACGAATTTCCGGAGGTTACATAAATAGTATCCGGAAGTTACATAAATAGTATAGTGACGGATAGCCGGAGGTTACATAAATAGTATCCGGAAGTTACATAAATAGTATAGTGGCAGATAGCCGGAGGTTACATAAATAGTTTAGTGACGGATATCCGGAGGTTACATAAATAGTATAGTGACGAATATCCGGAGGTTACATAAATAGTATAGTGAAAGAAAAAAGAGGAGTTACTGGCTCAGTTATGTGGCAGAAATCACCATGGTGCTATACAATACATGAATATAAATAATATACTAGCACATATAACACATTACAAAAATTTTTGATTGTAGTGCAATTTCGATACCGACTTAGGACGGTCATTTAATTTGACAAAAGCCAAACAAATGGTGTAGTTAACCGGTTTACGGGCCCACCTTCCCACTCACCGCAACAGCAGAACAATCAAAGAACGTTCATTTAAAATTTTATAAATAATCCTCCATGTAAAGAACAAGGGTCAACAGCTATCGCATATTGAGAGGTCATAAAAATATAAACACGTAAGGTATTGTAAAACACATAATGATATAAAAATATATGCGACATCAACATGATAAACCGTACTCTGTCAGTCTGAAAGCAAGCTAAGACCCTAGATCTGTAGGAGTCCCGACTACCAGTCAGAGGGGACGAGGTTCAAGACCATGTCTCCTCTGAAAGAGGTTTGGACAAGGCCTGTCATATAGTCCCCACCGCCCTGTTAGTCAGCGTGTAACGTTCAAGTAAATGTCTGCATAAGGCTGTAGAGGGGCCGAATACAAGACCAATAGTCTTTTTGATGATCTCAATGTCATATTGTCTATTTAGAAGACGTTTGACTATTTTATTACATGATAAAATAACGTTATCGGAGCCTTTTACTTTCCTTAATTTATATACGAGATCACCGTAAAAATTAAGATGGGAAATTCCATTGGATACAGAGTGTTGAAAAGAAATATTTCCAAATTTAGATAAAAGATCTGAATAAAGATCTAAAGAATTTGTCGAATGTTTTTCTAAGCTTGTGATATCTGTAACCCTGAGTTAAAAGTTTAGTAGTAATTTGTAAATTTCGTTTATGAAAGTCCAAAATATCGGTGCAGCCTCTGACAAATCGAACTAATTGAGATATACAGATACCATATGATGGGAGTCGAGGGACATCGCCATCCAAGTAAGGAAAAGTTACAATAGGAAATCCAAAATCATCACGTTTATCATAAATATTAGTATATATTAGGTGGTTGATAATTTTGATGTTCAAATCTAAGAAAGGTGTAGGTGTTTATCCCAAGTATTAGCTTTATTCAATTTGAGCTCTGGTGGATATATTTCTGATATAAATTGTTCGAATTCAGGGTTGTCGATAACCAAAATGTCACCAGATATCTGCAAGTATTATTTAAATTTGTCAATGAGGTCGAAACGTTTTGATTTTTGAATAGAAACCATAAAATCCCTCTCATAAAAATAAAGAAGTAAATCTGCTATCAGATGTGCGCAGTTAGTACCCATAGGAATCCCAACTATTTGTTGATATATCTTGCCATCAAATTGCACAAAAATATTATTCATGAGAAAATCTAGTGCTTTACATAATTCCTTGCAAGTCCAGTATTTATATGAAGTATATTGTTTGTTGGAAAAGAATCCGGAGTTATTGGAAGTACATATGTAAGTTTAGATTCTCTGTAAAAACACCATTGTATAAGAGACAGCAACTCGCTTTTATTCAAATCTTGAGGCAGAGATGTATAAAGTGTAGAAAAATCAAATGTAGAAATTTGAGTCGCTTTGAAATTTGGTGAAAGAAATTTGTCTATAACTTCATGAGGAGTTTTAATTGACCAAAAGTAATTGATGCTACTATCATGAAATGCGACATCACAATATTTGATAATATGATCTTTTATATCAGTTAGAGCAGACGTAATATGTTTCGATAGTACCGTAGTAGAGCAGTGGCTAGAATTAGATATGAAACGTGATTAATATGGACTTTAATGTAGTTTTGGGAGCCAATACATGGTTGATAGATCAGATTTATCAGTTTTAATTTTGAAGTCGGACACGGTCATGAGGTGATCATGCAAGGTGCTGTCTTTAGAGGTAGGGCTTTTCACATATGTATGAGTGGAGTTTAATTCGTTTTTAATTACTTCAATATAATATAGTTTTCAAACAACTATTATGTTATTACCTGCTTTATCAGCGGAAACAAAGACATATTTAGCATGTAAGTCAGCTATCCTCTTTTTAGTGACGAATATCCGGAATTCAAGTTATTTTCTCTGTCACGTATTGACGAATTTAAGCAAACCTTTTTGTGAGAACAATAACGTTACTATGAGTGCCCCAGTGACATAACGTACGTCAGTTATCGTTGCATTTTCCATCATTATCGCACTTACTTTTATTTTTTATACACAATGATAGTCCAAATTCATTTATGTTTGTTGTGTTATGATATTGTTTCAGCTATGTGTTTTTGGGATTCATGTCTGGTGCGACTTGCTAGACAGAAAAGTAGACTTCTTATTACATTGAAGGACGCATTGACATAGCGTCAGTAATCCGCGTTTATTACATTGAAGGAAACATTGACATAGCGTCAGTAAGCCGTGTGTCTTACATTGAAAGAAACATTGATTTAGCGTCAGTAATCTGTGTTTATTACATTAAAGGACACATTAACATAGCGCCAGTAATCAGTGTTTATTACATTGAAGGACGCATTGACATAGCGACAGTAAAATGTGTTTGTTAAATTTAAGGACGCATTGACACAGCGTCAGTAATCTGTGTTAATTACATTGAAGGACGCATTGACATAGCACCAGTAAGCTGTGTTTTTGCTTTGAAAGACACATTGACATAGCGCCAGTAATCAGTCTTTATTACATTGAAGGACGCATTGACATAGCGGCAGTAAAATGTGTTTGTTAAATTTAAGGACGCATTGACACAGCGTCAGTAATCTGTGTTTATTACATTGAAGGACACATTGACACAGCGCCAGTGGGTTGTATTGATTACTTTGAAGGTCACAGTGATATGCGTCAGTAAGTTGTATTTATTACATTGAAGGACGCATTGACCTACCGCCTGTAAGTTGTGTTTATTATACAATGAAGGCCACATTTATATAGCGCCAGTAAGTTGTGTTAATTATACATTGAAGGGCACATTGATATAGTGCCAGTAAGTTGTGTTTATTATACATTGAAGGGCACATTGATATAGTGCCAGTAAGTTGTGTTTATTAATTCGAAGGACACATTGATATGCGTCAGTAAGTTGTGTTTATTACATCGAAGGACACATTGATATAGCGCCAGTAACTTATTTTTATTCCATTGAAGGTTACGTCTAGCCATAATAGTGCGATGCCAAAATAACTACTATCAAAACACGTGCTCGCAGTTTTGTCTTCCGTCCAACGACTGTAATGGTCATTATAACTGTGACAAGGACACCGGAAATAAAATATGTAATAAAGGTTGGGAGGGTAGCAACTGTAGTGTACCAAAAGCTGATGAAACAAGGTGCAAAGGTAAGATCTTTCTCTCTCATGGTGTCTTGAAAATTCTTATTTTGTATAATTATACAATGCAATGTTTCATTGTTTGATTGTAAAATACTCTTGTATTAAAATACTTGTTAACTGCCAATGTGTTGCTTGACGATATATTCATCTAACACTAATTAAACATCCAATCAATAGCGTTGTGGCCAAAAAAATCTTTTTTCTAGAAAATATATTTCACTGTCACTTAAAGAAATGCAGCTTGTGTATACAATCCACCAAACAATCGTCTACATTGTTTCCTAGTATTGCAATACAATAAAGTGAATTAAGGAACTAAGCATATGGTAGTGTGTTGTTTAATTATGAAATATTCGCATTAAAAACATTTTATCTATCGTTACCGTAAAGATATGGAAAATGGATGTTGACCGAGTGAAATATTTTCTCACTCGTGTACAGAGGAGCAAGTTCGGTCCTGCACTGAGAAAGATTTCGGGCACATCTATTTCATGTCAATGGTCTATACACAATGTATGTGGTATGTTTTATGACTTTTTAGATACGAACTATTGTTTCAATGGTGGAACTTGCGCACAAACCTTATTTCAAGAAAATGGAACATATTGTTGCTGCCGTGAGGGTTTTACAGGAGCGCGTTGTGAAAATGACATTAACGAGTGTTCGAATTTTCCGTGTGCCTATGGTAACTGCACCAACACAATAGGATCTTATCACTGTAAATGTAGTCCTTGGTAAGACACAAATATTCAATATTAGAAAAATAACCTACTTTATAGAACAACAAGTAAGTAAAATTCTACGATAAAGAGCAGTATAGTATTTATGATACAGACACAACAGGAAATAGGTATGGTCAATCACAGTCCTACAAAAGAACCAGCGATGTGATCTGGTACTATCTGCTCTTGTTGTAACAGCCGAAACAATGCAGCGAACACAATGGACCACTCAGGGATCTGATTCTAAGATGTCCATATTCCATTAAATATCAGCTTAGATATAGCTTAGGTAAAATTACAGCAACATGTCACATTTAGACCAATGAAGATTTTATTCTTAATCTGATACTTACGAATTATTTTTCCCTTATTAATATTTAATTGTATATATTTTTCTAATAGTATTGAATCATTTTACAGGTTTGACCATTTATAAGTAAAATTATATTGTAATTACGAACAAATCGTCTATATACATCGTATACGATTGCCCTTTTTATGCTCCCCGAACACTTTCGGGGGAGCATATAGTCGCTGTCGTGTCCATGTGTCTGTCCGTCCGTCTGTCTGTCCATCCGTATGTCTGTCCGCCCGTCCGAGCTCATATCTTCTATACCTTTAATCAGAATAACAAAATGTTATTTAGGTTAAGGGCTTTTGGACAAAGGCCACTCAAGGCCATTTATGAAAGATCAAAGTCACTTATTAACTATGACTTAAATACCATGAAGTACTTATATCTCCCACACCTTTGATCAGAATTTGATCATACTTTACCAAAATGTTATTTAACTTAAAGACTTTGGACAAAGGTCACTCAAGGTCATTTCTGAAAGTTTAAAGTCACGATTAACAGTTTTATTTCATAAATAATCAAGGTCAAGCTTACTGGATTTTAGTTTAAGACACTGTGATAACTTGTTCTACGATTGACTCAAATAGATATCCAAATGATACATTGAGATTTGAAATGGTCATCAATTGATACAATGATTTACTATATATTGAGTCATTTATTTCCGTCATTATTGCTATGCTTCTTTTTTTTTTGTATATGAATTGAGTCATCATTTTTTTCCCTGTCGCCTCATCCCCTATGAATTTTATTCCGGCGAACCTGTTTTAGTGCATTTGATAATAACTTTCATTGTTTATGCTTTGATCACCTTTCCAAAGGCCGTCTGATGGCCTTGCGATGTCGAAGTTGCCCGGAGAGGCCCCTGTCCCATCAGCGATCGGCCAATATCCTAACAGTTATAGGAAATGAGTTTCTGTTGTCCAACCAAACTTTGGATAGTTGACACTTGGATATTGAAATGTCATTGGTAGAGCCCCCCTTTTACGAGTTTTTAAAATGTCGGCTTGTAACTCTATATCCTGATCGGTAGAGCATCTTTCGCCTGATCGGTGGAAATGTAACATGTACTTATCTTATTTGATAGGTTCGGTGGTAAAAACTGTGATAAGAAGCTTTCATGCAAAGACCAACCATGTCGAAACGGAGGGTCTTGTAAAAGCAAGCTTATGATGCAAACTTACTTGGTACTCTCGTGCGATTGCCCATCTCATTTTACTGGCACATTTTGTGAACAAGAAGTAACAACTCCCGTGACAACCTCTACAACTACCACACCAATAGTCATTACCACCTCAAGTACAGCGGAAACCACAACGACAGAACGGCCTACCATGGCGTACACCACCTCTCAATTAGCAACAACAACGGCTGACGGCATTCAGGTGAAATGCAGCAAGGATAATTATTGTAGACACAGAGGCATATGCCAGAATGGAATATGTATATGCCAGGCTGGGTTTACAGGCGCTCTCTGCCATATAGAGATATTAGAATGTAGTAGCTACCCTTGCCAGAATGGAGGCCGTTGTAATGACAAACTTGGATCTTATGTTTGCAGTTGTCCAATGAATTATACAGGCACACATTGTGAAAAATATGTGCCTGTGACTACAGTGATACCCACATCGCCTCCCGATGTCTGTAGCTGGTGTATACACGGTGCATGTAAAATTATTAATAGTGCCGGCTTCTGTGAATGTAAACCAGGTTTTAGCGGGAAAACATGTAGCACGCAAAAGCAATGCAGTTTTTATCAAGACGCTTTTTGCTTAAAGGATAACATATGTAAAATAAATAGTAGGAACAAGCATGAATGTAACAAGGACTGGATGGGTCCACTTTGTAGAAACAGCTCGGCTTATAATATGTACGATCCAGAATGCCCAGACATTGCATGTAAAAATGACGGCCATTGTTATAATGGCAAGTGTTGTTGTCGGGAAGGATTTTCTGGTCAGCATTGCGAATATGAAGTGTTACAATGTCTATCAAATCCATGCCATAACAATGCCACTTGTGTCAATGAATTTAATGGTTTTCGATGTAAATGTAATCCAAATTTCAAGGGCAAATTTTGCGAAATTTCCCTGATATCAACTACATTGAGTACAGAAAAATCTACAATATTAAAAACAGATTTAACAACAAACTCTGTGCATTCATACGTACCATCATCGCCTCCCATTACTCCAACATCCGAGAAAACAACGCCATTTCCATCACCTTTTAGTCATTGCGTTGGTATTAAATGCTATGCTAATGGTACTTGCATAGATACATCTTATGGGAAAACGAACTGTACTTGTTTTCTTCAGTTTATAAGTTTGTGCGATTTCATAGAATTTCCACCGTCATCGACCTCTTTTCAGGCTACTACTGATCATACATCGACATCAGACATGACTTCTACAGTAACTTCACACGTTATCACATCAACACTTACACACTATGAAAGCATGACAACACCCTTAATTAGTACTCAAACACGTAGGGTTACCACTCTATCCTCTTCTACCACATTCATACCTACCACCAATCCCACTACTAGCACATTGCCTTCTACCACCGCACGACGATCTACCACAACCACTCAGTCATCCACCACTTTGACACATACCACGCAGCCATCCACCAACGCACCATCTACTACGCAACCACACACCAATCTGCCATCTACGACGGAGCCATCCACCATGCAACCATCTACAACGAAGCCATCCACTACGCAGACGCAGACCACAAATTTGCCCACTACAACTACTTCATTAATTACGATGTCCACCACAACGGAACCAATATCAAAACCAACACAGAACCACACTCTGATTTTTAATGGGAAGATTCCTGTTGAAAACATCGGAGTGTTGCAGAATATCATTAATGCAGCTATCAAAAATATTACTAATGGTAAGAAAATGAACATTTATATAGCATATTATTAATGTTATGAAAAAAAACTCTTTAACATCAATCACGAACTTGTGTTTGTAAGGTAAAAATTCAGTGTACTTGAAAAGTCATGGCTTCTGTGTAAGAAGTTTAAAATATGTAATCAATATTATAATTTACAATATAATGGAGTTATTGTCCAGTGTATACATCAGAGACAATGGCAGAAGTTCTTAACCAGCGACCCTGATAATCGCACATAAAATGTACGTAGTTTACTTTTTATCTAAATACTGAACTACAGTTCCAATGGAGAAAAAAATTGTCGATTTGTGTAATATCTGTGCATAATGTTAAATAGCTTGGAGTAAATTTTAGAACTGCTAAGTTCATGTTCTATTTTTACGAGATTAGCAAATATCCCTGATTTTTATTTTCAGATCGTAACTGCAGCGATTCGCACATTCTTAGCTCGGACTATGTCTATAATATAACCAAGTACGTTACAAAGCAATAATTAAATTAGGCTTAAATATATAAAAATTAAACATGAATGAGATTCCTACATTAATTAATCACTTACTTTGATTATCAATTTCTTGGTTTAATTTCATTATACATTTTATATGAAATCGTATTTTTGAAGTTCTAAATTAAGACGTATACCGAATTCGTTCTTGGTATCTCTATAAATACCACAACTGTATGATTTGTGTATAGGGAATTTTTTTTTACTTGCCACTTTATTTGACAAATGTGATAACTTTTGTTTCGAAGCTTTAGATGGAATCTGAGTATGTAAATCAGATACTTACGATTTATCACATTTTTTTCTCTTGTCTAAATTTTACATCCCATGTATGTCCCCCTTTCATTAACTATATGGGTGCCAATAAACATTTAGCACTAATATATATCAGAATATATAGTAGGGTATGAATTACGCTATCAGCTATGTTTAATAAGAGATTGTTATGTGAAAGCAATGTGAAAGTAAGTCACAACATTACATTGTAGTAACTGAATGAGTTTCTGTTTTCTGCAGACATCCTTTCACCAAGATTATATACAATGTATCTGATTGTTGGAATGGTACAGATCCGAAAATGAATACATCATTCCACTTGTACCTCACTCACGCCTTGGCAAATACACAACAGTTCAGTGAAAATAATCTCCACAACGGAAATCCAGAAAATTTAGGAATTAGTTACTCCTTGTATTTGATAGGATATGTTTATGAACACAATAGCGATTCTATCAAGTTTACCATAACACGTGCTTGGAAAAATAAAGGTAAATGAGTAATGAAACAAAAGGAAAAAGAAAAAAAAATATGAAAAATTTGGCATTTTGTTAAGGAGATGATCTGACTGTACTGGTTATGGACTCATATCTTTGACATTTTATGATTTAAACATTCTGGTAAATAGTAAGCTTCTCCAGCCGGCTGATAACACCTGTCGTGAATCAAATGGCATTTAACGTTAACAGCATTAACTGTATTTTATAATATATAAGTTACACGATGCCGCGCGTTAAATTCACCTTATTACATATCCTCTGTATTTCATTCCTATTCAATATCATTGCCTTCGTTGTCTTTGTCTTCCATTTATGTATGGTTGCTTAAAAGGTTCAATGAATATAGCATCTTATTATCATTCTCATTTCAGGTAATCGGAACATTAATGTCTTGATAATTTTCAAGCATTTTTATATCGGTGTATATGGCTCTCTGATAACAGAGATAAGATATCTAGTTGCCCAAGGAACACAACTTGTTACATCGCTTCAACCACCGCATGATACCGATATCAGAATTCTTTTCCAAAACCAAGTCCCTGTTACTAACGACGTATACTTGGGTACCCTGAGACTTCCGTATGCTAATGGAGTACATGTCATATTGGATTTGAAAAAGAAAGTATCAAGATTTTCCACTAATACTATTAGAAGCACATTGTTACTGAATTGGAGGAAATATTTAACAGGTAAATAGATATATAACACTAACATTTAGGTTTTACTTGAACTTTGTGATGGAAATGTCTGATCTACATTGTTGCTCTCAGATTTGCTGAAAATGAACGGAATAAAACCGAATAAAGGCTTCGACGACAATGATTTCCTAACCTAACCATTGTATTGAAATGTTTTACGTTTAGAATGGACATTGTCATATACCACATATGTTTCACCTCTTCTTTGTGTTGCAGATAATGCATATTGTGGTAGCAAATGTAATGCTGACGTGGTATTGGCTCCTCCAGAAAAAAGTTTTCAAAGGAATGGGTAAGAGTTGCTAAACAAGAGATATTTGCTTCTTTTGGTTAATGTAAAGTTCATTGTATGCTTCCTGTGGATATCGCAGGGATATAGCCAGGGCTTGTATGCTTCCTGTGGATATCACAGGGATATAATTTTAAAGGCAGTTCTTCGGACATCGCTTTTAGTATGTGTGTAATTTTCTCACGTAATAGGAGATATAATCGCAGTAGTGATTCATATGAACCCGCGTAGCAGGATGATATAATGTCTGTCATAATTATAATAGCAGTTGTGATTTATTATGACCTGCGTAGCAGGAGATATAATCGCAGCTCTGATTTATATTGACCCGCGTAGCAAGAGATATAATCGCAGTTCTGATCTGTTTTTACCCGCGTAGCAGGAGAAGTAATTGCAGTCCTGATTCATATTGACCCGCGTAACAGGCGATATAATCGCAATTCTGATTCACATTGACCAGCGTAGTAGGAGATGTAATCGCAATTCTGATCTCTTTTTAACCCGCGTAACAGGAGATATAATGGCAGTTCTGATTCATATTGACCCTCGTAGCAGGAGATATAATCATAGTTCTGATTCATATTGACCAGGGAAGCAGGAGATATAATCACAGTTCTGATTCATTTTGACAGTTTGGATTCAATGGCCATCGTTTATTTTCCTATTGAGAATGACACCCTCGTGAATACCCTCAATCAGAAGGCCATCAACAATATAAATAAAGGATTGAAGACTTGTAATTGCAAGGCACATCGAAGGCGATATATTGACATCACAGGCAGGGTCAAATTGAGAACGGAACAACCTATTAAGGAATCTATAATAAATGTTACTGGTGGTAAGCAATTTTCTTGGCATTTTATATAGTAATGATATGATGAATTGATCGCCTGAGATGTTTTAATACATAAGTTTTCATAAATTTTATTGCACATTATGATAT
This sequence comes from Pteria penguin, assembly GCA_035048485.1. Classification (NCBI taxonomy): domain Eukaryota; kingdom Metazoa; phylum Mollusca; class Bivalvia; order Pterioida; family Pteriidae; genus Pteria; species Pteria penguin. The sequence goes on along the minus strand of CM068580.1, from coordinate 80,999,451 downwards.
TGAATGAATTGTATATTTTCTTTCGATTTTTTTGTATTTCAGCGATTTCAGAACTCTTGTGGCAGAAAAGTCATTTGTTAACTACATCATCGTAAGTGAATAGTCTATACATACGTGTATCTTCATATATTTCCACCGATCAGTACGTTAAGATCATCACGGATCTCGATGGATACCTGAACTGTCAAGGTCATCAAGGGTCTCTATGAATACCTTAACTGTCAAGGTCATCACGGGTCTTTATGAATATCTTAATTGTCAAGGTCATCATGGGTCTCATTGAATACCATAACTGTCAAGGTCATCACGGGTCTTGATGAATAAATTTACTGCCAAGGTCATGACGGGCCTCGTTGAATACTTTCACTGTCAAGGTCATCACGATTCACGACGAATACCTTTTATTGTCAAGATCATCACTAATCTCGATAATACATTGAATGTCAAGGTCGTCACGGGTCTCGATGAATACATTCACTGTCAGTTTCGTCACGAATATCGATGAATACCTTTCACTGTCAACCAGTAAAATCAATCTGAATAATAAAACATGTTGTTAATTTACATAGATCACATGTCACAACTCACACTGAAATCTGCATATAGAAAGCCATTTCGTAATACCTTTGCATTTTCTCAATGATATGAAGATGTACATGTTTTACTTACGATATGAATTACTTTAAAAGATTTCAACTTGTTCTTTACATTGCATATATACCATTATTGATTTCTAGACAATTGATAACACGATTCCATTACGTACCATTGTTAACAAAGGATGACCGTAGTGACCAATGGTCAAATCCTAACATGGATGGACTAATGGATAAACTGAATAAAAGTCTGTATCACATGGATGCCAAGACCAATGTTTATACAGTACGACAGCTGTACAGTCTAGCTTTGGAGAAGTCTCTGTCGGAGACAAGGAAGAAGGAAGTTATGAGCACTGTTGCTGGTGCAGTCGGTACCGTTAATCCACGTAAGTGTATTGTTTGGTATAAACCCGATATAAAAATCACATTGATGTTTCAACCGACCATTCACATACTAATCTTGTAAGTTGTGGGCTTATAAACTTCTACTGAACAGAAACAAACCTATGTGGAAAACAAATCATAACTACACGATACTCTTTTTTAGTAATGGGTAAGATATAAAACAGTTTTAAAAGGACAGCATGTTACACGGAAACACTGATCAAACGATGACGAATAATACTACCCAGACCCGCTGTATCAATTCTGTATTCAAATTGTGGTATAAGATAGGGGATTATGAATTCTTTTTTTTTCAGATCGAGTAAATTTACTAAAGGAAAATATATACATATATGTATTGGTCGACCTTGTGCTCATTTAGGTTCGGTCTCAAGGAAAGAACCGTGGTACTTCAAAATGTAGAAAAGCATATAAATTACCAAAGTGTCCTAAAATAAAGAGCCAAAACCAAATTAAAGAGAGAATTTTCCTTTATTAGGATAAATCAAAACTTTCATCACAGTAAATTTTAAAGTATATACATGTACATGTATTTCTGTTCAGTACAGAAGCACTGAAAACTGTGCTTGTAAAACCCTCGGGAAACAGCAACAACATTACTATTTTAACAATCTGATTAAAACATATCTTTATTCCTCTTCTCTATTTCTCCCATTGCGTATCAGATTGACTATTTCAATAAATTATATGAAAGTATACACGGCATATGCTTGAAGAAAAAAAGTTAGTCATGTAGCTGTTTAACTTGGTGTTTACTGTTTGTTTTTCCAGATATAAGTAATGGTGATATTGCCCTTAGTGTTTACAAATGGGAACGAGAATTCTTCTCAGAAGGAAAGTAAGATGTTTTTATTTAACCAGATCTTTAAAACTGACTAAGATCTATGTTTATCTATTTGTTTTGATACTTTTAACCTTTAATGGCAATATGTAAGAAGTAAAAAATACTTCTAGTTTCTAGTAAGCTCCCGTCACACAGTGAAGGTTTGGACATCCGAGTACCCTATGATTGAAAACTTCTAGGAATCGGGGGTTGGAGGTGGATGTAATCATGGCCATTTGTGATGAATCTTAGACCGATCAAAGTCATTCATGATGATAGTAGGAAGACGAGCAGATCGGGGAAGCCATCACAACTGTTTTAAAGTGACACATCACTAAGTCTTAGCCCGATGGCTTTACGAGACGTACCGTATCTAGGCCATCCAACACCGACCTCCTTGAATCCTGTTTATTTTATGTTGTAGCGTAGTCGGGTCAGTGTGACATGGATTTTAGAGTTGTTTATTCATCGTATATGAAGATATTATAGAGTACAAATACCTCAAATTTCATCTATTCCAGGGGTATGGCTACTCGTGTTCTCTATACAGTTGGCGTGCAGGGCATTGACTCGGGAATGGTAGAGTATACAATGCCCTCACTTGATCAGTTTTCGGACTCTTTCAAGACCACCAATATAGCGGTATGTGACAGTTCTGTGAGACGCGTCCGGACCTTGTACATAGAGGACAAAAAGGGTGTGAATTCGTCAATTATCGAGAATGCAATTACAATTGCTTGGACAAAAGTAAACTTAGGCATTCCAGTAAATATATCTTCAAAGGTTAGAGAAACTGCTGTTGGTTATGAAGGAAAAGATAAGAGGTAAATAAATTGTAAGTCTTGATATTTTCATTTATTCCGTTATCAACAGTGCATATTTACACCATTAAATGAGAGGGGGTGTATTTCAATATAATGTGTTGCACACGTGTCTCGGTTATAAAACTCTCATCAGCAGTACTGCGTATTGAATATATTTATATGAATGTGTTAAAAAAAGAATAAAATGAGTAAATTTGAATTGTACAAGTCTTATTCTGTGAAAATATGTTTATGTATGAAGCTTATGTATCAATTTTTGAACAGTGCCGCTATCAAAGTATTGTACTTTGTGTCACCGATGCAAGATAATTCTCCAGTAGATGAGGATGATCTAGACCAACCGACAAACGTAGATATAGGCAAGGAACTACAGAAGTTTGTAGATGGAATTCATATTTATAAAACAGCTTCACCAAAACGAGTGGTAGCGGATGAACCGGTGAGAGAATATTGGAAACATTCTATACAATGTAAAAATAAACTAAAATATTTATACTGTAGTATGATTCAGGGGCCAATTTCATCAATGAATTTGCGAAAAATATACTATATACATTTGAATAGTGACTGACATCTGTTTAGGATTGCAATATCCAGTCTTCGACCACATATGACGTATTCGTATCTAATTTGATACATTATGTTGTAGCAATTTCAATTTACAATGACTTTATTTTGAAGGCAACGCGACATTCAGACAAGTAGCTGAACCAGGAATATGTCAGTGGTTGAGTAATAACGTCACTGAGGAAGTTCTGTGGTCTTTAACAAACTATCATACAGTTAATATATCTTATAAAGAATGTTGAACGATATTCTGAATTGAAACCTATTCCCACTATTTGACACATTCTAAACTTGGTATTTACTCGACTCAATGATTTCTATTGAATGGTAAACCGTTGTCGCTTGCAAACAGCGTTGTTTTCTCGGGCATCTGATCTCGCTTCCTTTCGGAGTTCAGATATATGCTCTTCAGTAAATGTTTATTGGTTCGTGTTCGTTTTTGCCTTAGTTTGCCCTTCTGTTTCATGATTTTTAACTACCGAGTTGGTTTATCTATCATTCAGTCATTTCGATGACAGTGCATCAGAAATTTCAGATTGGGTATCTCCTAAAGATATCCCAGTCTGAAATTTTTTTGTTATTGTTTGTTCCACAAGAATGGTAAAGAGATCTAACTCATCCATGGTGGAACTCTCCCAGGAAGGGTAAAGTAACCAAGAGTACATGTGTACAAAACTATCAGATTATACTGAAGTTGTGGTACCGACTTCAGAGAGTCGCTAAGTGACATTAGACAACCGAATAGTACGGTTAAGCTTGTTGACGAGCCAGTCTTATCCACCAGTGTGCTTTGATTATTGGTATAGATATCTATGTGTTCCACAAAAAGTGGGTAATATTACTAATAGTACTAGTATTTTGTAAAATTTGTTATTAATTATATGGTCAATAACAGAATATAATTTAATTTTTATCAAGAGTACAAAATTGGAGTTTCCTCATCCCTTTTAAACCAAAAGAACATTTTATTGATCGATTAAAACTTTTCACCGACTTGTAAGTTGTTGATGAATTTGTTTTTCGTTACAGAAGTGGTGGATCTACCTTGCCATTGGTCTCGGCGTAGCTGTCTTGCTCATTATTATCATGATTGCTTCTTTAATAGCGATCCGTACCTACAGGTAAGGAGAGAACTATGAAATTGGTATTAACAAACATTAGACTAAATAAAGAAACTAAATGTCCTCATGTTTCACATTTATCGACTATCAAAGTACAGAACAGGAATATATTTGAATGTTTTGGCTATTTTTATTTCTAATGTTGGCCTTTTGTTAATATTAAAGTTGTCTATATTCGAGATCAGCATTAATTTAATTATTCCTTTTATCCCAAAGTTCGATGGGTATATCGTTATGCAGTGATACAGTGAAAAGTGTGTTTTAAACACATGCCATAAACCATATCATATTATTAAATATTCGCCTACATGATCATTGTTACTCTTCTTATCTATCACAGAGGTGTATGGGTTTATTACAATTGATTATATTTTTGTTCCAGACACCGTCATTCAGAAACCTTGAAACAAGATCCAAAATCTGTGAACGGATTTAGCAGAGAACATTTTTCTAAGGAACCAGTTATGGAGAAGAATTCTAACGGCTTTTATGGTTACGAAGATGACGACAATCAACAACACGTTAAAACATACACTGTAAATACCCCATGGTAAACGCAGTGTACATATAGACACTGAATGCGTTAAAACAATGTGAATGATGCTTTTAGAAATATCGATGCCTTTGTGATATCTCTTTAAATTCCTCCGTCCAAGTTCAAATCATCCAAGGTATACAATGCAATCGATTCGCTAAATATTAAGGTGGAGGAAGCTACATTTAATGCTTCTATTTGCTTCAAAGAGCATATAATTTTTTATTAAATTGAATAATAAGGGATTATTTTGATATTAATGTGTAAGTATGAGGAATTTACCGTATATGTTGAATGATGTTATAAGTCATGCGATTTCAATATTTCACATGACGTGCATACTTCTGAGAACTGTTCAAGCAATGGAACACCGCAAGAATATTTATGAAGCAATGTAATTTAACTGTCAAATTTTGTCAAATTAAATCGGGCTTGTTTTGTTTTGATATTCAGTTTGATGAAGAATGATCCTAGTATTTGTCTGATGGGCATTTACTAGTATATTATACCCGTAACTATTGTAGCACATCTAAATGAAAAAATAATGGATGGAACCAACTCAGTTATCCAGAAACAAACTGAAAACAGACCAAAAACATTCCATTGTACGAACATATGTGCATCCCAACAACTATTATAACATGCATGCATATCAACATAATTTAGTGCAACAGATGTGATGCTCAAGATCAAAACTATTACGTTCAAGGTATTTTTGCTACTCAAATAATTTAAACAGTGTTATCATATTAGGTTTTGAAGTGTATGGTTCATGTCAGTAGTGAAGCACTGAAAACTGAGAAAAAAATGAATCTGAATCATAAACATGTTATAATGGTATATACAGGAAATGTGATTGAGGAAGATGTAAATAGGAGGAAATTTTTACCTCAGGGTCTAGGATTGCTTCTGGTCCCAACATGTACAGTACAATGCACAGTTATGGTCTCGGCATCATCTTTAGTTATTTGTTGTGACCTTGACCTTTTGGCCTCCATATCAATAGGGAACATCCTTCACTCATGGTGGGTCTACTTCAAGTTTCACTTCAAAAAGTGTAAAGGCAATTCAATTATGGTCCAGTAAAACATTTTCAGTTTTCTAGTTCTGACACCTTGACATTTGGCTTCCAAATCAATAGGGTACAATCCTGGACTTCCAGGGAGTGTGTGTGTTTGAAGTTTCCCGACCATAGGTTAAGGTATGGAAACTATTTACAATGACAGACATACAATACAAATGAAGACAGACAGGGTGATTCCTTAGAACATTTGAACAAGGCTTATACATACAAAATGAAACTGTATCATAACATTATCTAACATTTTTTACTTGTCTTCTCAAAGTTTTGCTGTCAGTAGTGAATTGATCATAGCTTTGCCAACATAAATGCACTAAAAGATGCACATAAGTAGCGGTCAAAATCATGCTTTTCCATTATTATACAAATACATGTATATCACAAATGTTCTATCTTTTGCTCTTAAACTCGCAAAAATTAGAGCAGCGACTTTTGTAAAACCAGGTCTTTCATACATGCATTATATGCTTTGATCTGTTGCTCAAGAGAAAAATTAAAACATTTTCTTTTGCACCACTGAACTGGTTTTCTGTCTAAATCGGAGCAGTGACATTCAACGGTGAATACATATGTTGTGTTTTATAAAGTCTTTGTCGGCAATGTTCATATAAATGATTCATATCATCATATAAATCTATTTGAAATATTGATAAACAGCAAAGAACGGATCATCATATTTATTGAAAAATACAAGAAAATAGGACTTTAACTTCCCATTCAAAGCAAAACAAAATGAGAAAAACACATACATGTATATGTATAAACAAATCATTAAACCCGTACTAATCCATCCCTATTTCCAAATAATGTAATAAATGTCAACATTATCTCATTATGTGTTTATTATTTTTTTTTTTCTAAATGATTATTATGATAAAATCATACACTGAAATTACGAACAGTGTTTTCCTGCAGAAATAGAAATTCATGAACAAAAACTTTCATCTAATAATACTAATAGTATCCCCAAACAGATTTTATGTCAACATGCATATGGAATATTGGTGAAGTAATACATGTCTACCACCGGTTTCCTTAAGTTCAAGGGCTGTAACTCTTTTAAAAATATGTCTATCATGACCAAACTTGAACTTCATTTTGTAACTCCTTGATACAAAGTTACATACCAAATGTCATGTCAACAAGTTCAATGAAAAAAAGTCTGGAAAACCAAAGTGTTTCATACAGATGAACAGACAAACAGAATGGAAACCTATAGTCCTCCTCCAGTTTTACCGGTAGGGGACTAAACTTAAATGAAAGATCTGTGATTGGGTCAGATGCTCTAATGGCAATGAGCATATTTGTGGATTTATCCGAATTGTGCCAGTGAAATCGGACCCCTACAGAATCACTAAGAAATCCTCACGACATAGTTTTTGTAACATTATTGAAATTTCATGTGAAACCTTTGAAGAAAATAATAAACATGTATAACCAAGAGGCCCAAGTGGGCCTATATCACTCACCTGAGTACCTATATGATCAGTCATGCATGAAGGAAGAATTCATTTATCTTTGTATTACTGTGACTAAGTCATCACAAATGTTGAAAATATGTCAAATTTTATTTCAGACCAGAATAAAAAACAACACTTTTTGCACTTCCACTCAGGTGATTTTGATATTAAGCATTTGCTTTGTCTCTGCAAGATGTGATTCAGGGCAACAAGTTAGTCATTTTCTTTAGGTGGGGCTTTTTGTTGACTGATTTCAAGTCTGGTTCATGAACAACAATTGTTTCAAATATTGTCCAGATCTAACTTAAAATTGCCTAATTTCGTATGTTGCGAAACATTTAAAAACTCTATTTAGATGTGTAAAGAAATGACAAAAAAATTTTTTGACCACAGCTGGATTTGAACCGCTACTCTCCATATTTCAATTACCAAGTGGTATATGTACCATTGTGAGACCTACTTTTTAGACATGGTGGCATTATCTGTTGACCAATTTGAATGAATGTACAAAATTGATAGAGGACCTATAGTACTTCATGTATACCAATTTTCATTAAAATCTTTCATGTGGTATAACAGCAGAAGTTAAAAATGTGAAGAATTGTCCCTATACACTCTCATTTGGAAGTCTTAAAAATTCATAGAAAATCAAAAAATTGAGATATTGTCAACATTATTTCAAAGTAACATTCCTTTCCATAATTATGATCACAATAGTCCATAAGAAATCATCATTATCAATTAACTAGGAAATATGACACTTTTCTGCATTGAAATCACTAAGTCCAAACAAATGTCGAAAATAAATTCTAGAATTTGATTTTGGAAGGGAACCAAAATGACATTACGTCTTCATTTATCCCTCTAGATCATTTCTATGCATTCTGTTTGTCTCTGTATACAGCCAGTACGAAGAAGAATATTGCCAAATGAGGGTACTCTTTTGTGACTTACTTTTGACTAAGGTGGCGCCACCTGTACAGAGGTCTGGACGAAAACAACAAAATTTGAAGGGGATCATAAGTGATTTGTTTCTACCAAGATTTATTAAAATTCTTCCAACAGTTTTGCAGAAAAAGTTGAAAATGTGAAAAATGGCCAACCCCCCCCCTTTTTTTTGGAAGTCTAAAAAAATTCATAAAAAATCAAAAAATTGAGATATTGACAAAATTCTTTCACAATAATATTCCTTACCATAATTATGATCAAAATAGTCATTAAGAAATCATCATTATCAATTAACTGAAAAACATGACACTTTTCTGCATTGAAAATACTAAATCCAGAAACACGTCAAAAAAGCGTAAATTTCTATTTGACGGATCTTAACCCCGAACACAATTTTTGATAGCCCATCTTTATAGATTGTTGAATTGCAATTAGTTTCCCCATTTATGAACTGGTTCTGGAGGAGAAGATTTTTGAAGAGGGGTACCCTTTGGGCACTTTTGACCCTGCCCTGGATCCACCCCTGAAGGAATCTGGATCCCAAACACAATTTAAGTAGGGGACCTTGAGTACATCATTTATATAAAGTTTGATCCAAATCTGCAATGCAGTTCCAGAGAAGAAGTCGAAAATGTGAAAAAGTTAATGACGGACGTACGAGGATGACGACGGACGCCGCACTATGACTATACCTCACTTGAGCCTTTGACTCAGGTGAGCTAAAAAGACCACATAACCTTGCCTCTAACTGCAGTCTTATGGATTGAGTAAAATAAAATTTCATATTGAAAGGGGATCATTCTGTAGAGGATTCATAGAATTCCACTTCATACTGTGAGAATGAATACAATAAGCAATTACATGTATTAACCAGGCCACTTATTGATTCTTAGGGGTTGACGCCCCATGGACTTGTTTGTACTACAGAATTATTCTGTTCAGTACAAACTGCATGCAAAATAAGCAGAAAAATTACAAAATGTTAACAGAAAGGTGGAGATATATTACAGGATATCACATAAGCTCTAAAGGGTTACCCCGGTAATCCTAAAATTATTCTCATCTTTATAATATACTTCCGCCATTATGCATTAGTTTGGTTTATCCGGGAATTTTCAAGAAGCACTGCTAAAACAAGAGCTATACAGAAAATACTCCACACTGTTAGTACAAAATTATTTTTGGATAATCTACTAACTAGTATAATAAAAATAGTGGCATATAACCTGTCAACAAATTCACAAATATAAAGGCAAGACAACTTTTTGATAAGGCAATCCCTATCTATAATATCATGTTATGAAATTCTGAACACTGAAGATAATCTAAGTTGAAAAAAATTATGGCAAAACTACTACATTATACTAACAAGGGTTGTCAGAAGACAGCAAAGTTCACTAGTTTTATTAAAATTAATAAATAGTAGACAATAATTACAGTCTTCTAAATTTGAACTTGATCCTGATTAAAGGTCACATTAGGTTATAGGAGAGATTGGAACAGTAAGGTATTCTGGTTAGGATACTACCTTCGTCTGAAAGCCATACCACTTTGACAGGTATTAGTACTCAATTATCCAACAAATGTAAGTTTGCCAAGTATAACTTTAACCTTGAATGAAGGTAAGAATAGGTATGTTTTTTAAGAAATCTGCTTTTCAAATATGAAAATCAAACCTGTTACAAGTTATAATGAACGGAAAAAAAAATCAAGGCTCTGACTTTCTATGTATAATCTTATTTCTGACTCAAGGTCATACTGGTGGATAAGATGGATAATGTTTTTAGATTTTTCCGTTACCAAGACCACCTTCCAAACATGAAGACCATATCTCGGAAGTTATAGAATATCAAAAACTTTCACGCATTGTCGTTAGATACTGCTGATACCTGGGGTATCACAACAAATATTCCTCTATGACAAGCTACATGGATTTACTTACCCTAACAAACAATTTTTTTAAAAAATAAATGTCAATTATACTTCAAAAGTTATCACTTAAAAATGAACTAAATAATGTTTTAGTGGATAGAGGTATACCACAAAAATTTACAGAAAACTCATTAAACAGCAAAACATGCATAAATATTCTTCCCTTTTCTTCAAATTGTAACTACTTCTACTGAAAACATTTTAGATTCATTCATTGATTCCTTATTTTTTTTTTCAATACTTTTGACCAACTTTTTGTTCAGAGCCATTTTTCAAGCAAAAGAATAAATAAAACAAAACCAATTATGATGTGAGATCAGGAGAGACATTTTGTGAATGAAGGTATACTGAAAACTGCCACCAAGTGTACTGCTACATGCTTTTACATTACTGTAAATCAGACCATATGTATCTGAATAAGACCATTTATTTTATAAATGTTTAGGATAAATATAAACATTTTCATAAAACATTTCTGACCTATGACAAAGAATTATTATGTTGAATACACCAGACAAGCAGTTTTGAGGAAATCTATCATTTCTAATAAATTACTTATATTATAGAGTTTCATACTTGTTCATATAATGTCCAATGAGAACCTTAATACCTCTATAGAGAGCAACACCTAAACCCGCTCATCAGCAGTCCTATTGGAATCAGTTACACCAGCAATGGCACTTTCATCAATGTCTAAATCCTCATCACTATTCTCATGACCATCTCGATCATCATCGTATCTATTATCGCCTATGTGATAGCACATATCTCTATCTATCTGATCTCTCTCTTCTGGCTCTCGAGAGGTTAGCTGTACTATTTCATCATCATCTTCATCATCGTCTAAATTTATATTAAATTCATCTATTACAGGACTATTTTCACCATGAAGAATATACTGTTCATCATAATCTTCAAAATTGTCATCATAATTTTCTGGATCGGAATGTTCCTCTTGGCTATCTTCATTTTCTGCACTTCTATCATCATAGCCATTCATGAAAGCTTGGGAATCTTCATCATTATTATTACGATCTTGAAATGCCAATGAATTATCTTGCACTACATTTAATCCTTCTGGACACACCTCGATCATGCGGGTATTACAATCATCTATCATTCGAGTACTACTATCACTTTGTATATTAAGATGGACTTGTCCTTCTTCTCCATGTCCTACTTCTTGTTCACAGTAGCGTTCAAGATTTAAGTTCGGACAAAATTCCAAATTGTTTAAACAATCCCCGATCTCCTCTTCTTCTCCTTCAATTTCTCCTAAAACTTCTTGATTATCAGCTTTGACCTCTCCTAATTCTATTGCAATCCGTCTATATCTTGATTCTTTTAAAACACCTTTAGCACGTTGAGTTTTTGGGTGATCAGGGCCTAGAATTTCCTCACTTACTCGTGCCCATTTCTTAAAATATTCGTAAGCTTTTCGATAGTCACATTTGTCTTCATAAACTATTCCAATATTGATGTATAATCTGGATGTCAGGATATGGTATTCACCGTACATCTGCATACACAAGTCTTTTGCTTGGTTATACAGCTACAGAAGAAAAAAAAAGTACATTCCTGAGTAATCATAATAATTTCTCTTAGTCCGGTTTCAAATTTAGAATAAAAAGTAACTAACAAAACAGTTTGCTTTGTGCTTTAAGAATGTTGCTCAAATCCTAGAGGAGTATGTCACAAAGGAGAGCAACATTTTAAACATTTACTTCTTGAAAGGAACTGACATGAAACATGTTCTCTTTGTTTGGTTTGTTGTCAAATTTAAATAAAACATGATCTCTACTGTGCAACAGAGATGTGTCTACTGCACAGACTGATGACAAACAAAGTGATATGTGATTTGAAATCTGTATTAATACCAGTCACTTATGGATTAGTGATAATATTCCTGTTGATATAATGCCAAGTACCTCACCACTACACTGACTCTATATGAAGTTTTATCACATTCTCATGATGTATTTATATAATTAAAACAAAAATAATTCATTTAAGAAATTGTTAACTATGTACATATAAATATGTACACACTGGGAGATCATAATAATTATGAATATATACCTTAAGCTGTACCCCACTACCTCTGTAGGCAAGTACACCTTTAGTCATCAAAGCTTCTGCATAATGGCCTTGGTCATTTAACTGAAAGCAGAACATTATACCTTTTTCAACCATATGTATATCAAGAATGATAACAGTGTTACATAAAACATCAAGTTAAATAAATTTTAAGTTTTTTCTCATGCCTATATCTTATGCAATATGTAGGTGTTTCATTTGAGCAGACTTTCTTTCTCCCATTGTATTCACAATGGTTTATCAGGTCATACCTAGTGACCTTAACCTTTCACCTGCAGCCTTGAAATACAACAGGGGTCATCCTCTCTGATTTGTATCAGGTTTGATGATCATGTGCTGAGCAGATTGTCTCCAGATATATTTACAAGGTTCTAGACACACCCAGATGCTGATGCCAAGCACTGAGCGTTGTTATATTTCCTGCAAAACTTTGTTTTAGAGGAATAACAAGATATGTATGTGAAATACTGAAGCCCTTGGACAGCAGCAAATATGAAAGTTATTGTCATTTAAGTAAAAACTCACAGATAAAGCCACATGGTAAAAGAGTATGGTTTCAAAACAAAGGCAAATAATTGTGAAATATCAAAGTCCTGTACCACCACAGACAGACAGACAGACAGACAAAGAGGCCAAACACTACATTTTCCCAAATCTTGAATTCCAGGGGCATAAGAATGTAAATGCAATGAGGGACTAAATCTGAAATCCAATGGACCTGAAAACAAATTTTAATATTTTTCTGGTCCAATGTATCTTTTTTTTATCTTGTTGTCTTCAGTCATCTGGTAATAGAAATATAATGACAAAAATTTGAGTAAACTAATTGTTTTCTATAAGGTCAGGAGACAAAACCTTTTATCTGTTAATATTGCCCTATAATATTTTATCTTGCCTGCCACATAAGAATAATGCTCACATTATGAGTTTACTTTGTAATGGAAGAAGAAGAAGAAGAAAATGTACCTCATCAAATATCTGTAATGCTTTGTCTATATGTCTATTGCCTTCTGCTAGAGCCTCGATTCCTGACATTTCTGGGCTTCCACCACATGCTTCCCAACTCTCCATATCAAATGCCAACTTCATCAAACTCATTGCAAGCTTAAACTAAAAACAGAAAAGATACAACATAGATTCAAGGACAAGAAAAAACAACAATCTACAACTAAAGGTACTAGTATTCTAAATAGATATTAGAAATTTACAACCCTCTAAATGCTTATGCTACAAAATTCATAATATTTTACCTTATGGTATGTTCCTGAAAGAGTTTTTCTGATGGCTATTGACTTCCGTCCATAATGAATTGTCAACCGCAGATCTGGTAACTGGCTTGGGTTCACGAAGTCGTTCAGTTTGAGTTTCTACAATGAAGTATCAAGAAAGAACAGAATCTAATTATAATTATCTTTCATACCAGTATCTATGTTAAGTATAAGAGAATACAAACAAGAGGCCAAAATAGGATATTGTTCACCTGAACACAACACTCTTCCATCCTTCTCTCTATACTCTCAATATTTTCATATTTAAGAATAAAAAAAATCTGAATATCATATTTGCAAACAAATTCATACAGTAAGATTTAATTCCCAAAATTCTGATCAAATACTTAAAACTTATACATTACAAGCAATTTAAAATGCGAAAATCAAAGGATAATGTTAACCTGAAAATATGCACCAAAAAAATGAAAAAAATGTCCAGAATAAATATTTCAAAACTTCAATTTAAGAATGAAATAAAAAGCATCAACACTTTTGAAGAGGACATTCTAGATCACTCTGTCAATTTATGCACTGGGTCTGAAGAGGTCTGTCAAGAGAGGATTCCCTGTGGGGCTTATGTCACTTCACACTGGATCCTAATGATGTATCTGGCCCAAAAAATAACAACATTTGGTGGGAACCTTGAGTACTTCATCACTTTCAAGTTTCAAAATTCTCTATTACGTTTAAAGAAGTATCATCAGAGCTTGAATTAACATACAAACAGTGCATCCTCCCATTTTCTTCAAAGTTTGAATAAAACTGTAAGAATTATTTTTTTCGTATTTTAGTTCTTTAAAGTAGAAATTTACTTCTATTACAAGTAAATCAGATTAAATGCACAAATTTAATGCACTATATGCAAATCTTCAATAACAAAATACCCTAAAATGTGCAAAAATGACAAGGTAAAAATGAAAGATCTAAGTGAACCTATATCACTTTTCTGGGCACAATTTGCTCATTCATAAACAATAGCTTGCTTGCATTTTTTGCAAATTTGAAAAAAAAACATTCTCTTGCCAATTGTGTTTTTGACAACGGACAGAAGACTGTAAACTTGCATCCCTACACTGAATAAATCAATACAATGATACAATAATAAGTGAAAATGGGTAAGTCAAAAATTTGTTCATTCTGGTTTTCCTAAGTAATATCTAAAATCTTGTTTTTGTGAAAAATGAACTACATGTAAATAAATTTAAAAATGACGGATAGACAATGGACAGAGCACTGTGACAAGAACTCATTTGAGCCTTTCACTCAAGTGAGATCAAAAGTGCCATAAGTTTTATTTCTGAACAGAACCCAAAACAATGACACTGCTTTAGACACCTTTCTAGACCACTCTGACGCATTTGTCAATCTAATCCACTAGCCTGAAAAATAAGTTTGTCAAAGAAAGGTACCATCTGAGGCCTATGTCAGCCTGCCCTGGATCCACCTCTCAATGGAAGTGGTAAAAACAATTACACCTCTTGTGGTGTATTTCATCATCTCTCTACCAAATTTCATCAAAATCTCTTTAGCAGTTCTGAATAGGAATTTTACAGTTTTGAGTAGGTAGTTGAAAGTATCACAAATACTTGCCAGATGAACAGACAGATAGATGAATGCTAGATGAGGACTGATCACAGTAACTCACTGTTTTCAGTACATGTATGATATTTAATAATTAAAACTATTCAGCACTCTTTTGTAAATTAAATTTCTTGCTCATTCTTAACAAGTAATTTACATGTATTTGTTGTAGTTTCCAAAAGCCACAATAGGCCACTATAATAGATGCATTATTCACAGTTCTGAGGCCATTAGGGACCAAACCCTATATGCAGATCTACAAGACATATTCTTTCATATACCATCATATCAGTAACATCTATTCAGATTTACAGAGTAACTAAACTTGGATGAATTTTTCACCCTATATATTTGACACTTTCCCATGGCCTACACCTGTTGTTTGAAATGCTGGTGTACAACATGTAATGCATCAGATCACTTGTATTTATATATAGAATAAGTGTCTTATTTTGTTTTTTCATGCAGGAATAAAGTACAATGGCTGATGCATTTATTAGATATAATGTGCGTTAGCGCATTATATCTCATAAATGCATCAGACACTGTACTTTATTCCTGCATGAAAACATAAAATAAGACACTATTTTCTATATATATGCGCTTTTAACTCCAAAATATCATACTGGAAACTTCCATTTCCTATTTATAAACTGCATCATTAAATCATTCCAGAGGGGAGTTATAAATTGAAAGAAACAGCCGGTGTCCCATGACAATGTAACGTTTATCCAGAATGACATACTTTTGTCGAATGTCAAGCACTTTAGCACAAAATACGACTTTAATGATGTCACGCAAGGTTGGAAATGCCAAACGTTTCATTATGACGTTAATAGCATAACAATCAAAAGTCTGCCAAACATCGCTTTCTGTGTTGAAAAGTGGGTCAAATATGGGGCGTTATGATGTCACCGATCAATGTACTTTATACAGAAATAAAATACATAGGTTTTGAAAGCTTTATCTCAGGCAAATACAGTGGTTGTGCATATATAAGGGATTAAAAGAAGGGGACAAGAATAATTTACCTCAACCACTAGTCTCTCCCCATGGGCAAGATCCAAGATAAAGTCTACCTAATAAAATTCCATTAACACTAGTACTTTAATATATTTAATATTTATTTCTATTTTATAAGAACATGATTTATAGATGAATATGATATTTAGCCTCATAATGTGTTCCATTTAAATCAATTCATAAAAAATATTTCACCTCATCATAGATTTCAGCCATAAGAGCATACAGCTCTACCATTCGATGTGGTCGAGCTCCTAATTCCTTCTCCTCTATCTTCATTGCCGTTTTCAGCAATTCCAGTGCCTCATGATATTTACCAGCTTGGATTCTGAATAGAAAGATAAGTAAGAATTCTAAATGTGTTATTTGAAAATTCTGTAACAAAGTTGATAAGTATGTATATACATTTTGTATTTGTAACATATCAAGTTGCATACATGGATGCTTTTTATGTTAATTCTGCTAGTGCATACCATTCTTAATTTACCAAAAGCCAACACAACAAAAAGATTATACTGAAGCAGTATATGTCTCTCACTAGACCCTGACATGACACTGTACTTGCACATACTGCAGAAATTCTGCTGAAAGTATACCAGTTCTCACATGTCAAATTTCAGCTGCAACATGTCACACTTAAGCTCAGCAAGTTTCATCTGACAACATATAAGATAGCAGAGAATAATGCAGAAAACAGAATTTTAACAAAGCACAGCAATTTCACTGAAAGTAAATCAATGAAGAAAATGTACAACTAGTTGGAAAACTGATTTTGATGATAAACAACAATATTACATTTAGATAAAGCATATCAGGTATAGTATATTTCAGGTACTTATTTACTTATATTAGAGTAACTTTATGTAAAATTCATAAGAACTCAAAAAAGAGGACCACCTCCCACAACATACTCTTGACTGCTTCACCCCAAGTAACATTCTTTCACTCATCCAGAACCACATAATGTGAAGTTTAGAAGAAGCACCATGTTAATTAAATGGATGATACATATCATAATATATCTTACACTACACGGCACACTTTCTCATATCTAAGGGATATCGCTTCTTCATTGTTTGAATTGCTTTCTTCGAATGTCTTTAAAGCTTTTTCATAGTTGGATATCATTTCTGCAGCGGTTCCAATCTGAAACATTTATATATCAACATCAAGGAAACATAAGATCATGCACATGTTTACATGATCAACATTTCTGAGAAATGTGTATTTTTCTAAAACATGTGAATAACAAATACACATACACACACTTCCATGATAAGAAACCATGTAATTTCCTTCTGCAAATATGTTGCAAGGAAATAATAAAGATCTTTACCTGGTAGAGTATGAATACTACATATGTAAATCACCCACAGAAAAACACAAATATAAAAATATCACTGAACAGGTGTGTAACTCAATCCTCTCTGCAGCATTATTTACTGTAAATACTCGAATATAATATGCACCCAAGTATAATACACACCTACAAAATGACCTGGAAAATCATGAAAAAACATGTAACTGTGTATAATATGCAGTAGAAAAATCCCAAAAATAATGTCAACTTCGTATTGAAACAGCAAGACCACGAGACGCAATGGAGATTTTTCAGCACGTGTATGATTTTGTTTTTATGTCTAGTAATTTGTCTATTGTGTACCTCCTCAATTAACCTGTCATTTCATCGATGATATTGTCAAATGAATTTGCTTTGCCGCGTTACGTGTATTATCATCAAAAGCGGCACGGAACGACCAGCATTTATTTCTCTCATTTTCCCATTCATTTCATACTCATGTTTAACCCTCATCCCAAACAACCGCTTCAAATTTGTTCTCGTTAATATAAATGAGGGTGTCCACATATATTATGTGAACTTTACGTATAGATCGCCAAGATTTGTGAAGACAAAATAGATAAAGAATGAATGAATGAGTGTTATCTGCAGACATAGTCCAATTTAAGTACAATTCTTTTTCATCTAACATTCTTATGATAGTAAGCCAAGCTGTCGATGTTCATGCAGCTACGGTCAAATAAAATAATTTCACCTATCAATTAACCAATTAAGGCTAGAACACTGTATCACCCATACAATCTGCTATTCAGAAATCATTGCTAAATAAACACAGCGCAAGTCTTCTACTGTATTCATTTGAATAGCACACTGTAGACATTAACCCTTTTATCGCCTCAGGCATTTACTACGGCAAGCAGACAGTATACAGACAAGACATATCTCACGCCTGTGGGTTTGATTGAGGGCTTTAGGTACTTTAACTGATAAATGCAACTCCCTCTCCCTTAACTCCGCCACTGAAGCTTAAGTCATGGTAAACACAATGTTGATAAGAGGGTGGAAAACAAGTTACAGATTACTAATCCTATGTATACTACGCAGTCAAAAACTGATAAGACGAATTGGATAAAAAATGTGCGTATTATATTCAAGTATTACAGTTTAGTCAATAATGAATTAGTATCAGCAAATGAAATACCTTTCTCCAATATGCAAGCAGTTTAAAGCTATATTCTTCTAGATATAACGAATCAAATATTCTCCAATCACATAAACACTCTGCCAGGCGGTATGTGTCTTCTAGGCAGACCAACTGGTGCAGATATTCCTGAAATACCATATTCATTTCATCATTCTGAAATATATTATGTAGGTCTCACTATAAAACATTAATTTTTTTATTAGCCTAGGTACTGAAAACATATTTCTGACATTTCTAGGTATTGGAGGTTTCTTTCTCCAAACTTAAAGAAAACATATTGAGGATTTTCTTCCTGAATCCCAAAAAGTATGTGAAAAATTCTAGTAATATGATATGCTTTGTATAATCTAAATTTGGTTTAAACAATATTTATTTTAAAATAAGCAACATATGATATTACATACAGGTAAATACATAGGGATATGGAAAAAGGTGAAACACTAAAAATCTATCTCCCTGAATCTCAATTTAAATAGGGAAATATCAGAAGTAAAATAAAGTACCAATTTTGAAATTATACACCTAAACTGGGTCCCATGGACATGTGCATTACAACAAATCATATTCTTGTATATACCATTACTAGATAAGTTATATCTATATTGGTTTGGAAGGAGTAAGATGGACAAGATTTTCTACCCTGCTCATTTGTCCCTCCCAAAGATATTAGACCACCAGAGACTCCTATTCATACCCATTCATGTACCACTATCAGATTATCTGCATCTATAATGGTTAAAAGGAGAAGCACAGAGAAGATTATTTTCACCCTAATTTCCTTTTTAAATTCTCCTATTTGCTGCTCCACCTGAGGTCAGACCCCTGCCTGAAACCCCAATTAAAACATACATTGATAAGTAAAAAAACTTGCATCAGTTCTTGCAAAACCTCACAAAATCTTATGAAGATCATGATTGTGAAATATCATGTAAAAGTATATAAACTATTGCCACATAAATAATTAACATATGGTGAGAGTAAACATTTCATACTTATATGTCAAATCAGTCAAGATGGGACCTTCTATATACAACAAATATCATTCTTGTATAATTATTTTTAAAATTCACTTTCAAAGGCATTAGGGTTATAAATCAAAGTGTTATATCATATGAAAATTGTGACTGAAAAAGATTTTTTTCTTTAAGCCTTGTAAATTTGAATATATGTTAACTTATATTTATATCACTATTTATCTAAATATATGTGTGTATATGTATATATATGTATGAATATGCTTGTAAGTATATATATATATATATATATTTATATATGTATATGTATGGGTTAAACCAAGGTCAAATTTACTTATGCAAACATATATGATCCTCGAACGCTTTAAAAGTAAATTCATATACTCTAACTTCATTGTATGCAAACATGAAATAATTTTTGTGTCCTTTGAACTGCCTGAATTGCCTTGTTTATATTACTCTGGGCTCATTTAACCAACAATAATGGATTTAACATGGATATTTAATTATTGTTATTGATAAAGACCAAGTGACTGAAAATTTCTGGACATCAAGCATTTTGTGTCATTTATTTATTTAATTTGATTTCCCTTTGGAGAACTTCTTATCCATTCTATTGCTACATACTCAACAATAACCAAACAAACAAGGAAATGGTCTTAAAGTCTCTTCAAGTTTCAATAGTTGAGAACAAATAATATTAGTTAATGAAGCACAAGTGGCAATTACACTACATACCTCCACATATCTTTCAATATTATCAACATGCTCAAAGTAGTCTGCCAGTTTCTTATGCCACCAATAGAAAGCATCAGATCTCTCATCAATACCTTCTTTCTCTTCTGACTTTTTAAAATATCTAGGATCAAAATTATAGCCATATGTAAGATAGGTACACTCATATACGTGTAAACCAAGAGGCCCAAGAGGACCTATATCTCTTACATGAACACCGTCTGTTCAGCCACTAACAACTGACTGCTTGAAGAAATTTGCAGATACATATACATGTATTCTCTTTTTTAATTTTTTTTTTGAGTGACAAAAAACTGTAAACTTGCTTCGCTACACTTAATAAATCAAGACCATTATGCAAAAAAATCTGTGAAAAAGATCAAGTCAAATTCCTTTTTCTTTTTTTTCTTTTCCTTTAGATACTATTTAAAATCTGGTTTTGGTGTAAAATGAGAACATAAAAAATGTCCCTTGCAGGGTTTGAATCACTTCCCTTCAAAATACCAGAATTGTTCTATAACAAAATAATAAGAAAACAAGTTATAAAATACCAAGAAAACTAAACTCTGACATTAAATATCCCTTCAAATAGATATTTTCTATGGAAATTTGCAAAAAGAAAAAAAACCCCAAAACACTTTCCGGCTTATATATATAAATATTGAATAAATCCAGAAAATGACACAAAAATGTGAGAAAAAGACTAGTTGGGTTAATTTGTTTTCCTTATATAATTTAATGAGTCTTGTAAAAAATGGTTTGATGTAATATGAAATGAGAATATTTTTGCCTCCATCCAGGTTTAAACTGCTAACCTTCAACATACCAGAACTGATTTATATCAACAACTTAAAACTTATTGCAAAGCAATCTATTTATACTGTAAACTACACAGGAAAAAGTGATTGATTGATTGATTTTTGTTTTACGTCACACCACGAATATTTCACGTATATGGTGACGGCATCTGCCTGATGCGGGGCATACAAATTTTGACCTGTGCAACGGACCCACCCGAAGCAGTGAGGGATCTTTAACGTGCCATGCATACCACGACACGGGGCCTCGGTTTTTACTGTCTCATCTGAAAGACATGACACCGGCATGACCAGAGCGGGACTCGAACCCCGGCCTCCCGATCAGGAGTCCGATGCGATACCGCTAGGCCACGCCGGCTTCAGGAAAAAGTGCAACATATGTATAACATTTACGTAGGTATCACTGATGGTATGCAAGAAATCACGCAAAATGAATCTATGTTCATTGAAATGTGACATCAAGGTCAAGGTCAAAACATTTTGCATCAGTCAAGAAAAACTTGTCAATGTCTATAGACCTACCAAGTTTGATATAGGTATCATTAATGGTATGTAAGAAATCAAGCTAAAATTGTTGATGCTGGATGGACTGTTAACATCGGACAAACAGGCAGATTTTGTCAATTCATACACCAGCCTTGCTTTGTAATCTGGTCAAAAAGTAATTATTAATGTAAAAAAACCAGAATTTTCACAAGAAACTTTCAAATAACCCTTGAAAAACATATTTTTAAATAAATGTTAACAAATACCCGGTAAACCCTTGACAAAAGTAAAAAATTTGATTTCAGAAGGAACTGATTCAATGATATTGTTCTACGTCACTCCACATTCATTTCAAATATATGATGACAGCTTCTGACTAATTATAAATCATGAACCATATAATACTACATGGCCTTCTTTTCACTCTTATATTTAATTCCTCCCTCTATTTTTCTCTGAAATATGTTAGATTAAAATGTCATATATAATATATCATTTAACTGCTTGGTTGGGTTAAAATTATTTTCAACAATTTTTCAGGTATACTGAACACTGATGATACAACTTAGGGATCAAATGAAGATCACTTGCAAGTCAAGTGCTCTACCACAGGAAGTCTTATCCAGAAATAATTTTACCACATATCGAATTTTACAAGAAGTTTGAAAGGATGAACAGAATTTATTTAACCAGTTTTATCTAACAAGAGCAATGCCTAACATGGCGTAATACGCTTGTCGCTCAATTTGAAGTGATGAAATTTGAAAGTATGGAAACATTCCCCCCTTGCCTATTATTCAGGACCTCAAAATTACACATGCTTTGGCTCATGGCAACAACCCTGTGAAATATTATGGAAATCCATAAAGGCAGTAAGCAGTTGTGGCAAAGAAACCCTCTCCTCTGTAGAAAGAAAGGGGATATTTTCAAAATCAAAAGGCATTTTCTTTTATTTTATCAGAGTAATCTGTATAAGTTTTATGAAAATCCATTCACGATTACTAAGGTTATTGTGTCCTACAGCAACTGCCATTATTCTATCCATGAAGAAGTAAATCAAAGTCCCAATACTCCGTAATGACAAGGCAGATTCAAAATCAAAAGGGCTTTATGTCTACATTATTTACGCATTCTGTATCAGTTTCATGAAAATCCAATATTGTTACTAAAATTATCGCGTCCCATAAAAACTGCCATTATCCTATCAATGTCCAAAATCAAACTCCCTTATCTCTGTAACGACATGCTGGCCTTTTTTAAAAATTAAAAGGACTCTTAATCTATGTTATTTAAGCATTCTGTATAAGATTCATGAAAAACCATCGACGGTTACTAAAATGATCCCATCCCATAGAAACTGCCATTTTCCTACCAAACTGAATGTTCAAAATCAAAGTCCCTTAACTCTGTAATGACAGGGCAGACTTTTTTTAAATAAAAACTAAAAAAGGGCTGCTCTTGAATGTTATTTAAACATTCTGTGCAAGCGTCACGAAAAACCAGAGATGTTTGCTAAAGTTATCACATCCCATAGCAGATGGACAGACAGACAAAGCCATACCATAATACATCCTGTATATGACGGGTTTATAAAAATAGTATCAAGGAAACTAACATTATTATCACCAACTAACTAAATTACATTTTTTGTATGTTGGCAAAATTACTTACCGTTTTCTTACAGCTTTACTGAGAGCCCTATGGTAAAAATCTAGCCTGCCACCTTTACTGTCAGCAAAAGGTCTTAGATACGGCTTAAGGGTACTAAATATAGCCTTCCATTTCCTATCAGATAACAGTTGATAGTTTTTACAGCTTTCCTTCTCTGAAGACTCTTTCTCTTCTTCAAGAAAAAGTATCATGCAAATCATAATCACTTTTTGATATTCGACCCTTTCATCACGACATTCAGAGGCTTATCAGAAGTGATATAATAAACAAATATATCATTTGTCTAACGTTTTTCATTTCTCAGATGATGTCTTTCTAATGAAAAATTATGCTTTGAGCAATGGTCATTTGTAGATTTATACTTCATGAAATAAAATGACAATTCATGTCAACAGTAGCAGGAGAAGTATTCCCTTGACATGATACATCAAAGACATATGGACAGAAAAGCAGATATATTGCTATACTTTCTTGCAAAGATAGTGAGTTGGTTCAATGGTTGTATGCTGTCTGAGTGCAAATGTCATATTTATTATTCAAAATTTTGT
The DNA here is from genome assembly GCA_035048485.1 of Pteria penguin. Lineage (NCBI taxonomy): Eukaryota > Metazoa > Mollusca > Bivalvia > Pterioida > Pteriidae > Pteria > Pteria penguin. The sequence continues at coordinate 80,975,448 of CM068580.1, read as the reverse complement.
TACATGATGGAGGAAGCTGATCAAGGACTAACAGTGACATAAAGAGACAGACTGATGAAATCAATTAATGAATAATTAATGTGTAAAATCTGATGCATGTATAAAATTTGATGTGTATTTTCACTGTCACATTCAAAAGATAAGGGACCAAACACTAAACAACGAAACTATATTAAAGTTTAATGCCACAAGAAAATATTTCATCTATATGGCAGTGAAAAATAAAACTCCACAATGCAATGTAAGAAAAATGTTCATAAAATTGGTAACTTCATCACTTATAGATGTAGTTAAAAATTGAATATCCACTACTATTAGAAACTAAATAATTAATTATGTCAGTACAGTAATTCATATATGGACATACTGAACTTTAAAACTGTTAGTTATGATGTAAAAATATATGTATAAAACACCTTACCTTTTTCATCAAATGGAGATGGAGGCATAAGTGTGAGTTCATTGCCTAGAATCTGTCGTAACTCTTGCTCCAGAAGTCCTGCTGTTGAAGCCTCTATCAAACATAGTGTAGCTACTACCAAGTTGCCTCCTGTCTCATTTTCTAAACGTACTAGCAAGGTCTCCAGTAACCTATTATCAATTCAAAGACATAGTATGCATAAAGTTATACAAGCTGAGTAATTTCAAATATTCAACAGCATTTGTTTTTGTTGTCATTTGTTGCTGAATGTCACATTAGTATTATTTCAACTTGTATCATGATGGCCACCATTAAGTGGTAGAGGAAATTGGAATACTTGATACATGTACCAAGCAAAGTGACAGAACTTCTAAACTGCCAAAACAGGATTCAAAGCTATGACTGAAAAAGGTTAATGACATTTCCACTAATCTATCAACAACCCTTTTCAAATACGAAACTGTAATTTATGAAATGATATACAACTTTTGAAACATGATCATTAAAATTTAAATTTCAGAATTCTAGGACATAGTCTGACATAAGTGGTACATTGTCAGAATCAGCAGGCAAGAGGAGTTACTAACGTTAAATTTATTCCACTGTATGAAGCAAAATAAGGGAAGAACTTACTCTAATAATCCAGCAGGCATTTCTGCTATCTTTTTTTCAATATCACATTCTTTGTGTAGGACTCGTAGTTCTTCACAAGCAACAGATAACCATAGTAAATTTGCTGACATATTCTTTTGTAAGAGGCAATCCTGCTGCCTCTCACTCAATGATTTATTATGCTTCTGTAAAAACTGAGTGACAATGAGCTGAAATAATTAAGTATATTCATGTTGAAAACTATATGCAACAAGTAAACAGGTAGAAATGGGATTCCTGTCCCTCTTCCTGGAAGCAGTAACAATACTGTCATTGGCAATACTGAAAACATTTTTTGTTTTGCTTTATATTTTTTTTTAACATCACTCCAAAGTAATCACACTTATATGGAATTGACATTTGTCTGGTGCATTGCTTCATACCTTTTTCCCTTGCTACTGACCCATATGAAGCAGTGTGAGATTTTAATGTGCCAGTGTTAACAATAACATGGGGCCTCAATTTATACTGTCTCATCTAGAGGACAAACTGGGAGGCAGAAAATGATTAATCTCCTTTAAAATTTTAAGATCCTCCATAGTTATTAGTATTTGAAATATCTGAACTAATATCCAGAATAGAACCTGGTTACTCAAGTTTGAAGTCCTTTGTGATACTTTTGGATCAATCTGCCCTCTCATATTAAAAATTATTCATACAATATACATACACTACCCTCCATAAATAAGTACACACTCTATTTTGCTGTTTATAGTCAAAGAACATGTTTTATAATGAAAAAGTGAAGTTTAACAAAACATTTTTTAAAAATCATTATACAAATGCAATACTAATTGATAACGCACATTTCAGTCTAATATTTTGTTTACCCTCCTCTTACCCTTATCACAGCTTGAATATGTTTTGGCATGCTTTTAACAAATGTTCTGCATCTCCTGGCAGACAAATTGTCCCAACATTCTATCAGTTAAAATCTAACAACCTGAAATACCGACTTTTTATTTGTTGTCTTTATAGAAAATTCCTAGGGTGGGTAATTACTTATGGAGGGTACTTACTTATGGAGGGTAATGTATATGGAAAGCAGAACATAAGAAAATCTTTTGGTAATACTGAATACTTTCTGACATATCATCTTATGGAATTTTATTTATCTATATCAAATCAAACTTGCCTTTACAAATTATCATCTGAAAAACATTCATTTAAGGATGATCACTCATATGTTACAGAGTATCAAGAATATCAAATTTTATCTGTTTTTTTTTTTCTAAAGTGCTTGAATTGTTCCTTGGTTTGAAGTTAAAATTTATAGGGGTTAGTGTCAATTTTTTACAGATGTGTCCAAAAACAGAAAAGAGGAGTTTTGCTTCTATAGTTAGAAACATTCTAATATTTTCCTATCAGTTTTATAATTTGTGCCAAAAGATCATCATTAAATCGGAAAAAGTTCTGAAATCTGAGAAAAAGATACCTATATCAATGTAGAATATAGAAAATTATTAATATTTAATTCTATTTCTGATGAGGTGTGAGTGAAATTAATTCAATTATAAATTTAGCAAAATTTGCACTTTTTAACTAAAAAAAATCACCATAAAGAAATATTAAACTTTTAATTTCACGCATAAAAACAAGAAGGGTTAATATTCATTCTCTTGATGCATAAAAAAATTCAAGAGTTGATATAAGAGAAAGACAAAATCTAGAAATGGAGCTGTGATCCAATTTTCTCCATCCTTAAAATAATTGAGATTCAACAACTTCTGACTATAATTGAATCCTAAATGTGAGCTTGCATCCTTTATTTCAATGAAGTGACCGATTATTACCTAGTTCATATAGAAACATTCAGAAATTAGTTATGAAACAGCCAAGAGAAAAAGTGGTTGAACCCTGTGCCTATGTATGACACTGTGTATTGATGTCACTAAATCACCAGTATAAATTCCTTTCAATCCCGTTCAAACTGAGAGGTTCATGGTACGACTTAGCAGTTATCAAATAACATGAATTAATGAAAATGTTGGTGGGATTTATTATGTAATAGTCTAAAACCAACATTCAAATTTACATTCTGAATTGATTTTCAAGAATGCCTGAGATAAATGAATTTGACGTTTTAATAAATTAGAGTGAATATGTTCCTTTATTTGATCGCATTCAATTTATAGCAATGGGTAATGAAACACACCCCTAGGTTTATGCCACATCGCAATTCTTGTAACTATGACATCACAGAAAACATAATTAATGAATGTCACATGAGTTAAAAGAATTCCTGTAAGGTTTGGTGATATTCAGTGCAGCAGTTGTTGAAAAGAAGTAAAAAATGTGTTAGCCAATCAAAGCCCTCGGTGGCTTTCTTGAATAATGAATCAGGTTAAAAGATATATTTTTGGTAAAGGACCTTGAATATTTACTTCCTGTCAGGTCTGGTGACATTCTGTGCAGCAGTTGCAGAAGAGAAGTCGAAAATGTGTCAACCAATCAGAGTCCATGGCCTACACCTTGAATTACTGATCTGGTTGAAAAACACAAACTAGGTAGAGGACCTTGAGTACTTACTTCATGTAAGGTGAGGTGAAATTCTGTAAAACAGATGCAGAGAAGAAGATGAATATGTGAAAAGTTTATGACGGATGACAGAGAGGGACGAAGACGTACAGCACACAATGACAATACCTCACTTGAGCCTTCGGCTCAGGCGAGCCAAAAACAAAATACCATATTTACTCAAATATAATACGCACCCGATGTTTGTGAAGACAAAATATATAAAAAGACTAGTGAATGGATGTTATCCAAACCGTCCTTGCTCGTGCCGTTACGGTCAAGTAGTTTCACCTGTTGCGTAACTGTTGCGTAAATATTCCCGATGCGACGTAAAACAATAATATATCTATCGATTAACCAATTAAGGATAAATCATTATATCACCCGTACAATCTGCTAATCAGAAACCATTGCTAAATAACACGGTGCAAGTATTCTGTCACATTGTAGACTTTATTCCTTTTATTGCCTTGGGCATTTACTACGGGAAGCAGACAATATTCAGACAATAGATATATCTCACGCCTCGTAGGTTTGATTGACGGCTTTAGATACTTTAACGGACACACACCTTCCTCTAAATCCGCCACTGAAGCTTTAAAGCGTGGAAAAAAAGTTCCAGATTTTTAACCCTATGTGTAATATGCAGTGAGAAAATGAGGGGTCAAATTGGCGAAAAAAAGTGTGCATTATATTCGAGTAAATACGGTAGATGAAAAATAAAGAAAAGAAAAAACCAAACTAAAACAAAAAATATTTTGTAATAACAAACCTTTCTAGAAGCTATATTTAGTGGTGGTACTACTAACTCCATAGGTTTAGTTTCCCTATTCGTTAATATTTTGTGTTGAGAAGATTCATCTACAGTAGAAAATATACATCGTATCTGGGGTGCTAACTTCCGTGGTACCCATGACAACACTCTTGCTGCTTGCTCATCTGAAAACTAGGATTTTAACATTGTGGTTATTATATTTAAGTTGAATAGATCATAGAAAATACTTCAAGATATTGGTAGTTTAAGATATGTAAAATTTTACTTTATAATCATGAAATGAGGACATGTTCACAAATGTGCATTAGACATGTGCCATTGTTAATGCATGAAACTAATTAAGTCAGACACATTGCTATATAGTACGTTTTTATTTTAATGACATAATTAATCTTAGTGTAATCACATCCTTTATTGACAAAATTTGAGAAAGTATTTTCTAATGTTCGAAACATTGTTTTCGAGACTGGATTTAAAATTCTTTTATTAAAATTGAAAACACAGGACAGATAAGGTCATTGACATTGCATATCTTGACTTATGACTCTTTGAGAAATTTTACCATTTGTAGGACAATTTGTTGAATTTATTACTGAAGTATGTTGATAGTTCACAAATATTTTTACTAAACACTTTCAATTTAACAGCTTATTTTTCATCATTAAATTTCAATATCAGACTTACTAGGAAACAATTTGCCATGTGTTGGTTACCGTATATACTTGCATATAAGTCGACCCGCGTATAAGTCGGGGGGTACGATTTGGAGCTCAAATTCTAGGATTTGCCGTTGACCCGCATATAAGTCGGTTGGAAATTTTGAGTGAACAAAGCCTGTACATGTTAACCGACATTCATTCATAGAAATGTATACAAAGGCTTGGGAGAATGATGATCGTGCGTAATCACACTACGGGAATTTAATTGACATATTCAATAGCGGGGCATTTAAAACGTGACATATAAAAGATGTATTTATTTGAGATAAAACAATCTATCTGGTGTTACTTCATAGCTTAAGTGACTACTTTTCGAATAATTTGGTAGCCGTGAAAACGGCTGTTTTTATATAGTTATTTATTTGATAATTACAGCAAAAACAACACGACGACGACCGTGGCTTCATTGCTTGTTTATTAACTATTAAGTAATTAATTCATTAACGCAGTGAAACCCTACTATGAGTCAGGGAATGATACCCGACAAAGACTCTTTTACCACACCGACAAACCTACCGGTATCATTAACATACTTCTAGTGTTATGTATACGCCGGACCGTTATTTAATCAATAGCCATCAGGTCACGGCTCACTAAACCCGTAGACGTACTGTAGCGGATTTGTTTTACCTTTTGTAATGGGTATTTCAACTGCAAATAAGCGATATATCACGACTTTAAGTACAGAATCTGTTGGTCACAAAATATACATTTTATTGTCATAAAATCGTATTTTAATGCAGAATTGACCGGGAATTTCACCTGCGTTATATATCATGTCTAATGTCTTCATTATCTGAGAATAAACGGGAAAGTTTAGCTTCAATCCAAAGTCGGATTTTTTTTCTCTCCGTCAGTATCTCGCATATAAGTCGGTAGTGCTTTTCGACCACGATTTTTTACTCCCAAAAAAACGACTTATATGCGAGTATATACGGTATGTTAAATAACATTTTATTTCATTATTTTCCTATTTAAAATTTGATAATGATTATTACAGATAACAAAGTATGCAAAAATGATATGGCTTTAAATACCATTATACAAGTGCTGTTGTATGTGCTAACACAATCAACTAATCTCACCATACCCACAATCAATTAGTGGAAAACACCGGTGAACATACCATTAAGAAGCTAACGTCAAGATAAACCAGATAAACAAGAGAATTCTGAATGTATTTAAAATAAGCATAATATCTGACAAATGGCTATTTGACACATGTAAGTTAAATTTAATCCTGTTATAAATAAAAATTTGGGACCATTGTTTGACTTCAAGATAGCCCCTGTATTTGCAATATCAGTGTTTGAGGTATTGAAGTTTGAATGTACCTAGAGATTTCAGTATATATTCAAAATTTGGTATGTTACTTTACATTAGTAATTTTTGTTCTACTTAATAATTAGTCAGATCAAAGGAATTCTAGCCCTATAATAAGAAAGACATTTCTGATGAGCACAAAGTAATAAATGATTTGCACATCTGATCAGTGCATGAAGTTTTACACAGTTCTAATGGGATGTGGTGCATGCCATTTGTGACATAGATGAAAAAAGGTACAACCGCACAATAACAAAAAACAGTTGTACATGTATCAGTGTAATTTTCTTATGTATGATTACAATGTGATCATATATTATATAAAAATATATAAAGAAGGCTTCTATATTTTACAGGATTTTGCAGTTGAACTCTACTTATGAACTATGAAAAACATTAATGGTCACACATCATAAAAGTCACCACTAGCACTTTGTTTTATTTATCTTCTGAAAGAGCAAGAAAGTTATGTTTCAAATGTATAGAGAAATTTATTAATTCAAATGATAAAATTTTATCATATAACATGATCATTTTTTTTCTAACACAACAAGGATGAGTTTATGTGTACCTGATTCAAAGAATCCACAAATAAAATTAATGGCTTGGTGTTTGGGTTAGAGAGCAGTCCACAGCACATCTGGGCAGTTGAATCCACACCTCTTGGGGCATTGGAATCCTAAAATTGGCATACTTTGAAACTTAAATATAACATTGACATACAAAGACTACTTTCAAATTTAATGATAAATTTACAATTTCTATTTTTCAGAAAGTCATTTTCTGAAGAAACATACTAAGAGTAATACTGGATAATTACGTTAAGAACTTCAACCTCTGTCAAAAGTCGCTTGAGCATGGTTTCTACACAGGTAGATCCTGGTACTGCTCCAACAAAATGGTAAAATACTTGCCACGAACAATCACTGTGTCTGAAACCATAAAACAACAATAATGAAAGCGAAATGCAAGGCAGGTGTCTGCTAGTATAATTGAACAGAATTATTTACTGATCCAAAGTTATGCAGATTAAAGATAAACATTGTTATGCTAATAAAAAGAAATATACATAGAACAATATATGCACATACATGTATAAGTCATTATATGCTGGTATGAAATACATATGTATAAGTACCATTTCAATTTTGTTTGATTCTTGTTTTACGTCACCTTGGACCTTGAGTTTTACTGTCTCATCATAAGACAAGACTTGATTTCAGAACCTCTCAGTCAGGAGCCAAACACCTAGCAAACTGAGTAATGTCAGCTCCAGTAACATTTCAAATAAACATACAGAACTGTGAAGGGTAAATACCAGGAATTAAATGCTAAGTGGTTAAATTGTTGATATTTTCAAAGTCTATATATTACATCGTTAAACAAGATAACTACAAATTCTGCTTATAGAGTAAAAACAAAAGATATGAATTGCATTTGGTTCTTTTAAACAAAAGATTTAGAATGTTAGTCAACACAAAACATATAACAGCTATCTGTATTTGCATACTGCAGCTCTATGATATATTATAAATCAATAATAAGTCAGTTTTATTGGTTGATATCTCAGTATCTCATCATTGAATTTTTTAAAAGACTGTCTTTCAGAAGACAGATAAATTAAGACATTCTTTCCAAAATAAAATACAAAATTACTTTGGAAATTTGTTATCTTGGACTAGAGAGTTGATCTGATAAGCCGCTTTACAGATGATGGAGGACTTTCCTACACCAGAGCCTCCTATGATTAAGAGTGGTACATCTTTGTCTTCCCTTAAAATGTAGTCTTCAATCTGTAATGCAAAGTGGGAGCTGTATTATTTACATACAGATAAATACAACATACTAGTTTCATTTTTTAAATTAAGAATGTAAGTACAGTAAAACACGTTTATAGCGAATCGCTAGGGACCAATAAAGCTGGTTCGCACTATGCATAGTTCGCCATATGCATATTATGAAATTTTGCGAATACTAAAGTCCGCCGCAGTGTCCATCTTTGCCTGTTATCCTTCATCAACTTTAACAATGATTTGGTATTTAGTTTCTAATGATATCGCTATGCGTTACTATATGGGGAATACATTACCAAGCTTAAAATATCCACTCCAAATTAAGATAAACACAGGTAAGACAGACGCGCTTTTGTTTGTCAAACAATTTTCGCCTCAAATCTGAACTATGGTGACAAACAAGTTGTTATTACTTATCACGTAATTGTAGTAATCACGGGTAATTAGTTTGTAATAACAGTGTGTAGTTATGAAGAAATTTAACCACAGGGCAAATGGTTTTGGTTTGCAATATGCATTAGTTCGTACTATTAAAATTCGCTAAAATGGAAAATTTCCCATAACTTTACATGACGATAAGGTCGGGTAATTCATCTTGGTTCGTAATAAGCATGAATTCTTAATAAACGTGTTCGTTGTATGTGGAGTTTACTGTATATTAAATATGAAATAAATGAAACCATGGTGTTGAGCAGGTAAGAATAAGTTTCCCCTAGGTAAGACACCAGTGGATTGCAGTTTCACTGAAGACAGTACCCAATATATATGGTAGACAAAACAAAGTGTGGTTTAGACAAAGATTTACTCATCATATGCATTGTGACCTTGACCTTGCAGATATGACCTTGGTTCAACCCATGACACACCCTTGGGTCCTGGAAAACAATTCTGTTAAATATTATTCAAATCCAAGTAAGGGATAATATTCTACAGCAGGACAAGTATTTAACTGACATAAACACTGTGACCTTGACAGTGCAGATATGACCTTGAAAATCGATAGGCTTCTTCCTCCTGTCATAAGAAATAAGTGTGTAAAGCTGTATCTTTACAATGTGCTTTCTAAAAAATTTACTATTTTGATCCCAAAATGATTTTCACCTTGATCCTCGTGCCATAAGAAATAACTGTAAAAATTTTAAAGTCCTAGCCTAAATAATATGGTCTGTATCTTCTTTACAACTGCAGACAAACCCTTAGACCTACAGACCCAGAATGCCATACCATAATACATCCTTGTGTGATGGGCGTATAGAAATCCATGTTGAGAAAATTAAAATGTATATGGTGAATAAAACAGTAAAATTTACTTTACAACTGAACTTTCTGTTCTTCAGAAAAAATGTAAATGCAAAGATAATTGGCAAGAAGAAAAAATAACAAGAGGCTCAAGGGTCACAATGAAGTAATAAATCTAAAAAAATTCGAACTTTTCATGGCAGTATTTATACAATGCGTGTACAAAAGACTTTAAATCTATTGATGACCATCTATTTAACACAAAATACTTCCTATTTTCAAATCCTGGGGCACAATAAACAACAGAAAAAATCATAAAGTTGGCCCTAAGGTAGGATAATACATTTAAACAAGGCTTTTTTTATAACAAACTCATATAACTTGTCATATGGATGATTAGACCAATCAAAAGTCTTTATGGTTCTTGGGAGGAAGAGTTTTTGATGATATTCCTTATACAAGTCTGTGTAAAACTGTTGGCCTCTACGGCTGGTCAAAATACTGCTGCAAGGCCTTCTCTTGAATAAAGTCATATGACATATCATGCTAATGTTATATACTTAATATGAAGTCATTTTGGCTTGTGGTATTTGCAGAGAAAGTTTCCTAATACTTTTATTAAAGAAACCTATATAAAAGCTACCAGCCCCTATAAGGGGTGGAGCCAAATACATGTACTGCCATAAGGCTTTTCCTAGAACAAACATGATACAGCATCCTTTACTGAAGCTAGATATTAAATATGAAGTCACTGAGACTGTCCTGAGAAATACTTTTTAAAGATATTCCCATATCAATCTATGTAGAAGCTGTTGACTCCAGAAGCAAGGGCAAACATTACTTTAGATCTTCCTTTGAACATACTACATATCATCGGAATGCTGTAAATCAGATATACAGACATTGTGGCTTGTGGTTTTTAAGCAGAACATTTTAACCCAGTGTAATGCCATCGTAAGTTTCAATGACACTAAACTTTGGACCTGCATGGATTAACAAGGGCAATGCCTAGTGCGGCATATTATGCCTATCGTTTAGTTTGACGGGAAAAATTTTAAAGTGTGGAGGCTCCTCCCTCCCAATTATTCAGGACTCAAGATAACACATGCTTTGGCCCAGGGCAACAACCCTATCTATCTACCCTTCTATGTCAAAAATGTAAGAATACAGAAGAAATAAAAATGAAAGGACTTGAAAGTCCTCAAGGTCAGAATTGCATGGTCAAGTACATCAAAGGTAATAAAGTCGTGATCCACCAAGAGATCACACACCAAGCGTGTAATGTTTAGGATCAGTATTGACAAAAACATGGTCTGCGTTGAACAGAACAAACAAAAACAATGAAGAACTTGATGCATCGCCTTCGGGCTTTCACGTATTCACACATAAAGAATTAATGTACAATGACATCAAATTTCATTTAAAAACTCCCAGCACTTCCCGAAATATACGAGGTCAAATCCGCATGGCCATGGGCCCAGCTAAGCATCCGATCGTATGGGGAAAGACGAATGAACTATACATGTCATGTTTAAAGCAAATCAAAGTCATTTGCCTTTTCATTTGCTGATTTTGTCAAACAAATCTGCTATCATTTTCTCTTTTCACTTTTGACCTAGATAGTAGTATGAAATTAGCAATCTGGACAAAGTCTCCTGCTGTACATGTACATTTGGGGAAAATGACGTCCACACATGTATAAATAACTGGCTATTTTTAGTAGCATTATACATCAACAACTACCAAGACGTATGTTTATCGTTGTGATGAGAAGATTGTAGAGTACTTCGAATTCCAATCTATAAAAAGAAGCGATATTCTCAAGTTTTATTAATTATAATACAACGGATACTAGTATGGACTAGTAGTGTACTTACGGCACAGCTACACAATAATGTCAATCGTACTTTTTTGGGACTTTCCGTCGAGTATTTGGAAAGACTGCATGTCCTCCAGTGCATGAATATAACTCATGTAAATCGATGGAATAACGGCACATCTATTTTCTCATCTGATCAAACTTATCTTGCAATGACTCATACAATATGAATTATAAGTACTAAAAGTAAATCTAATCACACCTTTTCTAAATATCGAAGCACTATTTATACACGAGGAGGTATTTTCAGCGTTCCACGCATTCCCCACAGCTTACTTTAACGATTAAGGTCTGGAATCGCTTACGCAATTCCGACTCACCAGTAATATACATTTATTTATATCAAAGTTCATACATAATTCTAGCACAAATCTAAATTTGAAAAAGATTGAGTGAGAAAGGAATTTTTAATAATTCTATAAAATTTTTTCAAAAATAAAAAAAATCAAAGACCCATAACTCTGTACTGACAAAGGGGATATTTTAAAAATCAAAAGACATATTCTTTTATTCTATCAAAGTATTCTGTAAAAGTTTTATGAAAATCAAATCATGATTACTGAAGTTATTATATCCCATAGAAACTGCCATTATGCTTTCAGTGAAAAAATATTTCTAAGTTCAAGGGCCATAACTCTGGCAAAACCAAGTCAATCATACCGAAATGCAACCTGGTACTTGCCCCCATTGATATAAAGTTATATGCCAAGTTTCAATCCAATTCCTTGAAAGGCTGCAGAAAAAAGCCCGGAAAACATGACCTCGGACGGACACATGTACAATGCCATAACATAATATGTCCCGTCTATGATGGACATATTAAAAAGTAACTCATTTATGTCTTAACCTCTATCTTAATATTCATTCAGAGTTGTACAAGATTGCCAATTACATAGTATTACTAGGAACTTGATGTTGACAAGATGTGGTTACAAATAATAATGACCTAAGCTAAAAATAACAGAAACTATTTCAAAACTAAATACTCATGATTCTCATTTCCTTGCAATGTCGGCACTTATGTTGAAAATACCTGAATATACTGCAACTGTAAAATGTATCTTTCGGTCATGAGACCAAACTTATTCTATAATTAACTCAGTTAATGTTACCTATATTCATACTTCACAGAATCCTATGTTGTTTTCATAAACATTGAAGCACTACTTCTCTTTCTAAGTGAGAAAAGAAGAGGTTGTGCTCAAATTTCCACTTTTCTAGAGTTTGGCTTGGTTTAGCATGAGATGCCTATAACTCTGCAACTGTGACAACTTTTCTTTTGAGCATATAATTTTATGTAGTTAAATTATACCCTCTGAATCATATCCATTCTGCCTATAACACATTCACTTTTATTCTTCATGAAGTTTAAATGTTCATCTCTGGCAGATGTATCTTCACTCACTGAAGATTTTATCGGCTCTCCAAAAAAGTCTAAAGAAATTCTCTGGATACAAAAATCTATGATCTGAAATACAAAAGCACCTGTATAAGACTTTCCAGATTTCAAGTTTTCAGTTAATAGAAAGACATATATATATTCTGTTATTAAAAAAGGTAAATTGAAGACTAGAGTTCTTGAAAAGTGTCGGTTTTATCAGATTGTACGATAAAAATACGAAAAATCTATCTCTTAATCGAACCTAATGTCCGATATATTTCTGATATGACTTTTTTGTATTTTCCGTTTCCAAATAATACTGTACAGCATTTGTTTGAGTTAGATACGATATAATTGGTTTCGGTATGTCCAGTTATTTATTAACAAGTTATTTCCAAACTACGGATATTGCATACTTTGGCAGTATTTTATCTAAGACGTAATACCCTTATCTTTGGATACATAACGTCAATGCTTCTACCAAGTATGACGTCACAATCAGTTATCCATAGTCTGACGTGTTACATCTGGGTTATTAATGGCCTTTTCCAGTTACCTGAAAATAGCCTATTAAAGTAACAGAGTATAGATGGAGATTTAAAAAAAAAAAAAGAATATGGTGTCATAGGGGAGGATGTGGTGGATAGTAGTGTCATACTGTCCTTGCACAGGATGATGGTGTCAAAGGAGAAGATGCCAATGCATTGTTGAGGATGGTGGTGTCATAGAATATATAGGGGAGAATAGGGGTGTGAGAGGGGAGAGAAAAGGTGCCAATGTGGAGGATGGTTTGGTATGCAGTGAAGAAGAAAGGGAAACTAACAGTGAAAATGAACAATCAGAAGAAGAAAATGGAAAAAAAAATTTATGACAAATTATTCTAGAATATGAAATTGAATGCGAAAATTTTTAATTTTATGAAATTAAATGTGGATCTATAATTATTAGGTTGTTAATAAAAAGATCAAATGTCAAAATACCTCATTTTCTTTTCAACCGTAAAATAACAAGAAAATTATTCGGTCTGATAAAAGATTGTCTGGTCTGATAGAATACACAAAGTTATCAGACCGAATATCTGACACTTTTTGAAAGTTTTCAAGAAGTCTGGAAGATTAGTGGATACTACCAGAAGATACACTAAAAATTTACTGACATATACCACTACTAATTACAATGTATTAACAATGTATACATGATCTAATTCACTAAAAATGAACTTACTGTATGTTTTAATTGATCATCAAAGGTCAATCTCACTTTCCTTTTCTGATCTAATCCACCATATTCAGCTTTATATTTGACTATTCTGTGATTCTAATGAACATATGTATGTATGTTAGACATGAGCATCATAAGGGTATAGTTTAACTGCACATGCTTATGTCAAAGAATCAGAGAATCAAATATATCACAGGTCATTCTTGCCCTTGGATCAAGGTCAAAGTCTTTCTGTACGTTTTAAATAATACCATCTTTGTTATATAAGCTTTGCCTGAATAAATATATAATTATAATATAGCTTTTATATAACAATCTAAAGCTTTTCAGTTTGCTTCCGAAACTAAAAATTAGTCATAAGGCATACCTTAATGAACTGAAGCAAATATCAAACCCTGAGTTACTTACAGAAAACTTTTTTACAATCTTATCTCCATGTAAATAGATTTTGTCCACAACAGGGAACTTTTGAAGAAATTGGTTTCTTTCGTGTGCAGGTACATTCTCAAGGAAAGAATCATTTCTCAACAGAAACAAAGCTGAAAATTTATATCATATCATACTTTAACATTAGATATGTCTTATTTTGAATTGTTGCTAGAGATGATGCATAGAAAAAAATGGATGTGGCGAGTGTCCTTGTAAAGAGACACCAATTTTACTTTACAATGGTACATGTAGTACATAAAGAGAATGTCATTACATCTATTAAAATGTAAATGAAATTTTGTTGAGAGTAAAACCCTAATACATATATGAATTTATAAAGTGTGGAAGATTCCTTGTAAGGTTATATTTTAATTGTCTGCTTTTACTTTGTATGAACTTTAAGAAAATTTGCATAACCAACTTTGTTGAATAACTCTTTTAAAGCATCTTTTGAATAGAGTATAAATCTGTGTTTACAAAGCTCACCTCGACAGGGACATTTACTTTTAAGCAAATATCTTTTTGCTTGACATGAATAGAACTAGCAAATTCAGTAAATTGTTCTCTCAAACCTGTCCTAATCCAAACTTCTTTATCTGGTTAGTCAAGCATAAAATATAAGTCAGATACAGCATATGATGCATGGTATCATCTCAGTATATCAAGATAAACTCGTACACCTTCTTTCATTCAAGTAACAATTACACTTTTCTCAAACCTTACCTTATGCAAACTTCTTAACCTGGCCAATCAAGTGGAAAACATAGGTAAGATGCAGCATCCAATGCATGGTATCGTCTCAGTATGTCGAGACAAGCCTGTACTCCAACTTTCATACATGTAGCACTTATATTTCTCTCAAAACCTGACTTCACCCAAACTTCTTCACGTGGTCACTCAAGTGGAAAATATAGGCTAGTGCATGGTATCATCTCAACATGTAAAGATGAACATGTATACCAACTTTCAATCATGTAACACTCATAATTCCCTCAAACCTGATCTATACTCCAATCTCCTTCCTTGAGGTGAACTAAAAATAATTCTTCACATGGTTACTGTATAGAAAACAGAAACTCAGATTCTTACAGTTCCTGTTGTCCTCTCTGAATGCCCCATTCATGACTTCTAGATCTTCTACTAACAATCCATATGCCTCAATAAAGTCTTCTACATACTCATCTGGATACTCATCCCACATAGGTATCCAACCAACTGATTCACTAAAAAAATACATTGTACATGAAGATTTATATTACAATATTCCATGAAAATTAGTTTATTTTTATTCATGTACATGAATGAAACTACAAAAAAAAAATATCTAATTTCTTAAATAAAGACTCCCCTCTTGAAGTTACCTTACTAGAAAAAACAAGTAATCAATATGTACTGATATAAAAGTCCTGAAAGGGTTCTTATTAAGTGACAATGAAATTGCTAGAAAGAGTTTGATTCAAATTTTGAAAGGAATCTAATTACTGAAACTTCAATTCCAGATATAAATAGAATTTAATCCAAGTTTTCATATCTAATTCACTCACCTTGTAAAGTTGAGAAATATTGGCATGATATCACTGAAATAACAGTTTTCAATGCTAGTTTGTATTTTTTCCTGTTCATTTACATCTCTGCGATCTGGGTGAAATGTGCCCTGCAATCATAATTAGTAACATGTATTTAGTCAATCAAAATAGTACAGTAAAAATAATTTGCATAACACATTTATATTCACACTTACACACGACATATGAATGAAAGAGAGTGTGAAAATATTCAGCATAGGGTATAAAACTCACCCATTTTACAAAATAATCTCTAAGAGATAAGTTCTTTGACTCGCACCAACGTCTTATTTCAGGAAAAACCTAATAAAAGCAAGATAAAACATTATTCCTTACTATTATACATAAACAGAAAAACAGTATGACAAAAAGATGACTTTTTCAAAAAAGACTTATTTTTCTCATGGATTTGTTACCTCGTGTCTAATAAGCTCTCTTTCTGAATAAAATTCATCTGAAAATGATGTGACATAAATCTTTACAGATTTATTCTTTTTCCCACTGCTGCATTTCTTTGGCTTAGTACCACCTCCTGTTGCCATTCTCGATTTTTAGTCACTTCAACTTTAAATACACAAACAATCTTTAAGTGAATGTTGATAAAATATTTCAGAAATCATTTTATTATTACAATATTGTATAAAAGATAAGGTAACGACTGATGTTGACTGAAACCTATGTTACTCTCTATGACTCTTCTGACACTCTGCCACTTAAAGATACTGAGTCAATCTGACAGTCACATTTCTATCCTATATGAGAAGTTTTATCAAGAAAGAAACAATGACCAAGTTATCTAATAAGGGGTATTCATTTGCTGCAAGTATGCAATACATTGAAGTAAGATCAAAAGATGCTTGCTACACTCGATTCAAAACCATATAACTTTATTTTATATTTACACTCTGAAAACTAAAATTGCATTGATTTATCAAGTTTTATATACACATGTACTTTGAAATAATACCTTAATTACTGATTATAACATTCACATGGTCAAACAATAGGTTTTAATGTTAAGTTTTAATGTATGTGCTTTGTACATAATTTACAATATTTCTGTTTATCTATTCTTTTGCTTTTGATAGAGATTTTATGATGAAAGTGACAAACACTTTCCCAAACACTCAAAATATCAATTCTTAAAGTCTGACATCCGGGTATTCAATAACGAGCATTTGGAAAATTTGGAGTAAAGCATCAGATTTTATCATAGACAGCAATGCGTATTCCTGGAGGAGTTTTGGTAAAAGGACAAAATAAAATATTTTGTCATTCAAGCAAGTAAATTTTGAATGCATGTTTTACACATTTTCAATCGTAATTCGTAAAACTCCTTTAGAATTGAAACAGAAGAGCATAAAGTTGTATTAATGCTAACAACAAACCCCAAGTGCCATGGCCAAACTCCTCAGGTATCTACATAGAGCAATAGAGACAGTGACGTCACTCCGACTTTGAGAGTTACAAAAGGTGTTCCATTTTTTCTGACATAGACTCATTCATGTTTTGATAAAAGAATGAAATGCTTTATCAAAGTAATTATTTTGAAATCAACCAGTAGGATTTTCAATGATAGATAATTCAAAGCGAAATGGCTATAATAAGTCCATTATCAGAAGTAAAATGACGATTTTGTCACCAACTTAATTTATACGGCCAATGCTATTCGCACGATGGTCATGTACGTAAACCAGAATGTCTATATACACGAAGATTGTGTAAATAGCTGAGGTTGTATGCAATTGGCTATTTACATGATGGTAGTGTACCTAAATTGATATGGCTATTTACACAAAGGTCATGTACCTAAAGTGACATGGCTATATACACAGCAGTCATGTACCTAAAGTGATATGGCTATATACACAAATGGTTGTGTACCTAAAGTGATATGGCTATATATATACACGATGGTCGTATACCTAAAGTGATTTGGCTATTTACACAACGGTCGTGTCACTGTGTACCTAACAGATTCCCAGTCGAGGTCCCTCGTGCCAAAACAAATGCTGGGGAAGTTTGATACAGAAACTTTATTTGTGTCTTACATATATGCATACATTTTAACATTAACTTAAAAGAGCTTGTATTACAAGGTTACAAATGCAAAGCCGGCAAACAAATAACTTTTTTTGACTACTTACAAGAAGTTATACTCATGTGCCTAAAATGATTTGCTGAATAAGAGAGATTGGAAATGGGGGAGGGTGCTATGCAAGCTCCCTGCCTTGTTTCTGGCAGTTAATTGTGTCAAGAATTTTTCTTACTTTATTATCTATTACTTTATTAAACTTTCTATACTTAGCAGTATTATTATAAAGAAAACTTCTATTCCAAATGATAAAATCTCTAATTGAAGAGATTTGTTTGTGTATAAAACAATTAATTAAAATAATTGATCACAGGAATGGTTAGCAAAATGTCTTATTTCAAGACATCCTTGGCCTTTTACTCTCTAAATCCATTAGAACAGGTTATATACCAGTTGTCTACTTTGTCTACTTAGGCAATGTACATAAGTAACACAACGGTCGCATAAATAGCCATATCACATTAGGTACATGACCATAGTGTAATTAGCCATGTCACTTTAGGTACACAACCATTATGTAAATAGCTGTTTCACTTATACACAACCGTCATGTAAATAGCCACTATCAATTTATACACACACTTTCAGTGGGTGCAGGTCAAAACGTACCCATGCCAAAACGTACCCAACCAAAACATACCTACTTTTTTGGTCTAAACGTACCCAACCCATCAAAACATACCCAAAGTGTTGGTCAAACGTACCCATATGTTTTAGGGTATTTAAAACAACTTTTACACATTTTTTCAAGATATTCCTTCGATTTGATATCATTAGGCGACAATCTATTATTTGAATTTATCGAAACATACTTAGATTATCAATAATGAATAAATTTACATATGTAAATGGATGGCTTCCTTTTTATAGGTGCATTTGGTAGAAAGAAAATATTTGATTGACATTTTTCGATTTACATATGTTGTGTTGAATATGAATTTATGCTTATCACATTTCCACACAATATAAACAGTAATGTATATCATCCATATGAAATTTTTATTTGTCTGCATGAAACTTACTGAAATAAAGATGTATAGACTTATGCATTTTTATGCTTATAATAAATGCATACTACATTGATAAATATATATATGAGATTTAAAACATTAAAGAATATGTTTTTTCATCTTATAATACACGAATTTTAAGTATAAATCTGCATGATTATATGAGTGGCATTGTTTTGTAGATACTGCTATGAAATTGTTAATAAGTGTAAGCCATGTTTTTAAAGTGCCACTTCAACCTAATTTTCAAAATTCTATTCCACTCAACTGGTGCATGTTCATACAATAAATATATTGCCGAAAATCGGAAGTTCATATCAATTGTAGATAACGATAGATGTTCGTTGTGTTTCTACTAATTATGGATACACCAATGTGATGGGTGTGTCAATGCACGGTTTTCCCAAGACACCCAATGAACGACGCCAGTGGATTCATTTTGTTAAGGAAAAGCGAGCAAAATGTTCCTACAAAACATTCAACCTTACGTTCTCTGTATTTTACACCAGAAAGTTTCCCATTCGCTTTGAAATGCAACAAAGTGGGACAATTGTCCCTTCCCGGTGCAATACCTTCTGTCCAAGTTGGCCCCCTCCCTCTAAATCCGCCACTGCCATGTAGATACAATGGATGTAGATGAGGTAACTAGAATATAAGTGATGGATTCAGGAGGTCAGTGGGAGGGCGCAATCCCAACCCCTCACTCACTCGGAATCCCTAGCATTATATGGTTCACACATAGAACTCAATTCTTTAAGGTTAATTATTTTCATAAATAAATATATACATAAGATATCTGAACTACATTTTACTTTACAATATATTGATGAATTACGTACCGCCTGTGCGGAGGCACATACTAAATACTGAGAGAAACATATTGAAATTATGTTACATTTATGAATGTTACAGAGCAACATGGAAAATGAAGATTTGCCCCAACCAACAAAGAAGTCTTTTTCTTGTCAATTTTCAATAAAACCGAACAAACGGTCGAAATCATGTCAAACAACATCAAATTGGATTACTGGTATGGCTCTACTGACGTATGCAAAGTACCCTGGATTACATCACCTTTTTTCTCATCACTATCATGTTCACCTTCTTCGAATGACGATGTATCGCAAGAAAAATGAACATCACTCTCGTCTAATAAATCTTAATAAAAGAATCTTGTGTACTCATTGTTTTGCTTACTAAATTTCATATAAAAAGCGACTTATTTCTACTATAATATATCCTGTTTCCATGAAGTGACCACATAATGTAACATCAGCGATCTCGATTCCACACAACAGAGATTTATTGATATTATCGCACGCGCGGCTGCGTTAAACAGGTAAACATCTGGAGTTTAATCAGCAATAGCTACTTATTGCAGCATCTGATTGTAAAAGCTTTGGCACCAAGGGGTTTTATTTATATCATATTATTAAATTAGTATGAGAAAAAAATTGGTGTAGTGGCACTTTAAGTGTTGTCAAAACATTCCAGCATTGGAAGATATTAGCTAAAGAAGGCAAAAACATTTAACACACAAACTGATTTAACAGGATACCTGCAAATTATCTGATAAACCATCTCCGCAAAAAAAAAAAATCTTAAAAACAAACAAACAAACAAACCAAAAAACAAAACCAAACAAACAAAACAAAAACAAAACAAAAAACCCTCCAAAAAACAAAAAAACTCAATCCTTTTAAAATACATAGATTAGTTGTAATAAGAATTCTTGTATTACTGTTAGCAATTTGAAACATACATCAGAAAAACCTACAATAACTCAGATGAACCCTACCTTTAAGCATCTGGGCTTTTTTCCCGTCAGTTTAACGAACACAATTTTTGAGTCGCAAATCTATACAGGGAAAAAAAGAGTATACTAGAGATACCATTATTCCAAATATATCTATTCATTGAAATTTCCTGATTTTGGTATAGATATTTGAAGGTATATATCTTTAACTTCGTATCAAAAGAAATGTTGAAGACGATGTTGAAGCTGTTTATGATAATTAAGAGAAAGCATGATATCGTGGATGAAATGCATATCACAGTAACATGTGCCATGCAGAAATTAAGGACAAATAACAGAGGCCAAAAACCCCCATAATAAAGATAAAGAAAAACTTGAGATTACAATAGTAAGTAGTGAGCTTTTATATATGGAAATTGAAAAACAGTATATTCCGTATGTATTTAATGTCAATACATATTCACTACTGCACTACATGTAACATCATCAGAATATTTATATTCATGTATACAGCTAAAAGAAAATAGTGGAGAAAAAGAAATTGGATACTTTATCCACAATAAAAACATGGAGTATGTTTTGATTAAGAGTATATATATGTTAAAAAGAGAGTATGTATGTGTTAAGTAGATTTTTATTGCAGTTTTTAATCAACAAAGTATTAAAACTATACTGTATCGACTATAAAAATACATTGGGTATGTTTTGACCAAAGTATGAATATGTTTAAAAAAAACCCTCAGTGTGAGTAACTTTCTACTGCAATTTTTAATAAACAAAGTATAAAGGAGTCAGGTTAAGTCGCCCTATATCGGTTAAGTCGCCCATATTGTCAAGTAAGGTCGCCCCACATAGAGATTCATCATTATATTCAAATATATGTTTGAATTATTTATTATCTTTTCATTGATGGAAATAAAGTTTTATGAATAAATATTTTGGTGTATGTTTACTATAGGATAATTATTAATATCAACTGAAGTCGCTTGTGCGATTGGTGTCTATCTATACTGCCATTACTGATGTAGAACTTTTCTCTAGTAATTTAAAATCTGGTAATTTTATGAAGGATAAGACATAAGTAGCACGATCATCAATTTAATTAACATGTATTACAAGTGAACAAATAGATAACTCAAACAATTATCATAAACAGATCGATTTCTACATGGCATTGGGGTGACTTCACTTGACATGGGGCGACTTAACCGATAAAGGGTGACTTTACTTTGGGGCAACTTCACTTTGGGGCGACTTAACCGTACACCAGTATAAAACTACTTTATATATCATATAAAAATACACTGGGTATGTTTTGAACAATGAGGATGCATTTGATTAACCAACCAAGTAAAAATTATATTCAGAAGAAACAGTGGAAATTTATTGGGT
Organism: Pteria penguin; assembly: GCA_035048485.1. NCBI lineage: Eukaryota > Metazoa > Mollusca > Bivalvia > Pterioida > Pteriidae > Pteria > Pteria penguin. Next base: position 80,953,282 of record CM068580.1, on the reverse strand, counting down.
ACATTTGACCAATACTTTGGGTACATGTAGGTGGGTTGGATACATTTAGACCAAAATATTGGGTATGTTTCAGTGGCCCTCACTAAAATACTCGTATCTGACTCCGCCCGTTTATATTTGGACTCCGACATTCCAAACTTGCTAGACCCTATCTAAGCATAAATAAACATTGATATATGTATTTTCTGCGTATACATATTACATTTTTTTATTATTTCACTATACATTTAAGTTACAAACATTTATTCAATATGTTCATCTAGAAAATAATGGTAGATTCGTCATATTCCAGCTAGAACTCTCGACTCCACCTTCAAATCCAACTACTAATTTTAGTGTGGGAGCATATAGAAAATGCTCTGAATTATCGAATTAACGACATAGTGGTACATTATTTCTATTGAATCAAATAAAATATGCCACTAACAATGTTTTCTGAAAGTTTTATTAGGAACAAAGCAATAATAAGGAAGAAATCTATAACTATGTGTTTTGAATCCGACATTTCTTGAATCCGACTCGGACTCCGACTACTAATTTTAGTGAGGGCCCGTTTCGGCATGGGTATGTTTTGACCGGAGTCAGGTTAAGTCGCCCCAAAGTGAAGTCGCCCCAAAGTCAAGTTGCCCTATATCGGTTAAGTCGCCCCATATTGTCAAGTAAGGTCGCCCCACATAGAGATCCATCATTATATTCAAATATATGTCTGAATTATTAATTATCTTTTTATTGATGAAAATAAAGTTTTATGAATAAATATTTTGGTGTATGTTTACTATAGGATAATTATTGATATCAATTGAAGTCGCCTCGTGCGATTGGTGTCTGTCTATACTGCCATTACTGATGTAGGACTTTTCTCTAGTAATTTAAAATCTTTTAATTTTATGAAGGATAAAACATAAGTAGCACAATCATCAATTTAATTAACATGTATTACAAGTGAACAAATAGATAACTCAAACAATTACCATAAACAGATCGATTTCTACATGGCATTGGGGCACTTGACATTATGGGGCGACTTAACCTATAAAGGGCGACTTCACTTTGGGGCGACTTAACCGTAGACCGTTTTGACCATTACCCATTTCAGTTCGCTGATTGAAATGTATTATAACAGTTCAAATAACTCATTTATGAAATATGCTTCCTACAAATAGACAATACGAAATCATTCATAAACATCAGTAATATGCATGTACAGCAATAATGATCAACATCAGCCTGGCCAGGACACGACAACGGACAAGGGGCATCAAATTACTCAAACATAATCTGATTTCAGTAGTGGATACTCACTCGTCAAAGTTATATTCAGTTATGAATGATACTCTAATGCCATATCATTTAAGAGTCATTATGTAACAACATCAGTCATCTGCATTTTGGTTAATCAAGGAGCAGTTCTAAATTTTTGCAAGTTCGAGACAGCGACCGTCTGTTTTGACAAGACTTTTCTGTGTTTCCTACACAGAAGATTTCTACAGGGATTTAATTCGAACCCGAATAATCCTTAAAAATCATTTCTATAAGTTTCAACGTTAAAGTGTATATCTTAAGATATTACAAGGTGCATATCAGATATCGCGGTATCGAATGAAATCAAATTAATCTATAAATCTGCATTCAAGGATTGTCACATATCGGCTAAATAATCGGTATTGCGGATTCCATTATATTATCATATGGCATAGGACCTATATGATAACCATTGGCAACAGATTCTATCTATCTATCTATCTATCTATCTTTCTTTCTTTCTTTCTTTCTTTCTTTCTTTTCATGTAGCCCACGATCGCACCATCGTATCCTCGAATTGATGGGTGGTTGCGCGATGACGATGACTGATGCAAATGCAAAATCAAATCAAATCAAATCAAATAAGCTTTATTTAAAGTCGGCAAGTATAGTAACAAATAAATAACATAAGCTCTATTGAGCTTTTAAGACCGACATAAAACATATGATATATGATAAATGATAATGACGCATTGACGATGGCGGGATTATCTACCGTGTCATTCCTCCATCGAACTATTAGTACTTTCATCTGAATTCATGTTACAAGGGACAAATGTACAGGCACCGTAAGGCCACATTAAATTTATTATTAGTTCTTCAAGAGCGATCGCACCTAAAATTGCCAATTTCAAATTTTATTATTAAAAAAATAACCTCGCACGACTTTTCCAATCGAACGCCAAGAGCTATTTTTCCTTCTAGATTTGACACTAAGCTTCCTTAATATATTAAAAGAGATGTTACTGGTCTTTATAAACGAGTCAGAATTGTACACCAAATTGATGATGATCTGCGTTTAAAGGCTTCAAATGGAGTAATTTTTATTGCTTAAGACATCGAAATTTTAAAATGAGGCGCTCTAGGTTTAAGAATTAAGGAGATGATCCTAAGGTCGTAGGTTCAAACCCCATGAGCGACGGAATGGCCCGGTCTCTCGGAAGTACCATAAAAAGGATTGTCCCGTGTCAAGGTATACCTATGGTTCGTAAAAGTACCCTTTCTGTCAATGGATTTGGCATCCGACAAGAGGTTTCATCTTAACAACAGTACCTGCACATCTATGTGCCGTCACATGTATGACTGAAATATCATCGACTGCGACGTTAAGCAACAAAACAATCAAAACACCAAGTGTTGATTTCACTATAAAACTGAATTTGTGATAATTATATTGCTTCATAATTCATGAAGGGTCGCAAAAAAAAAATTGGATTCAGCTGTGTGACAAATATTTCAACATAAATTAATTCCACAAACTTAAAGTTTGATACCGTCAAATGTTAAAACTTGTAATCAAAGTGTCATTGTGAAATGGTTTAATACCCAATTTTGATAATTGCTGAATGTGATGAAGACGAAATGCTAATATTTTTATAACTTTACGGATAATATTTAAAGTTAGAAAAAGACACTACATTTCAGTGTCTAAAAGCCAGGAAATAGCTTCAGGGTCCGGCGTCATATACTGAGAATATACTTAAGTCAAATATTTCATTTTAATTTATTCCACAATCAAACGTTCAAATAAATTCTCATGCAGAAATGTTTAATTCTATTTATCAATAGAATAAAACTAAATGAAATCCAAATTCCAGTTATTAATTAATTCATTGATGAACAGAAGAATATGAAATTATTACTTAAGTATATTCTCAGTTTATGGCGCCGGACCCTGGTGCCCTTTAATTTTCAAAAATTTCCCAAGGGGGGATGCTACGCAGGATCCCCAGCATACGGCCCTTGTATATAACTGTCGTTTCTAACTCTAAAGAATAGACATTTAATTTAGTCTAGCCACGCAACTAAATATCAAGCAAGAGCGTGCCGTATTTAAATACTTTGTTTACCAATGGATTCTATATCATATATTAAAGTTACAACTGATACTATCTTCTATTTAGGTGATAGTATCTCCTAATTAGGACTAACTATCTCCTAATTAGGTGATAGCTAAGTCCTAATTTAAACTTACTGTCTCCTAAATAGGAGCTAGTATCTCATAATTAGGTGATAGTTATCTCCTTATTAAGTGATAATTTAGTCCTAATTAGGACTTACTATCTCCTAATTAGATGATAGCTTAATCCTTATTAGGACTTACTATCTACTAATTATGTGTTAGTCTCTCCTCATTTGGAGATAAACAAATTCAGACCGTGGCACGAGGACGCTTCCGTACATTGGTGCTTCTTTGCGGGATGTAGGCTCAGTCTGGCCTCTTGTTTATTCTTTAAACGTCAGATAATGTCACCTTTCAAATCTTGACCGTCGCACTATCGAACCATCGGACGTTTGGACTGTCGGACTATCGGAATGTAGGTGTAGCGGACCGTCGGAATATAGGTGTAACGGACCGTCGGACTGTCGGACTATTGGACCGGTGTAACCGGTCTACCCTGATATTCCTCCTTAAGAATCTAAGGGATTTACTGGCCGATAATGTTATGCGGTCGATATAGTCTTCCAACTCAGATAATCCGATATATCGACACCCAGATATCTAGCTGAGGAGGTTGGCTCTAGGACCTGACCATGTAACAAACATTTTGTTTTAAGGGAATTTCTGGATGTAGATATATGGATGACCCGACATTTACTTGGTGTAAACTCCATTAACTTTATTAAGGGGTTACATAAAAGAAACTTTTTGCAATGAATATATCGTTATAAATATTATCAGTTCGTGATAAAACAACCACGTGAAAATGCAAACTGCCTGGTAACTTGATCGTTGTCATTATTTTGACAGTATTAGTCTACGTCTCTGGTACAGTATGCATCAACTTCCCTATTCATGTACAGTAAGACAGCAGCATATTAAAACATGACACTGATTGTATATGGTACTGCATTGCACTCGGTGACTTCATAAAGTTTTGACCTTTTGACCTGAAAATCAACAGGGGTCCTCTACTACTCATAACCAACCCACATATGAAAACATTCATTTTAATATATGCACTCATTGCAGAGATAATGGACGGAAACTGTGAATTATTGGAAATTTTTTAAGTTTAAGGGGTGTAACGGTCAACATTTGTTCGATGGTAACCAGTCAGAACTAAACCTAGATATTTTCATGATGTATTTATATGCCGAATTTCATGAGTATGTAAACCCATTGCAGAGATGATAAATTATTGGGAATTTTCTAAGCTCAAGGGGTAAAACTCTGTCAAAAATTGTTCGATGATAACCAAGTCAAATCTTGACCTAGATATTCTCGTGTTGTATCGATATGCCAAATTTAATTCTAATATGTGTACCCGTGCAGAGATAATGAACGCATACTGTTTCGGTTACGGACCTACCGACCGACAACAGTAAAGCAATATACCACTCTTCTTCGAGAGGAGGAGGGGTATAAAAAGCAGATGTGTCTGATGAATAGAATGCAAACTTAAAATTATATATATATATATATATATATATATATATATATATATATATATATATATATATATATATATATATATATATATATATATATATATATATATATATATATATATATATATATATATATATATATATATATATTTATATATATATATACTATCAAAATGAGCCGCTGCGTTAATCGTCATTTTCGGAGTCACTAGAACCCATTAAACCAATTTGAGATACTAGACAGGAATTCAAGACGCATTCTTTCAACACTTGTAATGAAACACACAGGCGTAAGAACCCGGGGAAAGAGAAGAGGCCAGTAGTAGTAATTATGTCCGTTGGGGGGTAAATAACAATGGAACAAATTCAATAGAGATGTCAAAATAGAACAATAGAGATGTGATATATTGGAAATTCCCCCGTGACGTCATGGGAAATCATCAAAAGATCTGTTATGTGTTTGTAAGAGATCCAACAATCATAAGCCGTCGTTTTTTAGGGGTAAATAACAATGAAGTTAAAATCAATCGATATGTCATGGGAGACTGGAGATGTATAACCCATACAGGAATTCTATTGGATGATAATAGATAAAGGGATTACTGTAGCATGATGGTATATAACTTGATGTCTGAAATCAAAGTTTTTAGAAAAGTTGGCTTGTGACATATCTACGGATAGGCCTCGATGAGTACATTCCGAAAATTATATTTTCGACCCGACCCAGAGGGGTGGGGAGGGGTCATCGAGTGCAAAAATCAAAGTTTTTAGAAAAGTTGGCTTGTGATGTATCTACGGATAGGTCTCGATGAGTACATCCCGAAAAATATATTTTCGACCGTACCTCATGAGATGGGTGTTGGTGTCATGAGGTCCAAATAATCAAATCTATGAATAATAAGAGTAAATAAATGAATTGACATCATTTAATGATTAGTCTCCGAAGAGTTAACATCGGCATTAAAATGACGTACAGAATGATTATACGGTCGTCCGATTATCAACATTTATTCCCTCAAAATAAACCATGGAATTTTAGAGTGAGATTACCCAGGAGATTATACCTTTCCGAACAGTGGACCATAGAGTTGTGTGAATATCATATTTCAAATATCAAAAGAGAAAACTTCGACCCTGAATTGTATATCTATTGTGATGTATGTGATATGTCCATCGTTGGAAAACTATCAGAGACCTTTATTAAGGCGAGTGTACTTGACAAATACTACAAACGAAATTTTTCTTCATCCATATGACATTCCGTTACGGATCAGTGATTTTCAACAATTCAACATTGACATCAAGGATAAAAACGGCAATCCATCGACATTCATTACCGGAGAGGTGACGCTCACACTCCACTTACGGCCATCATCGCATGTAGTGAGATAAGGACTAATCTAACAATAAACTAATCTAGCAATGAAAAGGGAATCACGTAAAAGAGTTTCTCATTTAACAACTTAACGTCAAGGTGTCAACATGTATCGTTGCAACGCCTGTGACAAATCTTACGTTTGGTCTCACGACTTGAGTCGGCACTTAAAACACAAACACATGGAACATTCACAGCAGCAGCAGCAGCAGCAGCAACAACAACAACAACAACAACAGCAGCAGCAGCGGCGGCGGCAGCAGCAGCAGCAGCAACAGCAGCGGCAGCAGCAGCAGCAACAACAACAACAGCAGCAGCAGCAAGCGTTTATGTTTCAACATCCTTTCATGGCCAACGTATCGGGACCTACGTCGTGTGGGAAAACGGCGTTTGTTTCCGAATTACTTCAGAAATGCAATACTAAGATATTCCCTGTTCCCCAGAGAATCATTTGGTTGTACAAACGCTGGCAGCCATTGTATGACGTCATCAAATCGACAGTTTTCCCAGAAGTAGAGTTCATACAAGGCATCCCTTCAGATTTAGAACAGGATACCTTTGTCGATCCGAGTACAAGAAATATAATCGTACTCGATGACCTAATGTCTGTCAAGGATTCACGCATCAACGACTTGTTTACTGAGGGGAGCCATCATAGAAATCTGTCGGTCATTGCCATCAATCAGAACCTGTACCATAATAAGGATCCCACACAAAGGAGAAACTGTCACTATCTGGTCATCTTTAATAACCCTGTAGACAAACAACAGACCATGACATTGGCTCGTCAGATGTACCCAGAAAATCCTAAACATTTCATGAAGAATTTCCAGACAGCTACGTCTAAACCTTATGGGTATTTGTTAGTCGATTTAAAACCTTTTACACCAGAACATTTGCGCTTGCGCTCTGATGTTTTGACTGACCAATCAGATCATTATAACGATGAGTCAAAACCTGACTACTTACATGATGACACCTACATTCAAAATGGTGTCAGCAACAATTCTACCATAATAGTGGATTGCCTTCCGATATTGGCTCATTCTGAAGACGGCATTGGTAGGAGTCAGACGTGTTTCAAACAGCTGGAAAATATGCCGTCCTGCGACGACTGTGGCGTAGAAATTAATAATGTACACGATCTACTGAGACATGTGAAAGAATGGTGTTCATGGAAAATTAAAAGGCGGGAAGATGACACTCCTTCCCCAAAACGGATTTGTTTGGACCACGACGAAAAGTCTAATGTTCGATTCAATGATGTAAACCCTGAATCAGATAAAAATCCATCATGTATTGAATGTGGAATCGTATTTGCTACCGAATACGATCTCCAGAAACATATCAAGCATGGGTGTCCGATGGACGAAGAGAGTGAGGACGTCGAAGAAGAGGAAGAAGACGATAGCGACGATGATGATGACGGTTTCAACTTCATCATCAATGAAGTCTGGGATGAACATGATCCCCAATACGAAGTGAAAATCAATCAGCTGATGGCCGCGGATACCAATTTATCGAAACAGGATGCAAAGGAAGAAGCTAGTGAACTCATGTTACCAAAGGACAGATCACTATTTATGAAAAAATATAAGACTTTTTTGATGAAATTGCTTCACTTGAATGATAGCAAACTACATCGTGAAATCAAACAAGAGATTGTCGACTTAATTGAAGACGAATCCATGAATGTAGAAAAAGCAATCAACCTTGTCATCAAACAACATAAAACGGATTTTGACCCTCTGTTCGAGGACGATGAAGAAAGTGAAAGTGACACTGAATGATTGTAAACTACTGTACAATAATAACTTTGTTTTTTATACTGTTGAAGTGTATAGTTGTGTATCCAGTCATGCATTTGATTAAAATATTTTCTGTGTATATATTGGTGAAGGGACAATAAATGATTAAAAAATAGTGATTCTTTTGTTGTCTTTCGTGTCCTCAATCGATCAGCGTGTCGGGTGAATCATATTTGCGAAATGTACTCATCGAGACCTTTCTTTAGATATATCACAAGCCAACTTTTCTAAAAACTTTGATTTTTGCACTCGATGACCCCTCCCCACCCCTCTGGGTCGGCTCGAAAATATAATTTTCGAAATGTACTCATCGAGACCTTTCTTTAGATATGTCACAAGCCAACTTTTCTAACAACTTTGATTTTTTGCACTTCATGACCCCTCCCCACCCCCTGGGTCGGGTCGAAAATATAATTTTCGAAATGTACTCATCGAGACCTATCCGTAGATATGTCACAACCCTACTTTCAAAAAACTTTGATTTTTTGCACTTCATGACCCCTCCCCACCCCCTGGGTCGGGTCGAAAATATAATTTTCGAAATGTACTCATCGAGACCCATCCGTAGATATGTCACAACCCTACTTTCAAAAAACTTTGATTTTTGCACTCGATGACCCTCCCCACCCCCTACGTCGAAATTATCATTTTCGGAATGTACTCATCGAGACCTTTCTTTAGATATGTCACAAGCCAACTTTTCTAAAAACTTTGATTTTTGCACTCGATGACCCCTCCCCACCCCTCTGGGTCGGCTCGAAAATATAATTTTCGAAATGTACTCATCGAGACCTATCCGTAGATATGTCACAACCCAACTTTCAAAAAACTTTGATTTTTTGCACTCGATGACCCTCCCCACCCCCTACGTCGAAATTATCATTTTCGGAATGTACTCATCGAGACCTTTCTTTAGATATATCACAAGCCAACTTTTCTAAAAACTTTGATTTTTGCACTCGATGACCCCTCCCCACCCCTCTGGGTCGGCTCGAAAATATAATTTTCGAAATGTACTCATCGAGACCTATCCGTAGATATGTCACAACCCTTCTTTCTAAAAACTTTGATTTTTGCACTTCATGACCCCTCCCCACCCCTGGGTCGGGTCGAAAATATAATTTTCGAAATGTACTCATCGAGACCCATCCGTAGATATGTCACAACCCTACTTTCTAAAAACTTTGCACTTCATGACCCCTCCCCACCCCCTGGGTCGGGTCGAAAATATAATTTTCGAAATGTACTCATCGAGACCTATCCGTAGATGTGTCACAACCCTACTTTCAAAAAACTTTGATTTTTGCACTCGATGACCTCTCCCCACCCCCTAGGTCGAAAATAGCATGATCGAAATTTCTCCTATTTTAAAATTCCAATTATAATTATTTCATACATACAAGACATAATGTACTTCTTGTAGATCTATTCTCAGTTATGATACGAAAACCTATCAGACATCATGTTTTATACCGTCATGCTACAGTAATCCCTTTATCTATTATCATCCAATAGAATTCCTGTATGGGTTATACATCTCCAGTTTCCCATGACATATCGTTTGATTTTAACTTCATTGTTATTTACCCCTAAAAAACGACGGCTTATGATTGGTGGATCTCTTACAAACACATAACAGATCTTTTGATGATTTCCCATGACGTCACGGGGAATTTCCAATATATCACATCTCTATTGTTCTATTTTGACATCTCTATTGAATTTGTTCCATTGTTATTTACCCCCCAACGGACATAATTACTACTGCCAGTCCCCTCTCCAACATTTTGTGATGATAATGTTCATTTAGAAAACATCTCAAATTTGGAAATAATATTCAAATAATAATAAAAGAATTTGTTTCACTTCCTACTTCAAATAGTTCATTGTGAAAATACACCACGCTATGTGATTAGGAATGCAAATTAGTAAAACCTAATCACATTTAAATGTATGCGACTCCTCGATGAGGGGATAAATGGGGGATATGAATCTTTTTACATTCCTACTCCATCTGTTTCCCTGTTCCCTCTCCATGTCTCCACCCTCGTCTACCTTAGCTATTTTTCAGGGACCCTGAGCTAAAACACACACCACAAATCGTAAAATTTGGTGACATAGTAAACATAGATACGCGTATTTGCAGAAAAGATGGATTTTCTGATTACGCTTTGCTTTTTGTCAGTTTTCGTGAAAAGTTTTTAATTTTTTGGAAAGCCGGTGTGGCCTAGTGGTGTCGCGCCGGACTCCTGGTCGGGAGGCCGGGGTTCGAGTCCCGCTCTTGTCATGCCGGTGTTCTGATTTTCGGATAAGACAGTAAAAACGGAGGCCCCGTGTCGTGGTATGCATGGCACGTTAAAGATCCCTCACTGCTTCGGGTTGGTCCGTTGCAAAGGTCAAAATCTGTATGCTCCGCATAAGGCAGATGCCGTCACCATATACGTGAAATATTCGTGGTGTGACGTAAAACAAAAATCAATCAATCATTTTTAGTATTCCCTCAACCCTCCCCGCAGAATTGTTTTAATGCACAAAAATTTACGATTTGTCGTCAGTTCTTTAAAGATAAAGAGGAGCAGAAGAAATCAATGCAAAACAAGAGGTCCAAGTAGGTTCACATCGCTCCGCTCCCCAGAGCACAAGATAAAATAAATGGAAGGGCTGATAGTCCTCAAGGTTTGAACTGCATGTTCAAATACATATATTACACCACGAACCTGTAAGCCGTCCAGTGTAATTTTTGGAAATTGCACGACTCATTTAATAATACATCGTTATTTTCAAACCTCCCCATCCCCCTTTTTTGAACGAGAATTTCTTGTAGCCTTGGGATGGAAACTATATATAGCAATCTAGAAAATGAAATATATAGATTGAAAATAATTTTCCAGCTTTCACCTTCCATAAATCTTACATGGAGGAAGGATCGAGATTGTACACAAAATTCCCATACTTGTGTTAGGCTTACTACGCTCAAGGGTAACACTAGATTTAAATGTTTCTACATTTTCTCTATTTCATCCTACGGCATGCTTTTTACGCATTTTCATATTCTCTGGCTTTTTCGTCTAACTGGCTATTCTTAGTAATATCAAATAAAGAAATTAATGCGCAACTACATGTGTTATGTAAATATTAGATTTTATTGTTTCTATATTTCCCCTGTTTCATAATCAAAATAAATCCATGTTCTTCAGCAATATTGCTGATAAATACGATGTCATCTTTTTCATCCATTACATTACGACTGATACTATTGAATACTTATCATTACGATATGACTAGACAATCCCACATTTTCAGGCCTTTCCGTCGTACATTCAGGAAAAATGACGTCTGTAAATAACTGGCTTTTCTTAGTAATATTACATATCAACAACAAACAAGCGCTTGAATACTACGCATTTTTATCGTTGTAATAACGATGCATTTATTTCTGATCTGATCAGAATTATCCTATATTAACTCAAACAACACCAATTATAACTTTACTGAGCAGATCTGTATGTCCTTTTTCTATATATTGATACACTATTTCTCACGAGAAATATTTTAGTGTACTTCGAATTCCACCGAGGTAGCCGAGTGAAGAATAAGGTAGGGCTTACTTACGCTATTCAGACCAAAATGCATCGACAGTTTCTCAAACAGAAAATTCTGAATCTGCATAATTTCAAAATCAGCACCACATCCTTCTAGAACACCAATATATTTAGTTTTTCATCCTATGCACAAAGGATGGTACGCTCATGGATCTACTGTGCCTTGCATAGGATTTACATCTGACAAAATGCCAAAATATAATTCTCAAAATTCATTTGCTATCAAATTCATGAATCTTTCATTATTTCCTTAAAATCAGACAACGAAAACAAAATTAATGCATAATAACAACGTACAGCGAAGAGAATGAAAGAAATATGCAAAAATGACAAAGACAAAAAAGATATCAAATAAAGAGTAAAAGATATTTCAGAATGGAATCAAAACAATAAAGCTTGTTGAATCATCTTTCTAGATCACTCCGATGTATTCGGTTTGTTGATATAACAATTTATAAACAAAGCTGGTCTAAAAAAATTGTCAAACGAGGGTACCCTCTCTAGCCTGCGTCACCGCGCCCTGGATATACTCCTTGTTGGATCCGACTAGAAAAAAAGATAACAATGAAAGTAAGAACTTCAAGTATACCTTCCGTTCATAGTGTGCAAAATTGAGGACGATGTCGGAAGGCGCACTATGACAATAATCCACTTGGGATTTCGACTCAGGTCAATCAAAAGAGAAAATAATCTATATAATCTTTTTTATCTATATGAATTTTATGTTGTCTTAATCTGTTAAACATTGGACAAAAGGAATTAATTTCTCCTTCCAACTCATCTCAGAGAATGATCTTGACGGAGAACTATGACTCACCATTTTTCTTCTTCTTCCCGTTTTGGAGTGAACACGTTTAAGTGTTTTATACTCCAGCGTCCGTGGAGAACAGCTAAAACCTTTATTTACAATCAAAATAGGGTAAGAAGTGACTGTCTGGTGGTGGAAAAACCTCCACACGCTGATGGTCTGTATTACGTACCTGAAGCTGATCACTGACGATGAGTTTTTGACTGTGACCAGGATGTTGTTCCAAGCCACAATGGTCGCCGTAATGAAAGAATATTTGTATGCATCCACTCTCATACTGATCTGGCGGATGATGTTTGCCATAAAGCTACGAGTTCTGGCTGTCAGCAAATGGTGGACTGGAAAGTTTACAATGTGATGGAATCACATGTCATAATGACATGGTTCCGAGCCCTCCGATGTTCTAGTGGTTCCAAGCCCAGGTGATGGATCATGTTGGCTACCAGCCCAGGTGATGGATCATGTTGGTTACCAGCCCAGGTAATGGATCATGTTGGTTACACGTGGTTACCAGCCCAGGTTATGGATCATGTTGGTTACCAGCCCAGGTGATGGATCATGTTGGTTCCCAGCCCAGGTAATGGATCATGTTGGTTACACGTGGTTACCAGCCCAGGTGATGGATCATGTTGGTTACACGTGGTTCCCAGCCCAGGTGATGGATCATGTCGGTTCCCAGCTCAGGTAATGAATCATATTGGTTACACGTGGTTACCAGCCCAGGTGATGGATCATGTTGGTTACCAGTCCAGGTGATGGATCATGTTGGTTACACATCCTGGGTCTCTGGAAGAGTAGTTCCCAGTGGCGACCCCTGGCTGCTTGGCGTTGGTCATTCTATAGCCGCTGTATCAAATGTTGTTGGTAGGGATCCCAGACTACCGATACGTATTCAAGAACTGGCAACACTAGTGAACGTCTTACTTTTGACTGACTCCGGACAGTTTCTGAGGTTCCTATGTAGGAATCTAGCTGACTTTGTGGCCTTAGCTGGCGTTTCTTCGAAATGTGAATTGTAGTACATTTTTAGGGTGAAAAACCATCAGCCAATCCCTTTCCCACTTTCCTAATGCACTAGGGTCCAGTTGGAGTTGGTCTGTGTCTTTTTTTTTTTGTCTTCACGGTCCTATAGATGAGGAAGTCGTCAGCATATAGCTTTACGTTAGAGTTGGTAACTTCCGGGAGATCGTTGATATAGGCCAGGAACAGGAAGGGTACCATAACTGTGCTCTGAGGGACTCCAGAGTCAACGTTTGCCACATCAGATGATGTTCCCTCGATCAAGACTTGTTGTTTTCTGTTTGACAAAAAGTTCTCGATCCACTGAAGATTGCAGCCTCGAACTCCGTAGTAGTTAAGCTTATGAATAAGACACTGATGTGGTACTTTATCAAATGCTTTGGCGAAGTCCAAGAAGATGGCATCAATTTGGTTACTGGTCAGATCCTTGAATGTACCGATCAGCCGAGTCTCCCACGAACGTCTACTACGGAACCTGTGCTGCGCTGGTGTTAGGATATGATGACATGATATGATGACGGAGTGATGCCATATCTGCCTTGTCCCATAGGTTAATCTTCCTGCGAGCGGGTTTACTTCTCTGTGGTTGGATTAATATGTCGATCAGGACAGCATCGTGGTCGCCCACCCCCTGAATGACTTTGCAACGTTGTACCAGAGAAGGGGATAGCTCCTCTTGTTACTTCATCTACTAGCTGTTCCACACCGCAGTCACCAGGAATATTCAAATACTGTGATGACATTTTGCTTGGGTACTGATGTGACTTAACGGCGAGATTCCGCCAGTTCACATCAGGGAGATTGAAGTCTCCGCTCAGCCAAAAGTCACATTTTGCGTGGTGTGAGCTAAGCTTGATCATTTCTGCTACTACTTTGAGGGCATCATCCTCATTTGTCATATTTGTTGAACGGTAACAGGCCGATATAATGATTTACTTTACTCTGGTTAGGTGTAGTGCAACACAGGAGTTCATGGTCTTTGCTGGTAAAAAGTGGTGTGCTCACGAGGTCGTTCTTGACAGCGATAAGGATACCAACTTGTGAATCTGCCCTGTCTCGTCTGAATACGTTGTATGAGGGAGGTATGACTTCCGACGAGAAGATGGTGGAGTTGAGCCAGGTCTCTGTGCCAATAATTACTTTGCGTTGTCAATGAGTACTTCTGTCCCGGAGACTTGATGTTTTGAAAGTTTGTTACTATCACCCTGAGTGATCTTTCTTTCTGTAATTTTGGCAGGTGTGTGTTCCGTATTGGGGTAGAGGTGGCGCATGGACTGCCAATGAAGGGATAAAGGCTACATGGCACATCATAACTAAGGGCTGAAAAGCTGTATATGTACTTTCTTCTACCGAGATGGATTTAACCACACCATTTGTTTGGCTTTTGTCAAATTAAATGACCGTCCTAAGTCGGTATCGTAATTGCACTACAATCAAATGTTTTTGTAATGTGTTATATGTTCTAGTACATTATTTATGTTCATTTATTGTATAGCTCCATGGTGACTTCTGCCACATAACTGAGCCAGTAACTCCTCTTTTTTCTTGTAGATCTTACTGCAGTTTGGTGTACTGCAGGCGTTGCAGATCCACACTAGATGTGTTTGCTAGTTGGGTGAATTCTGGTGTAGTCATGGACATGCATGTCGTATGGTACCATTTGTCGTAATTGCCACAAGCAACTCCAAGTTGTCGTTCTTCACTGTCTTCGTGCATATGCCACCACAGGGACACAGGTCGCTCGAACCTATATTTATACATGCCAAAACTGATCCCGGATTCAAACGACCTGTGGCCCTGTGATATGCTGCTAGGATACTTGGGTTTGTTGTAATTTGTAATTTGTCCGACACATGAACATCAATCATACACGAGTTGTTCTCTCCAATTTTAGAATGTTTTGAACAAAGGAAACCT
Organism: Pteria penguin; assembly: GCA_035048485.1. NCBI lineage: Eukaryota > Metazoa > Mollusca > Bivalvia > Pterioida > Pteriidae > Pteria > Pteria penguin. Next base: position 80,937,838 of record CM068580.1, on the reverse strand, counting down.
TTAAATACATCACTAAAAGAATGAAGTGTACGATGTCCATGTGGAGCCCAATTTGAATCTTCCATAAAAGTTGAGGAAGTTGTATTGCAACATTGACCTTAGTAGTCATTGCCCAATCTCCAAAGCAGAGTTGTCGTTCCTTTACAATCTACATACACCTCTGCCAACGACTCAGGTTTTACAAGATTCTTGTAAAATCTGAGACTTGCCTCTAGACGATATTATTTGGTCTTCAGTGGCTTTATTAGTTAAACATAAAGCATTTACCATGTTAAATTGAGTTTTAATCGGGATTCTACATGAAATCAACCCTGAATTTATACCGCACTATATTTTCTCAGCGTAAAAATCAGTGTACGGTTTGTCAATAACACACTGTCATTTGCACCTAACACGTCTTGTAATTTCTGAATAAATCCCTCATTGTCTAATTCTCGCTCAGATAACTTAAATACGATGACATTTTCCCCAAAACATTCTATATTTTCTGCCTTCTGACAAAGGACTACTCTCAGTAGTTGACAGAGATTAAAGGGAGTGCAAGGACCGTAACTCTGTTTTGGAGATTGGTCATTGCCCCTTCCTTCCCATGGAAATATGCGTGCCATGTTGGAAATTCTCCATATTACTAATGTCCCAAATTGAACGCACCACTTTACAAAACTCGTTAGTGTAACAGTTTACATGAAAATTAAACTGAAGTTTCAATATGCATTGTTCACTAAGCTGGTGTTATACATACTATACTTTGACTTCTGCAGTAGGAATCTTCGATTTCTACTTTATGATACTGCTACGTGTAACATAGTATTTGGATCTTACAGAATGAGTTAAACCTGCAAATTTCTACAAAGCGACTTTAATGAAAGACAGGACCTACAAGATGAATGGGCTGTGCTAAAGCACTGTGATGGAAATCAATGTACTCTCTCATCTCTGAAAAATCTAGCTTTACATCTTTTATCAGGAGATAGTAACAAAATTCTGCCTTTATACCTGTCAAAGATCAGTGCAATCTCTCATACAAAAAGCGCTACGCTACTCTCAACTTTTCTCTTCAGTCATTGGCTAAAAGCTGTTTTAACAAGATCCTTGTAAAACTGGGAATCCTTATAAAACTGGGAAAAACCTATCTAGTGCTATAAGTGACTTATATGGTGCACCAAATGTAAAAGCCTTTCTATTAAAAGGTGAATTGATGTGTAAAATCTATTATACCATTAAATGGAAGTTTTCCCAGTTTTACAAGTATCTTGTAAAAACAGCTTCAAGCCGATAACAGAGGGGAAAAAGGGAGAGTGGCGAAGCGCCCTCTGTAGGAGATTGATGTCAGTGGGTATCTATGGGTACTTAAACTAAAATTTCCTACACCATTAAAGCGCTGCATACAGAGCTACATGCTACAGGTTGAATGGGCTGAGCTAAGTCACTGTATTGGAAATCACTGTCCCTCTCATCTCTGAAAAATCTCTGGTTTTACATCTTTAATCAGGTGATAGTGACAAAATTCTGCCATTATACCTGTCAAAGGTCATTGGTTATCTCTGGGTACTAAAATAAACTAAAATTTCCTCCACCACTAAAGAGCTTCTGATAAAATTCTGTAACAGAATTAATCAACATACTCTGCACAACATTAGAATGGAGTGGGAATTTTATAACATCTAATGCAAAGAACACAAATAATCAAACTCATTTCAAGAACTTCATTTATATAATCCATATAAACACATTATATGACATGGTGTTATGATCATGCACCATATACAAAGACAATTTTAATCATATTTACTAATACAGTCTGTTTAGTAAATTTCATTATTTGCTGTTTAAAATTAGAAGCATGACTGGTGATTCACAATGTGTTTATCTTTCCTCCACTAAAAGCATTACATGTATATAATGACTGACTGAGGTCAAAATGACATATCACAGACAAATGCTACATATCGTGATAAAACACTGGCGAATACACTCCATAGAAGAAACGAATCACATAACGAAATATAAAACAATGTCTGTACACCATGTTAAAATATAGGCTGATATAAATATTTGTACAATAGCCATTCATCTTCTTGACTTTTCACATGCACAAGATCACATACACATTTTTTCTTAAAATGAACACATCTTGTTATTATAGCTTTTTTTAAGAGAAATCAAAGTTGATCATCTTTCTTCAAGTATAAGAGTCTCTTGTGGAAATAAGTTCAATTCTTTTAATGATTTTCCTGTATCTAATTGTGAGACCTGTAAAAAGAAATAATAAAACTTAAATATCAGCATAATATCGAGAAAAGAATTTTGGTTCATTAAAATAAGGGAATCAAAAGACCAAAGTAGGACTATATCACTCACCTGATAACAATTTGCTCATACACAATCAAGTGACTGCTTGAATTGCAGATAAATATATTCTTTTGCATACTGTATTTTTGACAAATGACAAAAGACGAACTCACTTCTCTATATTGAATAAATCAAGACAATGATACAAAAATATGCAAAAGTTTAAGTCAGAATTCTTTTTTTCCAATTTTGTTTTCTCAAATAATTACTAAAACTTTATTTTGGTGTAAAATGAACACACACAAAAAAATCTACCTTTAGCAGGGTTTGAATTGCTAAACCTCAAACAATCAGAAATGAAATCTTTGTAAATGTAATGCAAGAAAACAAAACAAGGCTGCTTTTAATGATATTTACTGCAAGGGGTTTAGCTTTCCTTCAACATGCTAGAACTGGCCTATGTCAAAATTAGAAAATGAGTCATTAAAAACTTTGAAATGAAACTTTCAAATAACCCTTTAAGTAGATATTTTCTAATAAAAGTTGGCAAATAAATGATTTATGACATCTTTATACATCTTGAACAAATCCAGAAAATGATGCAAAAATGTACGAAAACAGATTAAGAGTGATTTTCTCCAGTATGACATCTTGAGTGCTGCAAAACACTTAAACTCTTATTGTGATGCAAAATGAAAAAAAAAAAAAACAGCTGTCACAAGACAACAGAGCTCGCTGGTGCCAACCAAATTTAAAAAGCAAATTTTTTTTTGTAAGTAGGTCAATCTTCAAGGTCAAGGTTAAAATGTACAAAAACTCTGAAATATTATGAAAGGTCTGGTCATAAGGAATACACACTATCTCTTACTGTTCGTAAGTTATAACCAAGGTTAAATTTTTTTTATTGGTATGTCAAACTTCAAAGTCAAGGTAACAAGGTCAAAAATTTTGGTACCCAATGAAAGGTCTTGGCAAACGGAATATGCATGTGAAATATAAAATCCCTGTCTCTAATGGTTCTAAGGTTATGACCCAGATATAGTTTTTGTCCAAGTAGGTCAATCTTCGTAAAGGTCAAAACATAAAACAATTTTGATATGTAATGAAAAGTCTCGTCACAAGGAAAGCATACATGAAATATCTAAGACCAATCTTTACTGTTAAGTTATGACGAAGGTTAAAGTTTCTTAAAAGTAGGTCAAATTTCAAGGGTAAGGGTACAAGGTGAAAAATTTTGGTACCCTATGAATGGCCTTGGCACAAGGAATACATATGTGAAATATTAAAACCCTGTCTCTAATGGCTCTAAAGTTATGACCAGATGAAAGTTTTTGTCTAAGTAGGTCAATCTTCAAGGTCAAGATCAAAATGTAACAAAAAAAAAAATTGATAAGTAATGAAAGTTCTTGTCACAAGGAAAACATACATGAAATATTTTTAAAAGCCCAATCTTTTACTGTTATGACCAAGGTTAAAGTTTCTTAAAAGTAAGTCAAACTTTTGGTACCAAATGAAAGGTCTTGGCACAAGGAATACACATATGAAATAATAAAGCCCTGCCTCTAATGGTTCTAAAGTTATAATCCAGGTTAAAGTTTTTTTCTAGGAACAATGACGACAACAACAACGATGCTGTTGACAAAGATGCCAGGGGGTATGACAATAGCTCTCCGGAAATTCAACTTGGCGAACTAAAAAAAGGTTAAAAGAAAAAATCATAATAAAACTAGAATACAAAATTTTCACATGACACTTTCCCTTATAACAGGAATTTTAAACAAATATTAGCAAATGCATGTTTTATTACTTTTCCGTATTGAATAAATCAATAAAATGGCACAAAAATGTGTTGAAATGACCAAGCCCAAAAAGACATAAAAAAATCTTCAGAAGGAAACCAAAGACAACACTTCTTAATACACCCTCTTAGATCACTCTGATACTTTTCTTTTGGTGATCTATAAAGTCAATCTGAATATAGGAGCACTATGTTTTCCCATCCTTGACAAATCCCTTGACAGATCTCAGATCTGACTGAAAATCAGCAACATTTGTAGGAAACCTTGAGTAATTTATACCTACAAATCTACAAATATCCTTCAATTAGCTCTGAAGGAAAAATATATCAACGCTTATTATTATACAGTGTTCTAGGAATTAAAAAAAAAACGCTTACCAACAGATAAGTGACTTGACTGAAATCCACTTACCCAAGTTAAAAATGTACTTATCCAAAATAAAAAGACATATTCAAGACTTAATTCTGAGAAAAGTATAATATTAGTATTTTATACATTGAGCATGTGTCACAAGAGTTTAACCAAATCAATAAAATTCTTGAAGTCGGATTGGTCAAATGACGCAATTTTTCCCATATTTGTTGGGGATAAGTCTTGGTATTTATCATCACTTTCTATGAAGAATCTGATATTTAGATATTTCATTGTTGCAAACTGCAGTTATATAAATTAAAAAAAAAAGAAAGGAGGTCAATCTTCGAAAGATTCCTCAATGAATTTTAGCAGTTTTATGACTCGTATAGCTCTTGTGCTCAAGATATAATTGGCAAAGTTGCATTATGGTCTATGGATAAACACAGAGTTTATCCCCCAGGTGTTTCAGGGATTGTCTTCATTTAGACTGCCCTGCCAAAATCGAGATGAGAAACTTACGATTACAAAATACTAGCAATACTAATATTGGCAAGTCTTTCATCCATTTTCAGTTCTGCTATGTCTAGTTGTGCTTTTAATGTCTTTTCTTTAGCAATTTTCAAAATTGATGTGAATGATGTTACTCAGAATTTGCTTACAATTAAGTAACAGCTTTAAAACTTTTCAGTTACCCAATCCATTTTTTCACTTGCCACGGGTAACAGGTTAAGGGATTTCTAGAACACTGATTATATACTAATAGTATATACAACACCATTCCATTTTTAATCTTAAAAGAAATTGCCCAAAATCCTAGAAATTATTTTAGTATTCCAAATTTTTCCAATTATGTTTATTACAAAAAAATTAGTAAAAACATATAAATTCAACTAGCTATCGGCAACTTTTAAGGAGAAAATATAAGAAATGACATAAACAAGCAAATTCAGAGAATTGTGGTTCCCCGCTTTCGGGGGTCTATTAGTAAGGGTGTAGTGATAAAAAATTCTGGTACCAACGGAAAGGTATTGCCATTAGGGACACACAAGCCAAATATGAAGGCCCCACGTCTTGCGGTTAAGTTACACTGAAGTATGTCAAAGGTCACAGTCAAGGTCACATGATAAAAAAAAATTTTTGGTACCAACAAAAAGGTTTTGCAATTAGGGACACACATGCAAAATATGGAGGCCTTATGTCTTACAGTTAAAAAGTTATGACCAAGGTAAAGTTTTTGTGACAGACAGACAGACAGACGAATAAGATTTAATGTCCTCACGCTTTAGCAAAAAGCCAGGAACAAAAAAGTACACAAGAAAGAAGACTAAAAAATAATAATAACAACACCCCCCCCCCCAAAAAAAAATTGATTTTGGAATAAATCAAGAAACACAACACTTTTAAAATCACTCTGATACATTAGGTTTGATGAATTGGTAGAACCGATGGATGCTTCCTGAATGACGGCTAATAAAGATCTATCTACCATTAAAGTTTCATATTGATATCTCTTACAGTTATTGTGTTATGCTCCGGACAAATTTTAAGTATGAAAAATAACAAAGGGCAATAACTCCTAAATTATGCAAGATAGAGTTACGGTTCTTGCACACTGCACTTCTCCTCATTGAGATTTATCTACCTATGAAGTTTCTTATTGATACCTCTCTTAGTTTTTGCGTTACACTCCAGACAAAATTTGTTCACTTAAATAGTATAACACACTGTAATAAATTGTAAACATGCAATTTTCTGTGGTTATAATACCTAATGGAAAAGTTTATGGAATATAAATAAAAAGATACACCAATATTTGTTCACTTAAATAGTATAACACACTGTAATAAATTGTAAACATGCAATTAAATGTAATTATTAAAGTGCTATTACAATGATCACAAATTTTCTATATTATGTGCCTATCTACATAAAAGATTCGCTCACAAAATAATATGCTCATGCGTGACACCGATCTCAAGATATATACAATAAGCAATAAAAAGTTCGATAGCTTTTTTCAGTTTTTAATAGCCATAATATGTGACGCCAGAAGTTGTACAGGTGCTACTTTTCCCTGATTTTTCATTATTATGTTAAACTTTGAATTGTGACGTCATACTAAATGACGTTAAAAGTTGTACAAAAGTTTTGTAACAAGTTAAACCGGAAGTCTTTTATTTTGTTCATGATACTAGGCAAATCGGTATTTTCAAACATATCACAGAGAAATAATGAAGCAGGAAAAGTTGTAATTTCTATCAATGGAGGAATAATTCAATTAGTATTACATGAAAATGCAAACTTCTCCAGCATTCTAATAGCACTTTAAGAAATGAAAGGCTACAATAAACTCAACTAAGTTATGTATTAGTTTGTTGTTTTATGCCACACCATGTTCTATAGAATGGACCTGTCCAAAGCAGTAAAAGATTCAAGAAATTCCATAGTATGTCATGACAAGTAGCTTAGTTTATACTGTTTCATCCAAAGAATATAAACAGAGGCAGAAGATGATAAGTTAATTATTTTCTGAATGTTGATATGAAACCTGGGTTTTCAGAGTAGAAATCTAGTGGGATACCACTAGATCAGCTTGCTCCTCTCCTAAGGTATATAAACCTAAAAAATTAGTTATACATATATAACTATAGTATATGGTAATACATTACTTACATCTCTTCTGGGAAATGTGGTTAATATTTTGTATTCTTCTGTATGATAACCTTCAGATGTGATGAAAAAGATTAAATTTCTTAATGGTTCTGAGGCTAAAAATCTTCGTGTTTTCACCGCACCATCTGGCATCCTAAACCGTAAACGACTCATAGGGAGTGTGCAGTTTTCTGGTGGTTCATCAGGCATTTGCAAAGCAGCTGATTCTTGAATTGCCTGTTAAAGTCAAGAGCATATATTTATAGACAGCCTTTAATATGATAAGTTAAAAAATGAAAGGATTTGAAAGTCCTCAAGGTCAGAATTGCATGGTCAAGTACATCAAAGGTAATAAAGTCGTGATCCACCAAGAGATCACACACCAAGCATGTAATGTTTAGGATCAGTATTGACAAAAACACAGTCTGCGCACAGGTGCTCGTTTTCATATAAACAATGGCTCCGACCTGTACGTCTCCGTCTCGTACTATATAGTTATCTCATTCTCTCTTATCACTTTTGATCTTGACAGTAGTGTGAAATTAGCAATCTGGACATTCTCCCGCTGTACAAGTACATTTGGGGAAAACCACGTCTACACATGTAGATCTATAAATAACTGGCTATTTTTAGTAGCATTACACATCAACAACTACCAAGACGTTTGTTTATCGTTGTGACGAGAAGATTGTAGGGTACTTTGAATTCCACTGCTATAAAAAGAAGCGATATTCTCAAGTTTTTATAATTATAATACAACGGATACTAGTACGGACTAGTAGTGTACTTCTTAAATTACAGCACAGCTACACAATAATGTCAATCGTACTTTTTTGTACTTTTTGGGAAAGACTGCATGTTCTCTAGCTCATGAATATAACTCGTCTAAATCCATGGAATAACGGCACATCTATTTTCTCATCTGATCAAACTTATCTTGTATTGACTTGTACAATATGAATTATAAGTACTAAAAGTAAATCTAATCACGCTTTTTCTAAATATTGATGCACTATTTATACACAAGGAGGTATTTTCTGCGTTCAACGCGTTCACCACAGCATATTGTAACGACTAGGGTCTGGAATTGCTATGCAATTCCGACCAAAAAGTTCAATTTTCCTCAAAATGAAAAATTAAAAAAAAAGACCCCCCCCTTCAAGAAACTGCTATAGATGGTATGGCCAGATTGCAAAGCGAATCCAAACGAGGTAAAGGTCACAAGGTCCAAAATCAAGGTATCAACTGAAAACTCTGATCATATAAAACCTATGAAGGAAGTATCAAAGCCCTACCTCTATTGATTAAGAAGATACAGCCAAAATTAGTTTTTTGAAAGTAGGGGAGAGTCCAAGGTCAAGATCGCTGGGTAAAAAGTCATGGCATAAATTGAAAGCTTTGGTCATAAGGAACCTATGTGTGAAGTATTATCTTTATACTCCTCTTATTCGTTGAGATTTTGCTTCAACCAGAAACTTAACCAAAATGTTGCTGGACAGACAGAATGAAATTACCAATCTATTGACCGGAACTGCTATGCTAAATGGCTCACAAAATTATGAAGGTCTGATATGGCTCTTAACAACCTTATCACCTAATAATCTAACAAATCTGTTTAAATCTAATGAAATCATTGAAACAGAGATAGTAATACAATTACAATTTTCCTTTGTTCTTCTTCCAAGCGTTTATTTTCCTCTTCCTGCTGTCTTCTGATTTCTTCATCTTGTTGTCTTTTTTGATCCTCCATCTTTAATATAATGAAAAGATGATATGATGATAGCAGAATTAAACCTTCGAGCATCATACAAATCATTTAGTATGATTTATAGAAAGATTTCTCTACATTGTCAGGACATTTATCAATCTGAAGATGTAATTGCAAAACAGAAAATTTATCTATCTCATATCTGAATTATTCAGCAAATAAAATATTGGCTTTATACTGTATTTAATACATCATTTGAAGTAAGCAATGTACGCAACTCTTGATACTCTAATAATGCTTTTCAATGAAATTTAGAAGGTGTGATTACTTTTCTTTGTACTGAAATAAGGAATATAAGCGTACTTTTCTCTTATCAGCAGCCAAAGATTCTTTAAAGGCTTCCTCCTGCTCCCTTCTTATTCGTTCTCTTGCATCTCTCTCTTCCTGTTGAACAAATTGTGCATTTTAATCATTGGAGAATTTGGAAACATTGCAAAATATTAATGCGAATATGAAATAAGGTACCAATCAAACATGACAAAACATACCTCATCTATAATATCTGCTCTTTGTTGTTCTTGGAAGCTTTCAGCATCATGAATTAACCTCGTCATTACTTCATCCAGTGATAAAGAACCTTCAGTAAATATATAAAGTCTATATTGTACCTTAGATAAGATAAACAATTTGCAAGATTGGAATTATTAAAACAACCACAACCCTAGTGAGATTAATACCCTAATTCAAAACAATTAGATTGAGGATAGTTGAGGGTAGTTTAGAGCATAATGGAAAGTTGGTAATGTGTCTGGCTGCAGACAACAAGTTGTTCACCTACTTCACTGACCTGTTACCTCTGACTTCATGACAACAAACCATTCTCGTACTTTACTGACCTGTTACTTCTGATTTTATGGCCACAAGCCATTCTCCTACTTCACTGTCCTGTTACTTCTGACTTTGTGACAACAAGCCATTCTCCTACTTCACTGACCTATTACTTCTGACTTTATGGCCACAAGCCATTCTCCTATTTCACTGTCCTGTTACTTCTGACTTTACGATAACGAACCAGTCTCTTACTTCACTCTCCTATTACCTCTGACTTTATAGCCACAAGCCATTCTCCTATTTCACTGTCCTGTTACCTCTGACTTTATGACAACAAATCATTCTCCTACTTCACTGTCCTGTTACTTCTGACTTTATGGCCACAAGCCATTCTCCTACTTCACTGACCTGTTACTTCTGACTTTATGGCCACAAGCCATTCTCCTATTTCACTGTCCTGTTATTTCTGATTTTATGGCCACAAGCCATTCTCCTACTTCACTGTCCTGTTACCTCTGACTTTATGACAACAAACCAGTCTCCTACTTCACTGTTCTGTTACCTCTGACTTTATGACAACAACCATTCTCCTACTTCACTGTCCTGTTACCTTTGACTTTATGACAGCAAGCCATTCTCCTATTTCACTGTCCTGTTACCTCTGCCTATATGACAACAAGCCATTCTCCTTCTTCACTGTCCTGTTACTTCTGACTTTATGACAACAAACCATTCTCCTACTTCACTGTCCTGTTACCTCTGACTTTATGACAACAAACCAGTCTCCTACTTGACTGTTCTGTTACCTCTAACTTTATGATAACAAGTTATTCTCCTATTTCACTGACCTGTTACCTCTGACTTTATGACAACAAACCATTCTCCTATTTCACTGACCTGTTACCTCTGACTTTATGACAACAAGCCATTCTGCTACTTCACTGTATTGTTACTTCTGACTTTATGACAAAAAGCCATTCTCCTATTTCACTGTCCTGTTACCTCTGCCTTTATGACAACAAGCCATTCTCCTACTTCACTGTCCTGTTACCTCTGACTTTATGACAACAAGCCATTCTCCTATTTCACTGTCCTGTTACCTCTGCCTATATGACAACAAGCCATACTCCTACTTCACTGTCCTGTTACTTCTGACTTTATGACAACAAACCATTCTCCTATTTCACTGTCCTGTTACCTCTGACTTTATGACAACAAGCCATTCTCCTATTTCACTGTCCTGTTACCTCTGCCTATATGACAACAAGCCATTCTCCTTCTTCACTGTCCTGTTACTTCTGACTTTATGACAACAAACCATTCTCCTACTTCACTGTCCTGTTACCTCTGACTTTATGACAACAAACCAGTCTCCTACTTGACTGTTCTGTTACCTCTAACTTTATGATAACAAGCTATTCTCCTATTTCACTGACCTGTTACCTCTGACTTTATGACAACAAACCATTCTCCTATTTCACTGACCTGTTACCTCTGACTTTATGACAACAAGCCATTCTGCTACTTCACTGTATTGTTACTTCTGACTTTATGACAAAAAGCCATTCTCCTATTTCACTGTCCTGTTACCTCTGCCTTTATGACAACAAGCCATTCTCCTACTTCACTGTCCTGTTACCTCTGACTTTATGACAACAAGCCATTCTCCTATTTCACTGTCCTGTTACCTCTGCCTATATGACAACAAGCCATACTCCTACTTCACTGTCCTGTTACTTCTGACTTTATGACAACAAGCCATTCTCCTACTTCACTGTCCTGTTACCTCTGACTTTATGACAACAAACCATTCTCCTATTTCACTGTCCAGTTACCTCTGACTTTATGACAACAAGCCATTCTCCTATTTCACTGTCCTGTTACCTCTGACTCTATGACAACAAACCATTCTCTTACTTCACTGACCCGTTACCTCTGACTTTATGACAACAATCCATTCTCCTACTTCACTGTCCTGTTACCTCTGACTCTATGACAACAAACTGACAAAGAGATTTCCACACACTTTAATACTACTGTTGATGTAGGTTTTCTATCAAAAACATGTACACACTATATATAACTGAAATTTGAACTTCTGAACTGTATAACTGAGAGGTAATTCTCCAACATTAACTCCATTAACTCTCGATACAGAAAGTCATAATGTACCGTAGTTATAAGACTATAGGTCGATGTTGTGGAGTATGGTTCTAGGGATTTAAAACTGGAGCATTTACCCAGTTGAGACTTACCGTATATAGGTCGAACTGCTGTATATGTCAAAGCAAAGACATTATTATTACAGTAATATGAATGTCTCTGGTTGAAGAGCTACATGTATACAGTGTACTGTACTACTGCCTGAGTGTAGTCCCTCTCATCAACAAATTTCCTTAATATTTCAACAAATCAATACAAATGCAGAAAATACTGTTGGCATACTGTCATACACCTTTCATTTACCATAACAGACCAATTGGAGTGAAGACAGATGTATGGCTTACCGGTAATGCTGCCATTTCAAATACTATATCTGTGCTGTAACAACAACCTTATTATACACCAGAATAAATCTTTGAAGTCACTGCCATCAAACACAGATCAAAATAAAAAGACTTACTTAAAACTGTGTATGTTGTTTAACTTATGTATACATATATCTTACTTATCAGTGATACAAACCATTCTCTGTACTGTCAAAACCTAGTATTTGTAAATAGCCATGTTATTTGTCACTTGCATTCTGCTTCCATAACAGTCAATGATCAGGTATCATTAGATCATGATGTTTTTATTAAACTAAGGGTACACTGTCACTGGCTTTATCAATTCTATGGTATATTTTTCATGTTCAGAGAGACTTATTGTGATGTATAATCATGTAGTAATGAAACACTTATTGTCTGCATTTGTCAGCAATAGATGATAGATATCAAGACCTATACATAAATTTCATGCTCATTTAACTTCTATTAAAGTATTCACTGAGAGTTTGGTGATCATATTCACACTTAACAAACAATATGTATGTTCAATTTCTTTGGGAAAACAAAAGGTAAGATACTTAATCTAACACATATATTAGTTGAAGCACCATATATGTTTAGGGGTTTTGTTTAAGAGAAAAAATACAGTACTATAGTCTAAAAAATACAGTATGTTGCATGAATATCAACTTACATAAATTGACTGAGTTCATGTACTTAAAAGCAGTAATTTTACCGGAGATTATGTCAATGACTATGCTACAATACTGTGTGTACCTTGTCTTCATCATAATGCATTACCTGAGATCATGTCAATGACTATGCTACATTATTCTGTCTATATTGTCTTAACTATAATGCAATACCTGAGATCATGTCAATGACTATGCTACATTATTCTGTCTATATTGTCTTCAATATAATGCATTACCTGTGATTATGTCAATGACTATGCTACATTATTCTGTCTACATTGTCTTCACAATAATGCATTACCCGAGATCATGTCAATGGCTATGCTACATAATTCTGTCTACATTGTCTTCACTATAATGCAATACCTGAGATCATGTCAATGGCTATGCTACATTATTCTGTCTACATTGTCTTCACTATAATGCATTACCTGAGATCATGTCAATGACTATGCTACATTATTCTGTCTACATTGTCTTCACTATAATGCAATACCTGAGATCATGTCAATGACTATGCTACATTATTCTGTCTATATTGTCTTCACTATAATGCAATACCTGAGATCATGTCAATGACTATGCTACATTATTCTGTCTACATTGTCTTCACTATAATGCAATACCTGAGATCATGTCAATGACTATGCTACATTATTCTGTCTACATTGTCTTCACTATAATGCAATACCTGAGATCATGTCAATGACTATGCTATATTATTCTGTCTATATTGTCTTCACTATAATGCAATACCTGAGATCATGTCAATGACTATGCTACATTATTCTGTCTATATTGTCTTCACTATAATGCAATACCTGAGATCATGTCAATGACTATGCTACATTATTCTGTCTATATTGTCTTCACTATAATGCATTACCTGAGATCATGTCAATGACTATGCTACATTATTCTGTCTATATTATCTTCACTATAATGCATTACCTGAGATCATGTCAATGACTATGCTACATTATTCTGTCTACATTGTCTTCACTATAATGCAATACCTGAGATCATGTCAATGACTATGTTACATTATTCTGTCTATATTGTCTTCACTATAATGCATTACCTGAGATCATGTCACTGACTATGCTACATTATTTTGTCTATATTGTCTTCACTATAATGCATTACCTGAGATCATGTCAATGACTATGTTACATTATTCTGTCGTTATTGTCTTCACTATAATGCATTACCTGAGATCATGTCAATGACTATGCTACATTATTCTGTCTACATTGTCTTCACTATAATGCAATACCTGAGATCATGTCACTGACTATGCTACATTATTCTATCTACATTGTCTTCACTATAATGCAATACCTGAGATCATGTCAATGACTTCATTTGTGGCCCTTGACCTAGAAATGATCATCAACAATGGTAGATTGTCTGGTTTGTAATTCCTAATTTGACCAGCAACAACATTTCCAAAATGTCTGGTAGCTGTTGTGATTAATCTGGAATGAGAATTATAAAGATATATTCCTCTTATACAATTATTCTATACGTTTTAATAGCGAAATGAAAATGTAACCATAAATAAATTGGTCTTAGTTTGAATTTCTCAGATTTTTTTTTTCAAAGGTAAACTTTAACACACAAAAGGATGTCACAATATTTGGTCAAAATATTTGGCCATTGGCACTGATGATCTCAAAACAGTAAGTTTGTGCTTTTCAAATATGCAAATCCTTACTGTTGGAAGAATTATCTCACATTCACCATCCTCATATCTATAAAAGTAATGCTGAGTAAAATAATACACAGATTTAAAAGAAAACTGACACATGCAGGACTTGATAAAGAGGTATTGCATCTTTCTCAAGAGGAACAGAATTATGTACATACAGATGGATAGACAAACAGACAGATAGTCTGTCCAAACGCTACTGGCCCCCTAGATCCGTCAGACCGAGGGCATAAAAAAGAAGTTTCAGGTCACCTGGCAATTTATAAAAGAGTTGGTATTGAAGTTTTTTCAAGGTTCAAAATAAGAAAATTTCAGTTTGTCAAGTAAGCAATTTTAAAAAAAATCTGGATAACATAAATGATATTTACTTGAATTTAAGGTTGCTCATAAAAATATTAGGTTGTGTTTGACACTATATGACTCCTAGTTTCCAAGCCCATTTTATTATGGTGGTTTTTTTTTTTCTTACAGTCTATAGCTTTTTTTTATTTTACATCTTTTGGTCCTGCGTGATGTGCCTGGAGGCCTGGAATATGTCACTAACAAGTGACATATGATATTGTTTTCATATGTTGAAGGTGCACTGGTGCTTGCATTTTCAAAATTTTATAGCTAGCACTGAGGCAGTCTTAAGATTGACCACCATTGTTGTGCATTTGACATTCAGGTTAACTCTCTGAAATTCAAATATCAATAAAATGAAAGGACTAATAGGGTTGGAATTGCACTGGGAAATGCACATATCAAACCAAGGACTTGTATATCTTCAAGCCTTATATTACTCTAGAATTGCTCACAACTGACCTTTCCATTTATGTTTGATACAATGTTAAATTAGATGTCATCACAAGACTGGACACCTTGGACAAAGAGTAAAAATGACTGTGATGTCATAAAATACAATAAATATTCAACCAATGCATTGGGTCAATTACTTGGCACACATAATGATGAACCATTATTTCTAAACCTTCCCATTCCCCTTTTTGTAACCAAAAATTCCTCTAGCATTCAGGTGCAAACCATATATAGCAATCTATAAAGTGAAATACACATTTAAATTTTCTAGCTTTAATATTTCATAAAGCTTGCATATGTTGCCATTCATAGATAATGAATATTCATCTGACTTTCAAATATGCACTACTCTTTGCTCAGACCAGTAGTCACTGAAAACTTTACATTAACTTATATAGGTATGTCTACTATAAAAGTTGTTTTTTGAATCTTTGATAATTTTGGGAATTTTGTAGACACAAATAATCAAAAAACTGTTTCAAGTCAATCAACAATTCAAATTCTCTTTCCTGTGATTTTAATGTATGTTATGGCCATAGAAAGATAGCTATAATTAAGCACTGCTATAAACAGCTTTGTACGCATCATAACATGTTAATGCACCTGTATCTAGATCAGAATCTTGTCATGTTTTGGTATATACATTTGTGAACTACCAGTATTTCAACATGAAAGAGGATTGTGGTTTGCTCAAGTTCCAGTTTTTCTTGAAGTTTGTTATGCCTAAGGGTCTAGAATTGCTGTGCAAATCTGTACAGAAGGTCAGAGTTGGTAGATAAAATCATGGTCTGTTAGGTGACCAGATATGTACTTTGTTTAACATAAGACAATATATAAATACATATATATATGAAGGTGATTAATTACTTTTAATTTGCTAACAGGTAACTTTTTTTGATAACAAGAAGCCGGCGTGACCTAGTGGTATCGCTTGCCTCCTGATCGGGAGGCTGGGGTTCGAGTCCTGCTCTGGTCATGCCGGTGTCCTGTCTTTCGGATGAGACAGTAAAAACCGAGGCCCCGTGTCGTGGTATGCATGGCATGTTATAGATCCCTCACTGCTTCGGGTGGGTCAGAAGGTCAAAATTTGTATGCCCCGCATCAGGCAGATGCCATCACCATATACGTGAAATATTTGTGGTGTGACGTTAAACAAAAATCAATCAATCTTGATAACAAGACCAATGCCAACATAGCATATGCCCCCCTGGTTATTTTTGTAACTTGGGCATAACTCACATGACCTCATTGGAGTTCATCTACTCCTCATAATCACCTATAAACATAATTTTTCCATTCAAAAGTTTGTGTCTAATGATTAACAGGTATGTCACTTGACTTCATTTAATTTAGACATCAGTATTAACTGACACAAAACAAAATCAAAATAAATATGCCAGAGACTTGAGCTAGATATCCTTAAGATGTATCTGTATACCAAATATCAATTCAATATCTTTATTGGTTCCAGAGATAATGAGCAGAAACTGCTAATTTTAAGAAATTTTCTAAGTCCAAGGGGAATAACTCTGACAAATATTATTGAACGATAACCTAATTTGTACTTGACCTAGATAGCCTTAAGATGTATCTGTATGCAAAATATCAATTCAATATCTCTATCTTTTCCTGAGATAATGAGCGGAAACTGCTAATTTAAAGAAATTCAAGGGGTATAACTATCACAAAATTATTGAAGTTCAACCAAAACCAAATTTAAACTTGACCTAAATATCATTTAGATGTATCAGTATATCAAATATAAATTCAATATCTGTACTGGTTCCAGATATAATGTGCGGAAACTGCTAATTTTAAGAAATTTCCTAAGTCCAAGGGGAATCCCTCTGACAAAAATTATTGAACCATAACCAAATTTGAACTTGACCTAGATATACTGTATGCAAAATATCAATCCAATATCTTAATCCATTCCTGAGATAATGAGTGGAATCTGCTAATTTTAAGAAATTTCTAAGTCCAACGGGGATAACTATGACAAAAATTATCAAACAATAACCAAGTTTGAACTTCACCTAGATATCTCTGAGATGTATCTGTATACCAAAATCAATTCAATATCTTTATTGGTTCAAGAGATAATGAGTGGAAACTGTAAATGGACCGACGGACCGACTACAGCAAAACAATATGCTCCTCCTTCTTTGAAGCGGGGCATAAAAATGAAGACTCATATAATTTTTAAAATATATATATTTTTTTACAGTAATAAACTGAAAGTGTTACCGATGCCAAGTCATGATCATGGAAATAAAACTCTGATTGTACTATGATTCATAACATATATCTGTCAAACTCTCACCTAGCACCATTTGTGTCATGTGTCATATCCCAGGCCCATGTTATAAAGTTGCTGCTCAAATAATTGACAACACTGTCTGCACACAAAATTTGGGAGCAAAATACATTTGATAGAATACTGTTATCATGGTGAAGATATACTGCCAGCAATTTTCTCTACAAAATAATCACAGAGCACAAACTCAGAAAACTTCAAGTACAAATGTACTATGCAAAAAACATTCAGAAATCATTTAATTTTGTGACCACTTATACTTGTTTTCTGGTGAAGTTTTATGGAACATTAAGTCAAAATCTTTTGATTACACCTATGATGTCATTATGTACATTATATAGTCATGTACAAAGAGAATTGGGTCACTAGAGAAAAATTTCCTATATTTAACCATTTGAACACTACTTAAAGATTGATATAAAGTAAAAGATTTGTGTTTTATAAGATTTATGACTTTGAAATTATCACACTTGCGCAATTCTTGTTTGTTATCACATTGAAATTGTTTCACTAACTCCTGCATTGTGACAACATCACCATCGTATATTAAATATATGAAACACTATAAATCTAGAAGCAAAAATAGAATGTAAAAAATGTAAAAGAAGGAAAGAAAAGAATACTACATATGTATTATTTGAGGACAATATAACATACTTACATCTTTAGCTCTACCTTGTAAAGCTTCTTTGAGAGCATTTTCTAAGGGACCAACGAAAAATACCGGATGAGTTTCACCATATCTGAAATAAATGGATGTCAACTGTGATAATATTGGAGAAAACCAAAAAACTCAACTCATCTCAGGAATATCAACACTTAAGTTGTGAAAAGCAATAGATAAAAATGGGAATTTTTTAGTGATGAAAAACATTAATACATGGTAGATAGATAAACAACCAGACAAGGGTCATACAAACATACAATGCCTCATACAACAGACAACCAGACAGGGGCCATACAAATATATAATACTTCATACAATAAACAACCAGACAGGGGTCATACAAATATACATTGCTTCATACAATAGACAACCAGACAGGAGCCATACAAATATACAATGTTTCATACAATAGAGACCAGAGAGGGGTCATACAAATATACAATGCTTTATACAATGCTTTATACAATAGACAAACAACCAGTCAGGGGTCATACAAATATACAATGCTTCATACAATAGACAACCAGACAGGGGCCATACACATATACAATGCTTCATACGTTAGACAACCAGACAGGGGCCATGCAAATATACAATGCTTCATACAACTGACAACCAGAGAGGGGTCATACAAACATACAATGCTTCATACAATAGACAGACAAGAAGAGAGGGGCCATACAAATATACAATGCTTCATACAAAAGACAACCAGACAGAAGATATATAAATATACAATGCTTCATACAGAAGACCCACAAAAATTTGATGGAAAGTGTTTAGAACACAAATAACTCAACTGAATTATCAATCACAAAATTTGAAACACAGATGCCTCAAAATTTTTTGAAAATCTCCTCTATTTGGGTTTTATTTCTTAAAATGGTTTTGTTTGACAGAGTGACTGTAGCATGCATTGTCTTAAACATCTGTAGATGTAATATCAACTTAAAGTAGGATATACTTCGCCATACTTAATAAACACATGCTTAGAAATAGCTTTTGTAAAAAAAAAATATAGTGAGGTATGAGAAACAACACTTGAACTTCCTACATTCTTGTAATTTACCTCTCTCTAAATTCTTTTGTAAAGTGTTCCAATGCTTCGACTTCATCTTTAACACTCTCTGGCACTAAATAAAATTAAACAATCTCAATGTTAAACTATCTTACAATTGTTCAATTTACTCTGAGTCTTTGTGTTACCATAATATGTTACTTTATGAAACACAAAGGTAGTGAAATTTGTTTTTAGTGCTCATGTATTGGCCTGAAATATACATGTATACTTCAAATTTTCTGCAATAAAAATCTGTAAACCATTCTTAAGCCTAGGTATGTCTTCCTCATGTAAAGCTCTGTCCTTATATTGGGTCATTGGCTATTATAATAAGATCTATTTGGTAATTAAGTTTTTCAAATATTTACACTTTGGATTTCCACATCTAAAGCCTTGAACATCACTAAAGAGACATCAGATGTCAAAACAGACAAATGGTGCAGTAAATTAACATGTCTACATATTTTCTTACATTTATTATACATGTATATGATAATTTTTCAATGATGTTCAACACTGCATTACACCTAGAGACTTTGGACACCAATTAATAAACAACATAATTCTTGTCATTTATCAGCTCCCTTTTTCTTCTGTTGTAACAAAATTGTAATGAGTTGTTTTCAGAAATTGATATTCACATATATAACAAGAGGCCCAAGTGGGCCTAAATTGCTCAACTGAGACACTGTGAACATTACACATAAAATTACCCCTGACTCTAGGTCTAGGTCTTTTTTGCAATTTTAAGCATTCATAAAAAATCCCACACTTGAAATTTTGTCAAAATTCTTTCAAAAAATTATTCCTTTAATATATTTTGGATAAAGTAAGCATTTCAGCGCATCAAAAATCAACCATAGGCAAACTACTGATAAAAATTATGCTATTTTGCATAAAAATGTTAAAGTCTGAAAAGATGTAAAAAAAATTTATCCAACTTCAACGAAATCAACAAACTTGAAACATACATCCTTCTGAATCACTCAGATGCCATTAATTTTATTATCCATACAGTGGTTCTGCAGAAGAAGATTTTCAAAGAAGGGTACCCTCTGAGACAGCACCACCTGTTAACAGATTTGGGTGAAATGAACAAAATTATCAGAGGACATATAGTACTTCATGTATACCAAGTTTCATCAAAATCTGTTGCGTTGCTTCATTGTAAAATTTGAAAATATGAAAAAATCCCTCGCTCCTCTTTACTCTACCTTTTTTGCAATCTTTGCAGCTTTGTGTACACCAAGTTTTATCAAAATCATTCAAGCTGTTCTGAAGAAGGCGAAAATGTTAAAAGTTTACAGTCAAATGGACAGACAGACAGACTGATGGATAGACGGACAGACAAACGGCAGACAATGGTGTTTAGAAAAGCTCACTTGAGCTTTCAGCTCAGATGAACAAATAACAAACATTCTACTCATTTAATTATTACATCGTTTCAAAGGAAAGTATGCAGCATGGATAGACTTTGCTACCGGGTAATTCATAGAGCGGACTTGTTTGGTGTTTCCACATATGTCCCTAATTGACCTCTCCGTATGAATGATGTAACCACGCCTCCTACGATAGATACTTCACTGTTGCTAACCCACGACAAGCTTTCATGAAAATGGCCGCAAAGACAAAGAACAGTATTCTATTTCCCTATTTAGTAAGTATATAAACACCCCAGTATTTAGTAAATTATCATCATGCAAAAATGGAAATAGGGTCCAGCCGTCTTAAACATCTCAATCTTGTATGTATATGGGATGTAGTTTAACTATCAAATGAAATACATGTAATTTGCACATATAAACCTTTCATAACTAACTAAAAAACCATAGAATGGTATAACATTATATATTACGCCTTTTTTATTATTATTATTATTACTTCGGCCGCATATAAAAGAATTAAGAATTAACTATGGTTGGTCGATTGGTGTTTTACGTCACTTTCAACAATATTTCGGTTATATCGCGACATGGAAGCAGGAGGTTACTAACCTCTTAAGCATAGTGACGCAACGTGGGAATTGAACACGGATCATCGGCGTGGCAAGCCAAGCGCTTAACCACCAAGCCTGCCCCAGAATTAATTATGAGATAAATACATACATGTATTAATACATTGTATACATTTATGGATTTGGTATGTTTTCACTTTTAAAACTTTACATCCTTTGTAATGAAACACGAGGGTAAGTGCCTTCCTCCCCCCCCTTTTTTAATTCTGTTGTAAACTTGGAATCTTTTGGAATATAACCAGGAAATTGAAGTGTGCGGCACTATTGTTGACCGAGTCACATCATATCTTTACCTTTTTACAGCAGCTACCAAATCACTTATTTCTTTTGTTTTGTGTGGAATACAATAAGAGTACCACTGTAATAATAACGTAACAAAGCACAAGCTTGATGCGCATTATGGCTGCTGCGGAATCTCCAAGGCGAGCATCCCTACTGTGCAGCATAACCACCAGCTTAATTGGTCAAAGATGATGTT
Organism: Pteria penguin; assembly: GCA_035048485.1. Lineage (NCBI taxonomy): Eukaryota > Metazoa > Mollusca > Bivalvia > Pterioida > Pteriidae > Pteria > Pteria penguin. Next base: position 80,915,973 of record CM068580.1, on the reverse strand, counting down.
AATTAAATTCTGCCGAGAGGTCATTTCTCAGTTACGACAGTGTATTGCAATGAAAATACTACGAGATTCTCAGCCTTTCTCCCACTTTTTATATCAGCAGTTTGTGGAAATTCCAAATTTTGATGAACAAAGTCTCTCTGACCCTCTCCGAGAAACCACCGATATCACCAATATACATTTGTAGTTTGAAATGTTTTATCTTTATTATTATATGAAATGTGCATTAAAAAAAATTCATTTTCAAAGTGTGAAAATTAAGAGAAAAGAGAAGAGACCAGGAAGTCGAAGATTACACGTACAAATGTTGGTCACCACGAATGTTGATAGTGCGACTAGACTGATGAACATAAATTCATACACCGACGCTTTCGCCTTGGTGGGGGAGGGGACATTTTAGACTTACACTGAATCGATTACATCATCACAATTGTCCTTGCTAAAATAGACAAACATTGACACAGACATCTTATTATTTCTTCAAAGGTTGTAGTTGGGTGGACGTAAATCTGACCTTTGAACTTTGAACATGGTAACAGTAAGATACTTCTTTATAAGGAGTATCTTAAAAATGTAATACTAACTCAATAGAGTCTGTCTTCTGCCTACAGCATCATCTTGCTCAAACATCTCATCATCTATTGAGGCATTCATGTCATCATCATCATCACTGTTGTCAAAATCGGCACCAGATTCCTGAATAATAAAAGCATTTTGATGGGTTGAGAAATAGTTTTAAATGCATTATCATAACTACCTTAACACTATAAACAAATGATATTTCCAGTTCTCGAACATATCAGTCTATGGTACACTCCAGGAAGATGTGTGATACGCATATACTCAGCCAGCCCCTTTCATGCTAAACAACTCCATTTTAATGCTAGCATTTTGGTTAGCAAAATCTCCACTATTCCCCAAAATGATATAAGAGACAATAAACTTTATATATGCTTCTGAAAATTCTATGCAGAATTTCACTATTTGCCCACAACACTTTCAGTCCTGCAGAAAAAGTGAAAGGGTCTACATCTTTTATTGAATAGAGTTAATGTGAAGAATGACTAGTGCTCATAGGATGAGTTGCACATAGGAAGAAAGTTGATCGTTGTTCTAAGTATATGTATCCCACTTCATCAAAAACTTAAAAACTAGAAAATGACAAAGTCAGAAGGGCCCTTCAGGATGCCTGTCACCATGACCTTGACCTTAATTTTATACTAGCAGAAAGGTCTTGTCATAAGGAATGAAGATGCCAAGTAAGAAAGTCCTACTTGTATTGGTTCAATAGTTAAGGTCAATGTTAAAGTTTTTGAAATGCAGGTCAAAGGTAACCGTCAAGGCCACTTGATAAAAAATTTTGGTACCAATGGAAAGGTCTTGTGAAAAGGAACACACATGCCAATTATGAAAGCCCTACTTCTTATGGTTCAATAGCTATGGTCAATGTTAAAGGTTTTCAAATGCAGGTCAAAGGTCAGTGTCAAGGTCACATGATCATAAATTTTGGAACCAACGGAAAGTTCTTCTCATAAGGAACACACATGCCAAAGTTGAAAGCTCTACCTGTGATTGTGAATTAGATATGGCCAATGTTAAAGTTTTTTTGATGATGGACAGACAGACAGACAGACAAAGTGATTACTACACGGCACCTGCTTATGAAGCAGGGCCCTAATTAACTGCACATTTTTGTAATAAATCAAATCATAAAATAATTATTTTAATTTTTCTGATGTACTGAAAAATGGCATTAAAAATGATGTATAATTTTGCATAATCTGCTAGGTGGGTATTACCATTTGTATGAAGTATTTAAATGCTATTTTTCAATACATCTTAACATCAACATTTTTATTCCTTGAACATTTACATCCTTGAAGCAAGATGCCAAAAATGGAACTATATGGCACACCCAAATGCCCTGAACACATGTGAAACTTTAAAAGTATCTGAATGTTCTCTAAAACACTTGTATATTTTGAAAATCAAAAGAAATACCTGAAAAAATGCAAAACTGACATAGTCCAGATAGACATAAAAAAGTATCACAAGCTTAATTTAGAATGGAACCAAAAACAGATTTTTAAAGAAACTTCTAGATCACTCTGGTGCATACAATTATTGATCTGTCAGTCAATTTGACGAAGAAGTTTGTCAAATAAGAGTTGTCAAAAGTCAATAACGATGTAATAATGATGCATCTATTTTGTGTCTGATAAGATTTATCCTATATTAACTCAACCAACACGAGTTATAACTTATCTGAGCAAATCTGGATGTTCTATTCCTACATACTGATGCACTATTTCTACATTAGAAAGATTTCAGTGTACTGGGGTACTTCAAATTCCACTGAGATACCCGAGCGACGACTAAGGTAGGAATTGCTTATGCAATTCCGACCAAAAATTTTTTTTTAAATCCTACGAAATTCTTTTTTACATTCCATTTCTATCAATTACATCAGTTAAAATCAAAGATGTAACATGAAAATAGACCAAAGATATATTTAAAAAATCATTTAGGAACAGAACCATTACAACAACACTTTTTGAGACACTCCTCAAGATCATTCTGATGCTTTCAGTTTGTTGATCTATGTAGCTGGTGTGAAGAAAATGTTTCTCAAAGATTGGGTTGGGTGATTGGTGTTTTACGTCACTTCCAACAATTTTTCAGTTATATCGCAACATGGAAGCAGGAGGTAACCAACCTCTTAAACGTAGTGGCGCAACCCGGAAATCGAATCCACATCGTCGGTGCCGCAAGCCAAGTGATTAAACACTACACCAAGCCTGTCCCCTTTCTCAAAGGTAAGTACCTTCTTGGGCCTATGTAACCCCTCCCTGAATACACACACAAATGGATCTGGCCAAAAAGTAACAATATTTGTAAGAGGCCTTCACGCATCAAAATCCATTTTGTAATTCTGAGAAGTAGGAAAGTTTACCCCAGACGGTCAGACCACCAAAAGGGGGTCCAGACGCTGGATGAAGAGTGATCACAATATCACTCTTGACCCTTTGGCACAGATGAGCTTAAATTAAAAATATTATAAATTAATGATATATACTGACAGCAACTTTAACCTGGGAGGGGTGGGGTTTTTTTTGGTTTTTTTTTTTAAGGTTTTATAGGGCTTGCTCAGAATTCTTTGTAGATGTTTTGTGGTGGGGAAAGTCAGAGAACCTTGAACTAACCACTAAGCAAAGGTGCAACAAGTAATCAAAGGAATAATAAAATTAGTAATGCAGAAAGAAAAGAGCTGTAAATAAACCACTTACTATTGTACAATAAATAAATAGCCTATGAACTAATCTCTAATCATATAATTCATTGTCAGAAATAAACACACAGGAAAGCACTGTAAATTGGTTATTATTCGTCATGTACCAATTTTCGCCATTTTCGTCAGTGCCCTCAATGACGAATTTACGTACTGACGAATATAAATACCGTTGACCAAGTAAAGGTGGTTCTGGGGCTTATTATCATACAGGCTCAGTGACATGATCGATCTTTATTGCATCGTTTATTGCATCACACTGAAATACAACAAAGAAAGTGACAAAGATTAAAAGGTTACTCGTTTAAAGAACATGAACCTATGCTAACACTGAAGCCTAGCTCCTTGCTGAATTTTCTTGAAGCATTGGATACCCCATTGTCAACTGCATAACGTGCTATTTTCTCCCTGGTAGTATCATTATAATGGGAATATTGTCCCCTCTTGCGTTTCTTACCCTTCTCCATTTCTGGAGCAGCATTTTCATTTGCTGCCATTGTAGATTCTGCATCCCGCATCGAATCTGTCTCACTTAATATCTCAATGGGGTTGGGCAGCCTTGGGGTGGAAGGAGGGCGCAATTGAATTTTGCCGGTTTTAAGCCAACGCAACATTATGGTACTGGGTAACATAAAGCACTGACTAAATACCAATCGAATACTAGTACATAAACAGTGTTTATAATGAGATAATTGCTATCCATGACATGTAATCACGCTTGGTTTAAAAGCCGCAAGGTAATTATATATCATACCTGTACTAGTAATATATCAAGCATTTTGTTTGATTATCTAATCATGAGCAATCATAGTCAAACAGTCATCGATTCTGTCAACATTTTTAGTGTCAAAAATACATTATAAAGAAGAGTTTCCATTGACGAATTTATGTACTCGGGGTCCTCAAATAACGAATTTACGTACTGACGAAATTGCCTTTTTTTAACAATTTGACGAAAATTGGTACTGATGAAAATAAAGCAATTTACAGTATCCCTTTCACAACAGACTGATCCACTTTTCATCATAGAAAGCGATCTTTAGCGGACTTTTGATTGTTATACTTATGACGTCATAGTCAAATGTCCGACTTGTCCAACCTTGTGTGACGTCATCATAGTCTTTTTTGCGCTAAAATGCTTAACATTCAAAGAAAGTGGATCAGTGTATTGACAATTCATCTCACAAACCCTCAACAGAAAACTTAATTACCATCACATTTTTCTTTGGTTTTGAAACAATATTTGACTTGGTTAATTGAAGATTATGCGTAGGAAGTGAAAGCCCGCAGCAACCTAACGTCATCTGTAAAATAGTCATATAAAATACAAGTTAATAAAACAAGTTATGTAAAAATGTTTTTGTTTATAGTTAAAAGCCTAATTCAGTAATATATTTGCAGTATACTAGTTTGTGACAGCATCAGATGTACCAGAAAAAAATTTTATCTGCTGCAGCAAAAATTTTCACTGGAAGCTTAGAATCTGAGCTTCAGCAGACTTGATCATTCAGGCCCTGTTTATCATACATATCTTTCTAATCTAGTAGTTTTCTGATACCTATTTTTTTTGGTTCGTTTTTGTTTAAGATTAAACATTAATGTATAATAAAAAAAAATGACAGCCAGACAACTACTATTTATTTCTACTACAATTCAACCATCATTAAAAAATGTATTATTTTGATATTCGACAACTGACTCACCGAATCATCTTTGGCAGCCTCAGGCCATCCTGACCAAATCTGATGTCGAGCTGGTAAATTAGTCAAGGCATATACATCACCTTTTACCTAAAACACAAAGCAAATCTTTGACATCAATCCATTGTTTATGTTAGTACAATCTGGTAATGCATTATATTCCATAAATGGTTTCTGACATCAAACATTTAAAAAAATACACCTTAAATAACCTTAATTACGATTTTGCTTATCTTGAAATACCAGAAATCTGGGTGACTTTTATTTTGTTGTCGAGAAAAGAGCAGCATATCTGCTTGTTTTAACCTACTTTCAGATATTTTTTATGGATTCTGGGTGGTACTGTCAAACTTTTTCCAATTCTGATGTCTTGAAAAAATTGGCAATGAAAATCTAAGAAACTTCAATATGAATTCTTTATCACTTACAACTCAAAAGACATAGCCAAAGTCAAAAAAGGTGAAAAACGGACAGACAAAATAATTATGCTCCCTATTTGTCAAAGCCGGTGTGGCCTAGTGGATAAGGTGCTCGGCTTGTGATCGAGAGGTCTCGGGTTCGTCTCCTGCCCTGGACACACCGGTGTTCTGTCTTTCCGATGAGACAGTAAAAACCGAGGGCCCGTGTCACGGTAGGCATGACACGTAAAAGATCCCTCACTGCTTGGGGTGGGTCCGTTGCAAAGGTCTAAATTTCTATGCAATGCATCAGGCAGATGCCGTCATCTGAAATATTTGTGGAGTGACGTAAAACAATAATCAATCAATCAAACCCTATATGTCAATCCAAAGGCTTAAAAATGTGTGTAAGAAAATAATCAAACCACCTACTTACTTCTCCAATTGTTCTACACCCTTGTACGTTCAGGTTATAATTTTGAGTTTGTCCATTGTCAGAGAAAATAATGTGTAATGCATATGTTCTATTTAATGCTTCTGCTACACTGTAAAATAAATATGATCAAGTTAGTATCTATCAGCTTCAAATGCAAACTATAAAGAAAAAGGTAGGGCCTTTGTGAATGTACATTTAGGTAACTTGCACACTATCCCTATATATGTAAATTCTATTTGAAATGTATACTGTCTGCTGGACGTTTGTAGCTATTCAATAAGCATTACATAACACTAGAACAGTTCTAACCCGACAAATATCACCTACAATAGCAAAATTGTACAGCAAATTTGGTCATACACTCGCTGTGAACTTGACCTTGGAGATACTACCTTGAGTCAAGGTCATACACATATTCTTGTGTCATCAATAACAATTATGTGAAGTTCAAACGACAAAGACATTCTCTAAGACTGTCATCGTTTTCCCAAGTTATGTTGTTGATAGCATCTAAATCGAATTTAAAACTAACATTATGGACAAAAGCGTGGCTTTTTAAAAAGCTTAGGCTGCAATAGGAATAGAATTAAATCTTCAAGCAGTTGGTCACAATGCCAAATGGCTTTATGTAAATAGGAATAATATGTACTTGTTTTTGAAACCATCTTTTTATGCACAGTTGTGAATTTTCGTGCTAAAAGTTATAAAGCCACGCCTCATTTTTTCCTTATTAGGAAAGCAGCCATGCCTTTTTCCTTTTTAGGAAAGTCTCTCGGATGTTATCTTAATATTCAGAAATAAGTTAGTCTGTGTAGTGAGCAAATCTTTTTTCAAAAAAATTGTGAATATTTTATAAGATTTATTTCTAGAAATCTCAATATTTACAGCAGAATTTTGAGCTAATATTGTTTCTTAGTACTAGATTATTACCCAACATGCCACGCTAATGGAGTCTGCACATGTGCTCTCAAAGCGAATTTACTATCTTAATATACAATAGTCCGAGGCTGATTGCAATAATCCAGTGACTTCTAAGACACATATAAAGTTTTCGGAGCATATTCAGTAATCATATACATGTAGTTTTATAAATACTGGTAGTTTTACATAATTATAAATAACTATAGTGCATATAGGCATGGAATGTCAATGATAAAATGTTAAACATGGCAGATTATCTTTTTTTGTTTTCCTTTTCTTCTAACATAAATGTATCTTTTTTATTTTTACAGATACACTGATATAATCTTCCATATACACTGATATAAACTATCAAGGATTGCACGAAGACAACTCTGTAAATCTAAAACTTACTTCTCTGAATCATTATCTTGAGTAGGTCTTGTCAATGTTGGGTTGGTAATATTTGGCGTGAGTAAGAAAAGTGTGTTTTCTTTTGGCAGGTGCAAATCTTGTAATATTTTCTGAAGGATGAAAATCATATACATATTTACAGCCAGTGTAATGAAGTGATACTTTGTTTGCTAAAATTTCAATAAAATACGATAAAATTCTGTTCAAATAAAAATATCCAAATCAGATTACAATACAGTTTTTTCATAAATATCTGATATAAACATACATGGAAATCTTATATTGATACTTGAAATAATATAAGTTTGATTTGAATGGGAACATATTTCACTGTATAGTGGCATCAAGACAAAAGTTTAATCACAGATTTTACTGAAAGGTCAAGACATTTTTAGTTTTAAGACCAAAAAATAATCATGAATATTTTGTGAAAAAGGAATGCAGTACATGTATTAACATGTTACTATGACATATGATTCATGATGAAATTGATTACAGGTTTCTATCATAAAAGTACAGTCACACCCACATATCTCACAGTCTAAATCAGTAGTTCAAAATATCCACAATTCCTTGATTCCCATCCATTTTTTTTTCTGAAAAATGTGTGTGTGTGGGCAGGGGGGGATGGGAGGCAACTTTATTTTTTCAATTTGGACAATGAATACAACTGACTTAGACTGGCAAACACTGAATTATTAAACTTACTGTCATCATATCTAAAATGAGCATTTTGAGAATATTGCTAAAGCAATACATGTCCCCTACCATCCCCAACAAATTTTACAATGCTCCCAATTATAAAGAGCTGATACTGTAAATACATTTCTTGGAATATATAATGCATAAGTGAGTCATACGACAATTGATGAAACACATCTGTAACTGTCATGGTAAAGCACTGTACTAGATATTACATGATAATCTGCAGACGTAAATGCATTTATTTTCTAAGTCCAAGGGCCATAACTTAGCAAAGAATTAATGAACCGGAACAAAATTTGAACTTAATCTGTAACTTATCATGATAAAGCAAAGTACTAAATATGAAATGATACTCTATCAGCATGACGAAAAAAAATGCGGAAAACTGAGTATTTGAATTAATTTTCTAAGTCAAAGGGCCATAACTTAGCAAAAAAAAAAATCAATAAACTGGAACGAAGTTTGAACTTGATCTGTAACTTGTCATAATAAAGCAATGTACTAAATATCAAATGATAATCTATAAACATAATGCAAAAAAGTGTGTAAAACTGATTTGTTGGCAGACTGACAATTAGACTGATGGACGGACAGATCGATGGACAGAAAAAAAGAGTGCAAAACTAAAGCCCCCTTCGGCTTCATCGGTTGGGGACTAAAAAATTCAACATAGATAAAAAACCATTATCTCATAAATTTATGACTAGATAATATTGATATTGGTATCTTTAAATTGAGATGGAGGATGATCAGCTGTGATTGAGTAGTGAAAAAGTGTCCCTTACACTACAACTATACCAGTTTATTATGGTTGATTCATTTTTCATAAAATACTGGTGAAAACCATGATGTAAACAGTTAATTCTATTGCAAACAAAAACTACTGAATTGGGAAGTGATGACAAAAACAGAACTATGAAATACAAGTTCAGAATTATACAGCAGAAATTTTGGAATTCAGTTTGGAGCTATTTTCATAACTTTAGAATTTCAAAAATAAACAAGCTGTGTTTGTGAAACACCAATACACCGGCAACACCAAAGTCGAAAAAGTTATTTTTAGTAAGAAGGTCACTGTCAAGGTCAAAAGGTCATCAACTTTGGTGTCATTTGAAAAGGCTTCATTAGTAAAGTAAGCATGTCAAATATGAAGTCTCTATCTCTCAAGATTCAAAAGTTATAGCCAAGGTTAAAGTTGACAACAGATAGACAAACAAACAAACAAACAGACAGGACAAAAACAATATGCCCCTGATATTTTCTTTCGGATCCAGAACATGGATTTCCCAATGATTGGTACAAATAACATTGAAGAAATCCATTCTTGAACTTTCTGTCTGGATAAGTGGAATTTCCTGATTACCCAAGCCTAGATTAACCAAGCATCACAATGACTTTTGATAATATATGATACATATCATTTTCAATTAAACTAGAACATGTTTGTAAAACATATGCCCCTGTGAAGGCTTAATTCACAGCAGCAACAAACTTTCCTGGACCATAACTCTTATAAATATTACCAGTAGTGTAGTATTGCCTTTTGACATATTGACCCTCAAATCTATAGACATCCTTCCCTTTCCATAAGATTTTAAATTACCTCTGTTTAAAAGAACTTGACCTGTAAAATATGTGAAATACGATCAAATTCTGATGACTATTTAATCATATATGACATTGATAAGATATTAGAATCACCTGAAAACCGATAATTTCAGCAATTTTTATCAGCTGTGACTTTGACCTTGTGATCCCAGAATCAATAGGGTTCTTCCTCTCTTGATAAGTAAGCATATATCCAAATTTGGTTTGAATTTAATGAAAGGTACTTGGTTAACCATCCAAAAACCAATCTTAACGGACTATTCTCTTCAGCTGTGACATTTGACCTTTTGACCCCAAAATCAATAGGGTTCTTCCTCTATGGATAAGTAAGCATATATCCAAATTTGGTTTGAATATGATGAAAGGTACTTGAGTTATCATTAGGAAACCAATTATTGCAATCTATTTTCATCAATTTTCACCAGCTATGATCTTCACCTTTGACCTTTCAACCCAAATATCAATAGGATTCTTCCTCTCTTGATAATTAAATATATATACACATACAAATTTGGTTTAAATATGTTGAAAGGTACTTGAGTTACCATGCGAAAACCAGTAATTACAGTCTATTTTCATCAGCTGTGATCTTGACCTTTGACTTTTTTACCCTAAAATCAATAGGGTTCTTCCTCTCTTGATAAGTAAGCATATATCCAAATTTGGTTTGAATATGTTGAAAGGTACTTGAGTTATCATCCGGAAACAGAAGTGTGCGGAAGGACTGAGGGACAGACAAAGCAAACACTTAATGTTCCCTGCCATACCTGGCAGGGCATAAATAATTAATACGGAAGGACTGAAGGACAGACAAAGCAAACACTTAATGTTCCCTGCCATACCTGGCAGGGCATAAATCATTAACCTAGGTCTGATCACATCATTTATTGATAAAATTCTAGAACATATCTTCAAAAGTTTGAAAATTCTTATTTGTTTTTCCAGAAGGGATCTAAAGTTCTAAAAAGATTAATGAAAGGACTTGAAAGTCCTCAAGGTCGGAATTGCATGGTCAAGTACATCAAAGGTAATAAAGTCGTGATCCACCAAGAGATCACACACCAAGCGTGTAATGTTTAGGATCAGTATTGACAAAAACATGGTCTGCGCACAGGTGCTCATTTTCATATAAACAACGGCTCCGCCCCTGTACACCCCTGTACGTCTCCATCTCGTACTATATAGTTATCTCATTCTCTCTTATCACTTTTGATCTTGACAGTAATGTGAAATTAGCAATCTGGACAGTCTCCCGCTGTACATGTACATTTGGGGAAAACCACGTCTACGTCTATTTTTAGTAGCATTACACATCAACAACTACCAAGACGTTTGTTTATCGTTGTCACGTGAAGATTGTAGAGTACTTTGAATTCCACTGCTATAAAAAGAAGCGATATTCTCAAGTTTTATTAATCATAATACAACGGATACTAGTACGGACTAGTAGTGCACTTCTGAAATTACGGCACAGCTACACAATAATGTCAATCGTACTTTTTCGGGACTTTCCGTCGAGTATTCGGAAAGACTGCATGTCCTCCAGCGCATGAATATAACTCGTCTAAATCGATGGAATAACGGCACATCTATTTTCTCATCTGATCAAACTTATCTTGTATTGACTCGTACAATATGAACTGTAAGTACTAAAACTAAATCTAATCACGCTTTTTCTAAATATCGACGCACTATTTATACACGAGGAGGTATTTTCTGCGTTCCACGCGTTCACCACAGCATATTGTAACGACTAGGGTCTGGAAATGCTACGCAATTCCGACCAAAAACCAAGGATGCATAATGTCGATGACATTGATTGATCACTCTTTGAAAAATTCTACCATATCAAGGATGAATTCATCAATTTTAATTGAAGTGTTTCAACAGCCTGAAAAAATTTTCACTAAACCATTCTAACAGTGTACTGTTCATCATTAAATTTCAATATCAAGCTTGCTTGTAACATTGCAAGTTGCAATGTTTTGTAAGGTAAAATTAAATTACTATGTTATCAAAATTCATTTTAATGTTCCCATCAAAATTTAATAATTATTATTACAAATAACAAAGTAAGCAAAGCACATATTGCATCATCTACCATTATGAAAGTCCTATGGTATGTGTCAAAACATTCCATTAATCACACTGCACCTGTGGCCTAATAATTTGAGGAAAAAAACCAACCAATATGAAATAAACCAAGTAAATTACAGCTTCAGGACCTGAACTAGGGTTGGGTATTGCAAGTGAAAACCATATTGCGATATTTCAATTGAATATTGCAAAATACTGTAATATATTGCACTGTTACAAGAATACCAAGGCAAATTTCATTGAATTTTATTAAAAGTAACTATTTATTTATTTATCATCAAAGTACTGATTTAAATTACAAATACAGTTCATATTAATGTGAATAAACGAATTAATTTTGTTTTATGAACTGCATAAAATTTGCAGTATCTCAAAATCATTAGCACTACCATACTCATCATCAAGTAAATGGATGATTTACCGAATCCGGCTTTATACTTAGTCTTCTCAGCCTGTATCCTACGATAGACAGATAGTCTACAAATTGATTTCCAAGTTTTTGTATGTGTTTAGTTCAGTTTAAAATGGATTTTAATTACTTATTCTTATGTATAAGATATATTGTCAAATACAGGTATCTGATGTTGATATCACAATATATTATCGCCATAGAAAATATTGAAATATATCAGTAATATTTCACACCCTTAACTTGAACATATATTTGAAATAAGCAGAGTATTCATTACATCCAAACTTAATTTAATCATGTCGTGTTGGAGAAAATTCAGGACGTTTGTTTAATTGAGAGACAACCTGGGTATTCAAGATATCAGTGTTCAAGATATTGAAGTTTCTACAGAAGAATAGAAAATGAAAATTATTAAAATAGCACAAAAAGAATAGAAGTCTTTTTCTTAAATCAAATAATCGACATTTGTTAATCAAGTAATAAATCAAGAAATTTAGATAATCATTTGAGATTGGTATAGTTGGTTAAATCTGCATGTCATAATTATGACTATTAATCCTCTCTTTTAGATAACTCACATCATCTTCCACTTTTGTTTTTCTGGTGATCCAGCCTCGGAGACTTTGCTTATCTGGCGGTATACCCAGTTTATCCATCAACAACTTTTTCACCTTGCCTGTAAAGGAATAAGATAAAGAGGTAGAGAATACAATAAAAAAAAATTCAAAGAAGACCTTAAATTAACATACATTCGTCAACTTTAAATGATATCAGTATCAACAAGCATTCTGAGTGGATTGCTAAAGCAATGCAAGTCCACTACCTGTCTCAGCAAATCCAGTAACAGCTATGCCAAAAAGGGACGTTTATTTTTAAGTTAAATGTACATTAAGCCAAAAAAGAAAGTATTCACTGTATACAATTTCAGTTATTTCTGAACAGTAAATGCTATCTTTTTAAAATTGTTTTTGTCAGTAATTTAGACATCTTATGATAACTTTTAACAATCTTGTCAAAATTTATTAAGCATTTCACTGATAACAGGCAGAGAAAAGTGTAAGGGGTCATTTCAGAAAATTACAAAATTCTGATTTGAATAAAAAGTTAACATTTCATTGTCAAATCATTCCATAATCGCTTAATATTGGGTATGACCACCCCTGTTTGATAAAACAGCACGAATTCTACCTCACATGCTGCTGACGTTACCTCTAATGATGTTAGGGGCTAGATTATTTCATTCTGCTATGAGAGCATTTTCTAGCTCCTGAATGGTCAATGGATGTCGCATGTGCGCTCTTCTTTTGTCAGTAAACAAAACGTTATTGCAGTCATTTCTCGTAAAACATAAATAACCTCTACACCAGTTAACGCAGGCATTGCAATGTCTGAAACATGACCTTTAAGCTCGCACTGGCCAATTTCTAGCCCATAACCTGTTACGGATAGTCTGCGCGTTGACACCATAATGTCTGGCTCTAACAGTTGCTGGCAAATGATGTTGACAGAGATGCGTCAACGCTATGTAAAGGTCATTGCAGGCCATAGATGCACGTGGTCTATCCCTTCCAGGAGGATCTTTAACACTGCCAGTCAGTCTTATACGACAAACTAATAAAGGTATGGTCCTTCTCGTGCAACACAAATGCCCTGCTAACAGTGGTCACATGCCAATTGCCTAGTTACACTGGTGCTGGCTCAGCCTTGTCATGTTTTAATTAAAAACTTTTTTGATTTCCGTAACTGCAAGGAGTCTAAGATTGCTTGCAATGCAAAAAAAGTTAAATAAATTTTACAAGTGGCACACCTGTGCGAGTAAAATGTACCGCTTTAGACAACCGACTGCTAAGAAAAGTAAATTATCCAGTAATAGTTGACTGCACATGGGTAATTGGGCTTGTCTGGTAGACAGTTATAATTCACTACTGCTCATGCATAATGGTGTAAATCTTCGTTATCATATATTCAATATATTCAACATAGAAAAATGGATACTTTTTATTTTTGCTCAGTATATATAAAATTTCTAAGAACTACTTTTACACTGAATGTATGTCCAAAAAGAGTCATACCTCAGTCAAACAAGAGGCCTATGAGCCACATTGCTCCTCAGAACCAAACTTACTTTAAAACTAAATGGAGGCGATGAACAATAATTGTAACAACTCTTCTAATCTCTTTAGAATTTTTCCCTTGATAAGAAAGCACTTTTTAAAGAATATAACTTTTATGATCTCCAATACATAAGAAAATCATTCCATTATCAAAAAACAACCTTGTTTGTGCATATTTTGTTTCATGTATTTTCCTTTGAAAAGTGCATTTATTGAATGCAATCAAAGCAGAATAATGTTGTGGCAACTTTGGTAGATACTGGCCTAGTGGTTCTTGATTTTTCCATTTATTTCATCTTAAAAAAGCATATCTTCCCTATTTGAACAAAATTAATTTTTTCACCATTTAATGATGACTTGCTCTAAATTTTGTTTAAAAGAGTCCAATGGTTCTAGATAAGAAAAAATTGAATATACAGAAAGATTTTTCAATTTACATTTGGTTTGTTGATCTATGCATCTAGTCCAAAGATAACAAGAAACTGTCAAGAACGGTATGACCGGATTGCAAATGCTAAACGCAAAATGTTGACGCCAGACGGACGGCTCGACAGACAGATGGACGGATTTTGCCAATTTATAGACCAGAATTGCTTTGCATTAACATTAACAATACATGTATGCAAATGGTCACCCTAAAGGCAAAAAACAGTTTGTGTTCACTGAAGCGTAAAGTCAAGGTCAAGGTCACTAAACTTTTGTACTGGTTGGATAGAACATTCAAGTATCTACAAACCTTCCATCTTTGACATAAGTACCCTTTAGGGTATGAAAGAAACCAAGCTGAACACAAATGCTAAACGCAAAATGTTGGCGCCATGTGGACGAATGGACGGACAGACAGATTTCGCCAATTCATAGACCGGAATTGCGTTGCAATTCGGTCAAAAATTGTCAAGAAGGGTACCCTCTGGGGTTTATGTTTCCCTGCTTTGGATCCATTCCTCACTGGACCTTGCTGAAAAACAATAACACTTGGGGACACTAGGAGACCTAAAGTACTTTATTCATGACAAGTTTCATCAAAATCATAGTTAGTTCTGAAGAAGTTCATCTAAGCTTTTTATAACATACAAATACTGCACCTGTCTTCCTTTTTTAATCTTAAAAAGTTGAAAAAAAAATTCTGAAGATATTTTCAAAAATATTGTTACTTTTAAATGTATCTTTTTGTTATCTGATCAATTTTTTTTCTTAAAGAGCCCATATGTGTTATTGCTATGCTGATTGAAATCATCTATTCTTTTTGCACATGAGCAATGCCTAGCGTGGCATAATACGCCCATCGCATACTTTGGCCGGAATCAATGTGAACATATGGTTTTATTACCCCTTTGGTAATACTTCTATGAAATATTGAAATCCAAAAAGAGCGATCCAATTCCCATAACTCTGTAACAACAAAATGGAATTTGCTCAAAACTTAAAAGTATCTTCCCCTACACTATTTAAGCATTCTGTATGAGTTTCATGAAAAACAACCGAGGTTTACTTGAGTTATGTTACATAGCATCTCCATAGCATCTTATCAAAGTAACAAAGTTAATTTCACTTTGCATGATGTGACCTTGACCTTTGACTTATGACCTTGGGTCAAAGTCATGACACACCCCTGAGTCCTAAGTAACAATCTGTGAAATATTTTTGAAATCCATGCACAGGGGAAGAAGTTATGGCTTGAACAATGTTTTATTCACTTTGCATGTTGTGACCTTGACCTTTGACGGTCAAGTTCATAACACACGCTTGGGTGCTAAGTAACAATTCTGTGAAATATTATTGAAATCTATAGACAGGGGAAGAAGTTATGGCCCGAAGAAGGTTTTACTCACTTTGCATGTTGTGACCTTGACCTTTGACCTATGACCTTGGGTCAAGTGTAACAATTCTGTGAAATATTATTGAAATCCATGCACAGTGGAAGAAGTTATCACCCGGACAAGGTTTTACTCACTTTGCATGTTGTGACCTTGACCTTTGACTTATGACCTTGGGTCAAGGTCATGTCACACCCTTGGGTCTTAAGTAACAATTCTGTGAAATATTACTGAAATCCATGTACAGGGGAAGAAGTTATGGCCCTGACAAGCTTATCCCAGATGCCGGACGGAAAACGCCATAATATAATACTCCCTGTCTTAAGACGGGCATATAAAAATGAAATCGCAGGCTAAAATTTCTAAATAGGTAATCAGTGCTATATTGTTTTGGCGAATTACAGATGAAGTTAAGTGTCACAGTTATGTTTTCTGAAGAACTATACAATTTTGTAAATGGTAATCTACATATCAATTATGCCTTGCTTCTCTAGAAAACACACTCAAAAAATGTTCACCTATTCTGATTATTGACATGACCGATTGATTATTGTTTTACATCACTCCACAGTTATTTCACATATACATGTATGGTGACAGCATCTTCCTGATGCATTGCATAGAAATCAATACCTTTGCAATGGACACATCTGAAGCAGTGAGGGATCTTTTAAGTGCCACGCCTGTCGTGACATGGAACCTCAGTTTTTATGCTCTCACACAAAAGACAGTACACTGGTATGCCCACAGTGGGAATCAAACCTGGGATCTATAGGTCATGAATAGAGCACCTCATCCACTAGGCCACACTTGCTTTCTTTATACTTATTATTATCAAGATGACACCAGTAGTTTTAACTGATATTGTACACCCTTGCTATGTGTATTTTAGGATCATCAACATGTGCTGGATCATGCTACCACTTTCAGCTCATATTCCCACACTCAACACAAATTATAACATACCCACAGGTTCCGTATCTGGTACTGAAAGGTATACATTTTGATCTCTATACTCTATGGTGAAGTTCAGCATTCTTCCACCCCTACCAGAGCGACTCTTTTTAGCAGAGTCATAACTTGTAGATGGAGTAGCTGCATATGTAGAAGGCCCAGCAGCTGAACTAGCATCAAGTATGGGCCCTGCATCTGTCACATTACCATCTCCTATATGGTTTAGTTTAGGATAAGGAGGGGGACTGATGTCCTCGAGACCCATCGGAGTGTATGTAGGAGGTGGTTCTCCTCCAGAAGTGGCTATGTTCTCATCTACTGCTCCAGGCATCACACTTGTCACAGCTCTCTAACAGTACAAAAACATACAGGTACAAAGAATAGTACTTTACAAAATATTGTAAAATATGATTGAATTCCCCAAGACTTATATCATTATTCACGAAAGTCAAATTAACAATAATTCAGTAACCTACATGATGATGTGAAAATTATTACCATTAGATTCCAATCATTCTGTTCCAGAATTCCTATACATGTTTCAATGTCATCCAGGGCAGTAAATGCCTGCAAATACAGCAAGATCCCCAAGTTATTATATTCATGCTACCATTGGTACAAAACCACACTACATAATATATATTATAATATACACCTGTATATTGTATTAATTAAACTTTACTGCATGAAATGAAATAAATGCATTCATATTTGTGCAATCAAATACTCCAGTTGTGGTACACATAAAGGTAAATTACATAAGTATCACTGATGTTGATGAATTCATATCATTCTGCGAAAAGAGGTGAAACAGAATTTTTTTTAATATACTTGACTCTTCAAGCTGTTAAAAAGAAGCTTGACATTTATAGGATTTTAAATTCTTAAACTTACCAAGTCTTAAACAAATTTAAAATTTGCTATATTTGTTTATATATACATGTACATGTACTAGCAAATGTAGGCCATATATTCATATGTGTATACTCTCCCCAAAGATGTATAAACATATGGCCTACATCTGCCAAAAGATATCATGCATAATAAACAAATCAGCTACATTTGTTTAAATATACATCTACTGACAAAGTAGGCCATATATACATCGACTACATTTGTTTATATATACTAGTATATCTACTGACAATGTAGGCCATATATATACATCTATTGACAATGTAGACCATGTATACTTGAACTAAAGATCTATAAACTTATGACCTACATTTATAAACATATGTGTATATGTACAAATGTATATCTATTGACAAATGTAGGCCATATATATGTGTATTTATTTGTAAATACTCGCCCCAAAGATTAATGGCATTACTACCATAATTTTTTCCTCAATGAAGAACATTCTCCCTGAGACGATTTTCTTCAATGAAACATTTACACTCCCCCCACACCCTGTAATCTGATGAGAGTAGCACTGCTTTCTTTTGTTGATTAATTCTGTTCTGAAACCATGAAAACTTGTACTTGTAAAAATTGCCATAGTTAATAAAATCACAAAAGTGAAAAGGTTACTCAAGCATAATTTTCATGTTATATGTTTTGCCACCAACATGCAAGTCACCACATATTCTGAGAGCATAGTACTGTGTATATTGAATCCAGGCATTTAATACTGTATAAAAATAACAAGTTTTTAAATAGACCTTTTCCCACTTTTACATAATCCAAGGAGTAATGTTGGACAAATGCAGTTTTGCTGTTTAGATTTAAATCATTTACATGTACATGTAACTGCGTTCTCTCAATCTGAGCATTAACATCATAACAAAAATTCAAGGAAAAAGTGGTTTGTCAGAATTGGTTGGACATAATCCAACCAGAATCCAACGTCTGAGGGATAGACTATCAAAGTTAATGTCTCTTTTCACACATTCTTAAGGGTTTTGAAGTATGGTAAAAAAATTTTAATATTGGGAATTTTGTTTGAAATTTAAATGTAAACAAAATCACAATTTTCAGTGCTTGGAAATCCTGAAAACTGTCTATCAAACAGTGAATATGAAATTGTAAAGTCCAGTAAACTAGGACAATTCATCTGATTGAAGAAACTTTTACCAGACCAAAAATAAAACGTACATTTTTGGAATGATGGTCATAAAATCATACAATGACTGCTCATTATAAGTTTTATTGGTTTATTGCAAATCTCTGGCAAGTAAAAACACATCTCTCCAGTTTCTTTCTTCAACAAAATCAATACAACATTGTCAACATCTTTTCCCCATATAAATGAAAGGGCCTTTAAACCTTTTGTTTCTCTTTTAATTTTTGTAGCATTCACTACTAAAATTTGAAATAGCAATTATTTAGCTCCAACTGTGATTTTCCTACTCTGAAGTGCATCCAAAACTCGTTTTCAAAGATAGCCATCATTAGATTGCAATATCTTTTATAAAATAAAAGAATATAAAACATGACCTATTTAAAAATTTGTGATAAAAGGGGATTAACTCAATAATCAATTATGAGACGCATTTTGAAATCATCCTGACTCCCTCCAGTATAAAGAATGTATAGTCTTTATTAAAGTTATACTGAAGAAATAATTACTCTGCATACTTCTTTAAGAAGCAATGCATCGAAACATTATATAGTTGCATGAATATTTAGAATATATGGCTATATATAATGCGTTTTACTGAGATAAAAACAAAAAAAAATTATTTCTGAAACGAACTATATACAAAGAATGATAATTTTGCAAGCATTTTGATCGAATTTCTTGCTTCAGCTTTTTAATTATCGTGTGCATTCCTGTGCATACTTCAAATTAACTAAATATAAGCTTTTCCACAAGCTATTGTAGTAGGTTACCATCAAAATCTCCGACAGCTTCCAACACATCTCCTTTTCATAAATCAGAAAATATATATTTTTTCGACAACCCTCCCCAAACGTGCATGGCCAATTATTATATCTTTTTAACAGTTTTTAAGCATTGTCATGTCAAATTAATATTCATACATACTACATTCATCATCACTGATTCTTGCAGATGCCACCTTACATCCCAGTATTTCTTATTTGAGCCGATATTTATGTGTCAGCATGATTGGGGTGTTATGTTCAAATGTGTCTTCTGCATGACTTTTATTCTATTGTCAAATATCATAAGTTCCGGTGAATGGAGTTATCGGTCTTTGACATTCCCTATCTGCTATTGTGAATACTAGTTTTTTTCATGTTCACTGGACAATCAGTCCAGAAATCTAAGGTTATTTACGGGATCAACAGCATTTTACTGGACTTGTCTGTCAGTCTGACAACATTTCATTTTCACGGACCAAAAGAGAAATCTCTCACCTTTGAGAGACTATCCCTAAATAAGGGGTCTGCACATGTATGCAACATGTTTTATACAATGAAACAAATCAAATACTCAATTCCAACATCATAATAAATTCCTGAAAAGTCATTGAAAAAAGATAAAGAGTATATATGTAAATCAAGATGAAATAGATACTTACTCTTATTTTTAAGTATATCAAAAACTATAGATCCCCTCACTTTAACTGAAAGACTGAAGTTTTCAGTGGTAAACAGTAAAATTTCCCATCAAGATTTTTTATATCATAATACAAAAGTACCGTATTTACTTGAATATAATACGCACCCAAGTATAATACACACATCTAAAAATGACCTCGAAAATCATGAAAAAACGTTTAACTCTGTGTATCATACACAGGGGAAAATTCCAAAACAAGATATCAATTTCGTGTTGAAACAGCAAAACCGCGAGCGGAATTTGCTTGCCATATACCTTTTACAGTGTAATCGCGTAACATGTATTATTATCAAAAACGGCACAGAACGACCAGCCTTTATTCATCGTGTCAGAGACAGATGAAAGTATCTATGTCTCTGATTGTGTGATATCAACGCTTTTCTCTCTTTTATTTCATTTACAATCAAACTCGCATAGACTTCAAATGTCATGTAGTATCCTTGTCCCAAACTATCGCTTCATTTTTTAACTTTACGCAGAGATCGCAAATGTTTGTGAAGACAAAATATATAAAGAATGAATGAATGAGTGTTATCCAAATTGTCGATGCTCATGCTGTTATGGTCAAGTAGTTTCACCTGTTGCGTAACTATCGATTAACCAATTAAGGATAAATCATTATATCACCCGAACAATCTGCTAATCAGAAACCATTGTTAAATAACACAGCACAAGTATTCTATTGTGTTCACTGAATGGCACTCTGTAGACATTACTCCTGTTATCGCCTTGGGCATTTACTACGGAAAGATGACAGTATACAGACAATACATATATCTCACGCCTCATGGGCTTGATTGACGGCTTTGTATCTTTAACAGACACACACACCCCTCTAAATCCGCCAATGAAGCTTAAAACAGTGCTCCAAGTCACACTTATTATTAGGTCGCTATATCGCGACCAACAATTTTTTTTTGGTGGCCATTTCAGAATTTTAGGTCACCACCGAGAAATAGTTCACTCGCCATGATAGAGTAAACATTGTTAACAAAGGTATATTATGATACAAAAAATAAAGACTTGTGTGTTTATGTATTTACTTATTTATTATTAAATCATTGGTTAGACAATATGCAGGGTAGCCCAATTTCTAATCACTCTTGTTATTAGGCCATCCTGCATATTTAACGGCACGTTTCTGAGAGAACCATCTTTCAACACATGGTTTTGTTTTGAAGTCCTCCACTGGAGGACCTTCACTACTACTTCTTATCAAAACCTCCATGGTTATGGGATCCAAACAGCTACGGACATCACTCTTTATGCGATTGACAACTGTTTCCACCTCACTTGTATTTTTGTTTTCTTCGTTATCGTTTTTTTGGTGCTTTGATTGTGTTCTTCATCCTCATCATTCTTCCTTTTTTAGTAAACCCAAACTGCATTAACCCTATCTTTCGTTTTTCCGCCATTATATTACTAGTGTAATCAATAATACATAATTTCAGCAACGCTTGACTTTACCTATTAAAGTGTGTATCTTCAAACATCTAATGGACTGAGAAGTTATAAAAAATATCTTAAACTTCGATCCCGATCGGATAAAAAGTCGGTCGCGAAAATGCGAGTTACTTTTAATTTCTGGTCGCAAAATCAAATTTTTGGTCGCAACTTGGAGCACTGTTTAAAGCGAGGAAAAAAATTCAAGATTTCTAACCCTATGTATAATACGCAGCGAGAAAATGAGGGGTCAAATTGGCGAAAAATAGTGTGTATTACTTTTGAGTAAATACGGTAACACATTGAATGAGTCTTTTACACTTACATCAGTTTGCTACAACAGTAATGATTTTGCCACCTAAAATATCAGTCCTGCAGTTCACCTAAAAGAATCTACTACAGAAACTTAGTGTTACTCCGACATCATTCTTCTCATGAATGGTCTTCTTTCCTTTAACTGCGCATGCAGAGCTGTTACAAAAGGATAGCAAAATCATTAATATTCCCTCCAAATCCATCAGAATGACGTCAAATTACATTATGACGTAATACATTTAGAGGGAATTTTAATCAGTTTGCTGTCCAATGTCAAAGCTTCCCAGTACTGTAGAGGGTATTTATAATACCAGTTGATTGTGGTTGGATGAATTATAAAGCTCTTATATGTAGATGTATATAATTGAAGGATGGTAAGAAGTTTAAGGATAATACATGTACTATTTAATGTACATTTCAATCTATTGCTGTGTTGTTTGCAAAGAACTTCTTCCAGATTTTTTGAATTGAGTTTTCGCTAGTTTGACATGTTTTATTTTATTTTTCTTTTTCATAATCTTTCGCCAGTTACCCACCAACCAACACCTCCTTGCAATTTGTTAGAAAACCCAAATTGATTGATTGATTGATTATTGTTTTATGTCACTCCATGATTTTTTCATGTATATGGTGACGGCATGTCTGATGCATTGCATACAAATTTAGTCCTTTGTAACGGACCAGTCCGAAGCAGTGAGGGATTTTTTACATGCCACGCCTACCGTGACACGGGACCTCGGTTTTTACTGTCTCATCCGAAAGACAGAACACCGGTGCGCCCAGGGCGGGAGTCGAACCCGCGACCTCTCGATCACGAGTCGAGCACCTTATCCACTAGGCCACACCAGCTTATTAAAAAACCCAACAACAAACAATTACACAAAGACAAATATATGACAAATTTTTTACGACGTTGGTCTGTCTGCATGTCCGTCCGTATACATGTCTTAGTGGAAATCAATCATTACCTGATAGTCATTATTTATTTGGATCTTTTTCCTTTTTTTTTTTATAATTCAATTGAAATCTTTATCAAGTTTATGCATAGTCTCAGTTTCAGAAATCCTTTTTGAAAACAGATTATATTATGGTAAAGATACTCTATGGCTTGTCTTTTTTAAAATGTATTTGTACTGGACCAAAATTTCATGGAAAAAAATCACATTAAATAATATTTTAATATTTCTAAATCTGCAAAATGTAGGAAATACAAACTTTCTACCATACATGTATTTGAAACTTCAATTTTAAACTGATTTAATGATTTACTTAGTATTTTATTCAAAACTATTTATCATATATGTAATCTAATTTCTTTTTCTTGCTTATTTATTTAAATTACACTATTATTGATTCATATTTTAAAGTAAATTGAACGCAAGAAATCATTGTTTTAATATCCAAAGTATCTTCTTGATTTTGAATTTCTCAATATCATATTTGGAACTTATCATTGTAGAATAATTAAATATTAATTAATTTTTATACTATACTTGAGGCATGTTTTTTGTGTAAAGAAAGGATTATTTCATGTTATCACCAAATTATTTTTATTCAGTTTTTTATTTACTAATTTACTTCTTTTTTTATCTATTCTTATGGCTCTTACAGAAGTGGCTTCCCCGCAACAAGAGCTGGAAATGTTGTTGTCTGTTTGTTTGGTTGTTTTTCCGTAAACAATGGCTAATAACCTCAATTTTTATAAAAATGCTTCCTTTTACAAATTGTTGGAAAGTCAGTATCAGTTTGCTGAAAGTTAAATACGTGAATTCCATATGATACAACAGATGGCGGCGCTCCGGGGTCGTACTTAAATACGCCTGCAGAGAAAAGTATATGCCTGCAGCTTTTAAACATTATATTATGTTATAAAATTGATATATGTGAATAAAGATGATACATATTTATGCAATTACATACTTTTGTTTTGATATGAACGGTATAACACAAGTTATCCAGGTTTATATTATCATGACATGCACGCCTGCTGAATCCGTCGCCATTTTGTTTGTTATTGTTTATGTACAGATTAAGCCTGCTACAAGAAAATACGCCTGCAACTTAATAGCGTTTTTTTTTTATTGTTTAATAAAACCATATTTAAATGACATTACGCAAGACACATCAGTTGTTGACATTTGTGAGGATATACGCAACGTGGTTGAGAGACTCTCCAAAATTGAAAGTGTATCGCGTATCATCATAGGAAGTGTTTTCCCCAGACGCAAGCCGAGAAATATGTCTGAGGATTTTTATATGAGTGAATGTATGAAAGTGAATAACTTCTTAGAAAGATATTATCGTCAACATACGAGTACTTATTTCTGGAGATTAAGGGGATTACAGAGACCAAAGCGTGATATATTTCTATGTGATGGTGTACATTTGAACAATGAAGCTAGTGTGTTATATGCAAGACAGATTAGAATGTCAGTCCAATATGAAAAGTTTAAAGTTTGATAAATACTAATATATTGAAATGATATATTCTTGTGACATGTTCATATTTTTTATTTCAATATGCTTATATGTTTGTAATTTATTTTATATTTTATTAAAAAGAACAAACTACATTAACACTAAGCCTTTTGTTTAGTTTTATATTATGTTAACTTGCAGGCGTATCTTGTAGCAGTACATAAACCAGGACAAACAAAAATTCAAAATGGAGTCCGATCTGGCAGGCGTGTTTAACTCTATACGTTAACATGAATCTCTTGCACTACCACATTCATAATGTATTGAAACTTTGAAATTTTATTCATATATAAATGATACAAGTTGATATATGTTTGTATTATAAAGATATATAGCGCCGTTAACTAGCAGGCGTATCTTGTAGCAGTACATAAACCAGGACAAACAAAAATTCAAAATGGAGTCCGATCTGACAGGCGTGTCTCACTCTATACATAAACATGAATCTCTTGCACTACCACATTCATAATGTATTGAAACTTTGAAATTTTATTCATATATAAATGATATAAGTTGATATATGTTTGTATTATAAAGATATATAGCGCCGTTAACTAGCAGGCGTATCTTGTAGCAGTAAATAAACCAGGACAAACAAAAATTCAATATGGAGTCCGATCTAGCAGGCGTGTTTCACTCTATACGTAAACATGAATCTCTTGCACTACCACATTCATAATGTATTAAAACTTTGAAATTTTATTCATATATAAATGATACAAGTTGATGTATGTTTGTATTATAAGATATATAGTGCCGTTAACTCGCAGGCGTATCTTCTTGTAGTAGTACATTAACCAGCATAAACAAAATGGAGTCCGATCTAGCAGGCGTATTTCACTCAAATACAAAATCATGAATATCTCACACTAATACATTCACAATGTATTGAAACTTTGAAATTTTTTTTAGACAAATGATACAAGTTTATACATGTTAGTATTATAAATCTATATAGCGCTATTAAGTTGCAGGCGTATTTTCTTGTAGCAGGCTTAATCTGTACATAAACAATAACAAACAAAATGGCTACGGATTTAGCAGGCGTGCATGTCATGATAATATAAACCTGGATAACTTGTGTTATACCGTTCATATCAAAACAAAAGTATGTAATTGCATAAATATGTATCATTTTTATTCACATATATCAATTTGATTACATAATATAATGTTTAAAAGCTGCAGGCGTATACTTTTCTCTGCAGGCGTACGCAGGCGTATTTAAGTATGACCGGCGCTCCGTGGTAGGAATTCACCCGAGAAATTTGTGAGCCTATAAAATCAAAACTACTCTATATATTTGGATGAAACTTGGATATGTATTAGATATTATCTTAATCTATCTTCGGATTTCTCCACACTTCATTTAGTAGCACCACAGTCAAAGGAAAGAAGTCGATATTTAAATGTCAGAGGAAATTCTAAAATAAACACATTTATCTTTTACTAAACTGTTTCTTAAATGGTACGCTTGTTATATTATTTTATTTCCGTATACGTGTAAAATGTGCCGTTTAATTACTCAAAACATATCCCAGATGAGATATCAGTATTGACAGTTATAAAACTGACACACTTCAAACTCACGACGACATTAACTCTACAGTACTGTATTACAAAAGAGAATTAAAAATATGTTTTTAAACATAACATTAACATGGTATTTCTTGACTTAATCATACAGATGTTTTATAGTTGAGTGCAATACAATAACAAAGTCCTGGCTGTATCACCTGAAATTCTGCAAGAATACGATCCCTTTCTCCCTCAGCCATGACTTTTGTTTTCGTTTTTTGACGATTATGCGCATGTGCTGTGATCGGGCGCATCGATTTACCGAAATAGACCGAAAATGAAAAGAATCACATTGTATTATTTTACTTCACACCAAGATTATTTAATTTCAGTCGATGCAAAGAACACAATCCAAGCAGAAAAGGATGTATTAAGTTATTTTAGATATGATAAATGCATGTTTTGTAATAGAAATAAACTGAAAACAAAAGAAATCGGTATTTTATTTCAAAATTACAGTACAAGGACTTATAAGTCCTTGCATGTACAATGTAAGTTCTAATTTTAAGCATTTTCCTCGTGAAACTACATAGAACTTTACAAGTAAATGTAATGAAAGATCAAGACGTTTTCAAAATCCATATATTAGTTACCTGATGTTTTAGTGTCGTTTGTGCTTTTATGACTTTTATTATAAAAGTGATTTACATCAAATTGATCCGATACTCATGAATAGATAGTTTTCGAATGCATTAAAATTTAATCGGATACATACATATATATATATATATATATATATATATATATATATATATATATATCTAAAGCACAAATAGAATAAGTGAAACACCTGGAGATGAAGCTGGAGTATTTGCTTGATATTCTTACCAGAGACATAGATACTTTGTATCTATGTCTCTAATCATACGGAATTTATTGAATGTTTTTGAGAAAGTTGTACATATTTTCACTCCTCTGAAAACATTTTAACATTGTACAATGGCTTTATTATTGCATAAATTATTGCAATAACAAAAATTCCAGAAGCATCATTCGTTTGGAGAAATCCCTTACATAATATGATTAGTTTATGAACAAATATTCGACCATATACCTCCAAGATGGCGGAAAAGAGAACTTATAATGAGGGCACGGGAGGGGTCAACCCTCTCCTGTAGGGGGTCTGGGGAGCTTCCCCGGCGGTTTTCTATTTTAATTTCGATTAAAACGGTGTTATCTGTTATGTTTTTCAGCCTTGTCTTTCAACAATGACACAAGATTTTTTCTGTCTGCTAAGAACAAAGCCATAGAATCATATCCATTTGGTCACTTTATTTCTTCATTATTAATTTATTGGTATGGTGCCGAAATTGCATACATTTCACATAGTTTCCCTTAACGTAAATTTACAATGTCAGAATAAATACGTGTACACAGTGATTTCATTCGGAAGTAGTTCACTAGACTGGAAATGCTTGCTCAGTTTCAGTTTCAGCTTGGTCGGAACTTCCTCCTCTGGTTAAGGAGCACCCCAAATGGTAAAACAAAGATCTATTTCAGGTTTTAAAAACATATGTACAATGGTAAGAACAGAATAATAAGGACCAAACACTAAGGGCCAAATATCACATAAGAGTAACTAATAAAACTAAAAATAAAGACCAAAATTAAAATGTATAAAAGGAGTGTGTATTAAAAAATAATAATATTGTTTTGGTTCAGCAGCACCCAAGTTGCATAAATAAAGAGCAAATTGTTTCTGATGACAATTGTATTGTCTTTGTCAATACTAGTATGTATTTATGTATATTATTAGTAATATGCATACATGTACCGCAAAAAAACAAACAAACAAACACCCCCCCCTCCCCCCCCAACCCCTTGAGATTTAATAAAATTATATTATACATGCTTGAATAAATGAAGTATCAATAATTACAAAGATTTTGATGTGACTCAGATGTTTGATAGAGATGTTCAATGTCCAGTTCAGATGTTTACTCTATATGGAGGCGGCACCTGCTGGTTTGTAAATATATTATAATGCTGGATCTCCTGTTGGTTTGTATATGTATGATATTATAATGCTGGATCTCCTGCTGGTTTGTATATATATGATATTATAATGCTGGATCTCCTGTTGGTTTGTATATATATGATATTATAATGCTGGATCTCCTGTTGGTTTGTATATATATGATATTATAATGCTGGATCTCCTGTTGGTTTGTATATGTATGATATTATAATGCTGGATCTCCAGCTGGTTTGTATATGTATGATATTATAATGTTGGATCTCCTGCTGGTTTGTATATGTATGATATTATAATGCTGGATCTCCTGTTGGTTTGTATATGTATGATATTATAATGCTGGATCTCCTGTTGTTTTGTATATGTATGATATTATAATGTTGGATCTCCTGTTGGTTTGTATATGTATGTTATTATAATGTTGGATCTCCTGCTGGTTTGTATATGTATGTTATTATAATGCTGGATCTCCTGCTGGTTTGTATATACATGTATATGATATTATAATGCTGGATCTCCTGCTGGTTTGTATATGTATTATAATGCTGGATCTCCTGCTGGTTTGTATATATATGATATTATAATGCTGGTCCTCCTGCTGGCTTGTATATGTATGATATTATAATGCTGGTCCTCCTGCTGGTTTGTATATGTATGATATTATAATGCTGGATCTCCTGCTGGTTTGTATATGTATGATATTATAATGCTGGATCTCCTGCTGGTTTGTATATGTATGATGTTATAATGCTGGATCTCCTGCTGGTTTGTATATGTATGATATTATAATGCTGGATCTCCTGCTGGTTTGTATATGTATGATATTATATTGCTGGATCTCCTGCTGGTTTGTATATATATGATATTATAATGCTGGATCTCCTGTTGGTTTGTATATGTATGATATTATAATGCTGAATCTCCTGCTGGTTTGTATATGTATGATATTATAATGCTGGATCTCCTGTTGGTTTGTATATGTATGATATTATAATGCTGGATCTCCTGCTGGTTTGTATATATATGATATTATAATGCTGGATCTCCTGCTGGTTTGTATATGTATGATATTATAATGCTGGATCTCCTGCTGGTTTGTATATGTATGATGTTATAATGCTGGATCTCCTGCTGGTTTGTATATGTATGGTATTATAATGCTGAATCTCCTGTTGGTTTGTATATGTATGATATTATAATGCTGGATCTCCTGTTGGTTTGTATATATATGATATTATAATGCTGGATCTCCTGTTGGTTTGTATATATATGATATTATAATGCTGGATCTCCTGTTGGTTTGTATATATATGATATTATAATGCTGGATCTCCTGTTGGTTTGTATATGTATGATATTATAATGCTGGATCTCCTGTTGGTTTGTATATGTATGATATTATAATGCTGAATCTCCTGCTGGTTTGTATATGTATGATATTATAATGCTGGATCTCCTGTTGGTTTGTATATGTATGATATTATAATGCTGGATCTCCTGTTGTTTTGTATATGTATGATATTATAATGTTGGATCTCCTGTTGGTTTGTATATGTATGTTATTATAATGTTGGATCTCCTGCTGGTTTGTATATGTATGTTATTATAATGCTGGATCTCCTGCTGGTTTGTATATACATGTATATGATATTATAATGCTGGATCTCCTGCTGGTTTGTATATGTATTATAATGCTGGATCTCCTGCTGGTTTGTATATATATGATATTATAATGCTGGTCCTCCTGCTGGCTTGTATATGTATGATATTATAATGCTGGTCCTCCTGCTGGTTTGTATATGTATGATATTATAATGCTGGATCTCCTGCTGGTTTGTATATGTATGATATTATAATGCTGGATCTCCTGCTGGTTTGTATATGTATGATGTTATAATGCTGGATCTCCTGCTGGTTTGTATATGTATGATATTATAATGCTGGATCTCCTGCTGGTTTGTATATGTATGATATTATATTGCTGGATCTCCTGCTGGTTTGTATATGTATGATATTATAATGCTGGATCTCCTGTTGGTTTGTATATGTATGATATTATAATGCTGAATCTCCTGCTGGTTTGTATATGTATGATATTATAATGCTGGATCTCCTGTTGGTTTGTATATGTATGATATTATAATGCTGGATCTCCTGCTGGTTTGTATATATATGATATTATAATGCTGGATCTCCTGCTGGTTTGTATATGTATGATATTATAATGCTGGATCTCCTGCTGGTTTGTATATGTATGATGTTATAATGCTGGATCTCCTGCTGGTTTGTATATGTATGGTATTATAATGCTGAATCTCCTGTTGGTTTGTATATGTATGATATTATAATGCTGGATCTCCTGTTGGTTTGTATATATATGATATTATAATGCTGGATCTCCTGTTGGTTTGTATATATATGATATTATAATGCTGAATCTCCTGTTGGTTTGTATATGTATGATATTATAATGCTGGAACTCTGGCTGGTTTGTATATGTATTATATTATAATGCTGGATCTCCTGCTGGCTTGTATATGTATGATATTATAATGCTGGATCTCCTGCTGGTTTGTGTATATATATATATGATATTATTAATTAACTATATATATATTGCCTCAATACGAGATTTTCTGCCCAAACGATACGAGTTTCAAAACACGGCCAATATTGAAAAACACGGCCAATATTGAAAACACGGCCAATATTGAAATAAAAACACGGCCAATATGAACGCACGTGCCGTGTCATTCTGAATTAAGTTTCAAGCGAGAAAACCAAAATGGCGGTCAACTTAGTCTGTCATACTTATTAGATTAGATTCTTTATTTATTTAATTATTATTCTTTATTTAACCAATGAATACATTAGATTGATTGATTGATTGATTTTTGTTTAACGCCACACCACGAATATTTCACGCATATGGTGACGGCATCTGCCTGATGCGGGGCATACAAATTTTGACCTTTGCAACGGACCCACCCGAAGCAGTGAGGGATCTTTAACGTACCATGCATACCACGACACGGGGCCTCGGTTTTTACTGTTTCATCCGAAAGACAGGACACCGGCACGACCAGAGCGGGAATCGAACCCCGGCCTCCCGATCAGGAGTCCAGCGTGATACCACTAGGCCACGCCGGTGTAAGATACCCCCCCCCCCCCATTGAATATTGACCCCGGGTCCATATTCAATGGATTTTTCGTTGAATTATGACCCGCCTTGGCCGTTGAATTTTGATCACGCTGTTGAATTTTGACACCAATTTGAGTCAAAATTCCACGGATAAAAAATCCGCCGACAGGTCCAAATTCCACGTTGTATCATGACCCCGGGTCATAATTTAACATTGAATAATGACCCGGGTCATTATTCAACGTGGAATATTGACCCGGGTCATAATTCAACGTGGAATATTGACCACTAGGCCACGCCGGTGTAAGATAGAATTTGGAACCCCCCCCCCCCATTGAATATTGACCCCGGGTCCATATTCAATGGATTTTTCGTTGAATTATGACCCGCCTTGGCCGTTGAATTTTGATCACGCTGTTGAATTTTGACACCAATTTGAGTCAAAATTCCACGGATAAAAAATCCGCCGACAGGTCCAAATTCCACGTTGTATCATGACCCCGGGTCATAATTTAACATTGAATAATGACCCGGGTCATTATTCAACGTGGAATATTGACCCGGGTCATAATTCAACGTGGAATATTGACCCGGGTCATAATTCAACGTGAAATTACGACCTTACCTACCTGCCCTTTAAAAGATGTCATTGTGTACTTAAACCGACATATGATCAAAGACAAGTAGGTTAAGAGTTCAGATATTGCGAAGTATATTAACCTAGATATGACTCGGGTCATAATTTAACATTGGATAATGACCCGGGTCATAATTCAACGTTGAATAATGACCCGGGTCATAATTCAACGTTGAAATGTGACTGTTCCTATATGTAGATGTTAAAATTCAAGTACATGTACAAAATAAAATTGGAACACCGTTTATTATAGAGAATGACACGAGAAATATATTTTACCGATTAATTGCGTAAAATTAAAGAAAGAAAAACAAATTAACATTTTAAAATGGCATCACAAGTGAAATATCATAGGTATTGGTAATTTTTCTGGACGTATTTAAGAAATTTTGGCACAATAAAACAATTGCGATAATTGAAAGACAAAATCGATAGAGTTCATTCCTAATAAACATGAGGCCAAGAGGATATAAATCGTTCACTTCAGTACCTTAAGCAAATGTGCAAAATATGCCAATTAAGATAAAGAATACAAGAAAGAATTTTGTATTTTATTATTTTTTTTTTT
The DNA here is from genome assembly GCA_035048485.1 of Pteria penguin. Classification (NCBI taxonomy): domain Eukaryota; kingdom Metazoa; phylum Mollusca; class Bivalvia; order Pterioida; family Pteriidae; genus Pteria; species Pteria penguin. The sequence goes on along the minus strand of CM068580.1, from coordinate 80,883,467 downwards.
ACAATTTTTAGATAGTTCCGATGCATTTCGTAAATTGTCGTCGGCATCTGATTCTGCTGTTGTAAAGAAAAAAAAAAAGAGTTGCCAAGAACTGCCTATTCTGCAACCTATACTGTCCCCATCTCCTGGTTCCACCCCTGAAGCGAACAAACTGACATTAACAAACATGGTGGGGACTTTGGTTATTTGCTTTCAGTGAAGTGTCGTTGAACTCACTGCAGTGGTTTCAGACAGGAAGTAGACAAATAGAAAAGTTACATGACGGACGACGGATGGAGAGATCACAAAATAGGTTATCTGAGCATTCGACTCGATCAGGTACGAAAGCCTATTGAGCTCAGGTAAAAAAAATATTTTTCGCGAAATAACGCGAAACTTTCGCGATATAACGCGAAACATTTGCGAAATAACGCGAAACATGAGGTAACGGTCAAGGTAACAAGGTCATTTACCTAGGGTTTCATTAATAGTTATTATACCTCAATCTTAGTGTATCATGTATCATTCTTGCATGTCAATACAGTTCATGTAACATTGCCTTTGAGTAGTCCACGTGATTGACCTAACATTCACTGTTACCTAATCACGTGATCAAGTAACAGTCAATGTTACTCAATCACGTGACTGAAACCGACAACCACTGTTGTAAATATCAGTTTGATACAGTTTTCGGTATAATAAAATAAATATCATATGGCAGTTCGGGTAACAGTGATATTGTCAACCCTTGAAACAGAATGTCACCCTTGGCTTGCGCCTCCGGTGACATTCGTTTCACGGGGTGACAATATCACTGTTACCCGAACTGCCATATGATATTTATATAATAGCATACCAAATATGAGGCAAATTTCTCTAGTTATGCTGAATTTATGATCAATATCCATGTGGCGGACATATAGACAGGAAAAACCTCTCTCCGATTATTATACCCCTCCCCACCGCAAACGAAGTTTGGGGGTATATAGGAATCACTCTGTCCGTCCGTCTGTCTGTCCGGTTAAGAAGTTTTCAAAAGTGAATTTCTCGGGAAGTTTAAGTGTTATTTTGATCAAACTTGCACCAGTGATGTACTATGGGATGTTAAATTGGATGCATGCTAGCCTGCGGATGCTGTGCTAGACCTACATTTTCCGCTTGAGTGACCCGGTTAAGAAGTTTGTGAAATGTCAATTTCTGACAAAGTACAAGTGCTTTCTCAACCAAACTTGCACCAGTGATGTATTCTGGGATGCTGAATTGGATGCATGCTGCAGATGCTGCATCTGACCTTAATTTTATACTTCATTGACTCTGGATAAAAGCAGGGTTTAAGTCTGTGTAACTACATTGGTTGCCCCGGGGGTATTAATTTCGTTAGGACAGCTCTAGTTTGATCAAGGGAATAAAAAAGATCAAGATGTTTTAAAATGTATACATTTTAAAAGGTTGCATTTCCATCGTATCTGACCACAGAACTTTTAGTTTAAAACATACTGAACACATAAACTGTCTATTATGGCTAGTAAAATGTATGGTAAACCAATTTGAAATATCCTCAATTATTTAGAGAGTTCTCTAATTAAATAGAGTGCTCTCAATATCACTTGAAGAGCTCTGAAATAGAATTAGAGTTGAAACGGAAATGTGACCTTTTAAAATGTATAAATTTTCACAACATCTTGATCATTTATTCCCTTGATCAATAATCGGAGAGAGGTTTGTCCTGTCTATATATCCGCCACATAAATATTAATCATAAATTCAACATAACTATAGAATATTGCCTCATACTTGGTATGCTATCTTAGGTAAATGACTTTGTTACCTTGACCGTTACCTTAAGTTTCGCGTTATATTGCGAAAGTTACGCGTTATGTCGCGAAAGTTTCGCGTTATATCGCGAAAAATATTTTTTTACCTACGAAAATGAGCTCAATAGGCCTTTGTAATAAAGAGAACTCTTAAACTGCCCGCTTTTTACGCTAAGGAATTCAGTAATTGCGCGCACTTTTTCAATTATATACTGCGCACTAATTTAATTTTTGCGCGCACTGATCCAATTATTGTGCACAAAATTACGATCTCAAACCGAGTCCGTGTTCTTGCACGCACAGATTGATTGTTCTCTATACCTTGTGGTATCTGAATCTGAATAAATGCAGACACTAATTAACAGAAACTCAAATATGTTTCAATTATTGCGCCCACAAAAAAAATTCTGTTCGCACTAATTTAACAATTATTACACGTACGTATTCAATGAGTGCATATAAGAATTCAATTAGAGAGCTCTCTAATTTTAAACTAATAGAGAAGTCTTTATTTGAATTATTGTGCGCCATATTTGTGCCCAATAATTAAATAAGTACGTACAATAATTAATGCGCGCAACAAGTGAATTATTGCGTTCACTAGATATTTGAGTTTCTGTTAACTTGGTGTTCCATAAACAATGTCTATGTAGTGCCCAGTAGGCTATACTCAGATATTGTGCGTGAATTAATCAATATCAGGGAACGTTATCCATGTCATACAACCCGTTTACATTGTCGGGACAAGTTTCTATATACATGTACATGAATGCAAACTTTACACTCGGTTGTAAAAATAAAAATAAATACGAGTATTTGCAGTGTGTCTGCATGTCTCTGCAAAAATTGTTAAGTTGTGGCATTTTAAGCGTAATTTGCTGATAAATTGACCGAGGAAGTCCCATAGCAACAAAATCATTATCCGCCATCTTGGCTTTCTAGCTACTAGAAGTTACAGGTCACGGTCCACTAGTCCGAAGGTTCACTAGTCCGAAGGTCCACTCGTCCGAAGGTCCACCAGTCCGACAGTCAATTAAACAAAACGCCCACGTTGGCCTATATGTGCTCACCTGATAATCATCATTCAGCACATATGCCATCTTGTGTCAGCCAAATATAAGGGCATGAGAAGGATCAAATATCACAAAAGCAAATTGAATGATGCTGCAATTAACAGATAAAAGTTTTGATCTTTATTGATAAAACAACAAACAACCAAATAAACGAATGGCTTTGGTATACCTATACCAATCTATAAAGTCTAGTTTTCTCGAAACCACAAAACATCAAATTACATTAGAAGGGGGTTTGTCGTCCGCCTTTAGATCCACGCGATCATCCTTGACTCATGGGGAGTCCGTGTACCAAGTGTCATGAAGATAGATGAAAAGGGAGAGAAGTTACGGTCCGGAAGCCCAAATGTGGGCGACAGACAGACAGGCAGACAGAAAAAAAGATAGACAGACAGACAGACGGACGGACGGACAGACGGACACGGTGATTCTAGTATACCCCTAATCTCATTGCGGACGGTATGGCAATAGGGAGGAATTGATGTCCATTGTGGTACTCTTTTGTGATTACCAAAGTGACATAGTATCAATTTCTTTGTGCTTTACATTTTCAGGAGGAAACGGATAGATTTGTATCTATATCTACACAGTAAGCTGAAACTGTGAAGGTGGGGTCATAATTCAACGGCGGGTCAAAATTTTATCCGTGGGTAGGGTCGTAATACAATGACCCCCGTCTCTAGGGTCACAATTCAACATGAAAAATCTGTGGAATCTTGATCGCAGCCCGTTGAATTTAGACCCGGTGGGTCTAAATTCAATGGGGTCCAAATTCAATCCTACTCCGGCTTATGAATACATTAGTATTGAGACAACATATATACAAATATACACAATATGAATATATACAGTGTTCAGACATAGTTACAGGTTAATATATATGCAAACAAATTTCAGAAATAGTAAATGCTACCAAGTCAAGTTTCGGGAGCTAAGCTTTTGAATATAATCTTAATAAAATTACAAAGTTTTCGTAGGACAATGACATTTTTTGATTGTATTAAGGATTTTAATTTTAATGAGTTTGGATTTATTCTGTAATATCTATCAATGAAACGGCATCTGTTATATATATGATATGTACAGTTAAGAAGGTAATGGAATTCATCACCAATTTCATCAGAAATGCATAAAAAACATTTACGAAAATGTCTGTCACTCCCATGCCATCGGCCAGTTTCAATCAGGAAACGGTGATTACTGGTACGGAATTTACACAAATTTATACGATTATTATCACCAAGGATATCTAAGTAATTTTCAAAACAAAATTCATCTTTAAACATTCGATAAAATTTACCTTTACTCGAGTTATATATAACTCTTTTCCAAGTCTGTCGGTATTGGTCTTTCAATCTTTGCTTAATTGCAAAATGTAGCCATTTACAATTAATAACAGTATAGTCAAAACAGTAAAATATATTACTTAAACCACACAAATCAAGATTATTTTTATGCTAGATAACCATTTCGAGAAATTCTCATCCATCATAGATTTCTGAAAAAGAAGGCCATATAATATATGCGAGATTTTATTATTTTCATTGAAAGCGACATTAGACAAATAATTGACCATTCTAGATTTGACATATACCATAAAACTGGGCGTAGTACGTTTCACATTTAACAATAGTTTACAAAATTTAAGATGTACACGTTCAATTATATCTAGATTGCAAAAACCCCATACTTCACATCCATATAATAAAGTAGGTTTTACAATTTTTTCAAATAAATCATAATGACAACTTGTAGTTAACTTATGCATACGCCCTTGGCTTTCAAACCTTTCTGAGCATTTGACTTTAACGTGTTTAAAAAATTTCCACTTCTAGTAAAAGTTACACCCATGTTAATAAAATCTTTTATAATGTCAATGTTTTCATCATTAAATGTAAAATTAAGCCGGGGTTGTCGCCCTTTCGAGAAAACCAACACTTTCGTTTTATTTACGTTTAAGTATCACAATATTCTTTAAAAACATTCAATTCTGTTTGAAGATCCTTTGCTGATTAAGCAAACAAGACTGTATCATCAGCATAAAGTAATATGAACATTTTAAAATAAACACGTAGTTCTTCATTACGTCATTATTTAGTGTTTAAATCAGTGATGTTATGATTAATAAAAAAATTGCTCTATATCATTCAAATATAGTGAAAAAAGAAATGGGAACAAATTTTCCCCCTGTCTTAAACCACTATTACAAGGGAAGTAACCTGACATTTGACCATTAAAACAATTCTTGATTTTATGCCTGGGTACATATTAAAAATCAATTTATGAATTTTCCCATTAATATTGTTTAATAGGAATTTATGCCACAGGCCATCTCTCCATACTTTATCAAATGCTTTTTCGAAGTCGATGAAAGTACAAAACAATTTTTGTTTACTTTTAAACATTGAACCAATTGATGTATGTAAAACAAATATATTATCTACTGTGGAATACCCCTTTCTAAAACCAGTTTGATTTTACAAATGAGGGCAACTTCATTAGAGAATTCACACATTCTGTTATTAAGAATTGATGTAAACAATTTACCAATACAGCTTACAATTGTGATTGGCCTGTAATTTTTCGCATTACATATATTACCTTTAATTTTAAAAATACGGTAGGAATAACATTTCCTTTTAACCATTCATCAGGTAATATTCCACTATTAAAACAAAATTAAAAAGCTGTACATAAACACCAATCATTTTATCAACTGATATCTTTATATATTCATTTACCACGTCGTCTTCAGCACAAGCTTTGTTATTTTTGAGATTTTTAATTGCTTTTAGAATTTCTTCTTCACTGAATGGTACATTTAAAATTGCATCACTGATATCATTAATTTCTAAATTGGGAACATCAGGTAGTTAGTCATTACCATACTCATCTTCATTTAATTAGATTAGATCAGATTAATAATCATTTAACACGGAATTACACATTCAATTTAATTTGTGTTGATTAATAATTAAAGTTAATTAATAATATGCCCATTAATCAGTGTTTTCCATATTGGCCTAGTTATTGCGCCGAGGTCTGTCGTATTGGCCTGAGGCAGACTTCGGCACAATAACTAGACCAATATGGAAAACACCGATTAATAACCCTATATCATAATGCTGGATCTCCTGCTGGTTTGTATATGTATGATATTATAATGCTGGATCTCCTGCTGGTTTGTATATGTATGATATTATAATGCTGGTCCTCCTGCTGGTTTGTATATGTATGATATTATAATGCTGGATCTCCTGTTGGTTTGTATATGTATGATATTATAATGCTGGATCTCCTGTTGGTTTGTATATGTATGATATTATAATGCTGGATCTCCTGCTGGTTTGTATATATATGATATTATAATGCTGGATCTCCTGCTGGTTTGTATATGTATGATATTATAATGCTGGATCTCCTGTTGGTTTGTATATGTATGATATTATAATGCTGGTCCTCCTGCTGGTTTGTATATGTATGATATTATAATGCTGGATCTCCTGTTGGTTTGTATATGTATGATATTATAATGCTGGATCTCCTGCTGGTTTGTATATGTATGATATTATAATGCTGGATCTCCTGCTGGTTTGTATATATATGATATTATAATGCTGGATCTCCTGCTGGTTTGTATATGTATGATATTATAATGCTGGTCCTCCTGCTGGTTTGTATATGTATGATATTATAATGCTGGTCCTCCTGCTGGTTTGTATATGTATGATATTATAATGCTGGATCTCCTGTTGGTTTGTATATGTATGATATTATAATGCTGGTCCTCCTGCTGGTTTGTATATGTATGATATTATAATGCTGGATCTCCTGTTGGTTTGTATATGTATGATATTATAATGCTGGATCTCCTGCTGGTTTATATATATATTATAATGCTGGATCTCCTGCTGGTTTGTATATATATTATAATGCTGGATCTCCTGCTGGTTTGTATATGTATGATATTATAATGCTGGATCTCCTGTTGGTTTGTATATATATTATAATGCTGGATCTCCTGCTGGTTTGTATATATATTATAATGCTGGATCTCCTGCTGGTTTGTATATATATTATAATGCTGGATCTCCTGCTGGTTTGTATATGTATGATATTATAATGCTGGATCTCCTGCTGGTTTGTATATATATTATAATGCTGGATCTCCTGCTAGTTTGTATATATATTATAATGCTGGATCTCCTGTTGGTTTGTATATATATTATAATGCTGGATCTCCTGCTGGTTTGTATATATATTATAATGCTGGATCTCCTGCTGGTTTGTATATATATTATAATGCTGGATCTCCTGCTGGTTTGTATATGTATGATATTATAATGCTGGTCCTCCTCCTGGTTTGTATATATCTGATATTATAATGCTGGATCTCCTGCTGGTTTGTATATGTATGATATTATAATGCTGGATCTCCTGTTGGTTTGTATATATATGATATTAAAATGCTGGATCTCCTCCTGGTTTGTATATGTATGATATTATAATGCTGGTCCTCCTGCTGGTTTGTATATGTATGATATTATGATGCTGGATCTCCTGCTGGTTTGTATATGTATGATATTATAATGCTGGATCTCCTGTTGGTTTGTATATGTATGATATTATAATGCTGGTCCTCCTGCTGGTTTGTATATGTATGATATTATAATGCTGGATCTCCTGCTGGTTTGTATATATATTATAATGCTGGATCTCCTGCTGGTTTGTATATATATTATAATGCTGGATCTCCTGCTGGTTTGTATATATATTATAATGCTGGATCTCCTGCTGGCTTGTATATGTATGTAATTATAATGCTGGATCTCCTGCTGGTTTGTATATTTATGATATTATAATGGTTTTCATGCTGAACAGTTTCTTTATGGAACTTGATGTACCAGTCATTAAGAATGGACTCTTACGCGAAGTGCACGGTACCGACATACAACGGTCAACGTTAATCGGAACACCATCGCCATGTCAACAAAGATCTTCTAATATGCCTGTGGAAAATGGACGAGTTGCTACGATTGAGTCAACATAATTATATTGCATAATATTGAAATATTAAGATGTCTGATACTTGAGAATATACATGAGGAAATAAATCATAGCAAATTGTATGTTCATTGTGTAAAAAAAAATGTAAAACTTGGGAAAACAAGAAAAAACATTGATGCATAGCATCAGATCGCCGGCAGAACCGTGTACTCATGAATTTTTCGCTTCCTGCGATTAGAAGCCATTTCGATTATCATAATACGAACCAACATAACGATAATGTAAGAGAAGCAATTTAGTATCTGTAATGCACAAATGTTTTGCTAATGTAGGCCAAAAGATAAGAATAAACAAAATCCAGTTAACTAATTATCGTATAAGGACGAATACGATGAATTCCGAATTACACCTAACGCGAGTTAACTATTGGGGAGAAGGCATTAGACCATAGACTACAGTTTCTTTTCCTGTTGATTCCTTTGTAAATTAAAAAATCATTGCAAAAATCCCGCCGCTTATTTTTTTTCTGAAATTTATGTATGTTGTTCTACTACATAAGATTTGTCATTTGATGACTTACTTGCTATCGCTGCGCGAAGATCTAAACATAAATTAGCCATGGACCGCAAAACAATATGTGCTTTACTTGGGAGCGGTATGCACGGGAAAAATGGACTTTCCCCAATAATAACCACCAATATGTGGATGGATTTTGGAATTCATAGAATCTTACACGGCATTGAGCTGCTAAATTATAGGAAAAAGGACCTTGAGAGTCTAGAACAATTCCAAAGACAGACTCTCAGACAATTGCAGACCCTGCCTAATAGAACAGCAAACATTGCAGTCACTTCAACACAGATAGCCTACACACTGAATAAGATCTCTGCCCCCCCCTTCCCAAACGGCTTTATCTAGCCATGCATGGACAAACTGTCCCCACTCTGAAATTGCCCTCTACCTAGAATTAGAAGATAAGTGTCCCCTACACGTTATATATTTCCCAACTGCATTTGTAAGATCTATGGATAAATTGCGCCTACTCTGAAATTACCTTCTGTCCAGAATTAGATGTCACATATCCCTTACATATTATAAATCCCCCTACAAATTATAATTTTCCCGACTACACTTGTGAATATAGTTCCAATACAGTGGCCTAGACGCAATGAGGCATACCTCCATTAGCGTGGCATGTTGGGTAATAATTTAGTACTAAGAAACAATATTAGCACATAATTCTATTTAGATATTGAGATTTCTAGAAATGAAACTTATAAAATGTTCTTAATTAACTTAACAAAAAAGATTTGCTCACTACAAATACCTTCTTATTTCCGAATTTAACGATAACACCCGAGAGACTTTCCTAAAAAGGAAAAATACGCGGCTACCTTCCTAATAAGGAAAAATTAGGCGTGGCTTTAGAAATATTAGCGGGAAATCCACAACTGCGAAAAAAATGGTTTCAAAAGCAAGTTATTCCTATTTACATAAAACCGTTTGGCTTTGTAACCAACATTTTGAACATTTAATGCTATTCCGATTGCATCCTAAGCTTTTTTAAAAGCTATGCTTGTTAGATATTTTTGCAATCGTCCTTGGCCGATTGCATATTTAGATAGCAAATTCACTTTTAGAGCACATGTGCAAACTCCATTAGCGTGGCATGTTGGATACATGTAATAATTTAGTACTAAAAACCAATATTAGCACATAATTCTATTTGAAATATTGAGATTTCTAGAAATGAATCTTGTAAAAATGTTCACAATTTTTATCTAAAAAAAGAATTGCTCACTACAAACCCAACCCCCCCCCCCCCCAACTTATTTCCGAATATTAACAATAATACCCGAGAGACTTTCCTGAAAAGGAAAAAAGGCGCGGCTACTTTCCTAATAAGGAAAAAATGAGGCGTGGCTTTAGAGATTTTAGCGGGAAAATTCCCAACTGCGAAAAAAATGGTTTCAAAAGCAAGTAATTCCTATTTACATAAAGCCGTTTGGCTTTGTAACCAACAATTTGAACATTTAATGCTATTCCGATTGCATCCTAAGCTTTTTTTAAAAGGTATGCTTGTTAGATATTTTTGCAATCGTCCTTGGCCGATTGCATATTTAGATAGCAAATTCACTTTTAGAGCGCATGTGCAAACTCCATTAGCGTGGCATGTTGGGTACATGTAATAATTTAGTACTAAAAACCAATATTAGCACATAATTCTATTTGAAATATTGAGATTTCTAGAAATGAATCTTGTAAAAATGTTTACAATTTTTATCTAAAAAAAGAATTACTCACTACAAAAACACCCCCCCCCAACTTATTTCCGAATATTAACAATAATACCCGAGAGACTTTCCTGAAAAGGAAAAAAGGCGCGGCTACTTTCCTAATAAGGAAAAAATGAGGCGTGGCTTTAGAGATTTTAGCGAGAAAATTCACAACTGCGCAAAAAAGATGGTTTCAAAAAAAGTAATTCCTATTATACATAAAGTTATTTGACTTTATGACCAACATTTTGAACATTTCATGCTATTCCGATTGCAATATAAGCTTTTTTTAAGCTACGCTTGTATGATCTAGGCAAGCATTTCCACAATCGTAACAACTCGTCCATTTCCGTCTATTTTTTGTAAAAAATGGTGATGGTGTTCCGATTTGCATCGCCAGTCTAATATTCGTGTACATGCATATATGTGAGGGGTTTCCCTGTGTCTATTTTTGCTGAATGAAACATGTTCCTAATTCAAGCGTCAAAGATAAACATTGGTACGGCGCTGTGTATTGACCATTGGTTTATCGCTTCGCAGAAGGAAAATATGTGTACATGTATTGTTCCATGTCTGAATTTATTCTCAGATCGTCGTCATTTTCAACAAAGTAGTAATCAAGATGTATTTTATTAGTTAGTTTAAACATATTTTATTTCATTCTGATAACATGAAATAGGATTAGGCAAAAGTTATTACAATAGCCTTCTCCTTATCATATACAACATATAGTTGTCAAGATGGCAACTTATAACATATGTACAACATATTAAGTGCAAGTTTTTGAACATACATGTATAATATTATATAGTAATAATGAATCAAGATGAAAACACAATTTACTACAAGAGAAAGAGAGAGATGAAGAGAGAGAGAGAAAAGAAGAGAGGGAGGGAATTTTGGTACGATGACTTTAGCTGGCTTTAATACGCTGTTATAGATCTATGAGAATCGTTTGGTTTGTTTTATATAATCATGAACTGATAACAATCAATTCGTTTTGTTTTTCTGTGTATGCATCCTCTTTTCCAAATAAAAGTGTTGCAATATCGAGGGGATAAAACATATGTAACTTATCGAGTAAACAGGTTCTTTGATTTTGGTACAATATGTATTCTAATAAATAATGTGAAACGTCTTCCTCTGCCGCACCACATAAACAACAGGGCTAATTAATAAGATTCACCTTAAATATATCATAGTTTGCTGCACATATTACAAAGTCTGGTTAAGATTGCTGCACATATTACGAAGTCTGGTTAAGATTGCTGCACATATTACGAAGTCTGGTTAAGACTGCTGCAAATATTACGAAGTCTGGTTAAGATTGCTGTACATATAACGAAGTCTGGTTAAGATGATGTTAAATTTCCTGTTTCCTATATACAAATAATCAGGTACAGAATGTCCCTTTTAGAGCGTAAATAATACTTAAATTGATCAGAATTAAAACTAGAACTGTCCTAACGGGACAAATACCCCCCCCCCCCGGAGGCAGCAAAGTTCAAAATAGGGCATAGAACTATATATATGACCTTGACCTTTGACCCACGACCTTGGTTCAGGGTCATGACACACCAGCATCTCCAAAGGAACAAATGTACCAAGTATGATCATCATATGATTAAGAATAAAAAAGTTATGGCTCGGACAAAGGTTGATAGACAGACAGACAGACGGACAGACAGGGTGATTCCTATATACCCCCCAAACTTTGTTTGCGGGGTATAATTATGTCTAATTTCTGGATCAAGCTCATTCCAAAGTTTTATAGTAGTAGGAAAAAAGAGTTTCTAGTGCTTTGAAGGCTGTAATTCGGAAGAGTGAAGTCATCATTATTTCTAACTTTGTAAGTATTGTGTCCGACTAATGGTTCTATAATTTCATTCAAAAATCGAGGTGTAGTTTTATTATAAATTTTATGAAATAAGGTAAGCTTTTTTTTTCTTTTTCGTCTGTCTTTTAAAATTTCCCACCCAGTCTCGAAGTATAAAGCCTCCCTAGAAGCAAATAATGGTAAACCTGTAACTATCCTAGTTGCTTGTAATTGGATTTTTTCTAATTTATCTTCATCTGCAATAATCACACCTCCCCATACTTCGCACGCGTACTCTAATAAAGGTAGTACATGTATAAACGTGGTATATATTTTACTTAAAGATTTTCTACTCAAAGTGAATTTTAGTTTACGTAGTACATTTATTTCTTTCTATGCAGATTTGCAGATGTTGTCAATATGACTGGACCATTTAGCATTCGAAGAAAATGTGATACCTAGATGTTTATGAACTGGAGAAAAGTTAATCAAAGTATTATTGAATTCTAGGGAAATAGATTCATTGCGATTACTTATCATTAGGATTTCAGTTTTAGAAGTATTAAAGGATACCTTCCATTTTTGTGACCATTCGTGGAGGCGTTTGAGATCCCTATCTAATGACTCTTTGGTTTCGATAATTGTATCTGAACAGGTAGAAATGGAAGTATCATCGGCCAATAAACGGGTTACGTTATGTAATTTATCGGCAATATCATTTACATAAAGCAAGAAAAGAAAAGCACCAAGAACCGACTATTGTGGGGAACACCAGCATTTACAGATCGAAATTCCGAATTAGAACTATTAAGAAAGACAGACTGACGTCTATTCGTGAGATAATTTTCAAAGAAAGCGAATAAAGATTCCCCTATCCCATGGCCCCTCATTTTTATTAGTAAACCTTTGTGCCAGACTCTTTCGAATGCCTTAAATATACATGTATCACAAAATACCATGCATGTAGATTTGCCTTCTTCTAGATTCATACACACCGTGTTGTAAATTTCTATTAATTGATATATGGTAGAAATTTTTGGCAAGACACCTGATTGCAACTGATAGATCAAATTATTTTCCATCATAAAGTTGTGAATTTGCTTATGGATTATTCTTTCGAATAATTTACCTACAGTACTAAGAAGGGCAATAGGGCGATGATTTGATGGAATATGCTTATCGCCTTTTTTAAATATTGACATGACTTTTGATTGTTTCCAAAGTGAAGGAAATGTACATTTAGCAAGACATTTATTCAACAAAATTTGAAGAGGATAACTAATTGCATATTGAGTAGCTTTTAACATTTGGTGACTTATTTCATCTATTCCTGATGCTTTGTGCAGTCGAAAAGAACCTATTATGTCTTCTATTTCGCTCTGTTCGATACTAATATTTTCGATTGTATTCAATGATCTTTTTTCAATGTTTGGTTCGTCTGTCGAGTCGTCTTCTATATTTGAAATACTTGCAAAATAATCGTTTAAAATATCAGCTTCCTCTTAATCACTTATCGCGAATTCGTTATTATTTGGATGGTTATTATCTTTAATGAGTGGTCTAATAATTTTCCAGAAATCTTTGTAGTTAGTGTTGGAAAATGAATTTAAGTTCTCATAAAGGCCAAGAAAGTTGTTTTGTGTCGCAGCTTTTCTCATATTGTTAACATGATTTCTTTGTATTCTATAATTTTCCTTTATGACTGCAAATCCGTTTTTTGCCTTTTTCCTTAGTCTATCGCGTTTTCTAATTTCTAATCGTAGTTCCGAAGTAAACCAGGGTTTGTCTGTCTGTCTAATAGTCACTAATTTGGATGGTATATGCTGTTTTGCTAATTCTATGAATTTATGTGTAAATAAATCAGAAGCTCTATCTATATCATGCCCTTTTCCAAACATATAATTTTCCAAATCAAATGTATTAATATCGTTACTAAACTGTTCAAAGTTACCGTCTTTATATATCCAAATTTTTCTTTTATAAGCTCCGTCACGAGGAAAAGTTTACTTTTTATGTGATGTTAATATTTAAATTTATTGAAATTATAAGTTTAAAATTTTATTGTATCAAAGAATAAAGAGGAGTTACTGGCTCAGTTATGTGGCAGAAGTCACAATGGAGCTATACAATACATGAATATAAATAATATACTAGAACATATGTAAAGATGATGGATAAATCCAAACCACAAGTCCAAAAATCATGAAACCATAGGACATACAAAATCAGTGAAAATGAAAAACAAATGGAAAATAACAAAATATGTCTACTTGAAGAGCATATGTGAACCCCTGTGATGGAGTGAGATCAGGTGCCCGGGGAGAGTGAGCATCTCCTGCTTGCTAGCAACACCCGTCACATATACCCCGTAGAAAGAGTCAAATCGTGTGAAATCCATATGTATCTATATATGGAGAAGTCGAAGTAGGTAACCTTCTAGGTGTCAAATCTGTGTAAAGTGATCGGAATCGGTCTCAGTCCAGAATATCATTTAAAAGTCTGGATAACGAGATATCATATGGAGTAATAAGAGTCTCGTAACGACCGTAGAACTTCCTCAGTGACGATGCTAGTCTAGCACATATATAACCCTGGTTGAGCAGCTTAACTGAAAGTCGCCTAGCCCTCAGAACAAAGTCATTGTAATTTGAACATGCTCTGGAATAACGTATTAACTGAGATATGAATACGCCGTATGCGGGCGATGATGGAATGTTGCTACTTATGAAAGGAAAGTTTGTGATAGCGAAATTGAAATCGTCACGTTTGTCATAGAGTGAGGTGTTCAATTGACCATTAATGTCGAAAGACAACATAATATCTAAATACGAAGTAGAATTACTAGTTTCTGTGGTTTCTTTGACCTCCAGTTCACTTGGATAGATGATGCTAAGGTAATCCGCGAATGAAGGATTATTAATTGAAAGCAAGTCATCTATATATCTGTAAGTAAAATTGAAGCCAAGAGCCAATTGTTTTTTTTCCTTGCGAAAGCAAAGACTGAATGAACTCAGCTTCGTATGAATAAAGGAATATGTCAGCCAGAAGCGGAGCACAGTTAGTGCCCATTGGAATGCCGACAATTTGTTGAAAAACCTTACCTCCAAACACCACAAAAATGTTATCGATAAGAAAGTTCAACATCTGAATGACAGCTGTTTCAGTGTATTTATTTTTGGAATCAGAATTTTCCCTAACAAAGTAAGTTTTATCGTGGCCTATTACTATATATTTGAATTTGCGGCTTCCGTTTTTACTAGTAAATGCATTTTGAATAATTTCCGCTAATCTGTCTTTTAATTTCTGATGAGGGAGTCGAAAAGTCAAAAGACTTGATGGAGTGAATTTTAGTAAAACTTTTTGATTTTAGATGTTCTAACAACTCTTTTGAATTTTTAAGGATCCACATTTGATTAATTCCACTTCTGGAATATACTGTTTCGCAATATCTATGAAGGCCAGATTTAATTTCTGATAATATTTTTGTGAGTAGCATCGATACAGATTTTGTGGAACACTTCGAGGAACCAGCGATAAAGCGTTGTTTGTACGGAGTTTTGTGCATTTTTGGAATACAGTACAGATATGGAAGTTCTAAATTCAATTTATTTGAGTCAATACCAAACGTATTGAGGACAGATTTATGATTCTCGAGTACTTCCGAAACCGAAAAGTTCGTGAGAGTATAAGTAGGATTTCCTGGAGCTGAATTTAATCCTAATTCTTTCACTAGGCTGTCAAAGTAATATTTCTTACAAGTAAATGTATAATTATTAGATGCTTTATCTGCTGGTGTAATGATATAATGTTCTTGGAGGAAGGTAAGTTCTCTGATAACATCAGGATCTTTAAAAATAGATTCGAATCTGGTGTTTACAGAACCTTGTAATTTTTTAATTTTTGATCTCAGTAGTACTGCAATAGATTTTATCCATTCCGAAAGAGTGTCGACTTGTACTTCCTCTCTTTTTGCCCATCGTGTGGCATATTCCTCGCAGCAGTTCATAATATTCTCAAAATTTTGGCTCCATGTGAATGATCTGGGTTCTCTGTATTTTGGACCTTTAAGTAAAAGTTCTCTTAATTTAGTGTTTTTAACTATATCGAGATCACCAGTAATGACATGGCCACAAGGAGAATATACGAAATTAGACGAGGAACATGCACACGGTTGAGAATGGCATGCAGAGTTGCTAAGATCAAGACACTGTAGAAACCCTTTGTAATTATAAATTTTGGATGCAACTGATGGCGTGTAGCTATAGGAAATACATGGCGGATCTTTGTTTTTGAAATATGGAGGTATTTTCTCTAAAACAGACTTATGATTTAAAATTTGGCCGAAATTTAAATAATCAATGCCTTTATTTGCAAATTTAATTTTGATGAAAGGGCGATTAGATTTTTCCATAGAAATATCGGACTTGACGGGACGAAAAAGTCTAGCGGTCGATATGTCCATAATAATGCCATCTAGTCTATACTCTGCAGAGCTTATATCAGTGAATATACGGTGTCTGGACGATACGTACAACTCGTGTAATTTTCTGAGTGAAATAGAATAAAGTTTTGTACGAATGTGATGAAGGCCCAAAGGTTTATTTATAAATGGCAAAAGAGCATCAAAGGAAATATTATGTATTTCAGGTTTGTTGTATTTGCGTGTACCATGACTTCGATGCCTCCTCTGGCTTTTGTTGAATAAACCGAGTACGTTAACTGATTGACACGCAGGACTAGTGAGATTACCAATACTACTAATATTGTCATTGCATCCATAGGGCGAAGCAGTGCCGAGACGTCTTATCCAGTATTCTTCTCTTTTCCGACGAAAAGGAGTGCTCAAATTGGCATTGTTTGTGGGGTGATATATTTTTTCTATAATTCTAATTTTCATTGAGAGAATAGAGTGGTCAGGCTGGTTGAAGTGGCGATAGAGTAATTGGTTTCCACCACAATTTATTTTGGACCTGTGACCTGATACTCTTGTACGGAGTTGTCCCTTTGTCTCTCCAACATATATTAACCCACAGAGTGAACACTCAATACCGTACACAATATTTGAACTCTTACAATTCAAATGGTCAAAACTATGCGTATGAAAGGTACGTTTGGTTAAATTACTCGTAAAAGAATTGTCTGTAATTAAGATGTTGCAAGTTTTGCAATTTTTGGTCCCGCACTTAGATATTTCACAATCATAAGGGGAGAATTTGTAATCTTTAATTACGTCAACTAGTTTAACCTTACAGGGCTTGATGTTTATGAAGCTATCCGCATGTCGATACCAGAGTTCATTATTTGTGCTTACCACAAATGTTTGATTTCTAATGTCATTTAAGATAATATTGGGGACACCTAAGTTGACTGCTATGCACGTGTCCTTGCACATTACAGTTTGAGGCCTTTTTATAGTGGGCGACGCCTCAGCCACTATGGTTTTCTTATTAACATTATCCATATATATATAAAGGACTGCCCGACAAGTGTCCTCGGGGACAAATTGTCCACCAGCAGTGACACATGGACAGTTGTTGAAATGTAAAGATGATGGATAAATCCAAACCACAAGTCCAAAAATCATGAAACCATAGGACATACAAAATCAGTGAAAATGAAAAACAAATGGAAAATAACAAAATATGTCTACTTGAAGAGCATATGTGAACCCCTGTGATGGAGTGAGATCAGGTGCCCGGGGAGAGTGAGCATCTCCTGCTTGCTAGCAACACCCGTCACATATACCCCGTAGAAAGAGTCAAATCGTGTGAAATCCATATGTATCTATATATGGAGAAGTCGAAGTAGGTAACCTTCTAGTATAGAAGGTGTCAAATCTGTGTAAAGTGATCGGAATCGGTCTCAGTCCAGAATATCATTTAAAAGTCTGGATAACGAGATATCATATGGAGTAATAAGAGTCTCGTAACGACCGTAGAACTTCCTCAGTGACGATGCTAGTCTAGCACATATATAACCCTGGTTGAGCAGCTTAACTGAAAGTCGCCTAGCCCTCAGAACAAAGTCATTGTAATTTGAACATGCTCTGGAATAACGTATTAACTGAGATATGAATACGCCGTATGCGGGCGATGATGGAATGTTGCTACTTATGAAAGGAAAGTTTGTGATAGCGAAATTGAAATCGTCACGTTTGTCATAGAGTGAGGTGTTCAATTGACCATTAATGTCGAAAGACAACATAATATCTAAATACGAAGTAGAATTACTAGTTTCTGTGGTTTCTTTGACCTCCAGTTCACTTGGATATAACACATTACAAAAATATTTGATTGTAGTGCAATTACGATACCGACTTAGGACGGTCATTTTATTTGACAAAAGCCAAACAAATGGTGTGGTTAACCGGTTTACGGGCCCACCTTCCCACTCATCGTAACAGCAGAATAATCAAAGGACGTACATTTAAAGATTTATAAATAATCCTCCATGTAAAGAACAAGGGTCAACAGGTATCGCATATTGAGAGGTCATAAAAATATAAACAAGTAAGGTATTGTAAAACACATAATGGTATAAAAATATATGTGACATCAACATGATAAACCGTGCTCTGCCAGTCTGAAAGCGAGCTAAGACCCCAGATCTATAGGAGTCCCGACTAACAGTCAGAGGGGACGAGGTTCAGGACCATGTCTCCTCTGAAAGAGGTTTGTACAAGGCCCGTCATAAAGTCCCCACCGCCCTGTTAGTCAGCGTGCAACGTTCAAGTATATGTCTGCATAAGGCTGTAGAGGGACCAAATACAAGACCTATAGTCTTTTTGATGATCTCAATATCACACTGTCTATTTAGGAGACGTTTGACTATTTTATTACATGATAAAATAACGTTATCGGAGCCTTTTATTTTCCTTAGTTTATATACGAGATCACCGTAAATATTAGGATGGGAAATTCCATTGGATACATACTGTTGAAAAGAAATATTTCCAAATTTAGATAGAAGTAGAATAAGATCTGAAGAATTTGCCGAATGGTTTTTTTTTTAGCTTGTGATATCTGTAACCCTGAGTTAAAAGTTTAGTAGTAATTTGTAAATTTCGTTTATGAAAATCCAAAACATCGGTGCAGCCTCTGACAAATCGAACTAATTGAGATATATAGATACCATATGATGGGAGTCGAGGGACATCGCCATCCAAGTAAGGGAAATTTACAATAGGAAATCCAAAATCCTCACGTTTATCATAAATATTAGTATATATTAGGTTGTTGATAATTTTGATGTTTAAATCTAAGAAAGGTGTAGATCTATCTCAAGTATCAGCTTTATTCAATATGAGCTCTGGTGGATATATTTCTGATATAAATTGTTCGAATTCAGGGTTGTCGATAACCAAAATGTCATCCAGATATCTGCAAGTATTATTAAATTTGTCAATGAGGTCAAAACGTTTTGATTTTTGAATAGAAACCATAAAATCCCTTTCATAACAATAAAGAAATAAATCTGCGATCAGAGGCGCGCAGTTAGTACCCATAGGAATTCCAACTATTTGTTGATATATCTTGCCATCAAATTGCACAAAAATATTATTCATGAGAAAACCTAGTGCTTTACATAATTCCTTGCAAGTCCAGTATTTATATGAAGTATATTGTTTGTTGGAAAAGAATCCGGAGTTATTGGAAGTGCATATGTACGTTTTAGATTCTCTGTGAAAACACCATTGTATAAGAGACAGCAACTTGCTTTAAATCAAATCATGAGGCAGAGATGTATAAAGTGTAGAAAAATCAAATGTAGAAATTTGAGTCCCTTTGAAATTTAGCGAAAGAAGTTTGTCTATAACTTCATAAGAATTTTTAATCGACCAAAAGTAATTGATGTTACTATTATGAAATGCGACATCACAATATTTGATAATATGATCTTTTATAGGAGTTAGAGCAGACGCAATATGTTTCGATAGTACCGTAGTAGAGCAGTGGCTAGAATTAAATATGAAACGTGATTTATATGGACTTTTATGTAATTTTGGGAGCCAGTACATGGTTGGTAGATCAGATTTTTCAGTTTTAATTTTGAAGTCGGACATGGTCATAAGGTGATCGTGCAAGTTGCTCTCTTTTGAGGTAGGGCTTTCCACATATGTATGAGTGGAGTTTAATTCGTTTTTAAGTACTTCAATATAATATAGTTTTCAAACAACTATTATGTTATTACCTGCTTTATCAGCGGGAACAAAGACATATTTAGCATGTAAGTCAGCTATCTTCTTTTTAATAGAATTCGCCGTCAATGTATTAGGCTGTTGAAATAAATGTGGATTTTCCGTAAAGTTCTTAATACGGATATCGACAATTCTTAAAATCTCGTATTTCCAATCATTAAGAGCATGAACCTTTACCTGTTCTTTTTTACACCAACGTTTACAATATGCAGTTAAAGCATCTTCTATAATGTCACGGCATTTATTGAAATCTATCCTGGACGGTAACCTATATTTAGGTCCTTTTCCAAAAAGGGTGCGCAATTTCTTGTCCGAAATACAGTTTAGGTCACCAGTAATAACATGACCTGCCGGTTTATAAACATATTTAGAATTTTCACAAGAACACGACGAAGGAATAGAGTCTGAAACATCAGGGTTAGATGTAACTTTATTATAATTTAAAATAAGATTTCTTATAGGCTTTTTGTACTGGTAACAAATAAGTGGAGGTTCTAAATTCTCAAAATATTGGGGGACTTTGGATGTGACTCTATGATCACGGAAAATATTAGAAATGTTAAGTAGATCGAAGCCTTTATTAATAAATTTAATTTTGAGAAATTGCTGCTTGGGTGGAAGAGACGGAATACGAGGAAAGAGTTTATTATATGAAAATAAAATAATCAAATTGAGTTTATATCAATCAGAATTGCGTAAACTTCGAAGATCAGCTTCGTCCAGGATAGGTTTCAATTTATTTACTGGAATAGAGGATAGTGCATGCAAAAGTTCATGACGGCCATTATTTTTTTTTTTTTTTTTGCGATAAATAGAAGATCGATTAATGACCTATTTAAACGATTACGTTTTCTGATGTTACGATTACGGCGACGACCATGTGACCTACGTTTTCTAATAGTATTATGTCTTAATGTAAAAAATATTGATCTTATTCTGACGAGAAGAAATATTACCTTGTCGATATATTTGGTCGTTGAGACCGAGAGGGTATGGGGTTTGTAGTTGTTTAATCCAGTAGAGCTCGGTTTCCAAAAGTCGTTTTTTTTAACATCTGATTTCGTATCACCTGGTAATTTAGAGATATTTTCTACTGATTTATTTTCACATTGTTAATATTATGTTGGTATTTATTAAAGTGGTTATAAAGAAAATTCTGGTATTTACGTCGTGAATTATTACGAATTTTATAGGAATGATTCCGAAAACGTTGTTTCAAAGTTTGAGAAGTTTCCCCGACATATTGAGCCCCACATCCTTTAGCTTCTCAAGTGATGACATATATAACATTGGCAGTATTTCAATCTATATCTTTGTCTAATTTGGTGTTAAATATATTTCCATTAACCGAAGATTCAATATTGGATTTGCAGCTTAAATGATGGCAAGTAAGACATTTCTTGGCGTTGCATTTATTAATCTTAGAATACCCTCTGCGTATAGAATTGACAGCTCTGTAAGAACTTATAGGTGTGAATGTTTTTGAAAATGAGATAGAACGTTTAATAGGGAAACTACTTTTAAGTGGAAAAATAAGAACTTTAGTGGTGCCGAATAATTTTCTACAAGAAATACTAGGTATATGAAGAGTGGACACAGAGGGCAATCTAAGTGGTGTGATTATAACTTTAGGAGATTTGTATTTTATTTTTATTATATTTGAAGCCATTTTAATGAAAAGGGGGGATAAGGATGTACAAATCCAGGGGAAAGCTCCCACACAACCAAGTCAGTAACTATTGGGTGAATAATAACACTTGAAACACTTAGACACGGGGAACCTTTTTACAGGCTCAAAAATCTTTATATTCCATTTTCCTTAAATTCATTTTATTTTTCCCATGAAAAAAATTCAAAATACTTTATGTATATACTTTATTTGATTAACTTCAGCTTAGGAATATATCAGTTTCTAAAGCTTTTAGATTTTTCTTTACCTAATAGGTCTTACAAATTCTTAGTTTATGTAATAACACCTTTTGGCTATTTTTAGCAAACTATCCTCTGACATGGTGTCATCTATTTACACTATTAACCGGCTGCTAATTGCTTTCGCCGATTTCATCTTTAAAGTTAAGTATTCTTTTGTTAGGGAAATTCCTCGCTGGTACTAATTGTTGGTTTAATAATTTAGTGCCTAGCATGTACTTATCTCATGATTTGGGGTATATTTAGAAATCTGCACTATTTTGAATTATTGATGTTATATCACATTGCATTTTAGTTAAATCCATTGTCTTTTTTATCAGAAATTGTTCCTGCTTATTGTTTTAAAATTATTATCATTTTAATATGAAATTGTTGATTCCATGAATGCGCTTCAAATAAAATAGACATCTCTTTGAAGATATCTTTCCTTCTTCAATTCTTCTTCAGAGTTTTACCACAACCAACACTGAAAGGTTTTTTGTTGTGTGGACTGGTCGTCTGACAGAGAAAGAGAGAGAGAGAGAGAGAAACAATTAGATTGATCACTTTTGATCAGAAAAATCAAAAGTTATCAAATGACAGCTCATTTAAGTATTGCTTTTATTGAAATATCAACGAGAGTTGCGTTGTGGTCAGAAATCGATCTGTCTATATCAAGTACATGTATTTCGGACTGCTCGATCGAACACTCTTTAACAAGTACAAGGTCAAGGAGTGAATTACGCGTGCCGCCGAATCTAGTCACACTGTGTATGACATTGGTGAATTGATACGAATCTAATATATTGGTCAGCTTAATTTGACATTCAGAAAGAAGATCAATGTGGAGATCACATGTAATAATTGTTTTGTTTTAGACTGGATGCATTTTCTAAGGATAATGTAAAACAAGTGTAGCTTTTTAAAGAGCTTAGGTTGCAATCGGAATAGCTTTAAATCTTCAAGTTGTTAGTCAAAAAGCCAAATGGCTTTATGTATATAGGAATTATATGTACTTGTTTTTAAAACCATCTTTTTATGCGCAGTTGTGAATTTTCCCGAGTTTGCACATGCGCTTTCAAAGCGAATTTACTATCGTAATATACAATCGGCCGAGGCCGATTGCAATTATTCCAAAATTCACTTCCGGAATTTGGTGGCCTATACACACAGCAGAGCAAGAAAGAGTAGTGTGGAAATATAATATCTAGCCAGATCATTTCCATACTGGCAATTTCAAGGTTATACACACGCTTTGCGTAAATTCTGTTAGAGATATTGATTGATTGATTGATTGATTGATTGATTTTTGTTTTACGCCACACCACGAATATTTCACGTATATGGTGACGGCATCTGCCTGATGCGGGGCATACAAATTTTGACCTTTGCAACGGACCCACCCGAAGCAGTGAGGGATCTTTAACGTGCCATGCATACCACGACACGGGACCTCGGTTTTTACTGTCTCATCCGAAAGACAACACCGGCATGACCAGAGCGGGACTCGAACCCTGGCCTCCCGATCAGGAGTCCGACGCGATACCAATAGGCCACGCCGGCTTCTGTTAGAGATATAAATGATAATACCTCCCCCATGGGCAGTCCTATCTAGCCTAATGGGATCGGGATTAAACAGTGTTAAAACCGTCGATCAGAAGATCTGAAGAATTTACCCTGTTACCGAGGTGTAATTCAGTAATACACAGGATGTCACATTCTGCCGCGATGTCCGACAGGTATGATAGTTTATTTCGTAAACTGCGGATATTTAAGTGGAATATTGAAATTACATCATCGGGTCCGGGATTTGGATGTATATCCATACACACGAGGAGAAGAATAGGTAAGTATAATGCACAATTATCTATCTAAGAACATAAAAGCAATAATACTAGTATAAATAACTGGGGTTTTTTTATTTGGATTTCCATTTCTGTTAATAAACTTTTACTGAAATTGAGGATATCATACAGAGAAACCGATAATTTTTTTCTTTGCATAACAGGTATACATTTTAGCGTAGTGTAGGCCAATCTCTGCACGATAAAGCGCGAGGTCATTACCCGTTATTATTGAGAGACGGTGTATGCTTGTCTATATGCAGCGAAAGCGAGTTCTATCGTACCAAAAAATGCGGGACGTGTTCGAGTGGAAGACAGTTGAGAATGTAGAACGAATGAAAGTGTAAAGACAAGATGATATATTCAGTGTTGCGAGTAAGTGTAAATGGGGCATGACTGTGAAGGTTGAGAGTATTATGGTTTGCTTGTTACAATTAGTCACTAACATGTTAATGCATGTATACAAAATCAAATATGTTCTATAAATGCATAAATTAGCAGTAATAAAATGAGCAATTAAACGTTCTATACAATAACACTGCCCATAAATGCATACACAAAATAATAACTATAGGGAATTTAAGCATGTACATATTTGCATGAACACATAGCTTTAAATATACAGTGATAATTGTTAGAAATAGTGTTCAACACAGGATATAATACGGAAGGGGAAAATTAAATTGATTCTCTTAGTACCATCAAAAGGATACCCATCATGTTTATTCCTTGGGATTTTGATCCCCAGAATGGATCATGGACATCATGACACAATAGACATTTCCTTGTGTTCAACAATTCAAATTTAAATTCACTACATTGAGCGAGTTTTAAAAGTAGTATTTGTCTCATGATATCTAGTTTAGCTGCAAACCACATTGGGGATGTATTTTATTCTAATGTCGTTCATGTATGGAGATAAATAAACCAAATAAACCAAACTGAAGTTTTCTTTCGGACTTGTTCGGTAACATCTGAATTTTTGCAATTTTGGCAAAAAAAAAAAAAAAAAACACATAAAAAAAAAAAAAACAAAACAAAAAAAAAAAAAAAAAACCAAAACAAAAACACACACACACACAAAATTGACTTCCATTTACGCTCGAAATTTTGTTAAATTAGATGACTGCACAATGCTTTAAACCTCGGCCATACCTCGGACAAACATTGAAAGTGTATTGTGACGTCACGAAATTCGACAAATAATCCGCGAAATGGAAGGGCTCCATCAGACTTAACTAAATCTGGCGATAATTGGATTTTTCTCCAAGCATTACTTTTCGAACCATCGGCTACTATCAAGATATGCTGAATTTCTATGCTATATCTGTTGAACTTTTCAAGGATATGCCTATATAAAATATCCTGCTAATCAGAGTAGGTTTAATGAGAATGGATTGTCAATACAAGTAATGTAATTGTTGTAGTAAAACAATTAATCCATAGAGTTATACTATAATCAAAACTGCCCGAGAAAAAAAAAACGGCCCATCCTAGAACGACCCAAATAAAAAACGGCCCATACACACAAAAACCAACGCATTTTTTTTTTAGCAAAACGGCCCAACTTTTTTTTTATTGACAATGGACATCGAATTTGATTTCAAAATACATAGATTTTTCAACCGGTGTTTAAATTATACTTAATACAGATAGAATAGGACGAATAATTTGACATTTTGTCTGTAGATAAATTGAAATAATGAATAAATAAATAAATATGTAATTTTGAGCTGAGATTGTTAACCACTAAGTTGCCACTAAATGATAAGTGTTTCCAGCTCTTGTCACATGGACGCCACCTCTGATAAAAGCCACAAAATTATTGAAATAATTAAGAATAAAATGTAATAAAGCTGAAAGAATTTAAAAATATGTGTTAAAAGACATTGCTCTTATAGACAGAAATATTTTAGTAATTCAGACTGGCTCAATCTTAATGAATTGCCGTTAACATATTATTATTCCTATTTTGTTGTGGGCCGTTTTGTTTTCGGGCCGATTTGACTATATACGAATCCAGAAGAAAGGTCATAACTCTGCCCTCTATTGAGCAATAGGAGATGACAGATATACGTCTTTTATGTTCAAGAGAATAAAGCATGACAAGAGCATTTTCATTTTTAAAACAGTAATGAGTCTATGGTTTCATTATGATGAAGGGTAAGATGTCATGCCTTACGACATATTTTATCAAAGTTAACCAATAATAAACTTCATTCTCTTATTACGTAAGAATTGTCCTTCCATAGCGAAATGTGTAACTTCTTGTATCCTGGAATTTGTTATTAACCGTATTTTAACTCCAGATTAATCTATTGCTGCTCGACCAGTAAGGCTTACTGAAAGTCCGGCTATCAGTACTATAAGTACTTTGATTGTATTTTGCCACCCCAAGTAAATTAAAAAATTAGAACATGACACAATGTCAACATAATGATAATCGAACAGTACCATTCTTAGCAAAAGGATGATATAATCAGTTTACTTCCTGGACTGTTGGACCTCCGGTTGTCATCATTAAATACCCGCTAGTGACTGCTGATCAACCAGAGGGTTATTGTCCATCCAGCTTGATGCTGCCTCGCATAATCTATCAATGCTCTCTTTTCAACTTGCGACATCTTTAGTTTGTTGAACTCCTAACTCCTTCTACGAAATCATATTTCCTTTGTTTTCCTCTTCCTCTTTGACTTTGTCATGTTCAGCGATATCTAGCATCGATTTTATTTAATCTTCTCTATTATTATCATCATCATCATCATCATCATCATTATTATTATTATTATTTGCATTATTATTTGCATTATTATTATTATTTTTATTATTTGCATTATCATTATAATAATAATAATTATTATCATTATCACTACTAATACTTTCTACTACTACTACTACTGCTATTATTATTATTATTATTATTATTTTTACTATTATTATTATTATTATTATTATTATCATCATCATCATCATCATCATCATCATCATCATTATTATTATTATTATTATTATTATTATTATTATTATTTGCATTATTATTTGCATTAAGCCGGCGTGGCCTAGTGGTATCGCGCCGGACTCCTGATCGGGAGGCCGGGGTTCGAGTCCCACTCTGGTCATGCCAGTGTCCTGTCTTTCGGATGAGACAGTAAAAACCGAGGCCCCGTGTCGTGGTATGCATGGCACGTTAAAGATCCCTCACTGCTTCGGGCGGGTCCGTTGCAAAGGTCAAAATTTGTATGCAACGCAGATGCCGTCACCATATACGTGAAATATTCGTGGTGTGACGTTAAACAAAAATCAATCAATCAATCAATATTATTATTAATTTTACTATTTGCATTATCATTATAATAATAATAATTATTATTATTATTATCACTACTAATAATTTCTACTACTACTACTACTACTACTACTACTACTACTGCTGCTGCTGCTGCTGCTACTACTACTACTACTACTACTATTATTATTATTATTATTATTATTATTATTATTATTATTATTATATTACTGAATCTGTTGAGAGTTCTCATTACAATCTATTAAGACAGGAATTCAACATCATCATATAATAGAATTACACTAACGATTTCATGACTTTTCTGAGAATCCCACATTTTATCTTTTTCATCTCTAATTCATTGTTTCATCTGAAAGATGAGATATCGACTGGTCATCGATGGGGCTCGTTCTCGGGAACTTTTGGCGTCAAGCAAAACACGCTATCGACTGGTCACCGATGGGGCTTGTTCTCGGGAACTCTTGGCGTCAAGCAAAGTACGCTATCGACTGGTCATCGGTGCGGCTCGTTCTCGGGAACTCTTAGTGTCAAGCAAAACACGCTATCGACTGTTCATCGGTGGGGCTTGTTATTGGGAACTCTTGGCGTCAAGCAAAGCACGCCATCGACTGTCATCGGTGGGGCTCGTTCTCGGGAACTCTTGACGTCAAGCAAAGCACGCTATCGACTGGTCATTGTAAAAACGGATGCATATACATGTAAACATGTTCGCTCACTAATTTATTATCAACTGAAATTCTACAGCATACAATGTAAATATCACAGACGTATATCACGAATTTTTGTTTCTGACACCACTTGGGATTTTTGTTTCTGACACCACTTGGGCTTTTTGTTTCTGACACCACTTGGAATTTTCATATATTGGATCTCTTCAAACTACAATTAAGAACCATAAAGAGATGGATAGTGTAATGGGAATTATGCTGTGTCTTGAGGGACTGATGTCCGCAGCGCCATCACAAGAACTCATGTAACCCCAAGAACTATCGGAACCTGAAAGCACAATGATAGTAATTGTATATACATTTGAACTGCGTGTGTATCACATGATATGTAGGGATAGATAATTATAGAACACCAAGTTTTTCTGCCATAAAATGAAAATGTAAAAATAACTTACAACGGTAAATGTGTGTTTACGTTTAAATTAATCTGGATTGATATTGTTTGTTGTTGTTGTTGTTGTTGCAACGGACCAACCCGAAGCAGTGAGGGATCTTTAACGTGCACGGGGCCTCGGTTTTCACTGTCTCATCCGAAAGACAGGACACCGGCATGACCAGAGCGGGACTCGAACCCCGGTCTCCCGATCAGGAGTCCAGCGCGATACCACTATACCACGCGGGCTTCAAGAAGAGAAAGAAAAAAGACAATTTATGTAGAAGGTAAGATAGATCTATATGTCGTCAATTACGTGTTTATTTTTATGAATATTGAATATCATTTCATTATTTTGTGGCAGGTTTTTCGGTTGAACATCATCATAAAAAGATGCGTGCAGTTCCCACGACTGTTTAGTGCTTACTTGGTGGGTTGACTTGCATCGACGCTGATGGTAGCAGAGTAGCCTCCGATCACAGTGAAGTTCCCTAGCTATGATGACGTTAAGGCGTGTGTCCTGTACACGGTGGCTAGTATACACGAGAGGAGGAATATTACACTAACCGATAAAGTATTCATCTGAAAAACAATCAAACTTTATAACGTAATACATTATCACTTTGTAACAAAGGATAATTAAGCATAGGTGAGACATAATCATTAGCATATAACAGCGAGATAAGAATCTCAAACAACAGATAGATCTAAAGATCTGACTGTACTAAATAGCACAGACGAACGCAGTGGAGAGGACAGACGAAGGATCTGATTTAACAAGATGACAGAGAGGAACGCAGTGAAGAGAGCAGACGAAGGATCTGATTTAACAAGATGACAGAGAGGCACGCAGTGAAGAGAACAGACGAAGGATCTGATTTAACAATATGACAGAGAGGAACGCAGTGAAGAGAGCAGGCGAAGGATCTCATTTAATGATATGACAGAGAGGAACGCAGTGAAGAGAGCAGACGATGTATCTGATTTAACAAAATGATAGAGAGGAACGCAGTGAAAAGAGCAAACGATGTATCTGATTTAACAAGATGACAGAGCGACACGCAGTGAAGAGAGCAGACGAAGGATCTGATTTAACAAAATGACAGAGAGGAACGCAGTGAAGAGAGCAGACGAAGGATCTGATTTAACAATATGACAGAGAGGAACACAGTGAAGAGAGCAGACGAAGGATCTGATTTAACAATATGACAGAGAGGCACCCAGTGAAGGGAACAACAGGATAGTAATCAAATAATCACAGAAAACGACATTACAAAAATATTTGATTATACTGCAGTAACGATACCGACTTAGGACGGTCAATTAAAGTAACAAAAGTTATTAAATTGGTGTGGTTAACCAGTTTAAGGGCGCCCACCTTCCCACTCACAAGCAGTACAATCAAAGGACACACATTCGTAAATAATAAATGAATAATTCTCCATATATGGAGAACAAGGATCAACAGGTTTCTCAAGACGAGATGTCATAAAAATTTTCACACCAAATGTTTATGGAATGATATGCTAGTATCAAACATATGTACCGGTAAGGCGACATCAACATGAGCTGGTCTGTAGGCGAGCTCAGATCCTTGATCTGTAGGAGTACCCACTGATAGTTAGAGGGCACGAGGACCTTGTATCCTCTGAAAAGGTTTGGACAAGGCCCACGCAGACTTTATTATCTAATACTCACCGCAGACGATTTTACCATCTAAAACTCACCGTAGAAGATTTTACTATCTAAAACTCACAGTAGAAGATTTTACTAAGACTCACTGTAGAAGATTTTACTGTCTAAGACTCACGTTAGAAGATTTTACTGTTTAAAACTCACCGTAGAAGATTTTACTAAGACTCACTGTAGAAGATTTTACTAAGACTCACCGTAGAAAAGTTTACTGTCTAAGACTCACGTTAGAAGAGTTTACTGTTTAAAACTCACCGTAGAAGATTTTACTATGACTTACCGTAGAAGATTTTACTATCTAAGACTCACAGTAGAAGATTTTATGAAGACTCACTGTAAAAACAGTTTACTATCTAAGACTCACCGTAGAAAATTTTACTAAGACTCACCTTAGGCGTAGAAGATTTTACTAAGATTCACCGTAGAAGATTTTATTATCTGACTCATCATAGAAGATTTTACTATATAAACTCATCGTAGAAAAGTTTATTAAGACTCACCGTAGAGGATTTTACTATCTACACTAGCCCTGGAAGATAGTACTATGTAAAACTCAGAGCAGAAGAGTTTTCGAAGACTCAACGTAGAAGATTTTACTATCAAAGACTCATAGTAGAAGATTTTACTATCTAAAATTCACCCTAAAAGATTTTACTAAGACTCACCATAGAAAATTATACTATCTATGACTCACCGAAGAAAAGTTTACTGTCTAAGACTCGCCATAGAAAATTTTACTAAGACTCACCGTAGAAGATTTTACTACGATTCACCGTAGAATTTTTTATTATCTAAGACTTACCATAGAAGATTTTACTATCTAAACTCATCGTAGAAAAGTTTATTAAGACTAACCTTAGAAGATTTTACTATCTACACTAGCCATGGAAGATTTTACTATCTAAAACTCACCGTAGATGAGTTTTCGAAGACTCACCGTAGAAGATTTTACTATCTAAGACTCACAGCAGAAGATTTTACTATCTAAAATTCACCGTAGAAGATTTTACTAATACTCAACATAGAAAATTATACTATCTTAGAATCACCGTAGAAAAGTTTACTATCTAATTACTCACCGTAGAAGATTTTACTATCTAAGACTCACCGTAGAAGATTTTACTATCTAAGACTAATAGTAGAAGATTTAATTATCTAAGACTAATGGTAGAAGATTTTACTATCTAAGACTCACCGTAGAAAATTTTAATAAGACTCACTGTAGAAGATTTTACCATCTAATACTCACCGTAGAAGATTTTACCAGCTAAACCTCACTGTAGAAAATTTTACTATATAAGACTCATCGTAGAAGATTTTACTATCTAGGACTCACAGTAGAAGATTTTACTAAGACTCACCGTAGAAGATTTTACTATTTAAGACTCACCGTAGAAGATTTAACTATCTGTGACTCACCGTAGAAGAGTTTACAATCTAAGACTCACCGAAGAAGATTTTACTATTTAAGACTCACAGTTGAAGATTTTACTATCTAAGACTCACCATAGAAGATTTCACTAACACTCACTATAGAAGATTTTACTAAGACTCACCATAGAAGATTTTACCATATAAAACTCTCCGTAGAAGATTATACTATCTAAGACTCCCCGTAGGAGATTTTACTATCTAAACTCATCGTAGAAGATGTTACTAATACTCACCATAGAAAATTATACTATCTATGACTCACCGAAGAAAAGTTTACTATCTAATTACTCACCGTAGAAGAGTTAACTATCTAAGACTCACCGCAGAAGATTTTTACTATTTAAGACTCACCGTTGAAGATTTTACTATCTATAAGACTCACCGTAGAAGATTTTACTATCTAATACTCACCGTAGAAGATTTTACTATCTAAGACTCACAGTAGAAGATTTTACTATCTAAGACTAATAGTAGAAGATTTAATTATCTAAGACTAATAGTAGAAGATTTTGCTATCTAAGACTCACCGTAGAAGATTTTACCAGCTAAACCTCACCGTAGAAGATTTTACTTTATAAGACTCATCGTAGAAGATTTTACTATCTAAGACTAATAGTAGAAGATTTAATTATCTAAGACTAATAGTAGAAGATTTTACCATCTAAAACTCACCGTAGAAGATTTTACCAGCTAAACCTCACCGTAGAAGATTTTACTATCTAATACTCCCCGTAGAAGATTTTACTATCTAATACTCCCCGTAGAAGATTTTACTATCTAAGACTCACAGTAGAAGATTTTACTATCTAGGACTCACAGTAGAAGATTTTACTAATACTCACCGTAGAAGTTTTTACAATCTAAGACTCAGAGTAGAAGATTTTACTATCTAAGACTCACCGCAGAAGATTTTTTCTATTTAAGACTCACCGTTGAAGATTTTACTATCTATAAGACTCACCGTAGAAGATTTCACTAACACTCACTATAGAAGATTTTACTAATACTCACCGTAGAAGATTTTACCATATAAAACTCTCCGTAGAAGATTATACTATCTAAGACTCACCGTAGAAGATTTGACTATCTAAGAACCACAGTAGAAGATATTACTAAGACTCACAGTAGAAGTTTTTACAATCTAAGACTCACCGCAGAAGAATTTTACTATTTAAGAACCGCAGTAGAAGATTTTACTATCTAAGACTCACCGTAGAAGATTTCACTAACACTCACTATAGAAGATTTTACTAAGACTCACCATAGAAGATTTTACCATATAAAACTCTCCGTAGAAGATCATACTATCTAAGACTCCCCGTAGAAGATTTTACTATCTAAGAATCACCGTAGAAGATTTTACTAAAACTCACCGTGGAAGATTTCATTATCTAATACTCGACGTAGAAGATTTTACCATATAAAACTCTCCGTAGAAGATTATACTATCTAAGACTCACTGTAGTAGATATTTTGTCGAGTAACAAATCTAGCTACTTTGGTAATGACTGTAAATCACGCTTAAAAGACACTTAAGCAAGATTAAGGCATTGTTTTACATACACGACCCCACATGATATGTATATTAGTTTCGTGTCCAATACATCTATTAATAGTGCATCTGTATACATTCTACCCTTTAAATTCCTACCCTAATTGATTTAATTTGAATCTAGTAAAGGGTTGCATTTTTCCCGTTTTGTTCTACTCGCGTTGATATATTATGTCATATAATGTAAATTTGTGACGTGCGTGTTGTGTTGGATGGTGCTAGTTGCTGTAATTCTATTTCTATTCTGTGCATTCAGGTTGTAACATCAAGGAGTTTTTAAAGTATTTCAGCCACTTTCATATGACTGTTCTATAGTTGTGACATATTCTATATAGAACGAACTAGCTTTCTTCTTATGGGTGGAGTGTTTGAAATAATCTGTGTTGTACGCGTTTTGATCGTTAAGCTGCTAGCCATACAAGAGACTCTTACCTTTCTCACACACTTCAGGGACCTAGTTTCACAATGCATTGTTAAATTAACTGGTAGTTAGCCATTATGGTCAATTACGTTGGCGCAAAGACATTACGCATGACAAGGATAACTCTAACGCATTAAAGACGATAGAGGAAAAGTTGTTTTGAACGAGGCACTTGACAGCAAACCAATACTCCATACACTGGTAGTACTGTCATGGTAGAACGAGGCACCCGACAGCAAGCCAACACCTAAACCATACACTGGTAGTACTGTCAGGGTAGAACGAGGCACCCGACAGGAAGCCAAAACCTAAACTAACACTTAAACATGCACTGGTAGTACTTAAATGATAGAACGAGGCACCCGACAGCAAGCCAACACCTAAACCATACACTGGTAGTACTGTCATGGTAGAACGAGGCACCCGACAGCAAGCCAACTCTTAAACCATACACTGGTAGTACTGTCATGGTAGAACGAGGTACCCGACAGGAAGCCAACACCTAAACCATACACTGGTAGTACTGTCATGGTAGAACGAGGCACCCGACAGCAAGCCAACTCTTAAACCATACACTGGTTTAAGAGTACCGCGATGGTAGAACGAGGCATCCGATAGCAAGCTAACACTTAAACCATACACTGGAAGTACCACCATGGTAGAACGAGGCACCCGACAGGAAGCCAACACCTAAACCATACACTGGTAGTACTGTCATGGTATAACGAGGTACCCGACAGGAAGCCAACACCTAAACAATATATTGGTAGTACCGCGATGGTAGAACGAGGCATCCGATAGCAAGCCAACACTTAAACCATACACTGGAAGTACCACCATGGTAGAACGAGGCACCCGACAGGAAGCCAACACCTAAACCATACACTGGTAGTACTGTCATGGTATAACGAGGCACCCGACAGCAAGCCAACACTTAAACCATACACTGGTAGTACCATCCTGGTAGAACGAGGTACCCGACAGGAAGCCAACACCTAAACCATACACTGGTAGTACTGTCAGGGTAGAACGAGGCACCCGACTGCAAGCCAACACTTAAACCATACACTGGTAGTACTGTCAGGGTAGAACGAGGCAGACCGACAGTAAGTCAACACCTAAACCATACACTGAGAGTACTGTCAGGGTAGAACGAGGCACCCGACTGCAAGCCAACACTTAAATCATACACTGGTAGTACTGTCATGGTAGAACGAGGCACCCGACTGCAAGCCAACACTTAAACCATACACTGGTAGTACTGTCATGGTAGAACGAGGCACCCGACAGGAAGCCTACACCTAAACCATACACTAGTAGTACTGTCAGGGTAGAACGAGGCAGACCGACAGTAAATCAACACCTAAACCATACACTGGGAGTACTGTCAGGGTAGAACGAGGCACCCGACTGCAAGCCAACACTTAAACCATACACTGCTAGTACCATCCTGGTAGAACGAGGTACCCGACAGGAAGCCAACACCTAAACCATACACTAGTAGTACTGTCAGGGTAGAACGAGGCACCCGACTGCAAGCCAACACTTAAACCATACACTGGTAGTACTGTCAGGGTAGAACGAGGCAGACTGACAGTAAGTCAACACCTAAACCATACACTGAGAGTACTGTCAGGGTAGAACGAGGCACCCGACTGCAAGCCAACACTTAAACCATACACTGGTAGTACTGTCATGGTAGAACGAGGCACCCGACTGCAAGCCAACACTTAAACCATACACTGGTAGTACTGTCATGGTAGAACGAGGCATCGAACCATACACTAGTAATACCGTCATGGTAGAACGAGGGCCCCGACAGCAAGTCAACACCTAAACCATACACTGGTAGTACTGTCATGGTAGAACGAGGTACCCGACAGGAAGCCAACACCTAAACCATACACTGGTAGTACCACCATGGTAGAACGAGGTACCCGACAGGAAGCCAACACCTAAACCATACACTGGTACATGTAGTACTGTCATGGTAGAACGAGGCCCCCGACAGCAAGCCGACACCTAGACCACACACTGGTAGTATTGTTATAGTAAAACGAGGCACCGGACAGTAAGTCAACACCTAAACCATACACTGGTAGTACTGTCATGGTAGAACGAGGCACGGACAGTAAGTCAACACCTAAATCATACACTAGTAGTGCTGTCATGGTAGAACGAGGTACCCGACAGGAAGCCAACACCTAAACTAACACTTAAACATGCACTGGTAGTACTTTAATGATAGAACGAGGCACCCGACAGCAAGCCAACACCTAAACCATACACTGGTAGTACCTCCATGGTAGAACGAGGCACCCGACAGGAAGCCAACACCTAAACTAACACTTAAACATGCACTGGTAGTACTTTAATGATAGAACGAGGCACCAGACAGCAAGCAAACACCTAAATCATACCCTGGAAGTACCGTTATGGCAGAACGAGGCACCCGAACCATACACTGGTAATATCGTCATGATAGAACGAGGCACCCGACAGGAAGCCAGCACTTAAACCATACACTGGTAGTACGGTCATCGTAGAACGAGTCACCTGAACCATACACTGGTAATACCGTCATGATAGAACGAGGCACCCGACAGCAAGCCAGCACTTAAACCATACACTGGTAGTACGGTCATTGTAGAACGAGGCACCTGAACCATACACTGGTAATACCGTCATGATAGAACGAGGCATCCGACAGCATGCCAACACTTAAACCATACACTAGTAATACCGTCATGATAAATGAGGCACCCGACTGCAAGCCAAAACTTAAACCATACACTACTCTCCGCGCCACTCACTCTGGAAACTGGAAAATCTGGATTTTCAGTTATTCATCTTCAGAATAATTTCAAAAAGGCAAAACCATTCGATAGATCTTGTTTAGTCGTAACTCTTGGTGTATGCTATATGTTTGTATGAAGAAGCGTTCATATTTTATAGAAAAAAAATCAATTTTAGATAGGGCGATTTCCATGTTAAATTTTGACGAGACGTCGCCAAGTTTCCCATAGACTCAATGTTAAACATCGGCGACGTCACGTCAAAATTAAGATAGAAAACGCCCTATCTAAAATAATTTTTTACCTATAAAATACGAAAGCTTCTTCTTAGAAACATATAACATACACCAAAAGTTACGACTAAACAAGATCTGTCGATTGATATTAATTTTGTAAGATAAATTAGTGAAAATCCAGATTTTTCGGTTTAAAAAGTGAGTGGCGCGGACAGTAGTAATACCGTCATGGTAGAACGAGGCACCCGACAGCAAGCCAACGCCTAAACCATACACTGGTAGTACTGACATAGTAGAAGTAACACAGTTTTTAGTAGCCTAATACAACAAATGGATATCAATTCCATGTATCCTTTATAGTGGTGGATCCAGGATTTCCGCAAAACGGTTGGGGGGGGGGGGTGCATATGTATTAGTCAAACTAGTCAGCTATTTTTGGTGCCAAATCTGGTGTTATATTTGTAAATATGTTGCTAAAGGGGGGGGGGGGGCGTTCCTCCCCCGGGCCCCCTCTAAATCCGCCACTGCTATTTCTACTACAGGTATTCGCTTTTCGTCTTGTTTTCATTACCATGTAATAAACACAATAACGAATTCAATTAAACTGCCAAAAGGTTTGTTAAACCCAGAGAGAGAGAGAGAGAGAGAGAGAGAGAGAGAGAGAGAGAGAAGCTACTGATCACTGAATTCCAATATCAAACCTTAAACTACATATCATTATTTGAGATTAAACGAGACAAATGTAAACAAAGTGCATAACGTAAGCCAAAGCATCGCATTCAATTCTAATTAATTTCATTAAATGTTACAAATAACTCCATTATTACATTTTCTGTGTTAGGTCAAATGTCATCTGTTGGATGAAAAACAGAGGAGTTCCAAGCATTTTAATCATGTCCACTGTATTCAAGTTCCGGAAACACGTTAAATATAGCATACCGATATAAAGTTGTTTTTATTTGCACTATTTGTCATTGCATTTGTATTCTCATATTTGTTTATTTCTGTTTTTATTCTCTCTGTGTATTTCCCCCGTCGTTTGGATTTCCTTTAATTCGTTGATCTTTGTTCACTTCACTGGTAATATCTCTAACTCCGTGCCCGCTTGGGAGTCATAGGTTTTGTGTTGACTTCGGATCCAGAACTGAATCGGATGAAATAAAGAAAGCAATGCCAAACACGTGAGGAAGATGTTCACCTGTAGAATCAAGAAAAATAGAAAACACCTTTAATATTTTTGTAATTATTCTGTACAATATACTCATAATGAAATAATACTGCGATCTTGACACGCTGGTTTACTACCTTATTGATATAAATCTTAAATCTTAAATCAATAAATCTAATTATTCAAATTCAAGAAGGAAAATAAAAATGTTATGTTTTCCTTGAAAGTACATGTATCTGGTATATGACAAACAAATCGTGAGGTGATTATATTAGAGAGGAAGTATATATACATGTATTTGACTAAATCACATGACAGAATACATCCCAAGCACAGAAAAAAAAACCCGAAATATCTGGATTCAACAATAATCGTGGTTCCGAGTTAGGTTGGCCATTAAAGTTGACTAGTGTGATTAATCGTTCCGGGGATTTTTTCCTTAATGATTGCACGGAGAGCAACTAACTTGAACCACTGTGAATACTTGGTTCATAAGAAGGGAACCAACCCTAAATTTCATCTACTTCTTTTCTTGCCCTCTACAGTTTAGAGAAAAATTCAAACAAATTTGTAGGGATAAAAAGGCATTGGGAGAGCATGGTTCTTTGGCTCACTTTTTCGGTCATTTTGGTTTCAATAGTGCTCTTCAAATATTTATATAATATGAGAATTCCAACCATTCGGCCACAAGCATCACTGAAGAGACATAAGTTGTCGAAATGCGCATCTGGTGCACAAAATTAAAAGGTATATATTTTCTATATTTTTTAATGTAATATCAATATCTAGTATACTGTAAGATTACATCTCTATAGAATATCTGGTAAATACTGTAATTCTTGATGTCGTAAATAATGAAAAAACTGCAATAGTTGTATGATCATAAATTTTTAAAGTTTTTCAAATTTCTTTATTTACTCATCTTTTTTATATATCAATACAAGTACATGTATTTGTCATATGGCTAAGTCTCTCCTGAATGCCGATACTTCAAAAAAATCTTTGATGTCTTACATGTATGATAGAGCCGTCGTGCTTACTCCACTCAAAAAGCCCATGCTGTAGAAGACTGCATAGTCCATTTATAAATGTCAACAAACCATATAACGCTCCGAAATGTTGCGGAGGAAATCTGAAAATTATATTCACATTAAAAAGTAAAGTCGTCATGTAGAGGAAAGTAATGTTGAAGATGAGTATTATCGATTTCCAACTGAACAATAGATCTAAAAACAAAATCTACAAAACATTTTATTATTATTAAATGCTGAAAATGTGTAAATCGTACATAGATTTCGAAACCACTTACAAACGGCACGGTATAAATGTATATACGAGATAATAAAATATTTCCTCTATTAAAGTACATTTGGTTCCTCTTCTTCGTCCAGTTTTTAAGCCATCGTATAACTGTGAAGTATTGACACACTGTTATTTTCATCCATGGTGTCATTCTGTTGATACGTTCTCTGCCAGAGTTACATGCGTTATTCTCAGTTTTAAAAACATAAAATCAGGATTATTTCAACCATATTGTGACATTTACTGCTTAAAGCAATTGGAACACCGTCGCCATTTCTTTTACAAAAATAGACTCGGAAGCCCCACGGCGCAGCGATATATACCTACTCGCTTCAATTCTTCGGCTGTCGTCGTAGGAGCACTTTGCAAAATGAGGCGAAAAAATTTCATAGGAAGAATTTTGTAATTTAGGATATGAGAAGTTCAGTATGAAATGTAATACCCGTTTTGATGAATATTATACAGTCGTAATGGTAATTCAGTAATCGTAGCAAATTTCACATTTTTATTTCAAATGTTAGAGCATTGGAAACGAATCAGAGGAAATTCGAAGTGACATTCAACCAGTGCACGTGTGTAGACTCCGACATGAAAAATTCATACTAGTTCACCCATTCAGAGAGAAACAAATATAGACAAAAGCAGACAATAAGCATAATTGCCTATTTCAGTGCAAACATGACAGACATGTTGATCATGGCCATGTGTGTTTACATAACAACTGGAAGTAGTCTCAATGGATGACTACGTAGTACGTACGAGTCGTATTTGCGTACGGAAATGGACGAGTTGTTACGATTGTGCTTAAAGGTGAAGGATTCTTTTTTGTTATGTTTTATTTCTGATCTATACTCATTACATACATGTATTACAGAGGAATATAACAGTAGTCCTTATGCATCTCATATATAATTACAAATATCAAACTGTGTACAGTTTTCTGGTTTAATAGATAAAGGTGAAGGATTTTAATATACACGAAAAACCGTATATGTATTCATAAATACATTTGCCCCGATGAAAACTAAGATATACACGTTAACTTAACAGAGATGAGAGGGAGGCATCAGACTTCAAAAGCAACGTACCCTTGTGGTCACCACCTTTGTATGTTGGCATGACCATAGTAATAAATTATAAATTTTTAATGTATTAGTAGTAAAAGAAATACGTACGCTTCGTTGATGAATGCTATTCCAATAGAATACAGTAAGGAACGGAACATGGTGAAAAGAATAAATACTGCAATCATCATTGTCAGTGATCCAATCAAAGGTATTAGAAACACGGATGCCCCTATGGTACTGCAGACGAGCATGGGCAATACTACCGGCTTATAGACGGATGCAGGATATCTACAGACTAAACGAAAGCAAACATTATAGGCATATAAGTGATAAAATTTAATATTTACTCGTAAGTCATTTACACATATAGCACTTTTTCATGAAATACAGCAAATACAAATTTAACTGTATAGAAAATGCAATAAAGGACAAAAAGCTTTTTAAAATAGACATAAATTAAAGCTGTCTATAAGAAACAGAAACACAACCATAATTCTGACAATGGGAAACAGAATCAGAGGCCATAAAACTGGCAATGAGAAACAGAACTAGATGCCATAAAATTGACGATAAGCAAACAAAACAGGCCATAACACTGAGGATTAGAAACAGAACCAGAGGCCATAAAACTGGCAATAAAACTAAAACTAGATGCCACAAAATTGACGATAAGCAAACGAACCAGGAGCCATAAAACTGAGGATGAGGAAAAGAACCAGAGGCCATAAAATTGACGATAAGAAACAGGATCAGAGGTCATAAAACTGTCAATGAGAAACAGAATAAGAGGTTATAAAACTGACTATGAGAAACAGAAACACAGCTATAATAGCGAAGATAAGAAACAGAATAAGAGGTCATAAAATTGACGATGAGAAATGCAACCAGAAGCCATAATGTTGACGATAAGAAACAGAACCACAAGCAATAAAGCTGATGATGAGAGAAACATCTGGAGCAATAAAAATGACGAAGACGATGAGAAACAGAACCAGAAACTATAATTCTCACG
The DNA here is from genome assembly GCA_035048485.1 of Pteria penguin. NCBI lineage: Eukaryota > Metazoa > Mollusca > Bivalvia > Pterioida > Pteriidae > Pteria > Pteria penguin. Next base: position 80,842,466 of record CM068580.1, on the reverse strand, counting down.
AGGGAATGCAGTATTTGTCGAATAAAGTAAGATTCGTTGACAAAAAGAAAAAAAAAACGGATTTAAGTTTAATGCTACTAAAGCAACAATGTGCTGCCATAAATATGTATGATGCTTTACCTCAGTGGCAAACATAACAATATGTTGTTTTGAACACTGATAATGCTATTCCATACAGTGGTACTCACAGCAATGTACTACCATGGGCATCTATGATGCTATGCCAAAGTGGTATTCACAACAATGTGCTGCAGTAGACATTAATGGATCACTGGAAATTATAACCGAAGAGAGTGCCTGAAGTGAGGAAGCGGTTTGCATAAGAACATTCACCAAATATCAAACATTTTGGAAGCATCAACTATGGGTTTAAGGTAAAATTAAAAAGTTTCTTGTGTAGGTTGTGGGATTGTGGCTTTCAAAAAGAAAAAAGAAAACAGAAGACATATGACAAAGCTGTATAAAAAATCACCAAGGACATACACACAAAATATGATGATAATAATAGAATATACACTGAATAGCGACATAACAAAAATATTCGATTGTGCTGCGGTTACGATACCGACGGTCAATTGAAGTAACAAACGTCATTCAATTGGTGTGGTTAACCGGATTACGGGCGCCCGCCTTCCCACTCACCGCAAAAGCAGCACAATCAAAGGACACACATTTAAAAATTTATAAATAGTCCTCCATATAGAGAACAAGGATCAACAGGTTTCTCAAGAAGAAAGGTCATAAAAATTTTATTACACACGAAAAGTTTATAGAATAATAAGTTGCTATCAAAAATACGTAAGGCGACATCAACGTAAGTAAATCTGTGCTCTGCTGGTCTGTAGGCCTAGCTCAGATCCTTGATCAATAGGTGTCCCGGCTAACAGTCAGAGAGGACGAGGATCAGGACTTTGTCTCCTTTGAAAAGTTTGGACAAGGCCCAACATAAAGTCCAAACCGCCCTGTTAGTCAGCGTGCAACGCTCAAGCAAAAGTCTGTATTGGGTTGTAGTGGGACCCAATACAAAATCTCGGGTTTATACTGTCGGTCGAAGGCGTTTAATAATTTGGCAATTTGGTTTTGATTAAGTCATAAGGTAGAGAGGTACATTGTCGAAAAATCAAAATTTAAAAACGATATTTGCCTCAATAATTCTCAAACGGAATTCTTCAATGACTTTTCGATAGACCATAGGTAATTGACGTTACTGTTGCTAAAACAGCAATACAATACTTGATAACATGGTCTTTAACTGCAGTAAGAGCGGAAGTAATATGTTTAAAAAGCACAGTTGCAGAGCACTGACTAGAATTTGATATAAAACGTGATTTATATGGATTTTTGTGTAATTTGGGAAGCCAATAGATTGTTGGAAAATCATTTTTATCAATGCTTAAATTGAAATCACACATAGCTTTACAGTGGTCAGGTAGGCTCTTGTCCTTAAGCAATGGGGTTTCAACATACATAAGTATTATAAAGCATTAAAAAGCCGATACAATACAAAAATAGAATTAAGATCACCTGTAATAATCTGGTCTACACACGGATAACTTAATTTAGAGTAATTGTATAAACAGGACGATGGAAAACAGTCAAGAGTATTACGTTTAAATGTGAATGCATTGTAATTAAATATAAGGTTTCTAATAGCAAAATGTAAAGTTAAGTGAGATATTTATCGTCCATACCTGCTGAAAAAGTCCCTTACTCATAGTTATCGTGGAGATATTTATCGTCCATACCTGCTGAAAAAAGTCCCCTACTCATAATTATCATAGAGATATTTATCGTCCATACTTGCTGAAAAAAGTCCCCTACTCATAATTATCATGGAGATATTTATCGTCCATACTTGCTGAAAAAAGTCTCCTATTCATAGTTATCATGGAGATATTTATCGTCCATACCTGCTGAAAAAGTCCCCTTCTCATAGTTATCATGGAGATATTTATCGTCCATACCTGCTGAAAAAGTCCCCTACTCAGTTATCATGGAGATATTTATAGTCCATACCTGCTGAAAAAAGTCTCCTACTCATAATTATCATTGAGATATTTATCGTCCATACCTGCTGAAAAAAGTCCCCTACTCATAGTTATCATGGAGATATTTATAGTCCATACCTGCTGAAAAAAGTCCCTTACTCATAGTTATCATGGAGATATTTATCGTCCATACCTGCTGAAAAAAGTCTCCTACTCATAATTATCATGGAGATATTTATCGTCCATACCTGCTGAAAAAAGTCCCCTACTCATAGTTATCATGAAGATATTTATCGTCCATACCTGCTGAAAAAAGTCCCCTACTCATAATTATCATAGAGATATTTATCGTCCATACCTGCTGAAAAAAGTCCCCTACTCATAGTTATCATGGAGATATTTATCGTCCATACCTGCTGAAAAAAGTCCCCTACTCATAGTTATCATGGAGATATTTATCGTCCATACCTGCTGAAAAAAGTCCCCTACTGATAGTTATCATGGAGATATTTATCGTCTATACCCGCTGAAAAAAGTCTCCTACTTATAGTTATCATGGAGATATTTATCGACCATACCTGCTGAAAAAAGTCCCCTACTCATAATTATCATGGAGACATTTATAGTCCATACCTGCTGAAAAAGTCCCCTACTCATAGTAATCATGGGAGATATTTATCATCCATACCTGCTGAAAAAAGTCCCCTACTCATAATTATCATGGAGACATTTATAGTCCATACCTGCTGAAAAAAGTCCCCTACTCATAGTTATCATGGAGATATTTATCATCCATACCTGCTGAAAAAAGTCTCCTACTCATAATTATCATGAAAATGAAAACCATCTTTAATGTCTTAAAGGATAGATAGAATACTAAAGTGACAGTTACTCTATCACTAATATATTTACAACAACGTGCCAAAGAACACATTCATTTATCTGTGGGAACAAGAGGTGAGACCAGGAGCTCGGGATAATTAAACATCTCCTGTATGGATAACCACTCGCCAATAGTGACTGGGCCAATATCGCTGACTCATATCAAAAATCACATCTACTGACATAAAATATTGAATACACAATGATTAAGAACCTACCAGAAAATTTCTTTCGAAAAAAATCGTACAGGAAGCCTGTTCCTACAGCCATAGCAGCAGTACTTATAGTGATGTAGGCAAAAGAACTCAAGTACTTATTCACTATAAAGAAATGCAAAGTGTGTTTGATATAAGTAACATTACAATATATTTACTATTTGTATAGTTATGTATATATAGCTTTTAGTGAATAAAAATAGATGTCAATCATATACGTAGATTTACTAAGATTACTAAAACTTCAACTAAAACAATGCATGGAATAATACTGTACCATTATTATACTATTGCATCAGATAAGTTGGGTGATCTAAGTGATGGAAGTTCAAAAACTAAAAAGTAAAGTTTTAGTAAAAAATTATTTAAAGTGTACAAAAATAACCGAATAGTCATTCCCTTAAAGAACAAAATTACGCACGAGGGAAACAAATCTCGATATATCAAACATTGTCGACAATTGAAAATGTCATTTTCTCGGAAACTGAAAGCAACCGTTCGCAGATAATAAGACAGCAGTACAAAGTGAGTAAAAAGTCGACAGAAATAATGATCACATACGGTTATATATTATTATGAGTAAGCATTCCTTGATGACTAGCCAAAGCTATCGTGTGTTATTCCTTAAGTTCAGTTCAAGTGAAAAATGAGAAAGGACGATGTCTAAATTAGCACAGACCACACCGTAGCAAAACAACCTAACCATGGAAAAGGACAGTAATAAATTACAAATTATTTCAGAAGTGCTAAATTCAATACTATTACGAAAGGCGAATATATACTTAAGCCCCAGAAAGATATAACTAATTACATATGTATATCCAAATTTGTATTTGTTGTAAAATAAAGTTTTCTATTGAGCGTTACATGTCCCACTAAGTCTAAGTTTATACCAGTTACATGGTGACGACATTTGCATAATACGTGAATTTCATACACATGCAACGAACGTACGTGGGGCTTCGATTTTTACTGTCTAATATATATTTCTTAACTCCATTGAAGAATAGACGATTTATACCAGTTCTTTAGTAATGCCATAAAACCCCGAACATGCAAACTGTGTATGGTAGTGAATTTAATTACCTGTCTTTACTAAACGGAGTTGTGTATTACAGAATTTCTTCAATATAGTTCTATCTAATAAAATAATAAATCTAATAAAATAGATCTTACCAAGGTTGTTCTGTCCTCCTGTTAGATGTTCTAGCCATGGATTCAGAAGAGCAATAAAGGAAACAAACATCACGACATTTAAACTCATCCATATCACGTGACTAATGAAGGTGAACGACAGGATGCTTGATATAACATTAGTTGATATATTTCTGTCCTCCGGAATTTTATTCTGCATTTCATATTTGTCTACGATAAAAGATAATTATAAAAGGACGATGAAAAATGTGTGGATATTGGTGCAAATACACATTTTGCAAATTAACACCATCATGCATCAAAATGAATTTGCATATTTTACGATATCTCAATGTGACTGAATCATTGACATCCAGATTAAATATACAATGAATGTTTCTTTTAGAGAGGTTGAGATTTGACAACCTGTACGTGTACTTCAACGTGTAGTCACACGTTTCTTTACAGGTGCTTTTCCACGTTCATTTTGTTGAGATTTCGCATCCGAATATTTTGCGTGTACGCCAATGTCTACTTCCAAGTACAAGTTGATGTACTCGTACTTCACACGTTCCAATTGTCACTAGTTTGAGGAACGGACGGAGGACCGGATAATTTTACGGGCAAAGACCGAAGGAGGGCATTCCGAATTTCCGATGAGCGCCAGATTAGGCAAACGGGAAGACATGTAGTTCCCCCCCCCCTCTTTTTTCCCTCCATCCGCTAAAACGTGTAGCGAAAGATCTGGGGACACAGTCCACGCCTATCCTTCCAATTTTTACCACATCGAATTCGTCCAAATGAAGTGTAAGCCGGCGTGGCCTAGTGGCATGGCGTCCGCCTCCAGATCGGGAGGACGGGGTTCGAGTCCCGCTCTGGTCATGTCGTGTCCTGTTTTTCGGATGAGGCAGTAAAACCGAGGCCCCGTGTCATGATATGCATGACACGTTAAAGATCCCTCACTGCTTCGGGTGGGTCCGTTGCAAAGGTCAAAATTTGTATGCTTCGCATCAGGCAGATGCCGTCACCATATAAGTGAAATATTCGTGGTGTGACGTTAAACAAAAATCAATCAATCAATCAATCAATTAACCAAATAAATTGTGGTAGGCATAAATCATGGACAAGATGATGTCACACTTTGTATCAAGTCATCACGACATATCCAAGTAACCATGAAACTACCCCTGCTTCGGACTCATATTTTGAAATAAAGCTGTATAAATAATGCTCAAAATACAATGGAACGAAATCTTCACTTCCTAAACTGTAAAATTATATATGGTTGCACTATGAAGAATTGATTAAAAGCGAAAAATACGTTGAAGTAAACAATTACTTGTAAACAGCTTCCTACTCGTTCTTGATGACGTGTAGCGTCATAGGTGCGTGGCACACAGATTTTGATGACGTCATACTATTAAACACCGCCTACACGTACTCGCAGTCGTAGGCGTTAAAAAACTCAACCTCTCTATTGCCAACCAAAACGTCAAGTTCCGCAGTAATCATCGAATAGTTTATTCATATTATTCACTATTCGCTATCGCTCGGGCACTATTGCTTTCCAAAAGCAACACTATGAGAGCATAGTACCCACCTAAACAGGCATTAATAGGTTAGTGCATCATATGACACTATGCAGGCACTATTGTATTTCCTATGTACATATCAGTATTAAAAACTTCCGCATGTTTTTGCTGGTGGGATTTGTGTCATACAAACCTAAATGTACATCTTCCTCATTATGTTGCTGATATCAGGCAGTGTTAAGATGTGTGTTCTGTAGGTTCTGATGTTTACTTTGTTACACTCAGAGAAATGACTACTTTTCGAAAAAAGATTGTAGGCACCTAGGGACCGAGTTTCCTCTGCTAGAGTTACAAGTGATTACAATCTGCAGTCATTGCAGTACTTGCCTTTCTGCACAAGCCCCTTGCTCCTTACAACCACCTAATTGTGGAAACGTTGTCCTTCACAGAACCAAATAATTGTACGGTATCCATTCTCGGAAATCGAAGTAAAGTAAAATAACGTTAGAAACGTGCTTTTACGTCACGAAAAACGTCGTTATGAGGTCAAATGTATTGTGACGTTGAGAAGGCAGCTAGTGCTCCTTAGATACGTCATAACTCTTGTATAGCAAAAAGTAATATTACCCGTCGTTCGGCACAATAGTGACCGGTCACTATCGCTTCAGAGTATCCGTGGCAATTAATTGCATAGGATTTATCATGTGATGCACTAATATGGAAATAAAAAATGATGGCTATTGGTTTTCTTGATAAATAATGTATAAAACGCGTTTTCCATCTTTTGTTAAGATTTTTTTTCTTACTTGATTCGAGGTTTTCGACATACAATCTATCCTTTGTGTTCTTTTCACAATGGTCTTTTGACTTGGCACGATGTTTTGGCCCTACGATGTACGTTTTGGGAAGTAACACAAATGTACTGACACAATGGAGGCAAATGCTTATAAATGTCAGTATTAGATATGATTGCTTCCGTGAAATGTTATTTTCGTATGCAACCTAAATGGAAGAAATTAGGGTTGTTTGAATAAAAACAATCAAACAAATTTCATATTAAAATATGAGTTAATGAATTATATGATTTCTGACCGAATAAATATAGAACATACATACCTTTTAATTTTGTTCACCGTATGCGCATTTCGACAAGTTATGTCTCTTCAGTGATGCTTGTGGCTGAATGATGGATGGAATTCTCATAATGACCGAAAAGTGAGCCAAAGAATCTATCTAAGGACAGAGCTATGCATGAGGGAGATACTCCTTAGTTTTAGAGTGATTTACTGAATTTGATGATATATTTGAGTATATATATCATGTCAGTACAAAAGCACTGAAAACTAGACTTATGATGCCCTCGAGGACTATCAGTCCACCAGCAGTGACACCAGCCTAGTGGTTATAATAAATATAGAACATATATATCTTTTAATTTTGTGCACCATATGCGCATTTCGACAAGTTATGTCTCTTCAGTGATGCTCATGGCCGAATGATTGGAATTCTCATAATATATAAATATTTGAAGAGCAAATCAGTTGAAAAATATGAAAATTATTCGTGATCAAAAAGTTCAACAATACTGTAAATCATTTTTTATTCTCAAGTCTTCATTCTGCGTAAATTCACGAGTATGCTTACCCTCGAAAACAAAGTTTTAACTTACCTTGATAAGACCATAAAACTATTATAGGTTCATGTATTAACCCCCCCCCCGGAAAATGATGTATGACAAATGTATACTAACTGAAATCTGTGCGAAAATATGGTCACGCGAAATATGTGTTTTTTTCTTTTTTACAGATTATAGGCATAGGAAGTTAAGAACAGGGTAGGATATTAAATGTCAACGGAAAATTTGTGGTATTTTCTCATTTTTGACTGTCCTTCTGATGAGAAACCAAAGCCACAGTTTTAAGTATACGCTGGAGCATGGAAAGACCCCAACCTACCTGTCGTACATCCGTAACATATGGTAAAATGAGAGCACTAGGCAGGTGCCGCAGCTTTATCTCATTATTGGCATTGTTTTATTGAAGGTCAGGTGTATGAATATCCATGACACACCACTCAGGGTTATCAATATACATAATGTCACATAGATATCTTAAGGTGTCATCAAAATGCCGAGATCGAAAGGTTAATGTTTTACAGTTTGACGCATAAACTTCCTCTCATAACAATACGAAACAAATCTACAATAAAAGTGTGTAATTTTTGCCCATTGTATCCCAAAAATCTCTTGACCAGCCGTGCCGTTAAATTGTACATAAATAACTCAGTGCGAGTCAAATATTTATGGGAATCATAATATTTCATTGCAACCAGAAGGAAAAATACACAAATAGACTTACCTTATATTTTTAATTTTGAAATGGTAGAACTATTTAATTCTATTTGCAATATATTTACTTTTGATATCGCATCTATACTATATATCAGATTGACTCAGTTTTGATGACTGCGAGATTTCTACGTCATAAGTTTAACGCAACCTTTTCCTCATAATGACGTCACAAACATTTTGATTCAATTTTTTATGTAACGACAAAACATATCCACTGGAGAGGGCTATTGAACCGACTCCTCTGGAAATAAAGCTATGACTTTATAGGATATTTGTTATTTATTTTTATTTCGTTTTGGGGACCAAAATTAAAAATCAATTCATATTATTGTATAGCTCCATGGTGACTTCTGCCACATAACTGAGCCGGTAACTCCTCTTTTTTCTTTTTTATCATGGGATATTTGGAGTGGTGGATAGATTATCAGATAATAATGACTTATTGCCAATACACACACGAAAGATATTTTCATTTATAGTATTAGATTATTGATTTACAACAACTTAAAAATGGATCATTGTTCCTTTTCTCACCTTAACTAATTGTTGAGTCATTGACGAAACATCACATAGACCGCAGAATATTGCCATAATTGTTGTTCGTATTTTCACAAATAAATTTGCAACCTACAAACGCAAAAGATTCTTGATTCGATAAAATTGTAACGTAGATCTACACATCAAATAAGCGGTAATTTGAGCAAAACATAAATATTCAGTGTACTTATATAAAACTACTGAAATTTATTGAAAACATAAGCAAAACCAAGCGTAGTAACCCCTTGCATGGCAGCAAAATTCATGGAGATTGACCTTGACCTTTGACCTTTTGATCCCCCAAAAAATAGAATCTTCCTTTCATTATATCGAAGCTACTAATGAAGTATGAACCCAAAAGGGCTAGAGTTGTGGTTTTTAGAAGGTGTACAAACATTTTCTATGATGACCTTTAGTGACCTTACCTCTTGATCTTTTTACCCCAAAATCAATAGAAAACTTCCTCTCCTTACACTAAAGCTACATTGTAGGTATGAACCAAATATGGCCAACATTGTGATTTCTAGAATGTCTACAATGTTTTGTTAGATACACACGCACATACCTACGCATGCACGCATCAAGGCAACCACGCACGCATCCACACAAAACGGTGCCGTAACTTTATCCCCAATGCACCGCTGTTATAATAATCACTCTTTACATTCACTGTGTAGTTCTATGGCAGTATTGATACTTAGCAGCAGGTCATATCTTTGATAAAATGTGGAAGATACATTTATATACCGGTTAACCACACCAATTGAGTGACGTTTGTTACTTCAATTGACCGTCCTAAATCGGTATCGTAACCGCAGCACAATGGAATATTTTTGTAATGTTGTTCCGTGTGTATTATGCTATTGTCCTTTTTTTGTGTGCAGGTCCTTGGTGATTTGTGTCATACAGCTTTGTCAGATGTCTTCTATTTTCTCATTGAAATATATATATATATATATATATATATATATATATATATATATATATATATATATATATATATATATATATATATATTATATATATATATATATATATATATATATATATATATATATATATATATATATATATATATATATATATATATATATATATATATATATATATATATATATATATATATATATATATATATATATATATATATATATATATATATATATATATATATATATATATATATATATATATATATATATATATATATATATATATATATATATATATATATATATATATATATATATATATATATATATATATATATATATATATATATATATATATATATATATATATATATATATATATATATATATATATATATATATATATATATATATATATATATATATATATATATATATATATATATATATATATATATATATATCTTACCTGTTATAAAATATAAATGCTCCTCTGAACATCATTAATGATACTTTGAGATACATCAAATCTTACAGTTTAAAGAATGCATATCTAAGAGATGTATTCCTATAGGTAATACCAAGCAAATAAGACTCCCTTACCTGCAAGCTTGTAGCAAACATGACCATTCCAGCAAAGCCAATACAACACAGGCCTGGACAAAGTAACCAAGGATAATCTACAAAATATCTTTGAATGCAAACTTTATTCCAGAAATACAGCATTCAACTTCTCGTCAACAAAATTAGAAAAAAAACTTGCGTTTATAACAATAATTTAGATTTAATTTCATTCTATTATTTTCCTTAAATGATTTAATAGCAATTTAAATAATGAGGTGAATTCATGTACATGCAGGAAAATGCGAACCCCAAATAAAATCGAGGTGTGACCAGGTAACCGGGAGGAGTAAGCGGCCCCTTGGTTGTATACAACACCCGTCGCAAAAGTCCTGCAATAACTTTTGAAGTCAAGGAAGTAAATATATAAATATACACGTATGAACACATGAAGGAGACAAGAACACGAAGTAAAACTTTCCTATTCAAGGCATGAAATGTTGTTTAACTGAAATTCCGGCGAAGGAAATGCACATGAACAAATGTCTGTATATATACGTTTTATGTCAAATCAGGTATAGTCAAAAAGTTAAGATAGTTAGTTTGTATGGTCAGGTCCCAAAATATTAGTTAACATTCTTGAACGAGGAATCTGAAATTGCACAAATTCCTATATCGACCATAGAACCTCTTCAATGGCAGTTTCAAACGTTCCTCAATATATCCTTGGGAAAGTAGTTTTGTGGCAAGAAGCCTCGCTCTCAGAATGAAATTTCCGTATTTAGAGAATGCCCTTGAATAGCGTATAAGTTGTGAAATGAAGACGCCATATTTGGGAGAGGAAGGTATGTTGCTACTCAGAAAAGGGAAGTTGGTAATAATGAAACTGAAATCGTCACGTTTTTCATAGAAAAAGGTTACTAATGAACCATCTAATTTATAGGAGTATATTGAGGTATGAATCAGAAGATGCGCTTTCATTTGTATCTTTTACCTTGAGTTCCTTTGCATATATGATGTTGAGGTGATCCTTAAATGCAGGGTTATAAATCGACAAAACGTCATCTATGTATCTGTATGTAAAGTTGAACTGAGATGCTAATTGTTTATTGCCTTTGGAGAGCAGAGACTGTATGAATTCTGCTTCGTAAGAGTACAAAAATATGTCGGCCAGAAGAGGCACGCAATTAGTACCCATCAGAATGCCAACAATCATTTGGTACACTTTCCCACCAAATATCAAAAAATATTATCTTTAAGAAATTCTAAAATTTGGATGATCTCTTTTTCTGTACACTTGATGCTGGAATCAGACTGTGTGGAATGTACAAATCCAAGAAATTGTTCCGAAATCCACAACTCGAAATCGAAGAAACACGACAATACATATGTAAATATATTATAAACAATCACGAACCTCTGTCAAAACAGAGGTGGGATCAGGTGCCATGGAGGAGTAAGCATCCCCTGCCGACCGGTCACACCCGTCGTGATGCCATAAGTATAAGCGAAACAGTATTATTTGCTGTCACAGAATTAGGGAACGGCACAGACTTTGTCAAAATAGGTATATGTCATAAGCAGTAAGAATACTGCTATATAGTATAGGTAATACGGATGGTTTAATTACTGTGAAATAAGGAAGTCAGCAAATAAGGTCTTTATAACGACCGTAAAATTTGCGGAATGTTGACATAAGTCGTGATATCTCATATCCGTGTTTGAGTAACTTATCTCCTAGTAATTGGCTTCCAGAAATGAAAGAGCAATACTCAGATGACGCTCGCGCGTATCGAATCAATTGGGATACATAAACACCGTACGCAGGTGATAATGGAATGTTGCTACTAGTACATGGAAAGTTAACAATGGGGAAACTAAAGTCATCACGTTTGTCATGAAATGAAGTAGTAAGTTTACCATCTCGGTGGACATCAAGTAGATCTAAATATGAAGCAAATGAATTGGATGTTGTAGTGTCCTTAATTTCAAGTTCCTTTGGATATATTGTATGTAGGTATGTATCAAAGTTTTTGTTATTTATAGATAGTACATCATCAATATATCTGAATGTAAAATTAAAGGACAAGGCCAATTGCTTCTTATTTTGACTTATAAGATTTTGTATAAAGTCAATTTCATACGACGAAAGGAACAAATCGGCTAGCAAAGGAGCACAGTTAGTCCCAATAGGGATTCCGATGGTTTGTTGGAAGACCTGGTCACCGAACACAACATATAAATTGTCAATCAGAAAGTTTTTAATGTCATCTTCAGAGTACTTATATTTAGATTCAGCGTGGTTTTTCACAAAATATGTATCTGGATATTCTAAAACAATAAATTTATATCTGCGTGAACACTTTTTGGTGAAGAAACAGTTATCAATAATTCTAAAGAGCCCGGTTTTCAATTTATCATGAGGTATACTGGTATAAATTGTAGAAAAATCATGTCTTAATGAATTTAATAGTTGTCAGATTTTGAGATTTTAAGTTTTCCAATAATTCTTTGGAGTTTTTTAGTATCCAAAACTGATTAACACCACTACGAGAGTAAATCACATCGGAGTACGTCTGAAGTTTCTCCTTAAATTGCAGATAATAATTTGGTAAGGAGGGCTGGTAGAGGCTTGATGGAGCATTTACTGGATCCTGCAATGAACCTTTATTTATATGGATCTTTGTGTAATTTAGGGATCCAATATAAATAGGGTAACTCGAACTCTCTATCCTTAGTACATAAGTAAAAGGTACTCAACACTGACTTATGGTTATTAATAATTTCATCTTGTGAAAGTGTAGAGCGAGTGTAAGTGGGATTTCCAGTAGATTTGTTAATGCCAAATTCCTCTAAAAGACAATTTATATAAAACGCCTTGCAAATAAAAACGTTATTGTTCGAGGCTTTATCAGCTGGTACTAACACATATTTATCATGTATTCTTTCCAGTTCTTCTCTGACTTTTGGGTCGTCGAAGACAGACGGATAACTGGTCTTCATATTCCTATTTAAATTACTAATACGTGTGAGTATCAAACCTCTTACACTCTTAACCCATTCTGACAACGTATTAAGCTCAACTTCTTCACGTTTTGCCCATCTACGAGCATAGCCCTCTACCGAATCCATAACAATACGGAAGGTGGTTCGCCAATTAAATGTTTTCGGCTCTCTAAATTTTTGACCCGGGTAATTAGCTGACGAAGAGTTATATTGTCCAGGATGTTGACATCACCAATGATGACGTGACCAACAGGACTATATGTAAATTTGGATAAGGAGCATGAACACGCAGTATGGTTTTGTGAAAGATGTTTGATATCTAGGCACTTCAAAGTTTGTTTGTAATTAAACAGTTTAGAAGCAATGGTGGGTGTATAGCTGTAGGATATACATGGTGTTTCTGACACCTCTAGATATCTCGATGATATTTTAGTTATCGATAACCCTGAGTTTGAAAACTATATTACTGACATTTATTCATCTGAACTTCAATTAAACAAAGCCAATACTTCCGTCCACGAAACACTTTTTGGACTTTAATATTAAAATTGTTAACAGCAATATTTATACCAACATATGTGATAAACATGACGACTTTGGATTTCCTAGTGTAAATTTCCCTTATCTAGATGGTGATGTCCCCCAGACTCCCATCATATGGTATTTATATTAGTCAACTGGTTCGGTTCGTTAGATCCTGCACTAACGTTTTGGATTTTCACGCAAAAAATTCTCAGATTACTTTTAAACTTCTTACTCAGGGTTTAGATATCATAAGCTTCGAAACACGTTTGGTAAATTCTGCAAATCTTATTCAGATTTATCTGTCCTTGGACTTTGAGAATGATTAACTTTGAGAATGATAGTATCTGTCCTTGGACTTTGAGAATGATTAACGGTTTGGTACTTCTTCGATATTGATTCAGACATTTTATCTAAATTTGGAAATGTGACTTTTCATCAATACGTATCCAGCGGAATATCCCATCCCAATTTCTACGGTGATCTGGTGTTCAAACTAAGGAGGGTCAAAGGTTTTGCAAATTTCATATTGGCGGGTTCTAAAATACTTAAACGGCTGCGACATTGACAGTATGACCCCTAGATCATCACTAAGACCATAGTTCTTGTATTGGGTCCCTCTACAACCCAATACAGACCTTTGCTTGAGCGTTACACTCTGACTTACAGAGTGGTAGGGACTCTATGACGGGCCTTGCTTTTCAGAGGAGAAAAGGTCCTGATCTTCGCCCCCTCTGACTGTTCGTCGGGACTCCTATTGATCAGGGATCTGAGCTCTGCTTACAGACGGACAGAGCACAGTTTACTTATGTTGATGTCGCCTTGCTTATTTTTTATAGCAACATATTACGTATTCTATAAACTTTTCGTGTGTAATAAATTTTTATGACCTCTCTTCTTGAGAAACCTGTTGATCCTTGTTCTCTATATGGAGGATTATTTATAAATTTTTAAATGTGTGTCCTTTGATTGTGCTACTTTTACGGTGAGTGGGAAGGTGGGCAACCGTAAACCGATTAATCACACCAATTGAATGACGTTTGTAACTTTAATTGACCGTCCTAAGTCGGTATCGTAACCGCAGCACAACCGAATATTTTTGTAATGTCGTTTTATACGCCCGTCCCAAGACGGGACGTATTATGTTATGGCGTTGTCCATCCGTCCGGGGTTATGTTTTCCAGACTTTTTTCTGCAGTCTTTCAAGATATTATACTGAAACTTGGCATTTAACTTTATATCAACGAGGGTCAGTACCAGTTCACATTTGAGTATGATGGCGTTGTCCGTCCGCAGTCTTGAAGGTATTGGATTAAAACTTGGTATATAATTTTATATCAATGAGGGTCAGTGACAGTTCGCTTTTGGGTATGATTGCTTCAGTTTTGCGAGAGTTACGGCACTTGAACTTAGAAATTTTAAAGGATGTTACAGATTTCCGGACTGCAGTTTTTAAAGGTATTGGATTAAAACTTGGTATATTACTATATATCAGTGAGGGTCAGTACCAATTCACATTTGGGTATGAGTGCTTTGGATTTGGAATGAACTGAGAACTGACTTGTAATTATCCAATACCTCTGGAGTAGACATATTTGTAACTGTGTAAGTTTGATTACCAGGCGTTGACATGTAATATAATATGCCTTACATATGAATGTGTAATTGTTAGCTGCCTTGTCAGCAGGAAGAAAAATGAAATTTTCGCAAAGTCAAGAAAGTTCTCTAACGACACTGGAGTCAAGAAATATAGAATAGTTTTTTTTTCTTGAAGAAATGACAAAGTCTTCGAAATCTTTTCTTTAGCAAACTTCTGATCGACTTCAGCCATTTAGAAAGAGTATCTAATCCAACCTTCTCTCTCTCTTAGCCCATCATCTGGCATACCCTTCACAGGTGTTCATAATAACATTAAAATTTTGACGTCATGTAAATGACTGTGGCTTTCTATGTTTTGGGCCTTTATTTAAACGATCTCTAAGTTTTTCATTGCGAACAAAATGGAGATCTCCTGTCACAACATGACCACATGGATTATATTTAAACACAGAGGAGAAAAATGAATACTCTATAGGGTTATAAAAGTCTTTCAGATCTACACATTTCAAATTTTGTTTATAGTTAATGATTTTGGAAGCAACCGTTGGTGTATTTTTATAGGAAATACAAGGCGACTCTCTCATTTTGAAGTATGGAGGAATATTATCTTTAACAGACTTACGATTTAAAATGTTACTTAAATTAAGTGTGTCAATTCCCTTATTAGCAAAAGTACTTTAAGAAAGGGGCACTTCTCATTACCGTCTACATGCTTGTCTAAATGGACGGCTTGAAATAGTCTGGAAATCTCCAAGATAATACCTTGGAGTCGATATGCTGGAGTGCCAGATTCGGTGAAATGCAAGTTTCGTGTGGATTCGTACAACTTATGTTGCTTTTCTAAAGGTAACAAATAAAGCTTAGTACGAATATAATGAGGACCTAAAATTTGATTGATAATAGTAGAAGGCCATCGAAGATGTTGTGGATCTCAGATCTATTATATTTTCGTTTACCATGACTTCGATGTCTTCTTGGCATATTATCAAACAAACGGATGACACTAACTTACCGGGACATGTAAGATTTCCAATACTATCAATATGGTCATTACAACCATATGGTGCAGCTGTTCCTAATTTTCGTATCCAGTAATCATCCCTTTTCCTTCTAAAGTGAGTGCTAAGTTTGGAGTTGTTGGTAGAATGATATATATTCTCTAAAATACGTATTTTCATAGACAAAATGCAATGCTCTGTTTGATTGAAATGGGGACACATTTTTATAATGGGCGACGTACCAGCCACTTTGTTACTTCTTGTATCAGACATTTATAGAATATTACTGCCCGACAAGTGTCCTCGGGAACAATTTGTCCACCAGCAGAGAAACATGGATAGTGGTTAAAAGCAAAAAACGAAGAAGTACCGAAGAGTAAACCATATCTCATAATCCATGGAATGAAAGGACATAATCGTGTACAGTGCAAATTCAGACAAATGAGAACCCCAATAAAATCGAGGTGAGACCATGTGCCCGGGGGAGTAAGCGTCCCCTGGTTGCATACAACACGCGTAACAAAAGTCCTGCAACAACTTTTCAAGTCAAGGAAGTAAATACATAAATATACACGTATGAACACATGAAGGAGACAAGAACACGAAGTCAAATTTTCCTATTCAAGGCATGAAATGTTGTTTAACTGAAATTCCAATCATCCATAAGGAAAATCGATAGTATTCAGCCACTTGGCATTTATCTAGTGGTTCGAAGAAAAGTAATTTTTTACGTATGATTAATACTGCTGGTATAAGCGTAACCATTATTAATAAACAGCCATCAGTAATAAAAGAAAATAATAATAGAAAATAAATAAGAATATCGGAAGTATGGAGAAAGTGGCTGGATAACGTACAGTGAGGTGCAGTCCTAATATAACATTATGTTAACGTCGCGTTAACGTGAAGTTTGTTTTCCTCGTGAGTTCAGAAATGCTGAGCACACGCGTTTGCGTTAACGCAGATTTCCTCGTGAACTTAATTTCGAGACCGCGTGAACGTGCTTGGCTGTCGCGTGAACGTGCTTGACAGCCACGTTCGCTTGCTTAAAACTTACATTAACATATACATAGCGAAAGATTTGAAGGAGAATTGATGTATACATTGTATATTTAAATATAAAAGTATATTTAGAATTAAATAAAACGCTTACGAGTGAAGGGATGAAATTTAAACATATTGAATACAATTTCCGAACATTGAATATAATCAAATTTATTCTTATTTTATAATAATAATAATAATAATAATAATAATAATAATAATAATAATGATGATGATGATGATGATGATGATGATGATGATGATGATGATGATGATGATAATCATAGTATTCATATATTATGAAAATTATCTAAATTAAAATAGAACCAATAATATTTACATAAGTAAGAATAGTACATAAATGAATTATATATAGAATAAGTGTCTTATGTTGTGTTTTCATGCAGGATTAAAGTACAATGTCTGATGCATTTATTAGATATAATGCTCGTTAGCGCATTATTTCTCACAATATAAGACACTTATTCTATATATATGCGCTTTTAACTCCAAAGTATCATACTGGAAACTTCCTTTTCCTATTTATAAACTGCATCATTAAAGTATTCCGGAGGGAAGTTATAAATTGAAAGAAACAGCCGGTGTCCCATGACAACGTAACGTTTATCCAGAATGACATACTTTCGTCTAATGTCAAGCACTTTAGCGCAAAATACTACTTTAATGACGTCACGCAAGGTGGTAAATGTCAACATTTCATTATGACGTCATTTGCATAACAATCAAAAGTCTGCCAAACATCGCTTTCTGTGTTGAAATGTGGGTCAAATATGGGGCGTTATGACGTCACCGATCAATGTGCTTTATACAGAAATAAAATACATAAGTCTTGAAAGCTTTATCTCAGGCAATTACAGTGGTTGTACATATATAAATAAATAAACAAATAAGAAATAAATACATAATTCAATGAATTAAAAATAAATAACGAAAAATAGAAGTAGAATGTTATTATCCTAGATTCTTTATAGTATAAACTGACAAAGTTTTTAATAAATACCTTAGTGCATGTCTACGCGGTAGTATCCATTATCATATTACATATGAAACCCTCAATGCGGGATGCCATTTTAACATTACATTTAATACACGCATATATGGAGAAATTTGCGGTAATTTAATTAGATCCCTTTTATTTCCTCCATCCGTACCACTGCATAGAGAGTTACAAATGTAGGCATGTGAACGCGCGACTGGACCAAGCGCACGCGGGAATGAATCGCGTTAACGCGAATTCCCTCCCGCGTTAACGCAAGGAGCCCACGCGCGTCCGGTCAAGCAGTCCTACCGCGTGTGCTAAAGCAGTCCTTGTGACCGCTTTTTGCGTTAACGTGTGTGTTATGTTAGGACTGCACCCATCTGTAGAAATTGATGCCTCAATCTGCTTATGTTATCTTACTAATAGGCCAAAGGTGACCTGGGGAGCTCCAGCAGCAGTGACACCCCAATGGTGCCCTGGGGACCTCACGTAGCAATCACACCCCAAAGGTGCCCTGGGGAGCTCCAGCAGCAGTGACACCCCCAAAGGTGCCCTGGGGAGCTCCAGCAGCAGTGACACCCCAAAGGTGCCCTTGGGAACAGCAGCAGTAACACCCCAAAATTGGCGCAATGTAATAAGACTAGTGACACCCCAAAATTGGCACAATGTAATAAGACTTTCGAGTACAACATATCGTAAAGATTCAGCTAGAACATAGAACAAACGTGTTATCCACTAGTCGACTTCTATTAAAATAAAACTGATCATGGTGTATCAGTGATACAAAAAAGTTAGAAATTCAGTTGCAAACATTGGGTATAAAAAGGTGAAAATGAAGGAGCGAAAAATGAAGTAAGCATCATTTACAGAATACAAGAGTGTCTGATCAGCTTGTGCAAAAAAAAAATCTGAAAGAGTATGAATGCCCCATTGGCTATCGATACTACAAAAAAACAAGCATTCTGAGAGTAATGCTAAAGCAATACTAGCCCCCTACCGATACCAACAAATCCATAAGGGGCTGAAAAGTAGGTCATTGGCAACCAAAGGTACCACGCATTTTGAGAGATTTAGTATGGGTCTATTAGCTAGAATTCCTCATTTTCTTTCTCTTTTTTCTTTATTTTTTGCGTTTTTAATTTTCCTTGACCTTTTGCCGTCAATGTCATAGCCCTAAGTCGGATAGATGTCTCATTTATTTTTTTTCTCGATGGGGAATCTTGTTTTTCCATCACAAAATAAGAGAGTCATACCATTCTACACCAAACTGCCTTCAAATGTACCATAA
The DNA here is from genome assembly GCA_035048485.1 of Pteria penguin. NCBI lineage: Eukaryota > Metazoa > Mollusca > Bivalvia > Pterioida > Pteriidae > Pteria > Pteria penguin. The sequence goes on along the minus strand of CM068580.1, from coordinate 80,822,878 downwards.
TTTAGTGTCACAATGACTTTGAACTAAGGGCAATAACTTTTGACCACAAACGAACTTGATAACAAGTTACAGCTTGATATCTGTAAGCATGGCCAACAAACAACCAAGGTGAACCAATCAGTTATCCAATGTCGAAGTCTAAGAGTGGAGGCTAAATAATGGAATTGTCCTATACAACCCGTTGCCAATACCGTAAAATAAAACATTCTGAGGTGAGACCAGGTGCTCGAGGAGAGTGAGCGTCTCCTGTTTGCATGCAACACCCGTCGCAAGTTATATTGAAACATGTAAATTCGGTGAAAGTCCCAAGAAAAGAACGGAAAAAAGATCTTGAACAAAGAGCAATAACACTGGAAATAGTACGTCAACTGTGACCTAAGTGGCACTTGATCTGTAACTTCTCATGGGATGCTTGCTACCACGTTTCAGCATGATATCTGTAGGTATGACCAAGAAAATGCGGAAATCTGATTTTTAACAAAGGGCATTAACTCTACTGTCCGCGCCACTCACTTTGTAAACCGAAAAATCTGGATTTTCACATATTTATTTTTAAAATAGTTTTACAAATTAATATAAATAGACAGATCTTGTTTAGTCGTAGCTTTTGGTGTATTTTATATGTTTCTACGAAGAAGCATTCGTATTTTACAGGGAAAAATCATTTTAGATAGGGCGTTTTCTATGTTAATTTTGACGCGACGTCGCCGATCTTTAACATTGAGTCTATGGGAAACTTGGCGACGTCACGTCAAAATTTAACATGGAAATCGCCTTATCTAAAATTGATTTTTTTTTCTATAAAATATGAACGCTTCTTCATACGAACATATAGCATACACCAAAAGTTACGACTAAACAAGATCTATCGAATGGTTTTGCCTTTTAAAATTATTCTGTAGATGAATAACTGAAAATCCAGATTTTCCAGTTTTCAGAGTGAGTGGCGCGGACAGTAGAAAAAGTAGGTCAACTGTGACCAAAGTCCAACTTAGTTTGTAACTCTTCATGGAGAAGCTTACTACAAAGTTTCAGCTTTTAGGCAGAAAAACTCAGTCAAAGAAAAAGTTATAAGTGACTAATATTCAGAGTTAAATTCATTGCCGTGAAACATTTTAGTCTTTAAAATTGAGCATGTTTCAAATGAAACTCTTATATATGAGATTGTGCTCAAAAGTGTGATAAGAGAATAGCATTTTCAGTGGTTTGAGCGGAAGCATGTCAAAATTAATTTCATATTGTGTGTTAATATATCTATCTAATATACTTTGGTTGGAAATTTTTATTGATTTGGCACAATTTACTTACCAGGCGTCATAAATGCTAGACAGAGTGTCCCAGAGGCAAATATTATCCTGTAGAAAAAAAAACCATAACCTTTACAATGCTAGACAAGAGTGTCCCTACAACTTGTACAATGCTAGACAGAATGTCCCAGCGGCAAATCTTTACCCGTAGAAACAAGAGGCCGAAGTGGGCTCACCTGAATACCTAGATGATCAGTCATGCAGAAAGGAAAATCCATTTATTTTTGCATTACTGTGGCTAAATGAACACAAATGTTGAAAATATGTCAAATTTTATTTCAGCCCAGAATCAAAACCAACAACACTTTTTGCACATCCATTCAGATGATTTTGACTGATTTCAAGTCATTAACAACAATGGTTTTAAATATTGTCCAGATCCAACTTAAAATGGCCTAATTTCATATGTTGAGTGTTGTGAAAAATCTAATACTTATTTAAATGTGTAAAGAAATGAAAAAAAAATGAGTACAGCTGGATTTGAACCGCTAATCTCCATATTTTCATTACCAAGTGGTATATGCAATATGAGACCTATTTGTTAGCCATGGTGGTACCACCTGTTGACCAATTTAGATGAAATGTATAAAATGGATAGAGGACCAATAGTACTTCATGTATACCATATTTCATGAATTGTATAGCTCCATGGTGACTTCTGCCACATAACTAAGCCAGTAACTCCTCTTTTTTCTTTTGTAACAGAACCAAAAATAACAACACTTCTTCACACATCACTCTAGATCATTCCTATGCATTCAGTTTGTCTCTATATACACTCGGTCTGAAGAAGAAGTTTTTCAAAGGAGGATACCCTCTGTAGCCTACTTTTGCCTGTGGTGATGCCACCTATTGACGGATTGGGACAAAAAATAACAACATTTGTAGGGAACTATGAATACTTTATTCCTATCAAGTTTCATAGGAATCTGTTGAGCGGTTCTTGAGAAGAAGTCGAAACTGTGAAAAGTCTACGACGGACGGATGACGGACAGCACGCCATGACTATAGCTCACTTGAGCCTTTGGCTCAGGGGAGCTAAAGAAAACACAAAGACTATAACTTATGCAATGCTAGATAGATTGTCCCAGTAGCAGATGTTATCCTGTAGAAAAAAAAAACAAAGACTATAAAGAATAACCTGTAAAATGAAAATATATCGAATGAGATTAATACAAAGAACAATCTGTATATGGTAAATATAGCTGTAAATTAAATACAAGGAATTATCTGTACATGGTAATTATAGCGACATGATAAATAGAAGCGATAATCTGTTCGTGGCGAATATAACGGTTACATAAATACATAATCTGTACATGATAAATAGAGAGGTAAGATAAACAAAAAAGAAAACCTGTACGTGGTAATTTTAGCGGTAAGATAAGTACTAAGGAAAAATATATATAACGTTACATGGTAAATTTAGTGGTTAGATAAACACAAAGGAAAGTCTGTTCGTTAATAAAGCGTTAAGATAAACAAATATTATATTCTGACTGTGGTGAGTAAAGCGGTAAGATAAGTACAAAGCTGAATCGGTATGTAGTAAGGATAGCGGTAAGATAAATACGAAGGATAACCTGTACATAATATAGAAGTAAAATAAATACAAAGGATAATTTGTACAGATAAAAGCATCATCTGTAATACAAAGGAAAATTTGTACATGGTAAATTTAGCGGTAAAATAAATACAAATTATAATCTTTCGTGGTAAATATATCGTTCATATGAATACAAGGAATAGTATATGGTTTATACAGCGGTATTATAAATACAAAGAATAATTTGGACAGGGTAATTATGGCGACCGGTTAAATACAAGTGATAATTTGTATATGATGAATTCCTTAAACAACCCAAATGTATTATACTCTTAATGATGAAATTTAATCACCAATCTCGTAAAACACTGAACAAATAAAAACAAAACTCACTCACCCCGAAAAAAAATCAAAAACAAAAGCAACAGCAAAATTACCTCCCCCCCCAAAAAAAAAACAAAAAAAAACCCCCCCAAAAAACAAAAAAAAAAACAAAAAAAAAAAACCAAGCAACGTATGCATTCACCAGACTTGAACTTTTAGACATCAATGTAACTAACAAGACTGAAGTAGTGAAAAGTGGAAAATTGAGACAATGATAATAAAAAAATTATCGAATTAGGCATCCCCTTCCGGGTAGCTATTCTTTTTTATAATGGACCAAGAAGCTCTTATTGAATGAAGAGAACTTTGAAATGTGTCAACATTCCCTTTTATCTTTACCGCTCGTCCTATAAAGCTCATAGGGAAGTATACATGAAAGCTAGAATCTTTCTGGCCCTCCAGACTGCTGTAAGAGTTCGTAGTTTATAAGAAAGTTCCATTACGCTAACATGGTGAACAGACAGATTAACACAGCTAGAGGTATAATACTCAAGAAATCCTTGAGGGCAAATTATGGTCATTACCTTATGGATAGAAACTGGGTCAAGCTCATAATTATCCAAAGCTTTTCATTCATGTATATCCAATGTAAAAATACTCAAGTTTATTCCATTTCATTTGATGAACGAATCATTTAAACTTACATGAAAATAGTCCTAGTGAATCTAGTTCCCATCCGCTGCGTCATCTGGCCAAGACCTGCAAATCCTATATACATAAAACCTACTGCGATGGAAAACCATAGGTTGAGAGCAGTTTCCTGCTCAGCACATGCAATGTCTACCGATTCGTTTACATATTTATGCCGATACTCTTCTTGTGTGTGATTTGAATAAAGGCTAGAAGGCATATACATCGACCCATTCATCTCTGCTTGTAGTAATGATTCGTTAACACATAATTCGTGATAGAATCCCTCTTCTTTCAATATAAAGACCAAAGATCCCCATCCATATAGCGTCCCGCCAAAAAACAGAACTTCTATGGCGCTCCAGAATGCAGTGAGAGTTCGAAATTTATAACAAAGTTCCATTACGTTAACAAGATGAACTCAAACATACAAGATATATATGAAATAGTCCCTCCTGACGAAACTGGCACAGATAAGGGACGTAAGAACTAAAGAAGTCCATTCAATGCTTGTTATAGGGTGATAAATTATTCTGTTGCCGAGCTAATCTCTGCTTGATTTTTTTAAACACCATACCTTGGACTCGCTTGATTGGTTACCCTCTATTACATTAAACAAGACGATGCCGTGTACATTCATGTTATTATAAGTTATAGATTTTGTGGCGATATCCGCCATGTCTGGGATACTAATTGTATTCTTCATAATTAATTAAAGTAAGGTTTATTATGAAAGCTATGGGAGCAATCATATTCTGTTATTTCCCGGCACTGTATAACAAAGTGTTTAATGCTATAAACAGATACAAAGGTTTCAGAAGGAAATGAAATGACCATATTATGTTTTTTCAGAATAACATCATTATCAGCAGTGTTGATAAGAGATGTTACACAATTTCAGATAAGTGAAAACAGTTACTCGCTAATGTATTGAAAAAAGGTTGATAAAATTTTGCGTTCGAATTATGTTTATAAGATATTTTTGAACTGTGGATTTTTCTCTGATATAATTCAAGAACTCCTTGAAATTGTTTCTAATTAAGATACTCTTAGGAAGTATTTATTTTATATTTACAAATGATTAAAGTTTTGTAAATTGTTTTAAGCCACCGGATATATATGGCCCTCTAAATCAGGTTACCGTTCATTAATTCGCGCTACCTGTATTTCCTACTACATCAATGTTGCCCTTGAGCATCTCTAAAGAGAGAAAAATTATCAAAATGTACATATGACATAGAAAATCAATTTATTGTTAATATTTTCTAACTTGCCTTGCTTCTTGATTTGCTTTAAACATGTATTAAATGTACGGAATACGTCTATATATATTCATATTTTTACTAATGCAAGTGAAGGTCATTCAGTGGTTTAAATGATTTACAGATAAGGCACTGCACTACATAATGCACGTTAACATATAACGAATTGTAGTGAATTGATTTTGTAGGTTTATACTTCTATACTGTACTCTAGTAGCTAATAGTTTTATTCAAGGTTAGTTTGTGATTATTTACGCGTATTTGTCGGTGTCAGATTACCGTCCATGTAATTTGTGCATTCAGGTGTTCAGAAACATTATATTCAACTAGGTACCAATACGAATGTTTCATTTCAATCTCTAAAATCCATCAAGCAATATAAGCTTTCTGGTGTTTATACGTTATGTTAAATCGGTAAGAATGCGTTTTGTTGTATTTTACCCACATGACTCAAGAACGGAGAGATGTCGTGTTAAGTACCTTTTACTAACAGTAAAGACATATACGTAAGTAACTTCCAACTTAGCACTCAGATAATTCTAGTACTAAAACATTAGAAAGAATACTAGTTTTCCGGTATGAGCAGGCCTCTCCTGTTATGATTGCGCCACCTATAATGCCTGCAAAACATATACAGACTACATAAACATATACGAACACATTATAAGATGTGGACCAACACTAAATAAACAGTACCACACTCTGACATCCTTTGAATAACCCTAACTCGCTCACCATTTTGCAACGGCATAGGCCTGACAATAAAGTAAAATACAAAAATACTTTTTACAAATTCACTCTGTACATTTCAAACAGTAGCCCTTTGGTCCATATGACACCCAAGTTTCTCTTTGTTGCAGTTTACTGTTTTTATTTCGTTGATTCGTGGTGTATGGAAACACAGTAATTTCTCCGCGTGATCTTTTTATTTATTTTTTTTATCTCACTACTTTTCCTCTAGATGCATATTCATTCTGTCTTTGTTACTTCACTGGTAGAATGGGGAATTCCGCGTTTGTCAATGGTTCATTGTCCCTGTTGTGTTTGCTTCTGATCCATAATTGTAGGGGATGTAAGAGAGATATTAAAGCCAAACAGCTAAGGAAAATATTTACCTGGAAAAAAAGAAAATCAAAATCTATTAACAAAATCAATGTCATATATATCTTCTAAAATAAAAATAATTATACTTACTATCGTATTACAAAATTATATCAGCACTAATCAAATGTAATCTATACACTAGCAGCTCAGATCAAAACGTATCAATAGTTTTGAACACATAACTACTCAATCATCGCAAAACATTAATAAGAGGCTGTGCAGTATCGATGTGTTTCAAAAATCGTAATAAAATCGAATATATTTTTTGTACTAAAGCTTTTTTTTTTCTTTTTGTACAAACATCACTTAAAATGAATTCATATTAGATAGTCGGCAAAAGTTTGAACATCTATTATACCTAAGTAGATACACATAAAGGTATTTGTAAGGAAAAAAACTTATATTACCGAAACCGAAACTCTTATTTATTCATAAAGATTGTAAGTAGTCCTCTAAAGGGAAGTCCAGAACATTAAAAGTAAAACAACCAAACACTCTATACTATATTTATTTAGTATAGAGTAGTATAAACTGTTTGTGATCTTTTACTCTTATTTATCCATATTTTCAAAAACTACTTATTAAATGAAATACTGATATCTCACATGTATAACGGATCCCTCGTATGAATTGTTCCATTCAAAAAGACCATACTGTAGAAGACTGCACAGTCCATTTATAAACGTCATCAAGCCATAAAGCGCACCAAAATGTTGAGGAGGGAATCTAAAAAGCACAATATTTATAAAAGGTAAAATTAATCAAAACATTAAATCTTATGAATATTGCTATACATTTTTAACACGACGAGTTTAATATAATCAACAATAATGACTATTAACTGAATCAGACTCGACTTTCATTTCTCTGTCTTGTAAGTGAAGGACGTATTCGTTTGAGTGCTTGATGTCGTTCACACATTTTTAGAGCAATACTTTGCCCGACTTAGAAATGGTAATTAATCAGCTAATTTTTGAGACATGGACAAAAGGCATACCGCTATAATGTAGATACCAGTAAATTCTTCTTGGGAAGATGGGCGCCCGTAAACCGGTTAACCACACCAGTAGAGTGACGTTTGTTACTACAATTGACCGTGACGTTTGTTACTACATTTGACCGTCCTAAGTCGGTATCGTAACCGCAACACAATCGAATATTTTTGTAATGTCGTTCCATGTATATTCTACTATTATCATGTTTTGTGTGCAGGTCCTTGGTGATATGTGTCATACAGCTTTGTCAGATTTCTTCTGTTTACTCTTTTACCTAATATTTTATTTGGCTATAAGATAAATGTTGGGGATTGTCCGAAACATCTATGTAGGCTACATGTAGGAAATTTTACTTAAATATGATTAATATCATAAGGTGGATTAATATAATGCATTGTATGTTGAAATCTCATTGCATTTTATAAATCTGTTAAAATACATGTATCTGTTAGTTTATAATTAATCTAATTCCTAGCGTCTCACAAACTGATAGACCTCGCTGCAGCCGTGGTATGTACATGTATCGCGGTACACAATTCGCCTTCTTACTGTTTGATGGGTCAAACACAATTCAAATTTTTGTAACTAAGAGGGAAATACTCCATTGTCGGAGGTGTGCATTAATGAAACGAACTTTGCCTTTTCACCAGTATATGGTAATTCAAAATTTCTTATACTGCCTTTTCCGTTCGAATGAAAGTAGTGAATAGTTTTGTTAGTATGTGAAACAAAGTATTGAAATTTGCTTGGGAATTGTTGATATCTGGTTGACATCAAATATTTAACAAATACGTACGCTTCATTGATAAATGCAATTCCAAGAGAATACACCAATGAACGGAACATGGTGAAAAGAATAAATACTACAATCATCATTGTCAGTGATCCAATCAAAGGTATTATAAACACAGATGCTCCTATAGTATCGCAGAGAATCATGGGAAGTACAACTGGTCTATAGACAGATGCAGGATATCTACACGCTACAAAAAATTATTAAAGATATCTTTAATTACAACATATATAGATTCTGGTCTAACCAAAATGCTTTATCTCCTTTGCATCGCATGAGAGTAAAGTATTAGTGTAATCACTCTAAATCACTCATCAGTAGTGGTAAGATGTATAAAACTTAAAACGTTACAACTATGAGAAAACCCTGAAAACAACGTCATCGAAATTAAATTCTAGATAAGGTAGTGTAGTGTTCATTATCTGCATATTTAATGCACATGCGTATATCAATATAAGGATCATACATTTGCATAATAATAGATGATGATTAAAATTTTATATTCATACCTGTGCTTATTTAAGAACGTTTTAATCCTTATTCTCGTCGCGATCAGAGAAAGGACCATAGATATATAAAACACTGTTTTCATCGTTACTGGACCCATATACCAATAATGTATTGCACATATTAAACGATAGTTAATTATTCTTATGTTATTTCACACACATGTACTTATAGATTAATATGAAGCTGATCACCCACATGAAAAATGTAATTTTATAATTAAGTAGAAATTTCAAAATGTATTCTAAGGAGGTATTACCTTAAAGTAAACATATTTAACTATGAGTGTCTCAGATCTTATTCTATCTCACATTGCAGGTTTAATACAACCCATTTTATATTCATTTTTGTATATTCATCATGGCAGTTTTCACGCAATAAATAGATAGTTACGTCGAATGTGCATTTTGTATCATTATTGTTAAGATAGAAACTGTTATACAATATGCATGAGTTATATATAATTCAATGAAATATTTATGATGTATGTTGACAATGTTTGGACTGGAAATACAAAGACACCGTATGAGTAAAACGTATTCACCTTTTATATAACACAAGCAATTCTTGCGTTTGCAAAATACTTCAGTATCTTAATTTCAGGATAGCATCTTTAAACAATGGACAATTCAAAACAAAACCCCTAATTACTAAAGAGAAATAATACTTGTAAAATGGGAACAATTTCATCTGTAGGATCTCATAGTTAACAAACACACTGGATTTAACTTTAATATCACAACCGAAACTGTATAAAATCCAAAATACTGACTCTTTGTATATTGTTTACATGAAGCAGTTCATCAACATAGTTACGTTTGTGATCCCTGACTTTGCGTCATCTTTTTGGCTTGAGGAGTATGCTTGTAATGTTTGATGGTTCTAGCTGAAATAGTTCTGTCTATATAATCTTTACAAGATGCAATCTATTCGGCGTGTGACCTTGACATCTGACCTTGGAATACAATATGCATATTTTTGGTCATAAGTAGTATCTATACCAAGTCTGACCGTCCTAACCGAGACGATATGTTCTTTGAAATATTTAGTGAGGTACCCTGGGTTTTCAGACCTGACTTTGAAAAACAACAGCTGTCGTCATTTTGTCCTAAAAACTATGTGTGCAGTTTAATGTCCCGAGTCCAAGCGGACAGAAATACGCACAGACGCACAGACAAACACACCTCGTCATACGGTAATACGTTCGTCTAAAACGGGGACAGGGATATAAAATGCTAGTATACCCTGTAGAAATATCATCTTTATAGTCATATCACTAAAATAACCGAAGGTAACTGTTGGTATGTTACTGTCAGCAACAACACATCAATGTGGCATTCATATGTATCTGGATGTGAGACCAGGTGTAGTGGGGGATAAGAATGTCCTGTCAGTTAGCCACACCTGCCATGAACACCCAAAACAAAAGAGCACAAATATTGCAACACTGATAACGCATGGAAAGGGGAGGGGCTGCATCAGATGTTCATATGTAAATGTAATTTAGTGATGTTCAAGCCAAAATATGTAAAGCAACAAATTTATTATCGGAGTGGTTAAATAAGAATCTAATCAAATATAAGTTCTAAACAAATGTTTCCGTCAAGGAATAATTATATGTAACTAGTAATTTTCAATTCAAAACATCACTAGAATTTTAACAACTCTCCTTAAATTACTTCTGATCAAGAAAAATCCCCCGGTGCTGTTTTTATTTCTTATTTCGTAATTAAGGACAAGACACGAGATCTAGCTCAGTTGCATATCAAATCCCTCCAAGAACATGCAAAGTAAAGTAAAACTGATGAATAACAAAATTTTTTACGACACTGCCAATAACTAAAGATGAATAAAATCGTTGAATTACTAAATATGGTATGGTTTGTAATGTTTAATATAGGCGTTCACGGCTTGAGTCCACATAGACTTCAAGGCTTAAGTCCATATAGACTTCACATGTATGAGTAATTTCACTTTACGTCTTCAATGCAGCAATCGCATTTTAGTTTATCAATAAGTATACGTTTGACAACAATGCAAATTGAGATATAAATAAAGAATTCTTACATCAAGCAAAAACAAAATTAAGCAATATGCATACAACAACATAAATATTAGGATATGAATTAAAACAATCATAGAATATTCACACAGTACATGTCATGTTATTTTTAACAATGTTGTATGAGAAACTATACATTCAATAATGTACAGAAAAAAGTGAAATATGACAAAGGAGTTGATATGACATATTTTGAAAGTTCATTTTCAGATTAATCGTTTTTTGTCCATATTCCGTCGTTGTGAAATCTAAAACCACCATTAACACATTATACAATGTATTTTGATGAATTTTTCCATTACTTCTGATCTTAAACATGATGATTATGGATTAGAAGGTCGATAATGTCAGAAAATGAAGAAAGTCACATCAGATCATAAAGGTAATACAGGTTATTCTACCACCCTTATACAAATAAAACTCATATATACGTCACACTCATTTTAGATAACTCGTTTATACATGTATGCTTTAAAGTTAAAGTTTTGGGACAATTCGAAATACCCAAAAGGGGCAGGTCAGACAGATTAGGTCAAAGGTGAATGAAACAAATTTGAAACATATCTTAGATTAGAATCTCTTCATAGGTTAGTAGTCTTGCTTTTACATTATTGTGAGTGATGTATCTAAGGTGGTAGACAAATCTTACGCATATCAACAAAGCATGTAAATTATGCTATGAAGACTCACCTGCATATCTTTTTCGTAAGAAGTCGTAGAGAAAGCCTGTAATGACAGCCATGGCGGCAGTACTGATCGTAATGTAGGCAAAGGAACTCAAATACTGATTCACTGAAACGAACAAAATGTGTAATTAATTAGTAGCCAAATGTGAACAATGTAAGAATCAAAGTGAATTTTTCAAAAAGAAAATAACGGGTATTAATTGGTCCCTGACAAAGAAAAAGATCAGGTGCTATGGGATGAAGCACTTGCTGACAGGTCACACCTGCGAGAAATCGTAGTTTACATATATTATTAATTGAAGATGATTTAACCTCTAGATCTGTTAGTATTTTAAAGTATCTTTATCCACTTCAATGTTTGTAAGATTCTGGAGTTTGAATTTGTTTTTCAAAATAATTTACCGGATAACGATACTAATGTATATATTCCAAACTGGTCAATATCATTCCAGAATTTCTGACCTTGGTATATGATAGACTCCATATTATAAGTTATTCGTGTGGGGCGATATTGCTTTCGATATCATACCTAGCTTCACATTGTACTCTAGTACTCATAACTTATTCACATTATACTTAAGTACTCTTAATATACTCACTTTATACTTAGGTGCTCGTGATTTATTCACATTATACTCAGGTACTTAATACTCAGGTACTCGTGAGTTATTCACATTTTACCCAGGTACTTAATACTAAGGTACTCGTGATTTATTTACATTATACTCAGTTACTTTATACTCAGGTACTCGTGATTTATTCACATAATACTTAGGTACTTAATAATCAGGTACTCGTGCTTTATTCACATTATACTAAGGTACTAAATACTCAGGTACTCGTGATTTATTCACATTATACTAAGGTACTAAATACTCAGGTACTCGTGATTTATTCACATTATACTGAGGTACTAAATACTCAGGTACTCGTGATTTATTCACATTATACTGAGGTACTAAATACTCAGGTACTCGTGATTTATTCACATTATACTAAGGTACTAAATACTCAGGTACTCGTGATTTATTCACATTATACTGAGGTACTAAATACTCAGGTACTCGTGATTTATTCACATTATACTGAGGTACTTAATACTCAGGTACTCGTGATTTATTCACATTATATTCAGGTACTTAATACTCAGGTACTCGTGATTTATTCAAATTAAACTCAGGTACTTTATACTCAGGTACCCGTAATTTATTCACATAATGGTCAGGTACGCACGATTATTCACATTATACTCTAGTACGCATGATTATTCACGTTATACTCTAGTACTCATGCTTATTCACATTATACTCAGGTACTTTATACTCAGGTACTCGTGATTTATTCACATTACACTCAGGTACTTAATACTAAGGTACTCGTGATTTATTCATATTATACTCTGGTACTTTATACTCAAGTACTCGTAATTCATTCACATAATACTCAGGTACTCATGATTATTCACATTATACTGTATATGGCTAAAAAACTGCTTAAATTAACAAGAACACAAAATAATCTCTTAATTTCAAGAAATATCAAATAAAAAAATTTGGACATAGGAAATAAAGAATAAGACCACTAAGATTTATTCATCAAATTTTAATGAATGCTTCGAAAGTAAAGGCAATATTGAGTCAACTAAATGAACGGTAAATAGAAATCTTGCTTTGTGAATTACCTGTGTAACAGTGCCTAGATTGTAAGATTATTCTCTTCTGGAAATTATCAGATAGCTAAATGAATCACAATGCCCTTTCACTACATACCGACCCTTAAACATCATTAACACATTGTGTATTGTGTATGGGGCTTACTATTACGAATAGCCTTTTCGTGGAACTGGTAATCCTACGTATACTCGCTCTGCTCTTTCTATTGATGAAATCCTTGGAAACCATAAATCGGTATTGAATGTCTATAATATATGTACTAAAGACAATGAGTTCGAGTTACTTTACTTATATTGAATTCTTAAACGTCATAAAAATCTACACAAAGAAAGACATACTGCAAGGTCCAGTAAATGCTCCTTCAAACCTCTATCAACCCTCCTGACCAAATACCATCTGCAATTAAGGGAACGCTTCAGAAGAATTCAGATATTATCAACTCAAGAAGTGGTGTTAATCAATTCTGAATATTGAAAAACTCAAAAGCACCTTACACAAACTTTAAAGTCTCAAAATTTGTCAACTGTGAAATATAGAAAGTCTTGTGATATGTATACTCTTTACGTCACTATTCGTCAAGATATACTAAAAGATAGACTTTTTACCATCATTGTACAACTGCTTCTTCAATAAGAAAGGTTCTCGCAGATATGAATAATTTGTGTTGGGATATCCAGACGTATATTTAAATAATAAACTACTTGCCGACTTAAGAAGCTGAAATTATACAAAATCTTTTGTATCTGCATAAAAAGCATCTGACAGAACTTTTAATTTAACATTCAGATATATTGATGATATATTGTCTATGCACAATAAAAACTGTGTTAGAAATGTTCATGAAATATATCCTAATGAACCCGAAATTAAAGATACAACAGAATCCAGTTTCCGCGCTTCGCATTTCAATCTTAAACCAAATATTGATATCTAGGTATGGTAAACGTGACATTTTCAATTTTATTATTGCTAACTTTCCATAAACATGTAGTAATATTCCCTTATCACCTATGTATGTTGTCTATATACTTCAACTGATATGCTCTAGAGCTTCTACAGACTACGGCTTTTTCATTTACCGAGGCAAGTTACTGAGTGAAATGGTAATATCACAAGGATACGAAAAACCACGTTTATTGTCTGCATTACATATAGTTTAGGGTCGGTGTAAGGATTTGCTTTGCGCTGATCAGAAATCACTGTCTGATATGTTAGCTTCCTTAGTTGACTGTAGCCCTTGTTAAACCCTTCGTACAGTGATAATACAATATCACATATTTTTACCTATCATGATTTTACCGTTGTGATTACGGTATTACCGTTGCCAGTTTATATGACTATGAGTTATACGAGCTCAAATAATATTAAACCATTACGGCAGGTGTGACCAGTCAGCAGGGGATGCTTACTAGCAGCAAGTATACGGAAAAAGAGATCATCCAAATGTTATAATTTCTTATAGATAATATTTTTGTGATATTTGGTGGGAAAGTTCTCCAACAGGTTGATGACATTCATATGGGTACTAACTGCGCGCCTCTTCTGGCCGACATGTTTTGAACTCTTTCGAAGCAGAATTCATACAGTCTCTTCTCTCTAAAGGCAATAAACAATTAAGGGATCGCCAGATCCAATTTTCACCACGCCCATTACGTAGTTCCATCGCGATGTCATAGTTAAATTCATGTTTGACCATTTATTTATGACGTCACAACAAAATGTGAGATGTCGGGCATTTGACGATCACTCAATTAGCATATCGGTTCAATTTTACATACAGATACTTCGATGACGTAACCCTGCATTTAAGGATCACCTCAACATAATATATCCAAAGGAACTGGAGATAAAAGATACAACAGAGAGCGCATCTTCTGCTTCATACCTCGATATACTCCCATCAATTAGTGACGATGGTTCATTAGTAACGTCTCTCTATGACAAAAGTGACGATTTTAATTTCATTATTACTAACTTCCCTTTTCTGAGTAGCAACATACCTTCTTCTCTCGCATATGACGTCTTCATTTCACAACTTATACGCTATGCCAGGGCACGCTCTAAAAACGAAAATTTCGTCCTGAGAGTTAGGCTTCTAGCCACGAAACTACTCTCACAAGGTGATATAGAGGAACGTTTGAAATTGTCACGGAGGAAGTTCTTTGGTCGATATAGGGCTCTGGTGCAATTTCAGATTCCTCTTTTAAGAACGTTAACCGATATTCTGGGACCTGACCATACAAAATAACCATCTTAACTTTTTGACTATACTTGATTTGACATAATACGTATGTATATATATATATATATATATATATATATATATATATATATATATATATATATATATATATATATATATATATATATATATATATATATATATATATATATATACAGACGTTTATTCACGTGCGTTTCCGACACCGGAATTTCATTCATTTAGGCTGCATTTCTTGACTTGAATGGGAAAATTTGACTTCCTGTTCTTGTCTCCTTCGTGTGTCCGTGCGTAAATTTATGTATTTACCTCCTCTCACCTAGGGTTTATTGGGGTTCGCATTTGTCTGAATATGACTATGTTACGATATTGTCCTTTTATTCCATGGACTATGAGATATGGTTTACACTTCGGTACTTTTCGTTTTTTATTTCTACTTTGTTTGATAGAATTGATGTTTTATTGACTACAGCACCGATATCTTAGCACTTTGAATAAAACCAATTAAGTAGCCAAAACATCATGAAACTAAAGGGCATACCAAGAAAAGGGAACAAAAAAAATCAGAAAGCACTATAAATTGTCTCTGCTTAAGGAGCATTTGTGATGTCCAAAGGGATGTGAGAGAGTAACCTATATGCCAGCAAGAATCATCATTTACGTGTAGTAAACTCCATCGAATCAAATTTTTGTCAAGTATGGAATGCGTCGAAGTCGATTTTCATAATCTTCATAGGTCTCGATCCAGAATATCCGTCAAACTTTGGGATGACGAGATGTCAAATTGTACGACAAGAATCTCGTATTGACCATAGATCTTCCTCGATTACGCTCGCCTACCAATTACATATCCCTGGATCAGCAGCATATCTAATACTCGCAATGCCCTCAGAAGACTTCATTGAAATTATACTCTGGTATAAATTATGCATTGAAACGGGAAGGCAAAGATAGGATATTGCAACTTATCATGAGAATGTGTGTGATGCCTAAATTGAAATCATCATATTTGACAAAGTAAAGTGTTCAAGTGACCAGCAACGTCGTAAAATTAAATGGTATCTACATCAAAAGCACAATTCTTTCTCAGTTCCCATAGTTCCAGTACACTTTGATGGTAAGGTAATCGGCGAATGCAGGATTATTGATTGAAATCAAGAGATCTACGTGTATATATGTGAACCTCAACTAAAGGACTAATTCCTTCTTTTCCTTTAGAGAGCAAAGTCAGACTTCATACAGATGCGTATGATGAGTTTACACTCAGAGAGGAGTGTGGCACAGTCTGTGACCATTGGAATACCTAAATTTATTGGAATACTTTATCTCTATACACCACAAAAATGTTATCGATCAAAAGTTCGGGATCTTGATACAAGTGTACCGAGAGTCCCTGTACCGAATTTTCGATTATTTCATCACGACATGGGATCATGATAAGGATATAAATACCAAAAGAGCTGCCGTTCTAAACATAGATTTAGAAGACCAGTAAAGGAGACATACGTCGCTATATAAGAGAAAAGTCAGTCGTATGACAGAAGTAACCATGGAAATGCTCTGTAAATAATGTAATAATTAGAAAAAAAAAATAAGAACATCACAAAATTTTTCGATTAAAGTGCAGTTCCGATACTAACTAAGGAGGGTCAATTGATATGGTAATCAATTGGTGTGGTTAACCAGTTTCCGGGCCTAATCTTATTGAAACGCGACTTGTACTTCGTTCCTCTACGCTACTCTCCATGTACAAAATCTTATATCTGCCGATTCGAGGTCATCTCAGGATGACCTTACAGTACAGCCAGTCAGAATTTGAGTTCGAGATCTTTCGGTATTGTTTGTATGTAATATAACACCGAAAGATCTCTAACTCCAATTCTGATTGGCTGTTGTGAAAGGTCATCCTGAGATGACCTCGAATCGGCAGTTGTAAGATCTTGTACATGGAGAGTATCGTAGAGGACGAAATACAAGTCGCGTTTTAATAAGATTGTTTCCGGGCCCACCT
The DNA here is from genome assembly GCA_035048485.1 of Pteria penguin. Taxonomy (NCBI): domain Eukaryota; kingdom Metazoa; phylum Mollusca; class Bivalvia; order Pterioida; family Pteriidae; genus Pteria; species Pteria penguin. The sequence goes on along the minus strand of CM068580.1, from coordinate 80,805,697 downwards.
TCCCACTCACCACAAAAGCAGTATAATAGAAAGACACACACTAAAAATATATAAATAATCCTCCATATGGAAAGCAAATATCAACCTTCCTAAGTTTTGTACATAAGATCACTGTATAAATTGGGATGGGAAATTCACTTGGATATATATTGTTGAAAAATAACACCTCCGATTTTTGATAAATGTTTTGAATTTAACCTAAAATTCTTTCTAAAGATTTTAACCCTGAGTTAAAAGTTTCAATGTAACTTGTAATTTTTGTATTAAAGTCCAAAATGATAGTACTGGTTATTGCAAATCGAACCAACTGAGATATATAAATACCATATAATGGGACGTTTATCGTAATTATTGGTATTAGTTTTAGGGCTGATTATCTTAATGTTTAGGTCCTAGAAAGGTGTTTCCGTTTCACAATCTTGGCTTTGTTTAATTGTAGTTCCGGTGAGTGTATATCAGTAATATCTTTCAAACTCAGGGTTATCGATAACTAAGATATCGTCAAGATATCTAGAGGAATTATTGAACATATCAATAACGTCAAAACGTATACATTTTTAAAAAGAATGCATAAAGTCTTCCTCATTACAATATAGATACAAATCTGCTAAAACAGATGTGCAGTCAGTGCCCATGGGGATCTCAACTATCTGATGATAATCTTTTCATTAACTTGCATATAAATATTATCCATCAAAAAATCGATGGCTTTGCATGATTCAGTGCAAGTCCAGTATTTATATGCAGTGTATTGTATTATTTGTTGGAAAAATCACAAGTCTATCCAAGCATAGAGATATGTTTAGATTCTTTGTTAAAGCCCTAGCGTATCAGAGAAAATAACTTAGTTTTAATTAAATCATGTGGATGAAAAGTATACAAGGTAGAAAACTAAGACACATCTATATCACGTAATTTAGATAACTACCTAGACCGTACATCGACATCTCAAGAATGATTTTCAATCTCTTATTTCAAACCACCTGAGTAATGAAGTGAATGACAGGTGTTTGATTTCAGATTCGGTAGTTCATTTCTATCCCCAGCACTTTAATCCTTCATTTGTTAACAAATATTTCGTGCCAATCGAAGCACTGACTACTTGCATACCATCTTTGGCGATGTCATAAATGATCAACAACCCGAACATGCACACTGTGTATAGAAATGAATTTAAGCCTCTTTACTAAATAGAGTCATACATGATAGAGCCTCCTCTGAATGGTTTAATTAAACTTACCAAGATTTTTCTGTCCTCCTGTTAGATGTTCTAGCCATGGATTCAGAAGACCAATGAAGGAAACAAATATCACTACATTCAGACTCATCCATATCACGTGACTTATGAAGGTGAATGACAATATACTGGATGTCACATTAGACCGTTCATGTACATCTCTATCATGTTTTTCAATCTTCTCATCTATTTCTTCTCAAAATAAAAAGAAATATATACATAATAACAACACTATTATACCATGTTTATAGGGTTTTGTAAAGTTTTGTCTTTTTCTTCTTAAAACAATTTTACAAGAAATCTAATTTTATGTTTTAAAAAAATTACAACAAAAATCTATCTACTCCTTTGGGTTTTATAATTGACTTTAATCTGAACGTGACCTACAATAGTTTAAAAGCACAATCTGGAAAGTTTTACAGAATATATTCTGGAAATTTTCTTGTGCGATATCTTCGGATAGATATATAATGCTTTATTTTATCTCTAAACATAGTCAAATCACGATGTACTACAGAAGTGTCATCGGTATTTTGTTATTTTTTGTACACCCGTTCAGTCTAGTCGAACAATGTACAGAAAGAACTGTAAGTTAAGATATTATTGTTGATAAACGATGAGCCGAATGCTCCGAGTCGACCACGATAAGACTGGATATATGCTTTCAGAGCTAGTGTCAAACAACCTTCAGATAGACATACGTTAACCAAAGACGGTGTTTGTGATTGGGTCATATAACTTTTGTATATGCATCCTGCTTTAAAACAGGTGTATTTTGTTGGAAACGACGAACAATAATGCATACTTGTTTTAAGATGTTCCAGTTCCACACACGAGCCATCTATTGTCTTCTTTTCAGGATGTCCATGCGTTTTGATAAACTTTTTTCGCCCCACTACATATGTTTTTGGAAGAAACACAAAGGTACTGACACTAAACATGCAAACACTGATAAACGTCAGTATCAGGTAAGATGTTTTCCTTGAAATGTTATTTTCGTATGCAATCTAGAAGTAAAATATATATCTATATAACAATATAATATATATCTATGTAACAATATAATAAATAAACATCAAGAACATTACAAAGAATGAAAAGAATACCTTTCTTAATCAAAAGTTTGTTTTTCTTTACGCTGTTTGTTTCTGTTATGTTTCACAATAAATTATCTCTATTGTATAACGTATTCCATTGTGAATTTTCTGCCCACTGTGATCTCTCCTCTAAAACTTTGAAGATCAGGCATAGCCTACAGATTATCTGAGGCCAATAATATGACGGTGTTTAAGTAACTACTATCAGTGAAATGTTGTTTGTCTGACATATACAAACAATAGGTCAATGAGCCACATTGCTCGCCTCAGGTTGACTACGAAAGGAATATTATAAATTTCATTTCTTTTCAAGAACAACTCGTTATATTGTTGAAAATAGACAAGGACCAATAAAAAATGTACTATGATATTTTACACATACAAAAAGTAAACATATTTTTTCTACAATTGGGCATGTATTTTTGCAACTCTAAAATAGAGGCCCAATTGAGCCTGTATCACTCACATGAGCTTAATTTGTTCATTCACAAGCAATTGATTGCTTGGACAAATTTGCAGAAAATCTTGCTTTTTGCAATTTGACCCCTTACAAATGATTGTAAAATTTGAATGATCAACATTAAGCTTGAAAATGAAACTGTCATATTACCATGAAATTTCATACATTTCATTGCCTTAGAGCCATTCAATGTTTGACAACCTGACTGCTGCAAAATGATATAAACAAAGCCCTAGACAGGATGAGTGCTACCCCTCAACATGCCAATGAAGAAAACCCTAGTCAGGAGGAGAGCTACCCCTCAACATGCCAATGACGAAAGCCATAGACAGGAGGAGTGCTACCCTTCACCATGCCAGTGAAGAAAGCCCTAGACAGGAGGAGAGCTGCCCCTCAACATGCCAATGAAGAAAACCCTAGACAGGAGGAGTGCTACCCTACAACATGCCAATAAAGAAAGCCCTAGACAGGGGGAGTGCTAACCTTCAACATGCCAATAAAGAAAGCCCTAGACAGGAGGAGAGCCACCCTTCAACATGCCAATGACGAAAGCCCTAGACAGGGGGAGTGCTACCCTTCAACATACCAATGAATAAAGCCTTAGACAGGAGGAGTGCTACCCTTCAACTGCCAATAACGAAAGTCCTAGACAGGAGGAGAGCTACCCTTCAGCATGCCAATAAAGAAAGCCCTCGACAGGAGGAGAGCTACCCCTCAATATAACAATAAAGAAAGCCCTAGACAGGATGAGTGCTACCCTTCAACATACCAATGACGAAAGATCTAGACAGGGGGAGTGCTACCTTTCAACATACTAATGACGAAAGCCATAGACAGGAGGAGTGCTACCCTTCAACATGCCAATGAAGAAATCCCTAGATAGGAGGAGTGCTATCTTTCAACATGCCAATGAAGAAAGCCCTAGACAGGAGGAGAGCTAACCTTCAACATGCCAGAGAAGAAAACCCTAGACAGGAGGAGAACTGCCCCTCAACATGCCAATAAAGAAAGCCCTAGCAAGGGGGAGTGCTACCCTTCGACATGCCAATGAAGAAAGCCCTAGACAGGAGGAGTGCTACCCTTCAACATACCAATGACGAAAGTCCTAGACAGGAGGAGAGCTACCCTTCAACATGCCAATAAAGAAAGCCCTCGACAGGAGGAGAGCTACCCCTCAACATAACAATAAAGAAAGCCCTAGACAGAATGAATGCTACCCTTCAACATGCCAATGACGAAAGACCTAGAGAGGATGAGTGCTACCCTTCAACATGCCAATGACGAAAGCCCTAGACAGGAGGAGAGCTACCCTTCAACATGCCAGAGAAGAAAGCCCTAGACAGGAGGAGAACTGCCCCTCAACATGCCAATAAAGAAAGCCCTAGCAAGGGGGAGTGCTACCCTTCGACATGCCAATGAAGAAAGCCCTAGACAGGAGGAGTGCTACCCTTCAACATACCAATGACGAAAGCCCTAGACAGGAGGAGTGCTACCCTTCAACATGACAATGACGAAAGCCCTAGACAGGGGAGTGCTACCCTTCAACATGCCAATGAAGAAAGCCCTACACAGGGGGAGTGCTACCCTTCAACATGACAATGACGAAAGCCCTAGACAGAGGGAGTGCTACCCTTCACCATACCAATGAAGAAAGCCCTAGAAAGGAGGAATGCTACCCTTCAACATACCAATGACGAAAGCCCTAGACGGACTGAGTACTACCCTTCAACATGCCAATGACGAAGGCCCTAAACAGGAGGAGTGCTACCCTTCAACATGCCAATGACGAAAACCCTCGACAGGAGGAGTGCTACCTTTCAACATACCAATGACGAAGGCCTTAGACAGGAGGAGTGCTACCCTTCAACATGCCAATGAAGAAAGCCCTCGACAGGAGGAGAGCTACCCTTCAACATGCCAATAACGAAAGCCCTAGACAGGGGAGTGCTACCCTACAACATGCCAATGAAGAAAGCTTTAGAAAGGAGGAATGCTACCCTTCAACATGCCAATGACGAAGGCCCTAGACAGGAGGATTGCTACCTTTCAACATGCCAATGTTGTCTCAACCAACAGGAACAAATCATTCACCAAGAACTTTCAAATAACACATGAAGTACATAAATTTAAATCAAAAGAAGCAAATGAATACTGGAATGTTTCTCTACATTGAAATGATCGATAAATTGTCACAAACATGTTGAAAAGAACAAATAAAAACACCCAAACAAACAAACAAACAAAACTTAGTTTTAATTTCATTCCATTTTTATTTATCTACAATGATTTGGTGTTACATATAAAGAATTAAAAACCGATACTTTCTAGCATACCAGTACTTGTCTATATCATTAATAGAAAACAAAAGGCTGAAATGGGTGTATGTTGCTAATCGGACCATGCTGAGCACATGAGAAACTTAGAAAATAAAAAAAAAAAGTTGTGTGATGAAAGGATACATTTTGAGATTTTTTTTCAGAAAACAATAGTAAATCATTCTGAACACTAACATACATTTACTCTCTTATTCTGACTGGCCCAACTAAAATTGGTGCATACCTGGACTTACTTCTGACTAACCCTAAGACAGATTCAACAAAACATTGCAACAGTATTGGTAAATGACATTAAGCATCATTGGTTGATCCAGGATTTCCGAATATGGCGGGGGAGGGGGGGCACATGTGTAATAGTCAAACTACTCAGCCATTTTAGCTAAATCTGGATTTTACTTGTACATATGTGGCGAAAAAGGGGGCCTGTAAATCCGCCACCAAGCATACCAAGTTCGATCAAATCCTTCGGCTCATGTCAGCCAACAATTCATTTGTCAAATTATAAATCAGACTACAATATGTAATGTCATATAGTTTTATGCCCTATCTCACCTTGACAAGTTGTTGGGTCATAGAGGAAACATCAAAGAATCCACAGAAAATCGCCACTATTGTTGTTCGCACTCGAACAAATAAGTTAGCAACCTAAAATACAAGCAAGTACAAAGGTGATCAATTTTTAAACGTTTACAGTGAATAATCATGTTAATATATTTTGCCCAATATTGCTGTGGTACGGATATGATGACGAAGTCATTGATTGAATATAATCCGGTGTAACTTAGTGGATAAAGTGCTCGGCTCGTGATCGAGCGGTCCTGGGTTCGACTCCTGCCCTGTCTTTCGGATGAGAAAGTAAAAACCGAGGTTCCGCGTCACGGAAGGCGTGGCACGTAAAAGATCCCTCATTGCTTCGGGTGGGTCCGTTGCAAAGGTCTAAAATTGTATGCAATGGGTCAGGCAGATGCCTTCACCATATATGAGTGAAGTGACGTAAAACAATAATCAATCAATCAATCAATCAATCATTGACTAAATATTCTGAAATTCTCGGTCTGTGCGCAAAAAAAAAGTTCCTCTGACACACTCAGATATCGGATGTATATAGCTCACAGCATTTAGTCAAAGACCTACGAATACTTCAGACACCATATATTCCGTATTGGTATATGCTTTTCCTACTTACATTATGCATAATATGTATCAATTAGAATTTTAGCAAACTATTGAAATCCTTTGTATGTTTACACGTATATGTGCATGTTTTAGAAAATAACTGCTAAAGTATATGTATTGTTATCCGTAGATGTATTGTTATCTGTATATGCATTTTTATCTTTATATGTATTGTTATCTGTTACACTTATTCCCTTTGCAGTGTGGAGCTCGTGAAAAAGTTCCCCGCGGAGGGTTTGACTTAAGTGTTATTATACCTTTTTCCTGATGTTATGTGGCTTTGACACTTTCTATACAGTGTTTGTTCACATTCATTTATATATACAGTGTTGAATTATTATTGTTTCGTCTGTGTGTAAGGACATTCGCGGCGGGTGTGGCTAGCCAAACAGGGGACGCTCACTCCTCCCGGGCACCTGGTCTCACCTCTGAATTTCAGGGGTCTATGAATGTCCACTGTGGTATATTGTTGTTAGTGCCATAGTCATGTGACACCAGTTACCTTCGTATTTTGCATGAATGTGACACTTATTCCCTTTGCAGTGTGGAGCTCGTGAAAAAGTTCCCCGCGGAGGGTTTGACTTAAGTGTTATTATACCTTTTTCCTGATGTTATGTGGCTTTGACACTTTCTATACAGTGTTTGTTCACATTCATTTATATATACAGTGTTGAATTATTATTGTTTCGTCTGTGTGTAAGGACATTCGCGGCGGGTGTGGCTAGCCAAACAGGGGACGCTCACTCCTCCCGGGCACCTGGTCTCACCTCTGAATTTCAGGGGTCCGTGAATGTCCACTGTGGTATATTGTTGTTAGTGCCATAGTCATGTGACACCAGTTACCTTCGTATTTTGCTGTATATGTATTGTTATCTGTATATGAACTTACTTGCATACTGGTGGCAAACATTACCAAACCCGCTATTCCAATACAACACAAACCTGGGCAGAGTAACCACGAGTGTTCTACAAAAAGATTTTCATCAGAAATGAGCCTTAATAACGGTCATATACGACGATCGTATTGGTAACAGAATGTTGATCCTACAAAAACCACTACATTACTTTGAATGAAGAACATCTCTAAATAATTGAAAAAATGTATGTATGTATGTATATACGACCAACGGAGCGTTCAGTTACGGAGCGGAGCTAGCCGCTATGTAGCCACTACCATTTTGATTTTGTAGCAATATACTGAACGCTTAATTTTGTTTGTGTAATTTTTAAAAGTTCATTTTCTTTCATTTTCTGTCATATGGTCATGCATCATATTGTCGTATGGTTTTACGTGATATTGTGCCTATACTGTCGAACCTGAATTCTTACATAAGATCACTGCACAGAAAATGTCTCGCTCACATAACGTGTTTGTCGATCACGGCATGAAAGGTAAAAACCCAGGAAGAGATGCATAATAAGAACTGTAATCATGATGGGAATGTGGTGAAAGAGTCCTAACGTTAAAGATATGACTTGTAGATAGCCATCATCACTGATCATGTACCTAGCTACGGTTGCAGAAGAACAGGTAAGGTACAATACGTCAGCAAATGTACAAAGGAATTAGGTTTAAGTTCAAACTTAAGAATTAACGTGTCAAGGGAATGGAGTGCATTTATGAATATGATGAAACAGAATACAAAACTTCCGTAATCAAATTCTGTATATTGATAGTAAACAGCTTGTTGATAGATCAAAGTCTGTAGATTGATCGTCGCCAGTCTTCCCAAGTCTGCAGATTGAGGTTCCCGTGCCTTTCGATTAATCTTCCCAAGACTGCAGATTGACTGATTCCCAAGATTGACTGCTCCAAGTCTGTAGATCAATCTTCTTAAGTCTACAGATTGAATGTTCCCAGTCTGTGGATCAGTATTTTCAAGTCTGCAGATTGACTGTTCCATGTCTGTAGATCAGTCTTCCCAAGTCTACAGATTGACTGTCCCATGTCTGTAGATCAGTCTTCCCAAGTCTGCAGATTGACTGTTCCCAGTCCGTGAATCAGACTTCCCAAGTCTGCAAATTGACTGTTCCATGTTTATACATCAGTCTTTCCAAGTCTGCAGATTGACTGTTCCATGTCTGTAGATCAGTCTTCCCAATTCTGCAGATTGACTGTTCCATGTCTGTGAATCAGTCTTCCCAAGTCTGCAGATTGACTGTTCCATGTCTGTAGATCAGTCTTCCCAAGTCTGCAGACTGACTGTTCCCAGACTTCCCAAATCTGCAGATTGACTGTTCCATGTCTGTAGGTTAGTCTTCCCAAGTCTGCAGATTGATTGTTCCATGTCTGTAGATCAGTCTTCCCAAGTCTGCAGACTGACTGTTCACATACTGTGGATCTGTCTTCCCAAGTCTGCAGATTGACTGTTTCATGTCTGTAGATCAATCTTCCCAAGTCTGCAGACTGATTGTCCCAGTCTGTATATTAGGCTTCCCAAGTCTGCAGATTGACTGTTCCATGTCTGTAGATCAGTGTTCCCAAGTCTGCAGATTGACTGTTCCATGTCTGTAGATCAGTGTTCCCAAGTCTGCAGATTGACTGTTCCATGACTGTAGATCAGTATTCCCAAGTCTGCAGATTGACTGTTCCATTTCTGTAGATCAGTCTTCCCAAGTCTGCAGATTGACTGTTCCATGTCTGTAGATCAATCTTCCTAAGTCTGCAGGCTGACTGTTCCCAGACTGTGGATCAGTGTTCCCAAGTCTGCAGATTGACTGTTCCAAGTCTGTAGATCAGTCTTATAAGTCTGCAGACTGACTGTTCCCAGACTGTGGATCAGTGTTCCCAAGTCTGCAGATTGACTGTTCCATGTCTGTAGATCAGTCTTCCCAAGTCTGCAGATTGATGCACAGTCATATTATCAAACAAGTCTGCAATCTGGTTATTTACACATTTTAATCTCATTTCATGTGCTTTGCGTGTGATGGATTCCGCCAGGAAGTCAAGAAATAATTCTTTACTACTTTCATACTCAGTTTGAAATTGTATGCTTGATGCTTGCTTGCTGTATTGTAATGCTGTATAATGAATGTGTTCGAAATGCTGTTGACAAACACGCCCCCTTCGTACTAAAGACATTGTCATACGACCCAACACTCAATGGTTTTCAAATGAATTGCTTCAGGCAAAACGGGGAAAAAACGCAAAACAGAAAGGACATGGAGACATACTCATTTGGAGGTACATAAAGAAATATTCAAGGACAAGTGCTTACAGTATAGTGCCAAACTCGCTCAAGGCAAACAGCAATATTTTTCATAAAATATTATAGAGTCCGGAAACGATACAAAACAGTTATTTCGCATTGCTAGCCATCTGACCGGGAAATGCGCCGAAATTGTTTTATCGACATTTGACAATGAATCGAATCTGTCGAATAGATTCGCTGACTTTTTGGAAACGAAAATTCAAGGAATACAGACAATGCCTTTACACCAAACCAATGAACATGACAATGATTTGGATGTGATGTGGGCAGACAAAAATTTTACATGGATCCCGCTTCTTGAGTTTACAAGTACATCTGCAAAAGGGGTAAGGAAAATTGTTTCGAAAACAGCTTCTAAGTCATGCGGATTGGACCCAATGCCCACGGATATTTTGAAAAATTGCATTGAAAATGTTTTTCCCGTTATCACGCACCTTGTAAACCAATCACTAGTCGGAGGTGTATTTCCAAAGGATTTTAAACAAGCAATCGTGAAACCGTTGTTGAGGAAAACCTCTTTGGACAAAGAGTGTCTTAAGAATTATAGACCGGTCTCCAACCTACCTTACGTTTCGAAAATCATAGAAAAATAGTTGCTAACAGGATTGAAGATCATCTCAGTTCAAACTCCCTACATGACAATCTTCAATCAGCATATCGCGCATTTCATTCAACAGAGACCGCCCTTCTAAGGGTTCACCATGACATTGCAGTATCACTTGGTAAAGGATGCTGTGCGGTGCTACTGATGCTTGATTTGTCCGCGGCGTTCGACGTCATTGACCACGATATACCTTTCCGTCGACTTGAATACCCTTACGGGATAGCGGGTTCTGCCCTTAAGTGGCTAAAATCTTATCTGAGCGATAGATCTCAACGAGTTTCGATTGGTTCAACATTATCGTAACCAAAACCCCTAAATATCGGCGTGCCCCAGGGCTCAGTCCTCGGCCCCAGAATCTACTGCATGTATGCAAAGCCAATTGGGGAAATATGTTCAAGAAACATGAACTATTACTGTTATGCCGACGACACACAGATCTATATCATGGTGGAGCCATTGAATAATTGAAATAACATCTCCTTTCGTCTGACTACATGCCTCAATGACATACGGAACTGGATGAGTGCAAATTTGCTTAAATTAAATCAGGAAAAAACAGAACTCATGATATTCGCACCTAAGGCACGTTCAGTCGAAATTCAAAATTTTAATCTTTCATTTGGAAATAACACCATTCACAATACCCCGTATGTAAAAAATCTTGGAACAATTTTCGACAAATCGTTAATTATGGATAAACACTGCAATGCATTATCTAAGACATGCTATTTCCATCTAAGAAACATCGGAGGCATTCGAAACTAACCACTGAAGATGCATGCAGAACACTTGTCAATTCGTTAGTAACATCTCGGTTGAATTACGGAAATGCATTACTTGTCGGAATAAACAAACAACTTACTGACAAGCTTCAACGTGTTCATAATACAGCAGCGCGCATCATAACATTATCAAAGACAAAATTTGACCATATAACACCTGTCTAGATCGATCTACATTGGCTGCCAGTAGAATTTCGATGTCAGTTTAAGACTCTTGTTTATACATATAAAGCGCTTCACGGACAAGCTCCATCGTATATTACCGAACTTATTGATCTACATTGGCTACCAGTAGAATTTCGATGTCAGTTTAAGACTCTTGTTTATACATATAAAGCGCTTCACGGACAAGCTCCATCGTATATTACCGAACTTATTGAGCCGTACATCCCTTCGCGAAGTCTGCGCTCAGAGTCATCAAATCTTTTAGTGGTCCCATCGACAAGAACGGTTAAATATGGCAAGAAACGATTTGACAAGGCTTCGTCTACCTTATGGAACATGCTTCCACTGTTCCTTAGTAATCGTGACTCTGTAGGAGTTTTCAAGAAAAAGTTGAAAACTTTCCTTTTTAAGAAAGTATATGACCTGTAAATAGACTTGAATGATATAAGTGGACACTGCTATTTTAGATGTTTATTTTATGATTATGTACATGTCTGTAAATTTCCAATTTTATTCTTTTATACTTATAATATGCTTGTAAAGCGCCTTAAAGCTTATTATATAGGGAGCTATTTATTAATGATAATAATGATATTGTATTGTGTATCATTCTTACCAGGCGTGGCAAAGGCTATGCATAGTGTCCCAGAAGCAAATACTAATCTGTGGAGATAAAATACAGACAAGTAAAAGGTAATTTATCAACTTTTCAATACAATTACGTGCATATAGGGATAGGAACTTACGCAAAAAATATTGACATCACCTAACAGTACAGTGCGCCAATGTATAGCATTTCACAGTTGGTAAACAAAGCATTTAAAAAAAGCAGCGTAGAGTTAGGAGCATGGGAAGAGATCAAATGTTCTTGATTTACTCTAACAGATTCCGTAAACAGGCTATATGTGTTTATAGTTTTGTTAGTCTGGAGTAAACACTATCATTATTTGACTAAATTACAGATGATTTTAACTAATAATAGTTAATTCTATTATAAGAGGAGTAGGATTCCACCTTACGTCATATATAATATTGACAGCTTTACATTACACAGCTGTATAACGTTCGCATGTAGATTAAGAGTTGTTTTTTAGATTTGATGGACTTGATGCATGAATTAGTTCCCACAGTACCCACGTTTTCATTTATACATATTTTTCCCCTTGTGTTGTCACGTGACTGTTTTACCCTTATGTTGTCACGCATGTTGTCACGCGACTGTTTTACCCTTATATTGTTACGCGACTGTTTTTACCCTTGTTTTACCACGCGATGTTTTAACTCTTGTGTTGTCACGCGACTGTTTGAATCTTACTCATAATTGTCCTACAATGATAAAGTATAATACAACCTGCACTTAAACAATCTGAAAAGTTTCATGATTTGAATAAAACTAAAGTTTTGAATTTTCCATTAATCCTTCAAAGGATAATCATCCAGATGTATGCATATCATTGATCAGCAAATCTTAGAAAATCCGTCTTTACTACTGTTGATTGAAGCTATGTTCCCAGTAATAAACATATGCTAGTGTGCGATTTTAACCGAGTAAATTCGAATCACAATTGTCACGGTTCAAATACTTACACTAAATTCTTAATTATATTACACTACAGTGGCGTAGCTCGGCAGTGAAAAGTTTGGGGGGAGGGGGGCACAACATTCCAAAAGTGAAAAGGAAAAAAAAGCAAGATGTGTGGAACACTATGTTCCCGGCGGCAACAAAGTCCGAAAAAAGCTATTTTTAGCACAAAGGTAACGGTTAAGGTCTCAAGGTCATTGACTTTTGCTCAGTGGGATCTTTTACATGCCATGCCTACCGTGACACGGGACCTCGGTTTTTACTGTCTCATTCGAAAGACAGAGCACCGGTGTATGCCCCCACCCCCACGGTGTCGATCCCGGACCTCTTGGTCACAAGCCGAACAACTCATCCACTGGGCTACACCTGCTTATATCTTTCAGATAAGAGCAGAAGCCGGCGTGGCCTAGTGGTATCGCGCTGGACTACTGATCGGGAGGCCGGGGATCAAATCCCGCTCTGGTCATGCCGGTGTCTTGTCTTTCGGATGAGACAGTAAATACCGAGGTCCCGTGTCGTGGTAGCCATGGCACGTTAAAGATCCTTCACTGCTTCGGGTGGGTTCGTTGCAAAGGTCAGAATTTGTATGCCCCGCAACAGGCAGATGCCGTCACCATATGTAGAAGTGAAATATTCGTGGTGTGACGTTAAACAAAAATCAATCAATCAGAAAAGAGCAAACTATAATAATGCGACTCTATTGCATAATCTCGGACTTGTATAATATCATTCAAAAGCTGAAAGATATTTTGTTGGCGAAACTTTTTATTGTTGCAACATGATGCGTAATCAGGATACATCAACAGCCAGTAAAACAGAAAACCTTATCCGTAATTTAGTAGTAACGGATTAGAAATCAGACATCAAGAATATAAAAGAAAATAGATTTACTTCATTTAAAATGTCTTATTTAAGTTTATTTAAACTTTAAATATCACTCTAAAAGTGGGGGCCCTACAACCATGTCTGTGTCCCCGCTGCCCCCCCCCCCTTTCTCCTAGGCCCTTGCACTATAACAGTATATTTCATTGGTACTTAACATTAACCTAGTACATTGACATTTAAATATTAATGGGAGAAATAGAATTCTCATATATTTATATCTAACAAAGTTGATAATAAAGTCAAAAAGTATGAGATCATACTCGACGGGCGTGATCAGTCGCCAGGGGGCGATCACTCACTATCTCAAGTATTCTGCATGGTACAGAAGTGCAAGCAGTACTATAATCCATATAAATACTACAAAAACATCAGAAAACAGAGATAAAATTAGCTGTCATGGAGGAGTAGGCACCCCCTGCTAACCGATCACAACCACCAGTATTTATGAGCGGATTTAGAAACTAGGGAGAAATTGGAGTTGCGAAAAAAACCCATAATTTTATGTTTAATGTTAAAGTTGTATACCATACAATTCGGTATTATTTCAAAAATTATGGCATGTAAAACAAAAACCGTATTCTTCTCTTATGGCTGAAGTTATTGCAATCGGCCTCGGCCGATTGTATATTACAATAGTAAATTCGCTTTGAGAGCGCATGTGCAAACTCCATTAGCGTGGCATGTTGGGTAATAATCTAGTACTAAGAAACAGTATTAACACATAATTCTGCTGTAAATATTGAGATTTCTAGAAATAAATCTTATAAAATGTTCACAATTTTTTTTAAAAAAGATTTGCTCACAACAAAAACCAACTTATTTCCGAATATTGACGAGAACATCCGAGAGACTTTCCTAAAAAGGAAAAAAGGCGCGGCTACTTTCCTAATTAAGAAAAAATGAGGCGGGGCTGTAGAAATCTTAGCGGGAAAATTCACAACTGCGCATAAAAAGATGGTTTTAAAAACAAGTTAATGTAATTCCTATTTACATAAAGCCATTTGGCCTTTTGACCAACAACTGAAGATTTAAAGCTATTTCGATTGCAACCTAAGCTTTTTAACATGCTAAGCTTGTTAACTTTACGTTAATAACATTTTCTGTTGCTTCAAACCCTCGGAGATATTAAAATAAAAAGCACTAAAACATACATAAAAAGCGCTAAAACATACATATAAGAAATCCCCTGTGATAGAAAATGCTTAATAAATACAGGTCATGTCAGTGTGACTCAGTCAGTAGAGTGATTAGCTCGAGGTCAAGACCTTCCGGGAACGAACCCCGGCAACCCCTAAGTGCTCTGTAGGATGTAAAAAAAAAAACTAGATCCCGTATTGCTGTAGAAGTTACAATAGGCATGTAAAAGACCCATCACTGTTTCAGGTGGCCTCCGCTTGTGTGTATGTGTGTGCGTGTGGAAGGCGGGGGGGGGGGGGGGGGGTGTTTGTATATTTTTTTGGAAGTTATTAAGACAAAAACAAAATGGATGTAGTCATACATACATCAGCTCTATTGATTTGATCTTTTCATTAAAAGTTTAATGTCGACAAGCCAAAAGACATTGTCTCTTAATTAGTGCAGTATTGTATGACATTATTGATTAAATGAAAAATCGTTTATCCGAGAAATCTCCCTCTGCTGGAGATTATTATTATTATTATTATTATTATTATTATTATTATTATTATTATTTATTGAAAATGAATTGTAAATTCCATGACCATGACCTTACTAATATTATCCAAAGTTTTCAATGTTCTCTGTAAAATTCTCTTACTTTATTTACACTTGTATTTAAAGTGTCTTTTGTTAATTTAAACTCACGGTAGAGGTCACAATATCTACAAATGAAATTATGGAGTGTTAGATATACGATAATGAATGTGTTAATGTTATCTTCTCATATCTGACATATTTAGAACAAACAGATTTGTAATAAAGATATATAAGGATGTCAACATACATAAATATAGCCCTAGTGAGCCTTGTACCCATCCGCTCTGTCATCTGGCCAAGACCTGCAAGGCCTATATACATAAAGCCCACTGCTATGGAAAACCACAGATTGAGGAAGGTCTCCTGTTCAGGACACCCAATGTCTTGTAAGTCGTCCACGTAGCTATGCAGATGATTTCCTTCAAAACGATATGCAGAAAAGTTCAATTGTGTATCCAGGGAACTATAATAAACAATAGAATCATTTGCCTTCTCGTTGTTTATTGTTAAATTTGTACACCTTTCTTTGTAGAATCCTTCCTCTTTTAATATAAATACTAGAGATCCCCATCCATATATCGTACCTCCGAAGAGCCAAATTTCTGTGCCGCACCAGAATGCAGTAAAAAGTCGTAATCTATAACACAGCTCCATCATGGGAAGATCACTCAAAGGTTTTATTCCTTCTACAATCACTTGTGAATGTTCAGCAATAAATCACACGGTATGAATGCATTTGCATTCCATAAAAAATGAAGTAAGCATGCTAATTATTATATAATATAAACCTATCATACTTCCTAAGCGCCTGAATATCTTATTGTCCTCATGGCTTCAAGTATAGACTACTGTACATGTACAAGCATACCTTTCCTGTGCATTAAATGTCCGCTTGATCACCTACCTAGAACGGAATCCATTACAGCGTAAAGAGCGGATATAGTGATTCGCATGTATTACGGTATAGTGGTTCATCTTGAATGGAAGCTGTGATATGAAATGTAACATACTGTGCAGAAACTTGTCGTCTAAAGGACTGCGCTTGTATGAGCTCTAATCAAAGGCAGGGTAGTCAGAGAGGTCTATCACTCAATCATATTTACGAAAAACCATTATGAGATTAGGTATACTTTTACGAAATAAAATTTTACCAACAAACCAGACCCTTATATGAATACTTTTGTCTGTTTGTGAGCAGTCTAATGGAGGTGTACCTTGTACGTTATTGTCTAGTGTGATCAGCATAATCGAGGTGTACCTCCTACATGTACGTCATTGTCTTGTGTGGGCAGTCTAATCAAGGTGTACCTCGTACGTCATTGTCTTGTGTGGACAGTCTAATCGAGGTGTACCTCGTTCGGGCCTGTTTTATGTGGGCAGCCTAATCGAGGTGTACCTCGTAATGCATTGTCTTGTGTGGGCAGTCTAATCGAGGTGTATCTCGAAAGGCATTGTCTTGTGTGGGCAGTCTAATCGAGGTGTACCTCGTAACACCATTGTCTTGTGTGGGCAGTCTAATCGAGGTGTACCTCATTACATCATTATCTTGTGTGGGCAGTCTAATCGAGATGTACCTCGTACTGCATTGTCATGTGTAGGCAGTCTAGTCAAGGTGTACCTCGTACGGCATTGTCTTGTGTGGGCAGTCTAATCGAGGTGTACCTCGTAACATCATTGTCTTGTGTGGGCAGTCTAATCGAGGTGTACTTCGTAAGTCATTGTCCTATGTGGGCAGTCTAATCGAGGTGTACCTCGTACTGCATTGTCTTGTGTGGGCAGTCTAATCGAGGTGTACCTCGTAACATCATTGTCTTGTGTGGGCAGTCTAATCGAGGTGTACTTCGTAAGTCATTGTCCTATGTGGGCAGTCTAATCGAGGTGTACCTCGTACTGCATTGTCTTGTGTGGGCAGTCTAATCGAGGTGTACCTCGTAACATCATTGTCTTGTGTGGGCAGTCTAATCGAGGTGTACTTCGTACGGCATTGTCTTGTGTGGGCAGTCTAGTCGAGGTGTACTTCGTAAGTCATTGTCCTATGTGGGCAGTCTAACCGAGGTGTACCTCGTACTGCATTGTCTTGTGTGGGTAGTCTAATCGAGGTGTACCTCGTAACATCATTGTCTTGTGGGCAGTTTAATGGAGGTGTACCTCGTAAGTCATTGTCCTGAGTGGGCAGTCTAATTAAAGTGTATTTCGTAACATCATTGTCTTGTGTGGGCAGTCTAATCGAGGTGTACCTCGTAAGTCATTGTCTTGTGTGGGCAGTCTAATCGAGGTGTACCTCGTACGGCATTGTCTTGTGTGGGCAGTATAATCGTGGTGTACCTCGTTAGTCATTGTCTTGTGTGGGCAGTCTAATCGAGGTGTACTTCGTAAGTCATTGTCCTATGTGGGCAGTCTAATCGAGGTGTACCTCGTACTGCATTGTCTTGTGTGGCAGTCTAATCGAGGCGTACCTCGTAACATCATTGTCTTGTGTGGGCAGTCTAATCGTGGTGTACCTTGTAAGTCATTATCTTGTGTGATCAGTCTAATCGAGGTTACCTCGTACTGCATTGTCTTGTGTGGGCAGTCTAATCGAGATGTACCTCGTACTGCATTGTCTTGTGTGGGCAGTCTAACTGAGGTGTACCTCGTATTGCATTTTCCTGTGTGGTCAGTCTAATCGAGGTGTACCTCGTACGGCATTGTCTTGTGTGGGCAATCTAATCGAGGTGTACCTCGTAACATCATTGTCTTGTGTGGGCAGTCTAATCGAGGTGTACATCGTACTGCATTGTCTTGTGTGAGTAGTCTTATCGAGGTGTTCCTCGTACTACATTGTCTTGTGTGAGTAGTCTTATCGAGGTGTACCTCGTACTGCATTGTCTTGTGTGGGTAGTCTAATCGAGGTGTACCTCGCACGGCATTGTCTTGTGTGGGCAGTCTAATCGAGGTGTACCTCGTAAGTCATTATCTTGTGTGATCAGTCTAATCGAGGTGTACCTCGTAACATCATTGTCTTGTGTGGGCAGTCTAATCGAGATATACCTCGTAAGTCATTATCTTGTGTGATCAGTCTAATCGAGGTGTACCTCGTAATATCATTGTCTTGTGTGGGCAGTCTAATCGAGATGTACCTCGTACTGCATTGTCTTGTGTGATCAGTCTAATCGAGGTGTACCTCGTACTGCATTGTCTTGTGTGGGTAGTCTAACCGAGGTGTACATCGTAACATCATTGTCTTGTGTGGACAATCTAATCGAGGTGTACCTCGTACTGCATTGTCTTGTGTGGGCAGTCTAATCGAGGTGTACCTCGTAACATCATTGTCTTGTGTGATCAGCCTAATCGAGATATACCTCGTAAGTCATTATCTTGTGTGATCAGTCTAATCGAGGTGTACCTCGTAATATCATTGTCTTGTGTGGGCAGTCTAATCGAGATGTACCTCGTACTGCATTGTCTTGTGTGATCAGTCTAATCGAGGTGTACCTCGTACTGCATTGTCTTGTGTGGGTAGTCTAACCGAGGTGTATATCGTAACATCATTGTCTTGTGTGGACAATCTAATCGAGGTGTACCTCGTACTGCATTGTCTTGTGTGGGCAGTCTAATCGAGGTGTACCTCGTAACATCATTGTCTTGTGTGGGCAGTCTAATCGAGATGTACCTCGTACTGCATTGTCTTGTGTGATCAGTCTAATCGAGTTGTACCTCGTACTGCATTGTCTTGTGTGGGTAGTCTAACTGAGGTGTACATCGTAACATCATTGTCTTGTGTGGGCAGTCTAATCGAGGTTGTACCTCGTACTGCATTGTCTTGTGTGGGTAGTCTACTCGAGATACTTCGTACGTCATTATCTTGTGTGATCAGCCTAATCGAGGTGTACCTCGTAAGTCATTGTCTTGTGTGGGCAGTCTAATCGAGTTGTACCTCGTAAGTCATTGTCCTGTGTAAGCAGTCTAATCGAGGTGTACCTCTTACTGCATTGTCTTGTGTGGGCAGTCTAATCGAGGTGTACCTCGTAAGTCATTGTCTTGTGTGGGCAGTCTAATCGAGTTGTACCTCGTAAGTCATTGTCCTGTGTGAGCAGTCTAATCGAGGTGTACCTCTTACTGCATTGTCTTGTGTGGGCAGTCTACTCGAGATACTTCGTACGTCATTATCTTGTGTGATCAGCCTAATCGAGGTGTACCTCGTAAGTCATTGTCCTGTGTGGGCAGTCTAATCGAGGTGTGCCTCGTAAGTCAGTGTCTTGTGTGACCAGTCCAATAGCGGTGTACCTGGGAAATCGTTATCTTGAGTTGGCAGTTTAATCTAAGTACCTCGTATTCGTATAATTTACATGGAAAGTTTCGATCCCTCATACAGAGTGTGCTACCCGGCTCTCCGCTTTCCCCTTCTGTTATCGACTCGAACTGTTTTACAAGATTCTTGTAAAACTGGGGGAAATCCCATTTAATGGTATAAGTGACTTACATGGTGCCCCAAATGAAAAGCTTTTCTATTAAAAAGTTAATTGGTGTTTTAAATGTATTATACCATTAAATGGGATTTTCCTCGTTTTACAAGAATCTTGTAAAAACAGCTTCCAGCCGATAACAGAGGGTAAAAGCGAAGAATAGCGTAGCACCCTCTGTAGGAGAGATTAGAAACGTTTATCAGTTATTTTTCAATAGATACCATAATTAAATCTACTTGAATTTTCAAGAACATCATAAACTTTATAAATTTTAATAACTTTGGAGCTGACCAACTCAGTGAATGAGGTGCTCCTCTCGTGATCGAGAGGTACCGGGTTCAACTCGTGGGTCTTTCGAATGATAAAGTGAGTATCGAGGTCACGTGTAAAGGTAGGTGCGGCACGTTAAAGAGTCTTCACTGAATTAAGTGTGTTGCGTAAAAATGATTTGTTTGCAGGTTGATGGGATATAAGGTATATTTTTGTTTTCACTGACAATGTGATTAACAAACCAATTAGGAAGCCTAATATTCTACAGTAGGCATGGTGATGTATACAGTAAAATTGACAACGACTTCATGTTCTCCTGTAAATAGCAAATACCCAATATCAGAAAAATGCCCCGCTAGCCCAAAAATGTATCAAGATCCTAGTAAAATAATGAATTCCACTGTCTCATTCTCATGGCGCGCGCTGACAAGTTATTAACTGTATTCGAACCGTAAATGTTTTGGAAAGCATCACCTTCTTATGCTGTAACTCTTCAAACTGGAAAAAATAGATTTTTCTGTAATGTTATCAAATTTAAAAATATAGTTCGCAAACTGATGGTGTGGTAATAATATAACGTGCTTACATGCACAGTGTATTATTGTCCTAAAACACCAAACTATCAAAAAGAATATGTTTGTTTTTATAATAAATGTAAGATATATACACGTATACATGTACATGCATTCATGAAGATTGCCAAGTATGCTCACGTAGAGTGCCAAGTATGCTCACGTAGAGTGCCAACTATGCTCATGTCGACAACTATATATTAATAATCACATGTAATCCTCTAGTGAAGACATATGATGACTTGTTAATGATGATATGGTGAACGATTGTATTAATCAATAACGTATCGCCAATACGGGAGATCTAGAATTACCTAACTGACTCACTCTACCCAAACCGACGGCTCAAACAACCTATCATACAACAGCAACAAACATACGGGAAATCTAGAATTACCTAACTGACCCACTCTACCTATACCGATGGCACAAACAACTTATCATACAACAGCAACAAACATACGGGAAATCTAGAATTACCTATCTGACCCACTCTAACCATACCGACGGCACAAACAACCTATCATACAACAGCAACAAACATATGGGAAATCTAGAATTACCTATCTGACCCACTCTACCCATACCGACGGCTCAAACAACCTATCATACAACAGCAACAAACATACGGGAAATCTAAAATTACCTATCTGACCCACTCTACCCATACCGACGACACAAACAACCTATCATACAACAGCAACAAGCATACGGAAAATCTAGAATTACCTTACTGACCCACCCTACCCAAACCGACGGCACAAACAATCTATCATACAACAGCAACAAACATACGGGAAATCTAGAATTACCTATCTGACCCACTCTAACCATACCGACGGCACAAACAACCTATCATACAACAGCAACAAACATATGGGAAATCTAGAATTACCTATCTGACCCACTCTACCCATACCGACGGCTCAAACAACCTATCATACAACAGCAACAAACATACGGGAAATCTAGAATTACCTATCTGACCCACTCTACCCATACCGACGACACAAACAACCTATCATACAACAGCAACAAGCATACGGAAAATCTAGAATTACCTAACTGACCCACCCTACCCAAACCGACGGCACAAACAACCTATCATACAACAGCAACAAACATATGTGAAATCTAGAATTACCTATCTGACCCACTCTAACCATACCGACGGCACAAACAACCTATCATACAACAGGAACAAACATACGGGAAATCTAGAATTACCTAACTTACCCACTCTACTTATACCGACGGCACAAACAACCTATCATACAACAGGAACAAACATACGGGAAATCTAGAATATTACCTATCTAACCCACTCTACCGATATCGACGGCAAAAAACAACGTATCATACAACAGGAACAAACATACGGGAAATCTAGAATAACATATCTGACCCACTCGACCCATACCGACGGCACAAACAACCTATCGTACAACAGAAACAAACTTACGGGAAATCTATAATTACCTATCTGACCCACCCTACCCATACCGACGGCACAAACAACCTATCACACAACAGCAACAAACATATGGGAAATCTAGAATTACCTATCTGACCCACCCTACCCATACCGACGGCACAAACAACCTATCATACAACAGCAACAAACATATGTGAAATCTAGAATTACCTATCTGACCCACTCTAACCATACCGACGGCACAAACAACCTATCATACAACAGGAACAAACATACGGGAAATCTAGAATTACCTAACTTACCCACTCTACTTATACCGACGGCACAAACAACCTATCATACAACAGGAACAAACATACGGGAAATCTAGAATATTACCTATCTAACCCACTCTACCGATATCGACGGCAAAAACAACGTATCATACAACAGGAACAAACATACGGGAAATCTAGAATAACATATCTGACCCACTCGACCCATACCGACGGCACAAACAACCTATCGTACAACAGAAACAAACTTACGGGAAATCTATAATTACCTATCTGACCCACCCTACCCATACCGACGGCACAAACAACCTATCACACAACAGCAACAAACATATGGGAAATCTAGAATTACCTATCTGACCCACTCTACTCATACCGACGGCACAAACAACCTATCATACAACAGCAACAAACATATGGGAAATCTTGAATTACCTTACTGACCCACTCTACCCAAACCGACGGCTCAAACAACCTATCATACAACAGCAACAAACATACGTGAAATCTTGAATTACTTAACTGACCCACTCTACCTATACCGACGGCACAAAAACCTATCATACAACAGCAACAAACATACGGGAAATCTAGAATATTACCTATGTGACCTACTCTACAAATATCGACGTCTCAAACAACCTTGAATTACCTAACTGACCCACTCTACCCATACCGACGACTCAAACAATATATCATACATACTGGAAATCTAGAATTACCTATCTGACCTACTCAACCCATACCGACGGCACAAGCAACCTATCATAAAAGAAGAACGAAATACAAGGAATACAGACGAAAACTTCACGATATCTCTGCTTATTAGCTTAATCAGTTTTAAAGACACTATTCTTTAACAAAGATGGAATGAGATCAGACACCAAAGATTCCATGGTGATTTAGGGGTTTACATAAGGATACTAAATAAATTCCTTTGTAAAGATACATGTTTTATACGTCTTTTTGAAATAGTCATCATCTAATGAATTAGCTTAAAATGTGGTCCTATTTTCTGAACTATGCTGTAGATATGTCTATAATTTCCTACGTTGCGTAACACGATTCACTGCAATCTCGTATCAGAGGGAACAAATGTACTATGTTTCTAAACATATCCCCGTCTCGTCAAATGTGCCGCTTTGTTCATATCAATTCTGAATTCATCCACACGTTTGCCTCGTCTTTTGAGAAAGGAGATTAACGTTTTAAATGATTCAGTTCTATAGACACTTGCTGTAAAAATACAGGCGCGGCAAACTTGACACAAGTGTAGGGAATCTGTGTTGTGGTTTTAATGTCAGATCACGGATCATGGACAACTGTGTAAAATATAATCTTCCAGTATCATAACAGGAAGAAGTTATGGCCCAGACAAGAATTCTGCCTATATGTGCACTGTGACATTGACATTGCAGATATCACCTTGGTTCAAGGTCATGACACACCCTTAGGTCATGGTCAAGAATTGTATAAAACATTATATCCCTCCAAATTAAAAGGAAGAAGTTACGATTCGGACAAGAATTCTGGTTATGTATGCACTGTGACCTTTACCTTGTAGATAAGATCTTGGTTCAAGGTCATGACACATCCTTGTGTCAAGAACAACAATTGATCTCATCCAAAGTAAAAGGAAGAAGTTTTGGCCCAGACAAGCTTCATGGACAGACAGGCGGACAGACACACAGACGGACAACACGCTCTGTATAATGTGATACACAACTTCATAGATCATAGAAAAAAAAATGGTGTGAAATATTATCAAGATCCTACATAGCAGTCCTCTATCTATGACCCAGACAAGGATTTTGACAATGCGTGCAGTGTGACCTTGACCTTGGATATATGATCTTGAGTCAAGATCCTGACAAATCCTTAGGTCATGGACAACAATTGTTTAACATATTATCCAGATTCAACCTGGCAGTAAGAAGTTATGGCATGATAAAGGATTTCGGCTATGTGTGCACTGTGACTTTGACCTTAAAGAATGGCATTCGGTGGATGTCTAAATATACCCTTGGACATAAACAACAATTGTGTGAAATGTTATCCAGATCCAATATTGCAGTAAGGATTTATGGCCCGTACAAGCATTTTGACAACTGTGCATTTCAACTTTGACCTTGGAGATACGATCTTGAGCCAAGGTCATGACACACCCTTGGGTCATGGACAACAATTATTGGATATATTATTCAAATCCATTTTGGCAGTAAGAAGTTATGGCCCGGACAAGGATTTTGGCTATGTGTGCTCTGTGACCTTGGCCTCAAAGATATGACCTACGGTTGAAGTCATGACACACTCTTGGACATGAACAACATTTGTGTAAAATATTATCTAGATCCGATCATGGGATAAGAAGTTATGGCCTGGACAAAAATGTTTGCTATGTGTGCACTGTGACCTTGACTTTAAAGATATGATCTTGAGTCAAAGTCATGACATGATTGTGTGAAATTTTATCTTGGATAATAATCAAACTCTGACAACTATTTGACAACTGTGCACTACAACCTTGACCTTGGAGATACGATCTTGAGCCAAGGCCATGACACACCCTTGGGTCATGGACAACAATTATTGGATATATTATTCAAATCCATCTTGGCAGTAAGAAGTGATGGCCCGGACAAAGATTTTGGCTATGTATGCACTGTGACCTTCACCTTGAAGATATGACCTTGAGACAAGGTCATGACACACCCTTGTTATCATGAAGTGTGTTGACATTCAATTTCATTGACGCTACACGGTTGGCGTAGACAGCAAACAAGAGATGCTTACTTTTCGGACGTCCGATTCCTCCAGCTTTTTGACAGACTTACTTTCAGCACCGTAATCCCTTGATAGCTGATATTGTGTTGACAATATGTTTCACGGTGTTATAAACTTTGTCTTTCATGATTACAACATTATAGCTACATACAAAGAACTTTTAAAAAGATCTCATTTCTAAAGACATTCTATTCAGTCGGTTCTTCTTTATACACTTACATCAAAAGTTCGTTATTGTAGGAGACATTTTTATTCATCGCTTTGAAAAATTGGAATGTATTCAGTTTTATACATCTACACGTCATCTAAAACCCGAGATGTAGAACTTGAAGGATATGAAATCTGAGGTGTAGAACTTAAATGATAAAAAAACGAAAGTGCTGAACTTGAAGGATATAAAATCTGAGGTGCACAACTGGAATGATATAAAATCTATGTATAGAACTTAAAGGATATAAAATCTATATGTAGAACTTGAAGGATATAAAATCTGAGGTGTAGAACTTGAAGGATATGAAACCTGAGGTGTAAAACATGAAGGGTATGAAATCTAGGTGTAGAACAGAAGGATATAAAATCTATGTGTAGAATTGAAGGATATAAAACCTCAGGTGTAAAACTTGAATGATATAAAATGTCGAACTTGAAGGGTATAAATCCTGAGGTGTAGAACTTGAAGGATATAAAATCTAGGTGTAGAACTAAAGAATATAATTTCTATGTGTAGAACTTGAAGGGTAAAAATTTGAGGAGTAGAACTTGAATGATATAGAACCTGAGGTGTAAAACTTGAATGATATAAAATCTGGGTGTAGAACTTGAAGGAATATGAATTCTAGGTGTAGAACTTGAAGAATATAAACCCTGAGGCGTAGAACTTGAAAGATATCAAATATAGGTGTAGAACTTGAAAGAATATAACATTTAAGTGTAGAACTTGAAGGGTATAAAATCTGAGGTGTAGAACTTGAAGAATATAAACCCTGCGGTGTAGAACTTGAAAGATATAAAATCTAGGTGTAGAACTTGAAGGATATATAATATAGGTGTAGAACTGAAGAATATATAATATAGGTGTAGAACTTGACGAGTATAAAATCTGAGGAGTAGAACTTGAAGGATATAAAAGTTTTTCTGTATACTTATTACGATGATTATGTCACAGCTGTTGTGAATGCGGTCGTTATGTAGAAAGCAAATGAAAAGAGGTCACAACCGGAAGTTAATTTGATGAACTCGTCCTTCTCCTCCATGATTCTTAACCCCATGAAGTGAAATAAAGAAATTTTCAAAAAGAATCTTGACTAAACAGATCGGAGTTTGGACTTACATTATAACAGGTTTTGTACTGACAATAAAGCTTTATACTAGTATATGTATATGTATATGTATAAGCCAATTAAGCCAGCCAAGGTCTAGTTATAGAAGAGGAATAGCAGTATCATGGTGAAGTGACCCGTGAAATGTTACAATTACTGCAAATGTAATTGACATTTTCGTTATGCCAACTTAAACTAGTCATAATCAATATTTTGTTTTCATTAATTGTGGTGTGTCTTAGGGCAGAAGGAAAAATCATCAATTCAATCAGTAATATTACTTACCATATCAGATTATCTTTAATATATATCAGTTCTACTCAGTGTTTTAAAAACCAATAATATATCTAGTGATACTACTGAATGTATTAGTAATATTACAAACACTGTTAATATGCGGTTTTAATATCAGATAGAACAGCTACTTCACAATAACACTGATATTGTAATTTCACAATATAATTTACGGAAATCATTAGTTCACGACCCAGGTTTGACTCTCAGATTGTGCCACTATGTTTCAAAGGTTGATTACCACCTCTTTCAATCTGAAATGACTGAAAATTCCTGAAAGCGATGTGAAACACCAATCAAATAACCATCATTAATTCCAGCTGAAATATTACTAGTTCATTTATTTAGATTAATGCATTTCAGATCTAATCGGCAAATGAATGTTTACCTCCTGGTACTTCCAGTTTTATCTGCCTTTGAATATATTGGCTTTTGTGTAATTCACTTATTTTGCATGACCGAGCAGGTAAACCCGGTCGTTGAATTTGCAGTGTCCGTCCGTCCGTCTTGGATCAATAATGAGGATCATTTGCTGCAATTAACTCTGTAGTGAAACAACTGTTTATTGAATTATTTCTTGATTCAAAAGTAGATAAAACCTGGAGATACACTGAAATACGTAATATTTACTAACTTTTGAAGTAGAACACCACATGGTTTCCTGAATGCCCTCAACTTTGATTTGGACGGTTAAACTTTAATTTGTATGATTGATTGATTGATTTTTGTTTAAAGTTACACCACGAATATTTCACGTATATGGTGACGGCATCTGCCTGATGCGGGGCATACAAATTTTGACCTTTGCAACGGACCCACCCGAAGCAGTGAGGGATCTTTAACGTGCCACATGCTTACCACGACACGGGGCCTCGGTTTTTACTGTCTCATCCGAAAGACAGGACACCGACATGACCAGAGCGGGAATCAAACCCCGGCCTCCCGCTTAAGAGTCCAGCGCGAAACCACTAGGCCACGCCGGCTTAGCTTTCAAATAAATATAGTGAATTCTTTATATTATAACTCTTCAGTTTTACCTGTTTAGACACTATCATGTTGTGAGGTCAGGTATAAGTCACTCCAAAAATATCAACGGTAAGCAGTCAAATATCAGTATTACTGCCTTCAGTCGTTTCTCGTTTACAAAATGTGTGTTGGCTGCATTGAACTTAATAATATTGTTTTGTCATAATAGATCTATAATTGATGGATTAATAATGGCAGATCTATAAGTTTTGCACATGTAGAATTCAAGGGGGTGGGTGTTGCTCTACACAAGGTTTACTCCTCCTATTATATAGTGATATCAATGGTTATTGATCTATTTAACGAACACACCCGAAGCAGGAGCGGATTTCGTACATCCCAACGTATATCAGTGAATTACTGTCTAGTTCATTCGATTGACAGATAAAGAGGCAGATAATGATTCTATCACCTTAGTGAAATACTGAAAGTAGGGCTAAAAGTCGCCAGTTAAGTGATTGAATGCCATACCATGGACCAACCTGCCCCATACATATGTAACCTGCTGATAAGAACAATCATGTTACCTTGTCCCTGATACAGATTGTACTCGATTTGTGCATGTGTCAGTACGGTATTTGTCTGGGATGAATGGTATCTTACAACTAAAAGCTTATGGCCACTCTATGCCTGGGATGAATGGTATCTTACAACTAAAAGCTTATGGCCACTCTATGACTGGGATGAATGGTATCTTACAACTAAAAGCTTATGGCCACTCTATGCCTGGGATGAATGGTATCTTACAACTAAAAGCTTATGGCCACTCTATGACTGGGATGAATGGTATCTTACAACTAAAAGCTTATGGCCACTCTATGTCTGGGACGAATGGTATCTTACAACTAAAAGCTTATGGCCACTCTATTTATGTCTGGGACGAATGGTATCTAACAACTAAAAGCTTATGGCCATTCTATTTATGTCTGGGACGAATGGTATCTTACAACTAAAAGCTTATGGCCACTCTATGTCTGGGACGAATGGTATCTAACAACTAAAAGCTTATGGCCACTCTATTTATGTCTGGGACGAATGGTATCTTACAACTAAAAGCTTATGGCCACTCTATGACTGGGATGAATGGTATCTTACAACTAAAAGCTTATGGCCACTCTATGTCTGGGACGAATGGTATCTTACAACTAAAAGCTTATGGCCACTCTATTTATGTCTGGGACGAATGGTATCTTACAACTAAAAGCTTATGGCCACTCTATTTATGTCTGGGATGAATGGTATCTAACAACTAAAAGCTTATGGCCACTCTATTTATGTCTGGGACGAATGGTATCTTACAACTAAAAGCTTATGGCCACTCTATGTCTATGACAAATGGTATCTTACAACTAAAAGCTTATGGCCATTCTATTTATGTCTGGGACGAATGGTATCTTACAACTAAAAGCTTATGGCCACTCTATTTATGTCTGGGATGAATGGTATCTAACAACTAAAAGCTTATGGCCACTCTATTTATGTCTGGGACGAATGGTATCTTACAAATAAAAGCTTATGGCCACTCTATGTCTAGGACAAATGGTATCTTACAACTAAAAGCTTATGGCCACTCTTTTTATGTCTGGGACGAATGGTATCTAACAACTAAAAGCTTATGGCCACTCTATTTATGTCTGGGACGAATGGTATCTTACAACTAAAAGCTTATGGCCACTCTATGTCTGGGACGAATGGTATCTTACAACTAAAAGCTTATGGCCACTCTTTGTCTGGGACAAATGGTATCTTACAACTAAAAGCTTATGGCCACTCTATTTATGTCTGGGACGAATGGTATCTTACAACTAAAAGCTTATGGCCACTCTATTTATGTCTGGGACGAATGGTATCTAACAACTAAAAGCTTATGGCCACTCTATTTATGTCTGGGACGAATGGTATCTTACAACAAAAAGCTTATGGCCACTCTATGTCTAGGACAAATGGTATCTTACAACTAAAAGCTTATGGCCACTCTATTTATGTCTGGGACGAATGGTATCTAACAACTAAAAGCTTATGGCCACTCTATTTATGTCTGGGACGAATGGTATCTTACAACTAAAAGCTTATGGCCACTCTATGTCTAGGACAAATGGTATCTTACAACTAAAAGCTTATGGCCACTCTATTTATGTCTGGGACGAATGGTATCTAACAACTAAAAGCTTATGGCCACTCTATTTATGTCTGGGACGAATGGTATCTTACAACTAAAAGCTTATGGCCACTCTATGTCTGGGACGAATGGTATCTTACAACTAAAAGCTTATGGCCACTCTATGTCTGGGACAAATGGTATCTTACAACTAAAAGCTTATGGCCACTCTATTTATGTCTGGGACGAATGGTATCTTACAACTAAAAGCTTATGGCCACTCTATTTATGTCTGGGACGAATGGTATCTAACAACTAAAAGCTTATGGCCACTCTATTTATGTCTGGGACGAATGGTATCTTACAACTAAAAGCTTATGGCCACTCTATGTCTAGGACAAATGGTATCTTACAACTAAAAGCTTATGGCCACTCTATTTATGTCTGGGACGAATGGTATCTAACAACTAAAAGCTTATGGCCACTCTATTTATGTCTGGGACGAATGGTATCTAACAACTAAAAGCTTATGGCCACTCTATTTATGTCTGGGACGAATGGTATCTTACAACTAAAAGCTTATGGCCACTCTATGTCTGGGACGAATGGTATCTTACAACTAAAAGCTTGTGGCCACTCTTTGTCTAGGACAAATGGTATCTTACAACTAAAAGCTTATGGCCACTCTATTTATGAAGTGAATTTCGTGTAGCGTCAAAACTACAAGAACCCCAAAACATAAAACTTGATTCTCTCTAAAACGTCTGGAGCTTGGGGTCTTCAGCGATGTACAGTGTAGTGCATTGGTCTACTCTGACCATTAAGACCTTAATTTTTTTTAAAGAAATACACGTAGTATGACATTCGTCTTCGTGACAAATAGTTGAAATTATGAAATCCCTAGACAATGTATGTAAACTAAGAATTTCGTGTACTTTACCAAGTCGAATAAATAAGTAGATTGATGTAGGTTTACTGTATTATGTGATTATTAGAGAAATGATAAGCCGTGATGTAATGTATAACGACTCTCGTTTGATAATCTATATAATTGAATAATGTTAATCCTTCAATATCCATTTACGGTTAATGCCTCACAAGTTTCCGATCCGATAATAAACATAAGGGCTGGTAAGTCTTTGATTGGTTTGATACGCCAAGCTACAAATCTTCTGTTTACAAGATTTGACTTTCATACTGTACAAGATGCATATTAACACTGTATATGAAACCATTCGTCTGATGCATCCTGAAGCTAGAATAAATATTCTTCATCTTGAAATAAGATAAAT
Source organism: Pteria penguin (assembly GCA_035048485.1). Classification (NCBI taxonomy): domain Eukaryota; kingdom Metazoa; phylum Mollusca; class Bivalvia; order Pterioida; family Pteriidae; genus Pteria; species Pteria penguin. The sequence continues at coordinate 80,774,635 of CM068580.1, read as the reverse complement.
CTTTAAAAAGTAGGTATATATTATTCATGAATGGGACTAAGCGTTTATCCGTAACGGAAAGCTGGTCTGTATAAAGACGATCTTTCACTCAGGTTTTATATGTGGTTTTAATAAAAGTTGAGCTTTATGTCTATTACAAATCATATTTAACAAACAGGAAATATACGTCATATTCTAAAATATTTTCATGAAACTATTTAGTTATGTTAAATTCATTATAGATATCAAATTACATTTTTTTTTTTATCAGAGAATAACGATTTTATTCTTAGAGATAGTTTTGGAAATGAATTCATTTGTCATTGGCTATTTGTTACTTCTTATTTGTTTCATCTGTATTTAAAGTCATTCTCGGTGGGTATTGCTAGCCAAACAGGAGACGCTCAATCCTCCTGGATACCTGGTCTCACCTTTGAATTTCAGGGGTCCGTGAATATCCACCGTGGTACATTGTTGTTAATGCTATAGTCATGTGACACCAGTTACTTTCGTATCTTATATTTACATCACACTTATTCTATTTGCAGTGTGGAGCTCGTAAAAATGGATTTGACTCAAGTGTTATTATACCCTTTTCCTGATGTTGTGTGTCTGTGGCACTTTCTAAACAGTATTTGTTCACATTCATGCATATATACAATGCTGAATTATATTTGTTTTGTCTGTATTTAAGGGTTTTCACTGCGGGTGTGGCTAGCCAAACAGGAGACGCTCACTCTTCCCGGGCACCTGGTCTCAAATTTGAATTTCAGGGGTCTGTGACCGCCCACTGTGGTGCATTGCTGTTGGTGCAGGAGGTCACGTGACGGCAAACAACCCAGACGTGTATTTTTCGGGTGCCGTATTATTGACCATTTCTTGGTTTTCTAACATCAGAAAATCATTATTTTTAGATATATATAAGAACATCATTCAAGGATTACATAGTTTGTTTTATAGATGTGTTTGTGCTTTGGAATGTATATTTTGAATGTGTTTATTTCTGGATTTACATGTTGAGTGACAAGTTCTCACTTCTTCACTCTGTATATAGTGTACATATATTTCTCTACCTGGGAATTACAATGAGCCTGTTAAAACCGGTTTACTTGAAAAACAGTGATCTACCCAGCAACAAGTCTAATCGGATCAGTGATTTTGACATCTTGGACGCGGTTAATAAGACCGTAGGGGACAAAATTAGATGTATACAACTCGACAGAGAGCTATGGAGGATCTATCTAGTAGACAATGACAGCAAGCAGAAACTTCTCATAGAAGGGTTCGAACTCAACGGACATGTCATAAGCGTTTTTGAGTTTAATCCTTTTTCGTCGGGTGCAAATTCGCCAACAGAGAAAGTTTTGAAAGTAACTGTGTCTGGAATTCCATTATCTGTGAATGACAAGGAAATCATGAATATGCTAGATAAGTTTGATATAAATCCCACTAGTACAATGAAATTTGAAAAAATCCGCCATCCGATCACTAAGAAGATGACTAGTGTCTTAAACGGAAACCGTTTCATCTACATCACCCCTTCCCAGAGTTAGCTACTGTGCGGGACTGCGATGCAGTATTTATCACTGGGGGCAACCTAAACATCGTAGGAAATTATTGTGTAAGAAATGCTGGGGAGAAGACCACACAACAAATAATTGTGAGAATGAAGAGAGATGTCAAGTGTGCAAAGAGGGCGGTCACAATCCAGGCGATGTGCAGTGCAAGGCCTATGCTAAGAAACAACCCAATGTTGTACCATTCTCAGGAAAAGACAACCCGATATCAAATTTCTATCCGTGTGATATTACCATCTTCGGAGAAACGCACGCATCAGCAGAACATGCATTTCAGCACGTCAAGGCACTAAGATGCGGGGACCTTGTAGCGGCAGAAAAAATCCGAGATGCAACGACGCCACTGGACGCCAAACGTATTGGGAATTGTGTCACACCAACGGATACGTGGATAGAGGAAAGAGAATCCGTTATGGAAGAAATCCTCACTTCCAAAGCTCACCAAAACCCAGATTTCAGAGATGCACTGAAAGAATCTAGTAAAAATAGGATTTTTGCGGAGACCACATATGACAGGGAGCGGGGAACAGGTCTTAACAAAGAAGAAAGTGTAAAAACCAAATCCATCAATTGGCCAGGGCAAAATAAAATGGGCAAAATAGTGAAAAAAGTTGCGACGGCGTGTGTTAAACGTAGAAAATCAAGTGTAACCAAGAAAGATACAGCTACAAAATCAGCAAAGCAAAGAGACATTAGCACCATGTTAAGAGAATGTCGTGAGAAGAAAGCTACCGATAACAACGGTATTGTGTCGGAAAACAGCTGTAGCTCTGGTGAGGACAGCACCTGAACATCCGCAGAGGAAGGTTAGACAACTCCTTCACTAACTTTATTTAATATCAAATTTATATCTATTGTATTATTTTCACTATATGTCTAACCATTTCCAATGGCAAAATCTTTAAAGTGTATATCTCTAAATTCTAGAGGTATTAACTCCTATGAAAAACGAACAAAGTTATATGACTGTATAAACGATAATGATATAGATATAGTGTGTTTACAGGAAACGCATTACATTGAATCTAATGTGTTTAAATATGATGCCCGCTGACGTGGTTTAGCTTTCCATAGTTTCAGCGATTCGCTTCATAGCAGAGGTGTGTCAATACTTTTTAGAGACAAGGCACCTATTGAAATTATAAATGAACATAAGTCGATCGACAGACGACGTATAATGATAAATTTTAAACTTGAAAATGAGACATATTCTATTGTCAATATTTATGCGCCTAAAGCAGAGCAGGCAAGAATAGACTTTTTCAAACGATTAAAGACATGGATTACACAATATTCATCAAATGATGGTAACCTTATTCTTCTAGGGGATTTCAATTGTACATTAAGTAGACAAGATAGAAATTCCAAAGCAAACAATATACATGTAGATAAAAGTAGTAAATTTTTATGTGATCTTATTGAATATTTAGAACTATGCGATATGTGGAGAAAGATATATGAAAATAAACCAGGGTTTACATGGTGCGATGGAGAGAATATACCAAAAAGTCGTATAGATTATGTGTTTATTTCTAATAATTTTGATATGAAATTGGACAAAATGTACACAAGGAAACCACCAAATGTAAACAAATACAGGATGTCTGACCATTTAGCGATAAGATTCAATTTAGCAGTAAACGACTTTGTAAAAGGGAGTAATTACTGGAAGATGAATACGTCTTTGGTGACGGATGTTAATTATTGTAATATCATACGCAATACGTTATTAGAAAACTCAGACGAATTAGACAATATTGTAGATAAACAAATGATTGATTGATTGATTGATTTTTGTTTTACGTCACACCACGAATATTTCACGTATATGGTGACGGCATCTGCCTGATGCGGGACATACAAATTTTGACCTTTGCAACGGACCCACCCGAAGCAGTGAGGGATCTTTAACGTGCCATGCATACCACGACACGGGGCCTCAGTTTTTACTGTCTCATCCGAAAGACAGACCACCGGCATGGCCAGAGCGGGACTCTAACCCCGGCCTCCCGATCAGGAGTCCGACGCGATACCACTAGGCCACGCCGGCTTAATAAACAAATGAGATGGGAAAGAGTTAAATTACTTGTTAAAAATACATCTATCTTATATTCTAAGCAAAAGAGTTTTACGACTAAACAGAGAATTAAGAAATTAGAGGATGAATTAGAAAATATTGAGACAAGTGACTCTAGTCTAATAGATATGAACAGAAAGAGGGATTTAGAAAATGAACTTGATATTTCATATGAAAGAAAAACTAGAGGTGCATATATAAGGTCAAAGGCCAGATGGATGGAAAAGGGGGAGAAAAATAACTCCTATTTTCTAAGACTAGAGAAAATACACCAGACAGGAAATGTTATAAGGAAATTAAAAGGAGATAATTCCGTGGTATATGAAGATAAAAATGTTTTGTCACAAATGTGCAATTTTTATGAGAAATTGTACAAAAGTAATAACATTGAGCAAGAAAACATAGATGTATTTTTAAACGAAATGTATACACCATCACTAACGGAGCAAGACAGACTACTATGTGATTCATATCCTACTGTAGATGAATGTGCCCAAGCAATAAAATCTATGAAAAATAACAAATCTCCGGGGTGTGATGGCATTCCAGTTGAGTTTTATAAGATTTTTTGGAATGATAACAAACAATATTACTATGATTGCATTTCACAAAATTTTGAACGCGGGGAAATGTCATTTACACAAAAAAAATCTCTATTATATCACTTTTGCACAAGAAAGGTTCAAAAGAGGAGTTAAAAAATTATAGACCTATAAGCTTAACTAATTGTGACTACAAAATACTAGCTTTTGTATTAGCCAAAAGGCTTCAGACAGTTATTGCAAATTTAGTTTGTGAAGATCAATCAGCATATATTAAAGGAAGATATATTGGTCTAAATGCTAGAATCATAATGGATATATTCGAATTTTGCGAAGAAAACGAAAAAGATTGTATTATATTATTTTTAGATTTTCAAAAAGCTTTCGACTCTGTAGAATGGAATTTTATTTTCAGTATCTTGAAAAAATTCAATTTTGGGGAAAATTTCTTTAGATGAATAGAGATATTATATAAAAACCCTGTATTTAGAATGAAAAATAACGGATATATATGTTAAATTCATTATAGATATCAAATTACATTTTTTTTTTATCAGAGAATAACGATTTTATTCTTAGAGATAGTTTTGGAAATGAATTCATTTGTCATTGGCTATTTGTTACTTCTTATTTGTTTCATCTGTATTTAAAGGCATTCACGATGGGTATTGCTAGCCAAACAGGAGACGCTCAATCCTCCTGGGTACCTGGTCTCACCTTTGAATTTCAGGGGTCCGTGAATATCCACTGTGGTACATTGTTGTTAATGCTATAGTCATGTGACACCAGTTACTTTCGTATCTTATATTTACATCACACTTATTCTATTTGCAGTGTGGAGCTCGTAAAATGGATTTGACTCAAGTGTTATTATACCCTTTTTCCTGATGCTGTGTGTATGTGGCACTTTCTAAACAGTATTTGTTCACATTCATGCATATATACAATGCTGAATTATATTTGTTTCGTCTGTATTTAAGGGTTTTCACTGCGGGTGTGGTTAGCCAAACAGGAGACGCTCACTCTTCCCGGGCACCTGGTCTCAAATTTGAATTTCAGGGGTCCGTGACCGCCCACTGTGGTGCATTGCTGTTGGTGCCAAAGTCATGTGACACCAGTTACTTTCGTATTTTAGCTAGTAGTTACCAGTCATATCTCATAATCTGATCAGACTCGAGATAAATAGATCTCATAAGAACCATGTAAAAGAGGAGGCGTTTGCAGAGTGAGTCACAGATGCTTATTTGATTAAGAAGTCGGAATCGCATGTGCGTGCGTGGGTGTATTTGTTTGTAGATAAGTGTATAGGTCTGTGTGGGGGACGTATTGATAGCGATATTAATAGACAATATGTCCACTGTAAGATGAAATATTCATTTTCAAATCATTCTAATCCAGATTATTACCTTTGTATTTTAATCCCTTGGAAGTTTACAATGATATTTTAACCACAAATTTAACATAATCAAATAGCCATCTCTAGTAATAAACCGAAATAAAAGACTGTTTTATAAGAAAGTATAAAGATATCTTACTCATCCGTATGACAAAAGTCATCACAGATCAACATGCAATCAATAAAGCCAAAGAAAGACATAGCAAAATATTCACTGGTAATGCAGTTGAGGCACCGACTTAGGACGGCCACTTAAAATAACGCTAATTACTCAATTGGTGTCGGTAACCGGTTTACGGGCCCACCTTCCCACTCACCACAACGGCAGAACAATTAAAGGGCATACATTTAGAAATATATTAATTGTACTTAATACATATAGATATACCAACAGGTTACTCAATTTGAGAGATCTTAAACATATATACGCATAAGAAATGTATAACGGATAAAAAATTATATTTAATGTATGAACATGACGTCAGTTTCAGACTAACGTGCTCTACTCTTCTAAAAACGAGCAAAGGTCCTTGTTCCATCGGAGTCTCGACTAAAAGTCAGTTGGGAAAAGGCTCAGGACATTCTCTCTCTTCAGAGGTTTGGACAATGCCCGTCACAGAATCCCCACCGCCCTTCTAGTCAGAGTACAACGCTCCAGAAAAAGTAAAATGGGTTGTAGATGGGTCCATCGCAAGAGTTGTTGTCTTAGCGATGATCTTAGGGTCATATTAGAACTTATCCGCGATTTCGTTAGCAGTGACGCGTCATAGATTCCCCAACAACAAAAATCCCATGTAAGTATCATGTTTTTAAAATACTTTACATAAAAGAAGTGTATCAGAATTGTGCAGCTGAACACAGACTTTCCATCACCATTGATCATTACTATTATTTGGTATCAAATCACGTTCAGTCTGTGTCCCTCTCTGGTGCATATTACAAAAAGCTGCTCCATTTTCACACCATGAGTACCCGAAATATGTATTTTGAGACGTTCCCTCACATTCAGCGTACATATAATAATTTCAGTGGCAGTGGGCAATCTTTAATGTGCCTAGGCACTTCGCAGTTTTCACTGTATCATCTGAAAAACAGGACATCAGTGTATAGGAGATGAATCGGAACCTTTCGTGCCGCCCTTGTACAGCATGTAGTATATTTCGATGGGAAACCCACACAATCAAACTATTGTTAAACTATTTTAATTAAAGTTACATATTTTAAGTGGGCAGGATTTGGTGTAGTGAATAAGCGCTTGGCTTGCGGCGCCGACGATCCGGGTTCGATTCCCGGGTTGCGCCACTATGTTTAAGAGGTTGGTAACCTCCTGCTTCCATGTCGCAATATAACTGATATATTGTTGGAAGCGACTTATAACACCAATCAACCAACCAACATATTTTAAATACCATCAAAGAATACCCCTAGCCTAGCATTAGCATTAGCATTCAAATAGGTTCATGGCGACTTGCAATTTTCAGTATTAGAAATAATAACAATATTGTCCCGAGAATCATTGTGTAGGATTAGTTTCTAGCTCTTATAATAGTCAATATAAAATAACCACACATCGGACACCGGATAATTTTTTATCAATGAATTGTACAACAATAGTGGACGGTGACACTCATTATATCATAAACAGTATCAGAGAAATTGTATTACGACATATATCAAAGACATTATCATGGACAGAATGATATCACGTCATATATCAAAGACATTACCATGGACAGAATCATATCACGTCATATATCAAAAACAATACCATGGACAGCATCATATCACGTCATGTATCAAAGACATTACCATGGACAGAATGGTATCACGACATATATCAAAGACATTATCATGGACAGAATGATATCACATCATAAATCAAAGACATTACCATGGACAGAATCATATCACGACATATATCAAAGACATTATCATGGACAGAATGATATCACGTCATGTATCAAAGACATTACCATAGACAGAATGATATCACGACTTTAATCAAAGACATTACCATGGACATAATGGTATCACGTCATATATCAAAGACATTACCATGGACAGAATCATATCACGACATACATCAAAGACATTACCATGGACAGAATCATATCACGACATACATCAAAGACATTACCATGGACAGAATGGTATCACGACATACATCAAAGACATTACCATGGACAGAATGATATCACGTCCTTTATCAAAGACATTACCATGGACAGAATCATATCACGTCATATATCAAAGACATTACCATAGACAGAATGGTATCACGTCATATATCAAAGATATTACCATAGACAGAATCATATCACGTCATATATCAAAGATAGTATCATGGACAGAATGGTATTACAACATATACCAAAGACAATCTGAATAAAACCGGATAGATCCGCAGTGGGACGAATAGAGAAGCGGAATAAAGATCTGGTTTTAATCAGATTGATATCAAAGACACTGTCATGGACAGAATCATATCACGACATATACCAAAAATATTACCATGGACTAATCACACATAAAACTTTATAGGACGAGCAGAGACCTAGCCACGATTGTTTGAAATATTAGTACTTGAGCAATGACGGATTAAGAAGGGGACCAGGGGTCAGTTGTTGGAAACTTTAACCATTGGTTAAGCTAACCAGTGGTTAAATTTCATCTGACTATATTTTTGAAATAAGAAGACTTAAAGTCATTCTCTGTTTACTGATTAATAGCATATGAAAGCAACACTGTTGTGTAATTTAGAAATCTTATATACCAAAGTAATTGTCTCTCAAACTTTAACCATCGGTTAGCTTAACCAGTGGTTAAAGTTTCGAACAACGGGCCCCGATCCCTCACCAGTTTCTTCGCCACAAGTATGAGTTAACTTCAGATTTGGCACCCAAAATGGCTGAGTATTTTTGGCTAATATTTGACACATGCGCACCCCTCCCTCTTTCGAAAATCCCGGACAAAGTTGAGTATGCTGATATTACACTAAAGTTTAACACATTTAGTGTAACACTTACCTACGCCCTTTTATTTATTTTTTATTTATTTATTTATCTATTTATTTTTTATTTATTTATTTTTTTTTTTTTTTTTTTGCTAATCCAAATACAAAATTAACGTACGTAAAAAGAACTCTGGTTATCCGTGTGCCTAGACGTGTGATGAGTTGCCCAAGAATAGTCAGTGACGTCATCTGAAAGGCTATCGCTATTGAAAACCTTACATTCACACGGTAATCTTGGTCGCTGCATTCAATATTATCTGCCCTTTTATCATGTCTTCCGTGCGAAATATTCACTGCTCTAGAACATTCTGTCGTATAAAATCCGTTCTCTTTCAATACAAAAACGAGCGACCCCCATCCATAAATGATGCCACCGAAGACTGAGATTTCCACAGCACACCAGTAATTGTGGGAACTCGAAATCTGTAGCCCAACTCCATCTAAGCATTCGACGATTTCGGAATAATACAACCAATGCACATAATGGAAGATGGTTTCTATTCTTAGTATGCATATGTTCCGCATTTTCACGTCTGTTCAATGACAGAGGGATGCAACTTGAAGAAGGAGTCTGCAGTTAGTTGGTTGGTAAGTTGATTGGTGTTTTACGTCGCTTTCAACAATGTTTCAGTTATATCACAACATGGAAGCATAAAACATAGTGGCGCAACCCGGGAATCGAACCCGGGTCGTCGGCGCCGCAAACCAAGCGTTTAACCACTACACCACGCTTGCCCTCCCGAGTCTGCAGTTAGAGGCAACCATTTGATATGATAATGAGCGCAGTTGGCGGAGGCATTGAAAGCTAGAATTTTAACTATGTTTCAGAGTCCGAACCCCCCTTTTTTTCGTGGGCCCTTTAGGACAGATAATTTCTTTTATACCATTTTCAATAAAATACCTTCACAAATATCATTTATTTTTCTACAACCTCTCTGAAATTAACATAATTAACAAACGGCTGCTAAGCATTTTCAGAATCTAGAATGAAGGAAAAAGAAATTAAAGCAAGAACTTTTTGAAATCTTGGGGATAAAGAGTGACCCGGAAGAATTATAGGATTTTTATTCTGTCACAGTAGTTCAGTAGAAGCGTAAGCAATTAAGCGAAACATTTGAAGAGTGGGGGCTTTCTTAATGATCAAAGACAAAATAAGACTTGGAAGAAAGGGATGGTGCATACACAAACAGTAATTGGCTTGACATGAACAATGAATCAGTACAAAACTAGGAATCCTTTGGGTTCCCAAGATGAGAAAAAGAGACATGCTTCTATAATTCTGTAAGCTTGACAGTCAGTTCACACACACACCTACACACACACACACACACACACACACACTCACCCTTGTCTCGAGAAGATCCCGCCCCATTGTCATATACGACGGAAACGGGCGAGACGATCCTATTATGCTCCACCCACATCAAGGCCAGCCCCACCTCAGATTTGTAAACGGCGTGATCTCAGCCAATCAGAGATAGCCTTTCATCAGAATTTGAGATGGCGGATCTAGTACATACGAAGTATGGTAAGTTGTGTTTTAAGAAGACAAACGACAATATCATAAAACTAAGAGATAAGTTGATATATTATAATTTTATATGTTTTTGACTTAATGCTTCGTTACGTGCATGGAGCAATTAATTAAAAGCCACATACTGGTAGCCAAAGGGTGTCCTATATATATAGAAATTTATGCTTTTTTGACGCGTTTCAGGACTTAGTGATTACAATGCAGAAAAGTGTCATGTTTTTCAGTTAATTGATATTGATGATTTCTTAATTTCTTAATGACTATTTTGATCATAATCATGGTAAGGAATATTATTGTGAAAGAATTTCGTCAATATCTCAATTTTTGGATTTTCTATGAATTTTTAAGATTTCCAAAGAAAAGGGGGGGGGGGGGGAGGTTGGCCATTTTTCACATTTTCAACTTTTTCTGCAACACTGTCAGAAGGATTTTAATAAATCTTGGTAGAAATAAATCACTTATTATCACCTTCAAATTCTGTTGGTATTGTCCAGACCTCTTTACAGGTGGCGCCACCATAGTCAAAAGTAGGTCACAAAAGAGAGCCCTCCTTTGATAATATTGTTCTTCATACTGGCTGTATACAGAGACAAACAGAATGCATAGAAATGATCTAGAGGGATGAGTGAAAACGTATTGTCATGATTCCCTTCCAAAATCAAATTTTATAAAAAAAAAAAATTTCGACATTTGTTTGGACTTGGTGATTTCAATTCAGAAAAGTGTCATATTTCCTAGTTAATTGATAATGATGATTTCTTATGGACTACTGTGATCATAATTGTGGTAAGGAATGTTACTTTGAAAGAATTTTGACAATATCTCAAGTTTTGGATTTTCTATGAATTTTTTAAGACTTCCAAATGAGGGTGTATAGGGACAATTCTTCACATTTTTAACTTCTGCTGTTATACCACATGAAAGATTTTAATGAAACATTGTATACTTGAAAGTTTTTACATTTCATCCAGATTCGTCAACAGATAATGCCAACATGTCTAAAAACTAGGTCTCACAATGGTACATATACCACTTGGTAATTGAAATATGGAGAGTAGCGGTTCAAATCCAGCTGTGGTGAATTTTTTTTTCATTTCTTTACACATCTAAATAAGTTTTTAGATGTTTCTCAACACTTAACAAATGAAATTAGGCCATTTTAATTTGGATCTGGGCAATATTTGAAACAATTGTTGTTCATGACCCAGACTTGAAATCAGTCAACAAAAGGCCCCGACTTAAGAAAATGACTAACTTGTTGCTCTGAATCACATCTTGCAGAGACAAAGCAAATGCTTAATATCAAAATCACCTGAATGGATGTGCAAAAAAGTGTTGTATATCCTGGTTTGACATAAAATTTGACATATTATCAACATTTGTGTTGACTTAGTCACAGTAATGCAAAAATAAATGAATTCTTCCTTCCTGCATGACTGATCATCTAGGTACTCAGGTGAGCGAAATAGGCCCACTTGGGCCTCTTGTGTATAATTCGCTTCGTGGATTATAAAGTGTGCACCGCCTCAAACCATATTATATCTCAATAAATTTCAAAATTGTTAAAGTTAATCCTTAAATATATACACAATCACTGTAATTTCCTGCGATAAAGCTTTCAAGACATATATAATTTATTTCTATATAAAGTACATTGATCGGTGATGTCATAACGCTCCATATCAATCGGAACACCGTCGCCATTTTTTACAAAAATACGCAAATTCGTATTTGCGTACGGAAATGGACGAGTTGTTACGATTGGCTCCATATTTGACCAACTTTTCAGCACAGAAAGCGATGTTTGGCAGACATTTGATTGGTCGTCATAATGAAATGTTTGACATTTCCAATCTTGTGTGACGTCATCAAAGTGTTTTTGCGCTAAAGTGCTTGACATTCGATGAAAGTATGTTATTCTGGATGCCGTTACCATATTTGTGAAATAACCGTGGGATGACGTAAAACAATAATCAATCAATCAATCAATCAAACTCTATTTGTGTGATCGTTTGGGTGAAGTCACACTTTACTACCGTAGTTGCAGCAGACCACTGGAGGCGAAACTATGACAATAAAATTAGTATATATTAAGATTATTCCAACTATTAATTGTGGATGGAAAGATAGAATTTCGCGTTGTGAGTAATCTGTAATTTTGAATAATTCAAGTTTGTTATTGCGCAGGTTATATAATTTTTTATTATTTTATACGAGGTAGGTATTTCGGTCAAATATTCTGGTTCATTATAATGATAAATTTTATGAAAAAGATCTAATTTTCTCATTTCACAACGAACATTTAACCTTTCCCACCCTGTTTCAAAACAAATAGATACTATAGAACTATAAATGGCTAAACCAGTGACTAGTTTTGGGGCTTCTAGTTGCAGTCTTTCTATCTTTATCCCATCCCCTTTACTACACCCTCCCTTAACTTCACAACCATTTTCAAGATTTGGGAAGATGAAAAAACAGTATATAGCGAGGTGTCTGGGGATCGCGTACGTCCGTGGGGACTAGAGAAATGAAGGTCATCCCCCCCCCCCCTACCCCAGGAAGATCCTACAAATTGACGATTGTCGGACATAAAAATTGCACAACCACACTTCTGTAGACCGTCTTTTGTCAAACAGCTAATCATATATATGTTTTTCTAATAAATCTGACTCCTCTGTATCGCAAAATCTACCATCATCTTTTGTATTTTCCCACGAACATTACTTCTAGTAGACAGTATCGAAACATGTATATGCAGATCTAAATTTGTTTGAAAATGGATTACTATCTGCCACGAATGCTTTTCAGGTAGAAAAAGGTTGGGGTCCCGGTTGGGACTGAAGTCCTAAACCTAACCAAAATGATCTCTCTCTCTCTCTCTCTCTGAGGGGATGCCTTTTGTCTACTGCTATATAATGAGGCCTGGACACCTATGTTTGGCGCCATTGCAGTGGACGGGGGTACTGAATCCGCCTCTGACTTTATTTCGATTATATTGACCAACAATATCGGTTACTAATGACAATAAATCACTGTTATAAGTAGTAAACTTTCCATTTTCATCCGTTTTCATATTTAAAAAATTGTCTTTACGTTCCCCAACAAAATTATGATAAACAAGAGACGAATTCTGCTAAATACTGTGAGAACTACGCCGTGACGGTGTTTTGATGATATAAAATGACAACACATGCCGTATTTCAGAACTCTCGCAGAACAGAATTACATTTTTGTATTCAGTAATCTCTCTCTCTCTCTCTCTCTTTCTCTCTGCATATGTCCGTGTCATTTATATAGACGGGGTAATTTCACTATAGACGTGTTTAGAGCGATTTCTACTATTATTTGACCCTTCACTTTCGCGAAATATATATGTATTTCTAATTTGGTGACGTCACAATACATTTCAATGTTTGTCCGAGGTATGATCGAGGTGTAATGTATTGTGATGTCATCAGATTTAACAGTTTTTCGCGCATAAATGGAATGGTTGTTTGCGTTTTACGCGTGAAAGCTTTGTCGATTTGGCCTCTGAAATTCGTTCACTTTATGTAACATTACGGTTGGAACACTTGGAAGAATACAATGTTAACTTACAGAATACGAAATTTCGTCTGGTTCTACATAAGTGGTAAGTTAAAGTGCACTCTCTTTTCCATCGTCAAGTAGGCCTTTTCGTTATACAGAATTTCTTCCCATTTGGGACGGTGTCTGACGTAAAACAATTATTACGTCATCACATTCTATGGAGACCGATCTAAAACTATGGGAATTGATAGTCCACACATGACGTTTTCATAGGATATTAATGACGTCATAATTGTTTTACGTCAGATACCGTCCCAAATGGAAAATAACTCTGTTTAACGAAATGACTCAATACGCATATATGTAAAATTTTAGGACTTTCGCATATCCGCACTGATTCAGATAGAGGAGAAAGCATGGATCTTTTTTGTTGAAATATTTGTTACTATATAGACCCTTTCGCTGTTACAGCGGGACTAACACTTTGGTCGGCGAATGTGTCCCATAAAAATTTTGATGTCATAATAAAAAAAAAAAAACAATGTCTCTGACGTCATTTTGCGGGAACAGTTATCCTTTTGCCCACCAAAATGTTAGTCCGCAGTAACGTCGAAAGGAAGAGAAAAACAGTTACCAACCGCATTGGTAAGTTTTCGGATGGGTTTAAGTACACTAATAAACTTTCATTTATAGATAGATCTTATTTTTTCTATTCAAGATCTAACTTCGATATGTTGTGTTTTGATAACATGGGTTATAATATATCGATCTACTCAGCCTATCATATCAAGATTTCGATTTGAATGGCAAAACCATAAGAAAGGAAATGGGGCTAGGGTTTTGAGATCATGACAAAAAAAAAACACTTTAGTCGGCCATTTATGACGAAATATCTTTTTTTTACATATGATGCCGATCGATGTTTTATCTATGTTTTTTTTTTTTTTTTTTTTTTTTTTTTCAAAATCGTACTCTTCCAGTGGAATCAAATGAATTGGGTTGAATTGTCTTTGGGACGAATCCATGCTGATGGATGCGCGCTATAGCGGAAGTACTTTTCTTACAAGGCGCGATATTTAACTGAACTGACAGAGCTGAGGTATATAAACTGGGTAAGAAATTACTTTTTACAACACATATTTATCTGAAATAGAGAATTATAGACTTTGAGAATAAAATGAATCTCTCTAGCAATCAAGGAAATGCCTGTTTATTTGCCCCGCGGTCGCGATCTGTGTTCCAATCCAAGAAATGGCAAGATTCAGAATTTTGTATCAGTCTTACAAGTATTCCCTGAAATAGAGAATAACGCAAACTGTTGTTGACGTTGAAATTCCTCCACTGCTTTGAGAACCACACATTGTGTGTATTCGTATATTTTAGTCAAATATTGAGTAGGCTACAAGTAACTCTGTCATCTATGCTACGAAAAGTCTGAATACAAAGTAATATGTACAGTAGCATGACGGTTTGAATTTCATAATGATTTCTCTCTAGCAGCATCCACAGGCATCCCAGCGATAATTATCAAAATTTACATAAAAAATCACAGCTTAGAAAAGTCTTGACATATGTTTCGTTTTTTTCTTGTGTTTTTTTTTGTTTTTGTTTTTTTTTTTTTGCAATTCAAGGCAAAGGATCTTACAGTGTGATGTCACTGGTCAAGACTCAGATTGGATGGCAAATCACCACTACACTGTACATTGTTATGTCAAACCACTAACGTTTTCAGGATTTGACTTGGACTTATAATTTCTAAATAGGAGGAAATATTGCAATTTTTTTCCGATACATGAAAGGAAGCAATATCTAGTATACCAACTGAATGATGTTATCTTATGATACAGTATTTTGTTCAAAGGTGCCTGCACGGTGTCATATATATAAGTAAAGTTTTGAACAATTTTATTAATATAGTATCCATATACCAATATATTGCAATACCGGTATTTGTTATTTGTGATACAAGTCAGTAAAAAGAAGAAATAAAGTTTTTTATTGTATCAGTATAAATAGATATTACTGAAAACAGTCAGGAGCTTCATAAGTTCATATCAGGTTCTGTGTGTAAGTTTAATATAAAGGCAATGTTTGTAATTTGTGACACTTGTGATACAAATCAGTAACAGGACGAGAAAAAACGTTTATGGGTTTACTGATGAACAAAGTAAGGAGATTCATCTCAGGCCATCTGTTGTAAGTTTACTAATTGTATATGGCATTTAGAGAAAGAAAAGTTCAGATATGTAAAATAATTTTGTAACGAAGACTGATGGTGGAAAACAAAAAGGTTAGTTAACAGTGTCTCTGTATACCTTAGTTGTAAGATTCAGGTGAAATGTTTGGTGGAACATTAAATTTCTATCATGTACAAACCAACATGAAAACATATCCATTTGGTCTTTTTTGTACAATTTTTTAAATACGAAACATCTCTATCTTGTAAATTGCAACATAATTTTATAATGAGTAATATTGGCGTATGGTTGCGTATTGTTTGAGTTCCCTATCGTATCGTGTATCGTATCGTGACCCATGTATCGCGATATATCATATCGCGGTATATCGTTGCATCTCTAATGATGATGATGTCATATGTGCCATCAAAAATTTCAAATGTAAACAACATTTTTCCAATCTTAAAAACTTTACATAAGGGCAATAATATTATTACTAATACATGTAGTACTACCGCTACTACTACTACTACTACTACTAATATGTCATGACTTTACAGCAGAATCGATGTTAATTTATAAATTAATTGAATAATTTTATCCAATCAGAGTCCCTGTTACATTGAAATAGTAGTCCTATTCTCCTAACAGAAGACCTACCAATCAAATGCTCTGACAATTGCCATTCTTTGACCATGGATAGTACGGTTACCATTGCATACATGTATACTGAGCCAAGACATGTTATTGACAGTGAAATGGTATCTTGGCCAATTTTATTCACTCTTTTGCGGGGCCCCCATAAAGAATAAATAGTTTTAGAAAAGTAAAGAGGTGAACAGATGAATGAAAACAAATGATGAAGACAGAAGAATTTAAGCTGCATAGAATTCAAACCCTCTTGGCTGTCCCTAAATGCGTAGCTCCACTTTGATGAAGATTGGGAATAACAAAATGTGCATGAAGGCATCAGATTGTCTGTCAAATTCACAAAATACATGTACTTAAGATTTTAGAATGGGGTCCAAAAATGTTAAATATTTTACAGTTACAGAACATTTTAAATCCCAGACATGTAATAGTGACTTGAAATTTTTACATCTAAATCAAATGTTATTATTATATTATAGGTAAACAAATTCATAATAGCAATATACATGTATCATGTAAAAACTCTGTATAAAGACATGTTGTTGCTTTGATATTTTCAATAATTTTGAAAAACACTTGTGGTTTATATAGAAATGTACTGAATTGTATTATATAGTCTCTACACAATTAAAACATTTGGGATGATGCAGTTATGTCCAGACTGGTGCACGTATCCACAACAGTGAGTCATATACGCTCACTGGTCAGATTGACCAGTCACCAGTGTAATTGTAGAAAGTTAAAAAAAATTGAGTAAAACATCAGCAAGCTCACTTCAACAGCAAGTTGACCAATAGGCCTGTTAAATAAAGTGAGTTATCTGCTCTTGTTTAATTCGCAGAGGTGGAAAAGAATTGGTATAAATTTTGTGTAGAGATTGTTACTCCAAGCTTCTCTGCTTGTTTGTACAATGTATGTATGGTATGTACTATGGTCAACTGATGTATGGTCGTTGCTCAGGTAAGATACGATCAGTCATGCAGGTTTTGAAGTTTTCCCCAAATACTCACTGGTCAAAAGACTACTCGATATGAAAAATCACTAGTCCGCAAATGAAACTTGGTGGTCCATATATGAAAAGTAAAAATAGAGCTTGATGTACTCTTAATATGATATCAAAGGGTCTGTCTTCAAGTTTTTGTCCTGCAAAATAAGGCTCTCAACTTATTAGCAAACTCGGGGAAACTATGGTAGAGTGAACAGAACGCAAGTTGATTTTCATGGCCATCCCACGGGAATCTTTCCTTCCAACCTGTCTGGACCGTTCTTTTTCATTTATTTTGGTCAAATTTTTATTTTTGTTTTCATTTACAAGTCTTTTTACCATTTATATCATGTTTTTTGCGTCAGAATTTAAAATCAAACAATCTGCTGTAGGCCTAGTGGACAACTCATTGTGACGCTGATTCATCACTCAGCAGGGTTGCACAGAAGCATTAAGAAATTACATTAAACATTTTTATCTTCTATTCAAATGATCAAGTGATTAAAACAATTAAATTTGACTGGTAATTGTGTTGAAATAGTCAAATAGTAGGCCTATCTGGCATGCAGCAAACAGCAGTAGATTATGAGTACCGGTAAACAATAACATTTTTTGTTGTTTATTTTAACATATATTTTCATTTTAATATATTTTTATTTGCTGGTCCGACAGACCACTAATACATGAATGTAATACGGTAATCAGCTGGTCCGCTAATTGAAACATCAGGTCCTGAACCTCGGACCACCATATTTTTCCACCCCTGATCATGTTTAGAAATAGTGGTATTTGCAGAAACAGGAAAGTTGCTTTTATGGGCGGACAAATCACCTTATTGAATCCTCCAACAGAGCTGCCATTTTTTTTTTTAAACATTTCTTGGTGTTTATGCCATTTTGAGACTTTGTTCTCCAGATACAACTTCTTCCTGAGTTTTTCTCACTTACCTTTCCATACAGATTCCTTTGAAATTTTATATCTAGTTTTATAACTCTTAAAGTTGTTCACCTCACATTTTCATCCCTTTGAAGCCATTTTTATACACCCGTCATTAGACGGGACGTATTATGTTATGGCGCTGTCCGTGCGTCCGTCCGGGGTCATGTTTTATTGATATTGAGTTGAAATTTGGTATATAGTTTTATTTCAAGTGCTGTTAGTACCAGTTTGAGTTTTGTTGCGATTGACCTACTTTTGATGGATTTATGGCCCTTGGACTTATAAATTTTAAAAATATATTTTTTGTCAAAACTTTATGAAATTTCTCATGAAACAAGTAAAGTGTACCAACTATCACATATGTTACGGTTTTTGATATCTTTTTCTTCGTTTTTGAGAAATTTATAATTTTAGGGAGAGTATATAGCTTTATATCAAGCAGCGTCAGTACCAGTTCGAGTTTTGTTACGATTGACCTACTTTTGACGGATTTATGGCCCTTGGACTTATAAATTTTAAGACTTTTTCAAAAATTCATTAAAAATCTATTTTTTGTCAAAACATTTATATGAAATTTATCATGAAACAAGTAAAATGTACCAACTATCACATGTGTTACGGGTTTTAATATCTTTTTCTTCATTTTTGAGAAATTTATAATTTTAGGGGGGGGTGACCATATGTCTTAGGTCATGTTTTCCAGACTTTTTTTTGTCGTCTTTCAAGGTATTGAGTTGAAATTTGGTATATAGCTTTATTCCAAGCGGCGTCAGTACCAGTTCGAGTTTTGTTACGATTGACCTACTTTTGACGGATTTATGGCCCTTGGACTTGTAAATTTGAAGTTTAGAATAACATAACTTCCATCTGTTCTGTTAGCGCTTTCAGCCCTCCAGGGCTCATCAGACATTGTATAATTGGTAACTACTGGTAAAGTAACAGTAATATGTATGACGTCACATTGAAAGTAGCGTATGTGGTTGTCATACAATGCAAAGTTATTTTGCACATTTTAATCTAATTACGGTTTAAATTAAAAATGGTTTAAATATTTTCATAAAATGTTCTTCTTTACTTTTTCTCATATGTTCATTATCGTGAATTATTTTAAAAAAAATGGGAAAATAAGAAACTTCCCATTACAACACACATCGAAATGTTCACTACAACTATTCCTCATTTCATTATATATATATGTTAAATTCACCTAGCTCTTGGAAAAAATACACTACTTGAGAAACTGCTGGCAGGGGCATTTGTGGCGCATGACATGTCATCTAGTTATATAGATCTGACGTTATATCATGATATAAAAGTAACTGTCATCAATTAGATCCTATTCCTATACGTATAAAACATTCACATCTTTATATCCAGTGTTTAACAATCTTTAATACATGTATCTTTAATAATACCAAAAGAATGAAGATTATTTTATTTGGAATAGAAAAAAATTCTGTTCTTGTCAGAAGTTTCTGTCCTCTCAGAGTTTTTTGATTGAAGGAGAATGTCTTTCATCAACCCTCAAGGGTAGAAAAGTTTGAACTCTTTTGCTGTCCTTTCCAGAACTATATTTCCTAATTTACTTGATTTATTTAACATTTTTCAATCAATATGAATACATGTAGGGTTATCAACATTCATTAAATTAAGAGAAACATTTTTGTTGGTGATTTCCCTGCTGCTTTAACACTACTTAACAGATAATGTTTAGATGCAGTTGTACCACATTTTCTTGCCCCTCGAACACACTTTATAAATTGTTCAGCTGATTTCATCCTAACTGTAGACAGGAATATCAACACTTTTTCTGTATTACTAGGACCACAGGGATTAACACTTCCTTTACTGCAAGAAACAGAGTTGTAGAAATGTTCCTTAGGAATGGCAGCTTTTATCTTTTTTTGTTGCATCCTCGGCACTGGTTGCAGCATTCACTAAAGCATCACTTCTTGATACACTTATTGAATCCTCGGCACTGGTTGCAGCATTCACTAAAGCATCACTTCTTGATACACTTGACTGAACACTTATTGAATCCTCAGAACTGGTTGCAATGTCCACTGAAGTGTCTCTTCTTGATCCTTAGCTCTGGTTGCAACATTCAGTAAATTATCATTTCTTGAAATACTTGAATGGACACTTCTGATATCCCTTGCAGGCTTACTTTCCTTTGAACTAGTATCTTTTACTTCTGAGTTTTCTCCCTGTGGAAATGATCAGAATCTGGAGTGTTTTTTTCTGAATTAAATGTTGTCATATCTTGTTCTTTTCATATCAAATTTCTTGGGATAAATATTACTTTCTATGGTACATTGTTTCAGTTTTTTTTTCTTAAACCAGATGTGTGCAACATCTGAAAAAGGTTATCAAAATTTGGTAAATTTAGACTAATTGTTTTTGGAACTAGCCGACTTTTCCAAGTGACTTTAATTTGAACTCGCGAATTACCATATCCAGCTTGTAGTGGATTTGGTTGTATTTTGACATAACATGCATCTAAAAGAATCATGTACTAAATTGTGTATCTATAGCAGACATCATATCAGGTTATGAAATAACTAGTAATTCCTTCACAGTGTCCGCGAAATTCATCGGACCGTTGGACCGAACGGACAAAAGTGCGATCGGTCCGATTTGCGCGTTTTCTAGTCGGACCGGTTTGTCCGATGTTGCTTCCAACACTATATATACGGCGGAAAGACGGAGTCTTGTAAGCACTTATACTATTTAATAACGACCTTTATATTTTGAACGTTCCTGAGTGTACATGAATGTCTTTTCTAGCGAAATTACAATATGTGGAGGGGGCAATCCCCGGAAAACCACTAAACAAAAGAAAATTGACATCGACGGACGCCGACAAAAAGGCGATGTTAAATACCCCATTGAAAATTCTTCAATTTTCTTTTTTGGTCAGACAGAAATGATTTCGGTCCTATGAAATATGTCTTCCAATAGGACCGAATGTCCTGTGGAGTTCAACAAAGTTTCGCGGACACTGCCTTCATCAGTAATTAGATCCTATTCCCATATGTATAAAACATTCAACTCTAATTTACATCCAGTGTTTAACAATCTATAATATTGCCATAAAAGAGTTAATTTAATTTTAAGACTAAAAGGTTCTGTTCTCTCATACTTTTTTTTTTGGATTAAAGGAGAACGTCTTGCAACCTTCAAGGGTAGAAAAGTTTGAACTCTTTTGCTTTCATTTTCAGAACTATATTTCCTAATTTACTTGTTTAAATATTTTAACATTTTCTATCAATTTGAGTAAGGTTATCAAAATTAAGAGTAACATATTTCACTGGTCCTTGCTTCTTTAACACTACTAAGTCTACTTAAAAGATAATGTTTAGATGCAGTTGGACCACAACTTTTTGGCCCTTAGAACACTCTGTTTAATGGTCCTTCCTTCAAGAAATCAGGGTTGTTGAAATGTTCCTTGGGAATGGCAGCTTTTACCTTTTGTTTGTTGCATCCTCAGCACTGGTTGCAACATTGCTGAAGCACTCATTTCTTGATACTCTTGATGGAACACTTATTGTATCCTCAGTCCTCAGCACTTGTTGCAATGTCCATTGAAATGTCAATTCTTGCATCCTCAGCACTGGTTGCAACATGCATTCACTGAAGTGTGATTTCTTGATACACTTGAATGGACACTTCTAATATAATCACTTACAGGCTTACATTTCCTAGAAACAGTATCTTTCACTTTCAAGTTTTCACCCTTAGGAAACATTATCTGAATCTAGTGTATTTTCTTCCGAATTAAATGTTGTCATACCTGGTTCTTTCATATCAAAATTACTTGTGATATTACTTTCTACGATACATTGATTCAGCTTTTTTCCTCAAACTATCTGTGTGCAACACTAGAAAAAGGTCATCAACATTTGGTAAATTAAGACTAACTTTTTTCGCTGGTGATTCCCATGCTTCTTTGACACTGTTGGATCACGTTTCCGGTCTTTTGGACATTCTATTTTAGTCAATAAATGGTCCAGCTGATTTTGTGCAAACTGTAGAGACCAGACTATCAACGCTTCCTATATTGCTAGGAGCATAGGTAATTGGAATGTTTTTCAGGAACGGCAGCTTTTGCCATCTTTAAGAGACACATGTCTTTTACTAGTACATGTATTGGTATTATGACATTGACCCCTTTGCTCAGTGTTTTCATTCTTTTCAAGAAAAACACACATTCTGATTTGTGCATAGCATCATTCGATATGTACCGGTATGCTATATCTTAGTTATATTTTAATCAAAACTTCGAAGTAATCAAGATGTCGGAAAAATTGATACAATAACAAGCGTTTGATATCAGAACTGAACGATATGATTTTCCCCTCTTCTTTCGATCATCGCGTTACTAGAGGTGTCGTACAGTGATGATAAATCTTTCATCTCCTATGTCCGATGTAGTGAATAATTTTCATGTATTTATTTTAGATAATATATCCGTTAAAAGGACAGTAAACGCAGAATGAGAATTTGGTAAAAGTTATCTTCTGGATAATAGCTTCTTTATATTTTATAAAAAATGATTGTAGATAATTTATTATCGTGATTGAATTACATGAAATGAATTTTCTTGGTAAGAAATTGACCTTTGACTAGCTTTCAATTTGGCGTTCTTTTATGAATGGTGGACGTGTTTCTCTTTACTAGTAAGTTTATCTTCATTTTAATGCATATAGTATAGTTGTTAAAAGTTTGTTTATGATGTTCTCGAAGTCAGACGTTTTGTACAATTGGTTAAAAAGAACTTTAAAACTGTAAATGTAATGTCTTTTGTCATTTAAGGTTCTGCTGAAAGTCCAACTTTGACACTGGAGTGTTCGAAGTTCAGATGCCGCTAAAACCATAACTAAACTCATAATTGGTTTTAAACTTCTGTTATATAGTAAGAAGTGTAGAGTATTAATAATCATTATCAGAACATATGTGTATATTAATTTGGTACACTACTGACTACATGCATATTTTGACAAATTATGTCTCTTAAGTGATGTTCAAGGCCTAACAATTCGTCTGTAACCACGTCATTCTGTTGAACATTTAAAAATTAGGGTTAAAATTTTTTGACGGTTTATATAGAATTGTGAACATGACTTGTGAAAAGTCCTTAGTTTCATACAGCACGTTTTCATTGAATTGATAAGTAATGCTTAATGGACAGCAAGCTAGAGAGAGAATTTACAGTCATGTGAAGTGCCATCTCTGTGACATGGCCATTGTTCAGTACACATGTGCTATTCACCTGGATTTTGCTCCTGATTCACGTGAGGAGACTTTCCGGGAAGATTGATAGCTAAGGATGTGTATATAAACTTGGCATGTACATTGTTGAATGAGCTTTTTCAGTTTTTTTTGCACTCCATTAAAACTGGTTAATTTGGTGTTGAATTATGCAATTTGGAATTGTCTGTTGCTTGCTTTTGGCTAGATTGCAAAGCAATTGCAGCACAGTCTCTGTGCTCTGTGCTAGCAGTAGCATAAAATGCTCAATAGCCATTTGGCTAATGCAAGCACAAATTAATTAGCCAAATGTGTAAGCCATTAGCTAGGTATAAAAGACAAAACAACTTTTACTTACAATTTTAGAAAATTTAATGTTGAAAAAATAACTGAATTTTATATTGAAAAAATAACTGATAACACAACTGACAATAAAATTCATCATTTTTTATAATAACCATCCAAATTCAGTAAACCAAGTTATTTGTACGTGTGTTAGCATTTTTCTTTTTCTTAATGGGTTGTTCATCTTGTTATCAGTTGTCACAGGGTTCGGGTATCAATGTTTGTTGACATGCATCTTACTACCTCATAAAGAGTGTTAGAGATGGTTTACATCACTATCACCTTGAAGTTTGATAAAAGTTTATATCAGTAGTAAATTAAATTGTGTTGTGATGACCATGATTTATGCCCCTGTATGATTTGATGCATTTTCGATACACTGTGAAATTCTCATCATAGCTAAAATAAAGGAATTATCAAATACAATATATGTGTCAATAGAGTTTTATTAATTTTTAATACCAAAAATCTTTTGACTAGAACACAAATAAAATGTAATATTGAAGTCCAATATTAATTTCAAATTAACTAAGATTATTTAGTCCCAATCACTGGATTTTTCAAGTCCTTATATAGAAAGATCAAATGATCAACATGATATGAAGACAAACATGATCTTTTTGCTGTGACCAGATCTCCAGCACTAGAAAAGATCCTTTCACTGGCAACAGAAGTTGCAGGTACACACATGTATTTTTTGGACAGAATTGAATGTAAGAAATATTTCACTTCATTAACTTTCCACCACTGTAGTGGATCAGCATTGAGGCTCTCTGAAGGTTCAGAGTTGTAGTTTTTGATTTCACTTGATATACTGTCTGTCACACTGGGGGCTTCAACAACCTTATAGTTACAAATACATTACTTAATAAGCTTTCAAGTGCTGACTCTTTTTCATGTTTTATTGCCTGTCTTTTCTTTGGAGGGGAATTTGACTGCTTTTGTGAAGCTGTCTCAGCCAAGACGTCAATGTTATCATCACATTCCATTTGTGGTGTTGGATTTATGGCGCGAATGGCTCATTAGAAACAAACATTTAAGAGACCTTCAGGAGTAAATGACATTTTATAAAATTCTGAATTGTTCCGAATTGAAATTCCAGAAAAACGTATCGCGAATCGAATTGTTGCAAAAATGTCGCGATTCGGTCTTATCGCTGTGAATCGTAACACCACTACCAGGGGGTGTACGGTAATGGCTGATTGTTTGACTGTGAAGCCATTTCACCTGGATTGATGATTAGATAATTTGATTCCATCAACGCTTGTAATTTTAAAATATCCTTAGTCTCATTTGTAAAAACAATCTTCATTTCAGTGCATATTGTAAAGTGTTCAACACAAGGAGGTAAAACCGTAATAATAATCTCTTTATCAAGTGTCTAAAATCCATTACAGTGGTCAAGTATGGGTTCCCAAAGTCTAATGGTCATGTTCTGATCATTATCAGCGGACATTTACAGCAATATCGCTGCGGAAATATGAATTTTTATATCTGAAAAAAGGTTTTTGTTTTAGGTCTTGTGTATAACACACACCTGGAGATTCAAAGTCAGATTTTATTAAAAAAAAAAAAAAAAAAGTACATATTAATATATAGTATTATACACTACTCATCATGAGTGAATACGGTATTCGCCAACTTAATACTCATGTATTAAAAATGTTTAGCCATTTCAATTTTGAATTTGCATTTGGGGAATTGGCGATCGGGTAGCACGCACACAGAGTCCATGGATTTGTGATGTCTGGATGTCTATCTATCAATATTTTGTTAAAGTTTCTGGTTGGAGCAAAACGGTCATGTTTTTTATTGAAGCAAAATCTCAGCAACTAAGAGGAGTATAATCATAATACTTAGAATATAGGTTCCTTATGACCAGAGCTTTCAA
This sequence comes from Pteria penguin, assembly GCA_035048485.1. Classification (NCBI taxonomy): domain Eukaryota; kingdom Metazoa; phylum Mollusca; class Bivalvia; order Pterioida; family Pteriidae; genus Pteria; species Pteria penguin. The sequence goes on along the minus strand of CM068580.1, from coordinate 80,748,751 downwards.
TGTCATATAATTTATGTCATGACTTTTGACCTAGTGACCTTGACCTTGGACTTTGACCTACTTTTAAAAACTTTAATTTTGGCTGTACATTTCGAATCAGTAGGGGTAGTGGTAGGGCTTTGACACTTTACATATGACTTTAGACCTTGTGACTTTGACTTGTTTCAAATTTGCTGTGCAATCCAGCCATACCATTTTAAGTAGTTTCTAGTTTTAAAATGCAGTACTTTTGCATCTTCAAAATAAAAAAAGTGACAGAATTTTCTATTTTTTGTGTTAAAAAAAGTAAAGGAAAATATTCTACATTATACTGTGTTTCAAATTAATATTTTTTATGACGACTATGAATAAATAACTTTAGAAAGCTAATGTTGGTGTGCCAGTTGTCAAAGTTTATATGTAGTATAATCTTACACTAGATCTAGTAAAATTGCACAATATCAACTGGTAAATTTTAAGAACAGGTCCTTGCTTCTTTAACACTACTTAAAAGATAATGTTTAGATGCAGTTGGACCACAAATTTTTGGCCCTTAGAAAACCCTATTTAGTGGTCCTTCCTTCAAGAAATCAGAGTGTTGGAATGTTCTTTGAGAATGGCAACTTTTACTACTGTTGTTTGGTTGCATCCTCAGCACTGTTGCAGCATTCACTGAAGTGTCATTTCTTGATACACTTGATTGAACACTTCTCATACCACTTACAGACCTACATTCCCTTGAAATAGTAACTCTTACTTAGAATTTCACCTTAAAGAAACAATAAGCACAAGTACCAGTGCTCAATGTAGTATCTGGTTATAGGTTACTAAAAGGCATTGGCAACCAAATCAAAATTTCAGTTACCGTTTTAGAACATTTAGTTGGCATATATAGAAAATGTACTTGCCACATTAATTTTGTTATGAAAGTAAAATATACTAATAACACATGAAAATTATTGTTAACTTGTTTATTCAAGTCAAATTTACAATTTAATCAAATATCTAGACGATCACAATGTGACATTCCCAGTCCAAATCATTTAGCCATCAATTATATTTTACAATCTGGGAAATTGAAAACCAGTGCGTGATGCATGGATGTGGTCTTGTGTGTCACATTTGGGCCCTCACTGCTAATTTGGATCTGTGCCTCCACAATAGAGGGAAAATTCCTAACATCTGATTTTATTCTGTTAACAGCACTGATGTTTCTCTCGTGTTCATATTAAACAATATACTTTGTACTGACTAAAACAAAATGAATTATAAAGTTGCAAAGTAAAAACTAATGACTTCAGTGGTGTTTAAAATGTATAAACATACCAACTCTAACAAAAATGGACCTAACGATGCCTTTAAATTTCAGTTGCATTTTTGTGAGTATGTTTTGATAGTTAGTCGCACAATTGATATTTTTGTCCCATATATGATCACTTTGGTCGCGCTTTGGAGCACTGCTTACTTCTGAGTTTTCACCTTGTGAAAATGATTTGAATCTGGTGTATTTTCTTCCGAATTAAATGTTGTCATATCTGGTTCTTTCATATTAAGATTTCTAGGGATAAATATAATTGTTTTCTAATTTGCCACATTTATTTTTATAAGCCTTTTTTGTGCATCATCTGAATAGCTGGGTTATCAAAATTTGGTAAACTAAGAGTAACATCTTTCACTGATGATTTCCCTCCTTTAACACTGCATAAAAGATGTTTAGATGCATTTGGATCACATTTTTTTGTAATTGTAACACGAAGTGTTACACTGTTATGGATCGGGTCATGGGCGCTGCCATATTGGAATCTTGGGATTCACCCCTTTGCTCATGTATTCCTACTCTCAGTGAAATAGGTCCATGATCATGTGCATTAAATTTGCAAATATTCATGAACATTTGATACTTCTGGTATGTTAAGAACTACATATTCAGCAAATTATTTAGGAAGATGTATGGAAAGTCTATTCCAGATCTGAACAAACACGATGATTATTTTTGAAACTAACTGGCATTTAACCTATGTTTTCATTCGGTCGTTGATTACTACGCATTGATCGCACATTTTCGGCCCTTTCCGTCGGCCCTTGCCAACCACAATAACAACATGTATACAGCAATTTAGGGATTCCATGTCCAACTTTAACCGCTCCCATTACGTAGTTTCATTGTGACGTCACAGGTAAATCAATGTTTAACAGGCCATTTCTTTATGACGTCATAATGAAAAAGTGTGCCAAAAGGTGCAATGTCAGGCATTTCACAATCAGTCAATTGAGGGATCGCCAGATCCAACTTTAACCACGCCCATTATGTAGTTTCATTGTGACGTCACAGTTAAAACCATCCTTAACAGGCCATTTATTTATGACGCCATAATGAAAAAGTGTGCCAAAAGGTGCGATGTCGGGCATTAGGCAATCAGTCAATTGGGACCACGTCATTTAGACATAGCGTCTCAATGACGTCATCCTCTGCTGCATGACGTAAATCTGCAGTCCTTTTCAAATACATTAGCACTCTGAGGGCTAAAAATAAAAACCCTCTCTTGTTCATTAAATTTAGGTTTGATTGTTTCAAGATAATTAAATGTACTGGCCTTCGCTTTTAGTTGACTATCTTGTGCTTTTTTTAGCTCACCTGAGCCAAAGGCTGATAAGCATGTAGTACTCATGGTCCCCTACAAGTGTTGTTGTTTTTCGTCCAGATTCATCAACAGGTGGCGCCACCACAGGCAAAAGTAGGTCAAAGAGGGTACCCTCCTTTGACAAACTTCTTCTTCAGACCGGGGGCAAGCCGGTGTGGCCTAGTGGATAAGGTGCTCGGCTCGTGATCGAGAGGTCGCAGGTTCGACTCCCGTCCGGGGCACACCGGTGTTGTGTCTTTCGGATGAGACAGTAGAAACCGAGGTCCCGTGTCACGGTAGGCGTGGCACGTAAAAGATCCCTCACTGCTTCGGGTGGGTCCGTTGCAAAGGTCTAAATTTGTATGCAATGCATCAGGCAGATGCCGTCACCACATACGTGAAATAATCGTGGAGTGACGTAAAAAAATTATCAACCATCAACCAACCAGACCGGGGGCATACAGAGACAAACCGAATGCATAGGAATGATCTAGAGGGATGTGTGAAGAAGTGTTGTTATGTTTGGTTCCATTCCGAAATCAAATTTTTGACGTTTTTTTGACGTTTTTTTGTACTTGGTAGTTTTAATGCAGAAAAGAGGTATTTTTTTCTTTTAGTAAACATTGATGCATTAATTTGGTTTAATTTGATCATTTTGATGGTAAGAAATACTACTGCGAAGAAAATTTTTCAATATTTTATGTTTTGGATTTTTTATGAATTTTTTAAGACTTTCAAGACAAAGGGAGGGGGGGGGATAATTGGTGTAAACATTTCACAGTTTGAACTTTTTCTTCGGAACCACTTGCTGGAATTCAATGAAACTTGGCATGCATCAAATACTCAAGGTCCCCGACAAATGTGGTCATCTTTGTCAGGATCCATGAACAGGTGGCACCACCACAGACAAAAGTAGGTCACAGAGGGTACCCTCCTTTGACAAACTTCTTATTCAGATCGGGTGCATACAGCGACAAACCGACTGCATAGGAATGATTTACAGGCATATGGGAAGAAGTGTTGATTTTTTTGGTTCCATTCCGAAATCAAATTTTTGACGTTTTTTCATTTTTATTTTGGACTTTGTTATTTTAATGCATTAAAGAGTTATTATTTTCTTTTAGTAAACATTGATGCATTCATTTGGTTTTATTTAATCATTTCTATGGTAAGGAATGCCGGTGTGAAGGAATTTTTTCAATATCTCGATTTTTGAATTTTTTATGAACTTTTTAAGACTTCCAAGAAAAGGGGGGGGGGGGGGCAATTTTTCCTATCTTCAACTTGATTTACAGAACAACTTGAAGGATTGTGATAAAACTGGGTAGGATGCAAGTACTCATAGTCCTTTTCAAAGGTTTTGTTTTTTGTGCGGATCATCCAAATTGGTTAACAGATAATGCCACCATGTCTAAAAGTAGGTCTCACAATGGTACATATACCACTTGGTAATTGAAATATGGAGAGTAGCGGTTCAAATCCAGCTGTGGTCAAAAAAATTTTTTTTTTTTTTTTACACATCTAAATAAGTTTTTAGATGTTTCTCAACACTCAACATATGAAATTAGGAATTTTTACGTTTAAGACTTCCAAAAAAAAAGGGGGGGGGGGGGGGTTGGCCATTTTTCACATTTTCAACTTTTTCTACAAAACTGTTTGAAGGATTTTAATAAATCTTGGTAGAAAGAAGTCACTTATGATCCTCTTCAAATTCTGTTGTTTTCGTCCAGACCTCTTTACAGGTGGCGCCACCATAGTCAAGAGTAGGTCACAAAAGAGTTCCCTCGTTTAACAATATTCTTTTTCATACGGGCTGTATACAGAGACAAACAGAGTGCATAGAAATGATCTAGAGGGATGAGTGAAGATGTATTGTCATTTTGGTTCCCTTCCAAAATCAAATTTTAGAATTTGTTTCGACATTTCTTTGGACTTGGTGATTCAATGCAGAAAAAAGTGTCATATTTCCTAGTTAATTGATAATGATGATTTCTTATGGACTATTGTGATCATAATTATGGTAAGGATTGTTACTTTGAAAGAATTTTGTCAATATCTCAATTTTTGGATTTTCTATGAATTTTTTAAGACTTCCAAATGAGGGTGTATAGGAACAATTCAATCACATTTTTCACTTCTGCTGTTATACCACATGAAAGATTTTAATGAAACATGGAATACATGAAGTACTAAAAGTCCTCTATCAATTTGGTAAATTTCATCCAAATTGGTTAACAGATAATGCCACCATGTCTAAAAAGCAGTTCTCTCAATAGTACATATACCACTTGGTAATTGAAATATGGAGAGTAGCGGTTCAAATCCAGCTGTGGTCAAAATTTTTTTTCATTTCTTTACACATCTAAATAAGTTTTTAGATGTTTCTCAACACTCAACATATGAAATTAGGCAATTTTAAGTTAGATCTGGACAATATTTGAAACAATTGTTGTTCATGACCCAGACTTGAAATCAGTCAACAAAAGGCCCCACCTAAAGAAAATGACTAACTTGTTGCCCTGAATGACTTCTTGCAGAGACAAAGGAAATGCTTAATATCAAAATCACCTGAATGGATGTGCAAAAAAGTGTTGTTTTTTATTCTAGCCTGAAATAAAATTTGACATATTTTCAACATCTGTGTTGACTTAGTCACATTAATGCAAAAATAAATGAATTCTTCCTTCATGCATGACTGATAATATAGGTACTCAGGTGAGCGATATAGGCCCACTTGGGCCCCTTTTTTTTTTTTTTTTTTTTTTTTTTTTTTTTTCGTTGCATCCTCAGCACTGGTTGGAACATCCAATGAAACATCGCTTCTGATATGCTTGACTGAACACTTCTTGCATCCTCAGCACTGGTTGCAATGTCCAATGAAGCTTTATTTCTTACATTCTCACCACCGGTTGCATCATTCTCTGAAGTGTCACTTCTTTATACACTTGATTGAACACTTCAAAAAAAAAAAAAAAGTTTTATCACTTAAAGGCTTATATTCACTTGAAACAGTATCTCTTACTTCTGAGAAACCGCCTTGAAGACATGATCTGAGTCTGGTGTATTTTCTTCTGAATTAAATATTGTCAATTCTTTGTTCTTTTATACCAAGATTTCTTGGATAAAAATCATTTTCTACATTCAGATTTTCCTTACACCATTTGTGTGCAAAATCTCCCTGTTTATGAACAATTTTATTGAGAATCTGTAAAAGAAAGTATGATCTTACCAGCAACCTGTCAAATATGACGCCATCTGACTCGTTCATCTAATGAGATAGATTAAATCTACCCTCCCCCCTCTTTCTCTGTTCCCTTCCAACATTTGCAAAGGAATACATTTTTCTAAGATATTTTTTTTAGTTTGTGAAATATGGAATATTTACATTTTATTTCTAGTGATGATTGCCCATAAGTGCAGAAATCATATATAGTGATATGGGTGGGGACAAGAGAAGGCTGATGCACACTCTGGCAATATCTATCTCTGTTCTCAAAATCATCCCTAATCCTATCTGAATGAAAGTCAAAGATGGAGTCTCAGTGAAAGATATTGAGAACAAAGTATCTCAAAGTATCCTTTTGTGTTTCAAATTGCTTTTGCCATTGTCTCCCACTTTTTAAAAAATTATTTCCAGTTTACCTACCCCATCTGAATCCATTATAAAAGTAGACAAAAATTTTTGTTTATTTTCAGTCTGATATATCAGCAATTTTGACAAAGTAGTAGGGTAAAACAAAGGTATTCCTTTAATACAGTGTCCGACTTTCTTCCATGAAATCCTTTACATTAAACTTCTTGCGATTTTTCATCTTATTTACATCATCAAACCGGTATATATCAGTCTTGGTTCTTTCTCTTTCAAACTTTCCTACCCTTGCATAAAAGTCAAAGAATGGTAATTAATGAGACATCTGATTGGTTGATCTTCTGTAGGGACAAGGATTCCCTGAACTAGGAACATTTGGACAATACTCACTTAAGGTCACAACCATGAATATAAGGAAAGGCCTAATTTAAGAAATTAACCAACAATTTATGATACATTTAATTCTACAGACAAAATGTCATTGATTTGATGCAATTTGGGAGTATCCATCAGTTTATACTGATATTTTTGTTGAGTTTAGTTTGAGCCCTGGGTTGGTATGTAAGGACCAAGGTGATATTTTGTCATAGTCTAGAATTAAATGATATTTTGTTTAGCCGTGCTTTATGTTAAATTGATCAAGAACAAGGACTTTCAGTTAAAATTTCAGCATTTCTAAGGCTTTTTTGCACTGTTTGCAACTTTTGTACATCGATCATAACAGTGTCGTACATACATTAAGTGATGTCAAAATATATGAAAAAAGAAATCATATGTAATTTGGCAAATATTCATAGATACAAAAACACTAGTACCGGTACATGTATATATTTACTGTAAGCAAAATTGATTTTATGTGAAAGTAACTGGGTTGGAAGTGGGTGTTATAATTTTAAAAGCGGTCCTTTCTTCATCATTACCTGTTAGACAAACATGTTTATGCTGAACTGGTAAGAGTGTTCTAGGAACTTGATTATGTAATTGACTTTGAATTGAAACATTTTGAGACTACTTTACAGTCCAGGCGTTTTGTAATTTTTCCACCCACCATAGCGTGCCACATCCAGGTGTAAATTCAGGAATTACACAATACATGGTGTATTTTACAAAGGTGTGAATGAGCACAAGTAAATTATGTCTCCCCTTAAAATTTTCTTAATTTTCTTTTCATCCAAATTTTGTCCAGTCCGTAACTTGAATACCGTTTGAGGTAAGAACTTGAAACTCGGAACATAGAAAGGTTACAGTGAGGCAAGGTGCATGGCAAAACAATTTTTGACCTTGACGTACATTTACAATCTCAAGGTCAAATTTTAAAAACAATTTGTCCAGGCTGTAACTTAATACCCTTTGAGGTAAGAACTTGAAACTTGGAACATAGAAAGGTGACAGTGAGGCAAGGTTCATGGCATAAAAATTGGTTGTACCTGGCACTTTGTTATAAGCATGTTTTACTGTACATTCATTTCTACGGAGTACCGGTATCTTAGATTATATTCCTATAATGTTTTAAAATCCTTGTCAGATTCTTCCACTTGTACTGGCCCATTCTGAAACACATCCATAAAGAAGGGGGGTAATGTGTTTTTTGTTTGAAAAACAATACCCACTAGTTTCCATCTGGATTCCCACTGTGATTTTTGGTGCTTTTCGCATTGCGTTTTGTGCAATCATTCCAAAACCCCAGGACAGTACTGTAAGATCATATCATTTAAAGGTTAAAATGACTGAGCTGGTGACAAAGACTTCAAGTGTTGATAAGCAGGATGGTAATGAAGATGATGATGATGAACCAGAATTCAACATTTCATCTCTTAGAAGAAATCTCCTGGAGGACTTTGGAAAATCCTCTTACCAAGATGTTGGAGATCAACACATGAAAGTCTACCTACGAATACGTCCATTTGCAGATAAAGAATTACAGAACAATGAAGATAAGGTAAGTATTCAATTTTACCCCCATTCACAGCTGGGCACTGTCAAAAAATCATAATGTAGTCACTTTTGTTGTTTCACTCATCTACACCTGTATATACATTTATAGTTACATTACCTTTTTCCACGACATATCTTGGCTTTTGATTTATGCACTGAGATACTACAGTACTATATTGTCCTATGACAGTATCACAAAGAATGTTTAACATAGACGATGCAGTATCATTTCCAATTTCAAGTTTGAACCTGATACCTTTTGCACTGCAGAGCAAGCTTACTGATTAATTATTACACTAATGAACACAGTATGCTCATCAATATGGAAGACCTATTGGCTTAATATTGAGCTACCTAATGTCTTTTATTACTAGCTCCAAAGTGAGTTCAAGTAAGAGTATGTGCAGCATGCCTTTCAAACATTTTTACGTTTATGATTATCATGGTCATATTGAAAACTAGAATAAAATGAAGATTTTAGACTGATAATGACTCCTCAGAGGATCAGATAAGCACAGTGTTACAATCTCTCTGGACTGCAGTTGTAGCTCTTACTTGATTCAGCTAGCCCAGTATAAGAAATTGAATTCCTATGGTAATCTAGGGCTAACTGGCAGCCACTTATTTCAAAACCCACAATCTCTAAGTATTATTTTATTACCGGTATATTGGTGTATGCAAAGGTCATGATTTATGTCACATAGGTGGATCTAGAAATTTTGAAAGTGGGGGTTGCAGTTTTCCATAACTAATATTTCGCACTATTCGGTCTGGAAAGGAGGGTTGCAGTCCTAAAAATGGTTGAAAATGACCTTTTTTGGTAAGATTTTCTGACCAAAGGGGTGGCTTCTAACTCTGCCAATGTGTCACTTATTTCATGTATACTTCATGTAGATCTGACCTACATAACAAATATAGCTGAAAAGTTTATAATGGTATAGTGACAATTAATACAAACACATATATTTTATACACATGTCAGATAAATTTCATTTTACATTTTAAAAGGAATGCCTTGTAGTAGAAACTAGTCGATCAGTAGTGACTCATGCCCCAGAGGAATCCCATTCCTACAAGAACTGTGCACATGGACTTGGAAAAATCACCAACAAATTCAGCTTCTCGAAAATATTTGAAGAAGAAACAACACAGAAAGAGTTCTTCAATGAAGCTATGCTTGGCTTAGTAAAGGATTTTATTGATGGACAGAATTGTCTTGTGTTCACTTATGGAGTCACCAGTTCTGGAAAAACCTACACAGTACAAGGTTTCAGTTTCTATTTTACTTCTTTTTTTTTAGTCCAATAATTGGGTCTGAATTCCTTCTGTACAGAGAATAGAGGGAATTTACATGTAGCATGTAGAAAAAATCAATTTTTTTTTATTACTCATTATTTCCTTTGTCATTCAATTGTATACGTCCAAACTATAATGCTTTCATATCAGAAAGTTCGATATATAGCAGGTGATTTTAAACATTCTGTCATTGAATTTCCTCCTATGCCATTCATATTGGAATTTACCATAATCTAAAAAAAGAAAACTGGGGAAAATGCTGCTAAAGAAAGTTTGAAATAGCTTTCTACAAGCCTTTTATTAAACTTTCTGATATAAAGGCATTATGATTTGGTTGTAAACAAGTACTGTGCATGCTTTTTATCATACCCCCTGCAAACGAAGTTTGGGGGCTATATAGAAATCATCTTGTCCATCTGTCTGTCTGTCTGTCCCACCATCTGTCTGTCCAGAAAACTTTAACCTTAGCCATAACTTTTGAACCAAAAGAGATGGGCCTTCATACTACACAGGTGAATTCCTTGTGGAAAAGACCATTCTGTCGGTACCAAAACTTTTGACCTCTTGATCTTGACATTTGACCTACTTTTTAAAAACTTTAACTTTAGCCATAATTTTAACTTTAATCTTGCCCATAACTTTTGAACCAAAAGAGATATCGTCTTCATACTAGACATTTGTATTGCTTGTGGCAAGACCTTTCTGATGGTACCAAAATTTTTTACCCATTTGACATTTGACCATCTTTTGAAAAACTTTAACTTCAGCCATAATTTTTGAACCAAAAACGATGGAGCCTTCATACTACACACATGTATTTCAGTCATTCCCAATAACTTTCGGTCCCCATAGGTCATTCGGACCTATGTAGTGAAGTTACACACAGGTCCGAAACAAAAATTGTCTGTCCGAAAAAAAAAGAAGAGAAACATAGATGTATTCTGATATATTTAATCTCATCTAACAAACTCATCGATCATCCGCCAATTTTGATCTTCTGTTATAAAATTTTCAAAATAATCATCAATTTCATCATTATTGCCATATATTGTGTCAACTGCTTCTATATCAAGGTCATAGACTTCATCTAACATTGCACACACCTCCGTATAGCTCGAAAAACAAATCTCCGAAAAAAACTGTGACCGATTCCTCAATGAGGCAATCACTGTGAATCACGCTCTTGTGAAAGCTTTTGATAAAACTGGTTTTGCAAAACGTTCACATTTCGGTTTGTTTCATCATGGTCTGGTGACCACTTTAATCTGAGGGAGTATAAATAAACCAAACTCTGTCGGACCCATCGGTCATTCGGACCTGCAATACGACAGTGGGACATCGGTCCTTACGTAAATGTGTCGGTCAGGACTGGCGGACCGATGTTATTGGGAATGACTGGTATTCCTTGTGACAAGACCTATCTGTTGGTACCAAAATTTTCGTTTTGTAGCCTTGATGTTTGACCTACTTTTGAAAAACTTTAATCTTTGCCATAACTTTTGAACCAAAAGAGATGGGGCCTTCATACTACACCTGTGTTTCCTTGTGGCAAGACCTGTCTGTTGATACCAAAACTTTTGACCCTTTGGACTTGACCTTGATGTTAGACCTACTTATGATAAACTTTGATCTTAGCTATAACTTTTGATCCAAAAGAGATAGGGCCTTTATACTACACATGTGTATTCCTTGTGGGAAGACCTGTCTGTCAGTACCAAAACCTTTGACCCTGTGACGTTGTCCTTGATGTTTGACCGACTTTTGATAAACTTTGATCTAAGATATATCTTTTGATCCAAAAGAGATGGAGCCTTTATACTACACATGTGTATTCCTTGTGGCAAGACCTGTCTGTCCGTACCAAAATTTTTTACCCTGTGGCCTTGACCTTGATGTTTGACCTACTTTTGATAAACTTTAATCTTAGCCATAACTTTTGATCCATAAGGGATGGAGCCTTTATACTACACATGTGTATTCCTCGTGGCAAGACCTGTTGTTGGTACCAAAATTTTTTACCTTGTGACCTTTACTATGGTTTTTGTCCTACTTTGAATTATGTTGACCCCCTTGGGGGGGATTTCTCCCATTAGGACAGTTCCAGTTTTGTCAGGTACCAATTTTCGTCAGCCCTTTCAGTGACCAAATTAAGTACTGACGAATGTAAAGTTCAGACTTAAGGCCAATAGATGGTATCAAATTAACTCAATTTTTTTACTATTATCATAAAAAGACAGTAGGCGAAACACTGACAAGATTATACATATGAAAATAAAATAAGTTCAACTTTTTAAAACACTTTGAAAATTCCAAAGTCATTAGAAATCTAAAATATTTATATCCCAGCTTTCAAAAATCAAGATTTGATGAGAGTCGTCTTGTTTTTTAAACATAGTATAATGAGTGGGCATGACCCATTTAGGATGGACTGGTTTTAAAACGGATGTCCTAAGGTGGACATTCACACGCAACACGTCAGTACTATCAGTCACAACACATCAATATCTGAATACTTGTTCAAAGTTTTGCAAAGTAAAGTCGAGAAAAAATGTAAATAATAATGAAAAGTAATAACCATTCACAAGAACACCAGGTGTGATATACAGTTAGCCTAAAAAGGTTGAGTCAGTAATCTCAGTTAGTTAACAATGAAAGGTGTCCAATTATGTACTGGTGTACCATCTTGCACATCATTATCATGTAATCATTGGTTATAACAACTATTAAATCATTCATACGGGTTTCTATTTCAGATGTCAAAATATGTTTCGTAATCTAATTATGCCCCGCCATGAAATGGCTGGAATCATACAGTGTCACCCTGTTCTGTCAATCTGTATCAAGGGAAGATGCAGGTCAAGTTTGAGTAATTTTTGACAGAGTTATTGCCCTTGAATAAAGAAATTTTTTTAAAAATGACAGTTTCTGCTCATCTTCTCTTTGAATTTACAGGTTTGATGGATTAAATTGATATTGGGTATATATATGTATTAAGGGAAGATGCAGGTCAGGTTTGAAAATGGGTGTGGTCCGGTAATTTTTGACAGAGTTATTGCCTTTGAATATAGAATTTTCTTAATGAGTTTCTGCTCATTTTATCTTTGAAGGTTTGATAAATTAAACTGATATTTGGTTTATAGAAGTATCAAGGGAAAATGCAGATCAAGTTCATATATGGGTGTGGTCCGGTAATTTTTGAGAGTTATTGCCCTTGAACATTAAAAATTTCTTGAAAATATTAGTTCTCTAGCAATTATTTTTCACTGGTTTAGCTGCCAGCGAGGGCATTTGTGTTGCACCGACACATTAAAATTCAATTTTTTTATTTTATTTAAACCTCCCTAGATCATGAATTTTTGGGGTTTTTCTGCTTTTTTCCTCTATCTTTGTATGCCTTGTAACTGATTGAAATTATTAAGAATATTGAATGTAATTCTGTATAAGATGTTATTTCATTATATTTAATATGAAGTTGTTACACAGGTATATCCAATGCAACCCATTATGTTTATCATTCACAGATATTTTTAGATTTTTTTTTTTCACAAAAGATTTACTCATAATATATTTTTTAGCTCACCTGAGCCAAAGGCTCAAGTGAGCTATTGTGATCAATCACCGTCCGTCGTTAACTTTTCACATTTTCGACTTCTTCTCCAGAACCACTGAACAGAATTTGATGAAACTTGATGAGCATGTAGTACTCATGGTCCCCTACAAGTGTTGTTGTTTTTCGTCCAGATTCATCAACAGGTGGCGCCACCACAGGCAAAAGTAGGTCAAAGAGGGTACCCTCCTTTGACAAACTTCTTCTTCAGACCGGGGGCATACAGAGACAAACCAAATGCATAGGAATGATCTAGAGGGATGTGTGAAGAAGTGTTGTTATTTTTGGTTCCATTCCGAAATCAAATTTTTGACGTTTTTTTGTACTTGGTCATTTTAATGCAGAAAAGAGGTATTTTTTTCTTTTAGTAAACATTGATGCATTAATTTGGTTTAATTTGATCATTTTGATGGTAAGAAATACTACTGCGAAGAAAATTTTTCAATATTTTATGTTTTGGATTTTTTATGAATTTTTTAAGACTTTCAAGAAAAAGGGAGGGGGGGGGGGGGGATAATTGGTGTAAACATTTCACAGTTTGAACTTTTTCTTCGGAACCACTAGCTGGAATTCAATGAAACTTGGCATGCATCAAATACTCAAGGTCCCCGACAAATGTGGTCATCTTTGTCAGGATCCATGAACAGGTGGCACCACCACAGACAAAAGTAGGTCACAGAGGGTACCCTTCTTTGACAAACTTCTTATTCAGATCGGGTGCATACAGCGACAAACTGACTGCATAGGAATGAGATAGAGGCATATGGGAAGAAGTGTTGATATTTTTGGTTCCATTCCGAAATCAAATTTCTGACGTTTTTTCATTTTTATTTTGGACTTTGTTATTTTAATGCATTAAAGAGTTATTATTTTCTTTTAGTAAACATTGATGCATTCATTTGGTTTCATTTAATCATTTCTATGGTAAGGAATGCTGGTGCGAAGTATTTTTTTCAATATCTCATTTTTTGAATTTTTTATGTATTTTTTAAGACTTCCACGAAAAGGGGGGGGGGACAATTTTTCATATCTTCAACTTGATCTACAGAACAACTTGAAGGATTGTGATAAAACTGGGTAGGATGCAAGTACTCATAGTCCTTTTCAAAGGTTTTGTTTTTTGTGCGGATCATCCAAATTGGTTAACAGATAATGCCACCATGTCTAAAAGTAGGTCTCACAATGGTACATATACCACTTGGTAATTGAAATATGGAGAGTAGCGTTTAAAATCCAGCGGTGGTCAAAAAAATTTTTTTTTTTTTTTACACATCTAAATAAGTTTTTAGATGTTTCTCAACACTCAACATATGAAATTAGGAATTTTACGTTTAAGACTTCCAAAAAAAAAAGGGGGGGGGGGTGTTTGGCCATTTTTCACATTTTCAACTTTTTCTACAAAACTGTTTGAAGGATTTTAATAAATCTTGGTAGAAAGAAGTCACTTATGATCCTCTTCAAATTCTGTTGTTTTCGTCCAGACCTCTTTACAGGTGGCGCCACCATAGTCAAGAGTAGGTCACAAAAGAGTTCCCTCGTTTAACAATATTCTTTTTCATACGGGCTGTATACAGAGACAAACAGAATGCATAGAAATGATCTAGAGGGATGAGTGAAGATGTATTGTCATTTTGGTTCCCTTCCAAAATCAAATTTTAGAATTTGTTTCGACATTTCTTTGGACTTGGTGATTCAATGCAGAAAAAAGTGTCATATTTCCTAGTTAATTGATTAAATGATGATTTCTTATGGACTATTGTGATCATAATTATGGTAAGGATTGTTACTTTGAAAGAATTTTGTCAATATCTCAATTTTTGGATTTTCTATGAATTTTTTAAGACTTCCAAATGAGGGTGTATAGGAACAATTCAATCACATTTTTCACTTCTGCTGTGTATACCACATGAAAGATTTTAATGAAACATGGAATACATGAAGTACTAAAAGTCCTCTATCAATTTGGTAAATTTCATCCAAATTGGTTAACAGATAATGCCACCATGTCTAAAAAGCAGTTCTCACAATAGTACATATACCACTTGGTAATTGAAATATGGAGAGTAGCGGTTCAAATCCAGCTGTGGTCAAAAATTTTTTTTCATTTCTTTACACATCTAAATAAGTTTTTAGATGTTTCTCAACACTCAACATATGAAATTAGGCAATTTTAAGTTAGATCTGGACAATATTTGAAACAATTGTTGTTCATGACCCAGACTTGAAATCAGTCAACAAAAGGCCCCACCTAAAGAAAATGACTAACTTGTTGCCCTGAATGACTTCTTGCAGAGACAAAGGAAATGCTTAATATCAAAATCACCTGAATGGATGTGCAAAAAAAGTGTTGTTTTTTATTCTAGCCTGAAATAAAATTTGACATATTTTCAACATCTGTGTTGACTTAGTCACATTAATGCAAAAATAAATGAATTCTTCCTTCATGCATGACTGATAATCTAGGTACTCAGGTGAGCGATATAGGCCCACTTGGGCCTCTTGTTTTGATTGATTGATTGGTTTTTGTTTAACATCACACCAAGAATATTTCACGTATATGGTGACGGCATCTGCCTGATGCAGGGCATACAAATTTTGACCTTTGCAATGGACCCACCCGAAGCAGTGAGGGATCTTTAACGTGCCATGAATACCACGACACGGGGCTTCAGTTTTCACTGTCTCAGCTGAAAGCCAGGACACTGGCATGACCAGAGCGGTACTCGAACCCCAACCTCCGGATTAGGAAGCGAGTGCAATACCACTAGGCTGCGCCGGCTTACCGGTACTCGTAATATAAGGGACCCATATACATGATTAAAACTTACAGTACTGTTTCAGTTTGAAACTGTAATGATAATGTAAAAAAGACTCTTTACACTGTTCTTTTGATATGAAATTAATCTTTTATCTCACTATTTATGCAGGTGAACCAAAAGATGCTGGGATTCTACCAAGGACTTTAGATGTTCTTTTTAATAGTATCAGTGGTAAACAATGGGAAAGAATGAATTTAAAGCCTAAGATGTTTACAGATGTTGTCAAGCTAAGTTCAGTAGAAGAAGAGGCAGAATTGTCTAAGAAGGAATTGACATTAAAGCTTTCATCTCAGGAGGTGAGTTAGTTTGAATGCTACATGAATCTTAAATTATTGAGTTGTACATGTATAATGGCATTTATTTTTCAGTAAAGGACTTACAAGGTCATGTTTCACTTTGGGAGAATTATGATAAATTGTAATTTGGATAAGGCAAAGGAAGACCCATTTCCATTTTCACCATTTATCAGCTTAGTTGTTACAGAGTTATGGGACTTGGGGGATGTTTGGACAAAGTTTTTAGCTTCATGTGATGTAATTGAGATGAGCCTATGCTATACCCCCAGTATCCATGTTCCTGTTTGTGTACGGTCAAGAAGTTTGGGGTAACTCAGTTTTATAAAAAGTATACGTGCTACAGTTAACAAACTTGCACCTTAGGTTCATCTTTGGATGCTGTCGTAAGTGCATGCTTCCTATGATGCATCTGACCTACATTTTTCACATGAGTGACTCAGTTTAGTAGTTTGGGGTAATTCAGTATTTGAGAAAGTATAAATGCTATAGTAACTTGAAACTTGCACCATAGATTCATGTTGGGATGCTGACATAACCACATGCATCCTATGATGCATCTGACCTACATTTTCTATGAGTTGCTGGGTCAAGTAGTTTGGGGAAACTCAGAATTGAAAAAGGTTAAGTGCTACAGTTATCAAACTGGCACTATGTTCATCTGAGAATGATGTCTTTAGCACATTCATCTGATGATGCATCTGACCTTGATTTTATGCTTGAATGACTCAGTTGCAATGTTCAGTAGAACATCGAACTGTTCTTTTTTTGGAAGACTCATAAGCGTGCCTTAAAATTGGATATATGGGTACTTAACAAAAGGGGGAAATATCCATTGACTTTGGGGTAAATAAGTCAAAGGTCAAGGTCACTACTGGTAAAAATAGATTGCAATTATTGGTCTGTGGATCAGAACTCCTGTCTGTATCAAACTGTGATATAGAGATACTTATTAAAAGGGGAAAATGCTTATTGAATTTTGGATTAACAATTTCAAGGACAAGGTCACTACTGCCATATTGATAAAAATAGATTGCAGTTATTGATTTCAAATGATACCTCAAATCCTTCTTCTTCTTCTTCCAGTATGAAGTGTACTCTAAAGACAAAGTTGAGCGTTATACTACTTGTATCCCATCCAAACAAAAATTGTATATATGCTGAGATGAGGAATGAGGACAATAATCTGTAGGACAGTTGACTTGTAAATTTGTTGAAATTTTGAAAAACTATGGGACCATTGGATAAACTGTAGGACAAAGAACATTTTACAATAAATTAATATACAATGTACAGTTGACACTCTTTATCTCAAAGCCCTTAAGTCGAAATTCTGTTTATCTCAAAGTCAAGTTCAAGTCACAAATTTTTTTCTTTAATTTCTGTTCGATTTTACTTCGGTTAAGTCGAGGTCTGTTAAGTTGAAATTCCGCTTAAGTCAAAGGCATTCTACAATAAAACTCCATTTTCTATATATTTCACACTCGTTATCTCGAAGTGTCAATGTTTGTACAAAATAAATTGATTAATACAGCAGTAAAGGTAAAAGAAATGGGAACAGCTAATTATCTCAGAAGGGTGTACGGTAATGACTGATTATTTGACCGTAAGCCATTTCGCCTGATCGACGATGATTAGATAGTTGGATTGCATCGGCACATGTCATTTTAAAATATGTTTATCTCATTAGTAAAAATATGTACATTTAGAGCAGATTATAGGCCAGTATTGTTTTTTGCAGCTTGTAAATTATCAAATAAATTAAAAATATAAAGAACTGAAAATATGACTTTTAAATTTTTCTTCATTTATCGTCATTAAGTTGACGGATAGTAGTATGTAGTTAGAATTGAGTTGGTATAAAGATGCATTACATGGACTTAAGTATAGAATAACGGATAAAACAATGCATGTATATTCATATATATGTTAATAAGAATGATCGAAAATGCTTACATAAGCAGCTGATGTTTATCTCGAATTCCGGATAAGTCGAAATATTTGCTCTGGTCCCATTGAATTCGACATAACGAGTTTCAACTGTACATGTATACAGTCTCTGAAAACTCTTTTCCATCACCAGCCAGTAGGGCTAGTCCAGTCCAAACGTTTTATAATCAGAGGAAAATTCTACTTGCCCAGACAAAAAGTCTTTAATTTTGATAAATTTTTAATTTCAGATTCATAATTCATTGTTGTACACAAAATTGTAATAATTATTGTAACACTTGTCATTACTCTGAATTTTGCGTATTTAAAAGCATGTCATTGACTGAGAAGTACATGTATCTGCAATCTGTCGAGCTGACATAACACAATCCCCAGATCATACGGAAATCAGATGAATCATTCTAATAATATTCAATGTATTTCCTAAAATGAAGCATATACATGACTGTATTAGTAAAGACCTCTTTAAAGAAGCCAGTGACATTTTACTGCCAGTGAAATGTGTGGTTATTCAAGTAATTATTGATTAGCCATTGAATAATAATTGAAAAAAAGTGACAGTAAGTGGACAAAATGTGTTGCTTAAAGCATGAATGGTCTTACATGGGTAAAATGTATAGGAGTTACAAAATTTTCTGTCAGATAAACAGGAATTTGCTATTTTGCACTTTAGTATAAAATGGTAAATTCAGTGTAAAATACAAGAATAGTTTTGTTTGAAAATATTACAGTGTATTAGAAAAAGAGGAATATCAGATTAACGGGTATCAGATTAAGTAAAACGTACCGTAACTATGAACAAATGTAACTAAAAGATGTAAATAGATGGTGGATCTGCTTTCATGTGAAGCATATGGACCAATATGTGTCAAGAAAACTTTTCATTGCCGTCATTCAAACTGTGTGTCAAGTGGGTCTGTGTATAAGTAAAGACTTTGGCCACAATAATTATAAAATGAATAGCTGACTGTTACAAAATCACCTAAATTTTACAAGAAACGTTAGTTTTTCACATTTAAGATGTAAGCAAATGTACTCTATCATAGGAAAATGCGTCATTATTACAGAATTATATTCATATATCTTTTTGTCAAAAATAAAATCTTAAGGTAAGTGACATTTACCCGGTAGTGTGTTCCTCTGTTTTATTTACCGTGGTTTATGGTAAATTTAAATTATTACTTTTTGTTATAGCAGTGTTTCATAAACAGATGTTATTTACAGGATCAAGATGTGATGGATTTACTAGGAGATGATGCCTCTGATATATCACAAGTGTCTACCACAACAAATACAACGGTCAACTCGGATGTATCCGGTATTTCCCTCAAAGGTTTGTTAAACAACTTTTAAAAAAATTTGTATGAGCACTAGTGTTGAAACAATTGTCAGCCACAATCACACTATCATTGTCAGTGAATCAAAGTCGCAACTATCGATAGTGTTTTACAATAATCGATTATTGTGCTAGTGTAGAACGAACAGCTACTCGTATGAGTTGTATTTGTTAAAACGAATGTAACGTATGAATAATCATAGCGGATGGTAATGACGAATGTTTCCCATATCTATCGGTATTCTAGGAACACTAAATCAGCTGTATGGAGGTATCTTGGGTTCAAAAAGAAGAAAGAGAGTCCTTCAACCTTCATAGACCACAGGTATTTGTAAATAAATCATGTGATTAATTTGAAATGGCCCTTTTGACTTTGTCTATCCGTATATCTCCTACAATACACACGAAGTCAAAGGGGGACGTTTTAAAGAAATCACATGATTTATTTACGAATACCTGTGGCCTAGACATAAGCATTGTCATCTGCAAATTATGCAGCAAACCAACAAAGGAACTTTAATGGTGTAGTGCTTATTGATTTGGAGGATGGAAGAGTAATACGTTTTTAAATAAAATGCAATAGTATATAATGTAGGTTTTTACTTTTATTACCCTTTTCTACCTTCTGTAAATGTGCTGTCTATTGGACATTATATGTAATTTTGTATTAAATTAATACAGTGTGCCAGTACTTGTGTTCATTCGGACCACAGTCTTATCATGCATTAGATATTTATTCATTTATGGTTACCAGTAGAGCAGTGATGGAACTTGAGATAAATATGAGCACATAGATGACACTGTTAGCCTACGGCATTGCGTGAAGACTGACCCTACTAGATGCCGTCCACTTACTCAGTAAGGCCTGGCGCACCGTCAAGCCCACAACTATCGCCAACTGCTTCCGAAAGGCTGGCTTTGTCTCGTCGGACAACGACGCAACCGAAACTGACAATGTCCGGTCGTCAGAGGAGTTGATAGCTAGACGCTTGATGCCTTCATCACAAACGATGGCAACCTGGAGAGCTAAGCTGCCCGGACTGAGGAGAAAATATGCGCCAGTTTCCCTGAAGACGAGACCCGACAATGCGACACCAGTGACGACGAGGAGGCTGAAGAAACGGCACCAGTAATGCACGGAGAACGTAAAGATGCAATAGCCATACTTTGACGATCCCTTGAGGAAAAGTAAAGCGATGACTTCAGCCTGTTCTATCAGACACAAAATTGAAATTTTACTCGCTTGAATATGCCTTTTAATTTGCCTTTGTTAAAATTAATTGTTGAACCCGTCTTGTGTCTTTGATCACCGTGGCCACACCACTGAGATACAATTACATGTGTTTCAATAGACAGTGTATTTATCTTTACAGTCAGACGAGCAGGTGTAATGTAACTATTTAATAACATTTGGTCACTGTACTTAAAAACACAGTTGCAAAATTATCGAAAATGTAGTCTGTTGACTTTCATGTAGGTCAAGCAAACAAGAAGAGGATCTAAGAGAGGTAACTCTAGTGTATCTATATATAGATACATGTACAATGATTCTGTTACAGATACCGCGAAAGTTATACACGTATGCAATTCTTGCACAATCTGTCGATCTTCTGGTCTTTGAAACTGCATTCGTTCGTCACGCCATGTAATTGAATATTCGTTTATTTGAATAATAAAATCCTGACAAATAGCCTATTCAATTAAGCGGCTTGCACTGTATTAAAAAAAATCCGGACAAGTAATAAATTTCATTTCATGTACATATCTTTATTTCCTTGCCTTTATAAAAATGTCACTGTCTTAATTGGAATAAATTGTACTTTGCAATGCATTCTTTTGGTAGTATTCAATGTTGGTGGAATATTTGTTCAGCCTTGTGTTAAAAAAAATAATAAATTTCATTTCATGTACATATCTTTATTTCCTTGTTTGATTAGAAGTATTTGATAGGAATGAATGTTTACATAGAACACTTTTAAAAAGTCTTTGTTTCCTTGCCAAACTATACATGGAAGATGATCAAGTTTAACTCTTTATCTCAAACTTCAGTACATTGATAATGCTGTAAAAAGGTAAATGTGATTTTCATCCACATGAGTCAAGCAGTCAGTTCTGTGATTTTGGGTCCAATATTCAGACCCATTCCAAATTGCAAATAGAGCCTCTATTTCCCAGTTTTCCAATTAAAATTTCCAAAAATTGCACTATCTGATATATGGCGTAGAAAAATGAATTACTTCTACAGTAAATGCTAAAGATCTACAAGAAATGAAGAAGTAAATGGCTCAGATTCTTTAATCAAGGAACTTATAAAAATGACTTTGAAACATACATGTGACACTTTTGTAATCATAAAAACGTTAAAGAGCACCTTCAATTTCACATTATTTCGTATTACCATAGGTTGTTCTTATTATCTGGTATTTTAACAGCGTCATTATTTCTTGAAAATTAAAAAGTTCAGTTATATTATGATATATTTGGCAGTACTAATCCCCATCTCTACTGCTAATGTAATACGTCTGTTTTCACTTATAAACACTATTTGCATACTGTTAACATCAGCATTAAGCCAACATAATGTGGAAAGCTTGAATCAAATAGAATAGATTTTTAGTGAAGAGAGCGTTTCGAGAAGTACTGAATATTTTCTTAAAATGAAAGACGGATACCTTATGTATTAGTTCTACATACTTTTAATTAAGTTCAGCATACAGACAACGACTGTCATATGTTTAGCTACCTGTGTATTATCAAGCACTCACTGTGAATCTGTTTACAATACTGAAGAGCAGTAACTTAAGAGTTTATCTCAACATGGTATTTTATTTTGTATTGTTTGAAGTTGAATCAGTTATACATCTTCATGCATATTTTCTGAAAAATATATCAGATACTATAATAATCACACATGTCAAATGTACCTGCGTGTGTTAACTTCAACATTTGTGATCCTAAACTTGAAATTCGGATATCTTGAACTACTGATATCTTGAAGTCTTATTCACAGTCCTTCCGACTTCGAAATATCGAGGTTTGACTGTAGATGTATCAAGTGAAAATGCAGGTCAAGTTCAAATATGGGTGTGGTGGGGTAATTTTTGACAGAGTTATTGCCCTTGAATACAGAAATTTTCTTAAAAATGAAAGTTTCTGCTCATTTTATCTTTGAAGTTTTAATGGATTAAATTGATATTGGTTATATTGATGTAGAAAGGGAAAATGCAGGTCAAGTTAGAATATGGGTCTGTTGTGGTAATTTTTGACAGAGTTATTGCCTTTGAACCGTAAAAAATTTCTTGAAAATATTAGTTCTAGCAATTATATTTCACTAGCTTAGCTGCCAGCGGAGGCATTTGTGTCACACAGACACATTAAAATTCTAGTTTTTTAGTATACACTTAATTGGAAAGATGACTGCAATTTACAACACATTTGTTTAGTTTGTTTTCATCATTATCTGGTATGAATTTGTCATATGTTTTTGACATGCTGAAGATTTAATAAATGTTGTAAACTTTGCAAAATGGATGCTCCATATTTGTACAAACAACAATAAAGAATGTGACATTGAGAGGTGAAAATATTATGTGCTGAAAAAAATGTGACCCATAGTTCCAGGATGAAAGAGAAATGTACTTTGTATTGTCTTAGACATAAAATGAAATTATAAAATGTAGAAAGATAAAGACAACCAATGACCCTGATCATTGGTAGTCACAATGTGAAGATCACTGCCCTATATTCTTTTAACTCAGGGCTCCTTTTTCCTAGCACCAGTCTTTGAATCAAGTAGTAATATTGGTATATTTTATTTAAAAAAAAGTGTTATAAAAAGTTATAGAACGTTATGAACCAGTTTGCCCCCTTATCTCTGCCTACAGAATCAGTTTGATATATGATAATTTTCTGATAAAGAAATTTGCAACGATAACCAAATATTTGAAAGAAAACTACAGGGAATATCTGACACGTCCTACTTACAGACCTGACCTGTCACCATAAAACTTTTGACACATTCCTGTCTGGACAGGCCTGCTATAGTGAGCACCTTCTACCAATGTATGATCAGTATCCATAAATTTACATATACGGTAGAGGGGCAGACGTGGTGTAGTGGTTAAGCGCTTGGCTTGCGGCGCCGACGATCCAGGTTCGATTCCCGGGTTGCGCCACTATGTTTAAAGGTTAGTAACCTCCTGCTTCCATGTCGCGATATAACTGAAATATTGTTGAAAGCGACGTAAAACACCAATCAACCAACCAACATATAGAGTAGTGTTGACAACATGAATTTAGATGTGTGTAAAAGAAAAGGGAGAAGACCTTAAAGGACTCTGATAGTCACTTTAGCTATTATATTTACAAGTAAAATGTAGCATACAAAAATTTTATACTTTCCGAATGTCTCCTGATTTATTGTATTGTTTCCTCTTTCACAGAATCCTTAGATTCTGAGCCTGAGAATCGCATCCGCGAGGAGACAGCTTTAAGTGTATCTGAACAAGGGCAGGTGCGATTTTCAGTATGGGTGAGCTTTGCTGAAATTCACAATGAACAAATCTTTGACCTTCTTCAGCCTATATCAAAAAAGAAGAATGTTCGACGTCCTGTTCTGAAACTGAGTGATGACAAAAGTGGAAGTCCTTTTATAAAAGGTATGTCAAACTGTCAGTGTCTGTTTTCAAGTAATATGTGTTTATACTCCCATGGTATGTAAGATAATTTTTGTGGTTATGGTCAAAATGTTGTGGGACATGGTAATCCATTTATCTGACTTTCTGGGTTTTTATTTAATTTCAGGAATTTTACTCACTTTTGATATAAGGAATAAATGTTTCACACACTACACATCTTGTTTCAGGAGTGACTTTCAGAAGTTAAGTTCCCTGGACAAATTCTTGTAAAAGAGCATAACTCAATTTCTATTTTGGGGGAATGTTTATACAGAAATGTATAAATAGATCATTCTTCATTTGGCACATAAATGATATGAATCTTTCTGAGACTGAAGAATCCCAACCAAAATTTACAGATACTTTTTTATTACTAAGTTGCATCTGTTGACCTTAAGCCAAAACTAAATTTACCAACACATTTAAAGTCAATGGCCCTATGGATTTTTAATACCGATTTGGATCATTCTTTCCAGGATATGATTTCAGCTTCCCTGTTATCTCCATCACTAGTCTAAATTTACTACCAGCAGGGCTTGTCTTTTAAGGTGAGCGATGGCTCTCGTGCACCATAGCG
The DNA here is from genome assembly GCA_035048485.1 of Pteria penguin. Lineage (NCBI taxonomy): Eukaryota > Metazoa > Mollusca > Bivalvia > Pterioida > Pteriidae > Pteria > Pteria penguin. Next base: position 80,724,073 of record CM068580.1, on the reverse strand, counting down.
TGCCTAAAATCTGAAATACATGCGCTATAAACCGCTCACCAAATGTCTGTTATGTCGCTCGCCTTGGTCTGTCATTTTCAAACCATGCCTCTGCAATTCCGATGTTTATTTTTAGGCCCTTATAATGTGATGAAATCGCACATTGTTTTGTGTGATTGCTAGCGAGTGTGTTTTCATTTGACAGTTCCAGTTGCTGCATCACATATTATCATTATACTAACCAATGAAAATGCGTCTATCATGTTGTCAAGGGATGCTTCACTGTAAACTATAATCATCATGACGGAGTCAGATTCTGATGAAAGCACAGGTACAGGGGGAAATTGAGTACGGTTTTCAACATTCCTTAAATGGAATGTAAGGGAAAAGGGCATAATTCCCAGAACGAAAATATGCAATGGATAATATATAATATAATATAATATATTTTATAATGGATGGTTGTGGAGAGGTATGTTGTCCTTGTCTACTGTGATCGAGTTCATCTTGAATGTGCATTTACACACGTCTAATATAAGGTTGATATTTCCTAATCATATTTCCTGTATCATTTATCCATGGCCAGTCTTTTAAAACATAGCATTAAGTTACTACAGAGTCATAATTTCTTTCACTAAAATGTGTTTCAGAATACATTGAGACAGCAGATGTCCGACGATCTTGTTTTCTTGTTTATTACAGTTGATTTATTATTAACATTAAGAGAATATCTGAATACTTTCATCCCCAAAATCACTCGCCTAAGCATATTAAGGTGCATTATTTTTCACTCACCTGGGTTTTTCAAAAGACAGGCCCTGTACCAGTAATCAGTGGACTCCCTACCATGTAGATAGATGTAAAGTATTCATTGAATATGAATATTAGGGGCCCACAAAAGATTTCATTTCTTCATTATTCTTTTCATATAATTTCAAATTCTTTCAGTATCTGTTTCCAGCAGTCTTCCAAACACTTTGCTCTCTGTGATTCATCCAATTCTTCTTCAATACCACTCTCATTTTTACTCTGTCTTACAGTCTCATTTTCATTCACTGACTCGCTTGCTACTCAACCTAACAGTACACATCATTCTTGCTCACTGTCTTACATTCAGTCTGATTATTTTTCTTTTTCTCTGAATTCCTGATCTCTTTCCATAACTTTCTTGCAGCATTATGTTGTCTTACCATTTAGAATTGAAAGACCTCTTTCTCTTGCCCCCATTATAGTTTTTAAAATAATCTTGTCTGTCCTCCCTCTGTTATTTTATTTTTTACGGATTTTGAACCCCGCGATGTAGTGCCACATTTTAACAAGAAGTGATGTGTTATAGCTTTATTGTTTACTAATCTTGATTTTAATTTTTAACGTGAATATGAAAGTGAAAGTAAGAAAATGTCAATGTAGAAGAAAACGCAAAGACAGATCAAAACACAGAAGTACTAAAACATTGGCCTGTTTCTTGGTTTTTAATCATCTGAATTAGACCGTACTAATCCCCAAACTAAACATCTGCTTGTCTGTCCAGATTTTGTAACTCGCCATGTTGGCAACCATGTAGACGATTTCTGGTTGCCCACTGCAGGTAGATTTCAGTTGCCAATGTGAGTGGGCGAGTGTAAATTTTACTCCCTGTGCAGCATTAGGGTTGTTATGGTTCACACTTTTTTTGGTTTGGTTCAGAATAATGAACCTAGGTTTGTGGTTTTTTCGATTCAGATGTACTTTGTCATTCAATCATATAACTGAATGAATTTAAGATAAAGTAGGACCACTCAGCAGATTGTTTTTATCAAAAGTACATATAATTAATTTTTAAATCATTTTATTCAACAAAATAACAACAACAAAAAATGATAAAGAATCCAACAAGCTTTAATGTGCATCCAAAGTTTGAGCCAATCAAAACACATATAAAAGGGAAAATGGAGATAAGTCAGATTAAAAAGAATTGGAGGCCGATCCGAAATATGTAAAATACGATCCAAACCAAACCGAGCAAGAATTTACCATTGTTAACTGGGTTACTACTGTGTATGTAAGCATAAAGAAAATAATATTACAACACTATCCAAAAAGGTTAGATCAATCAAATATATTTATATATATATATTTATATATATATATACAGGCAAGTACATTGAATTTTGTAAGCTCAGATGTTTAAAACTTAAAGTATTAATTTGGTCCCAAACAAATTTCAGTGATTAAAATCTAATTCCATAACTCAAGGCCCCCTTAAAACTCAGTAATTTATGGTCCATTGCAGTTGGAGCTATTAAAGTGTAACTGTATAAATTTATTGTGATATTAATTCAAGATATTCAGAGGTGATACATGTACATGTATAAACAAAGTTTTTGAATTTTAATGGAGCTTTACTTTCAGGTCTGAAGGAAATTTGTGTTTTCAATGCTGATGAAGCCTACAAACTACTTACAATAGGGCAGCGTAATTTGCAAACAGCATGCACAAAGCTGAATCACCAGTCCTCTAGAAGGTATTAATGGTTTCTTATCTTACCTGATTTTTATACGCCTCTCGTTAGATGGGATATATTATGTTATGGCGTTGTCTGTTAGTCCAAGGTCATGTTTTCTAGTCTTTTTTCAGCAGTCTTTCAAGGTGTTAGACTGAAACTTGGCATACAACTTTATATCAGCGAGGGTCAGTACTAGTTCGCATTTGGGTATGATTGCTTTGGTTTTGCCAGATGTACGACGTTTGAACTTTGAAATTTAAAGGAGTTTAGTTTTCCGGACTTTTTCTGCAGTCTTTAAAGGTATTGAATTAAAACTTGGTATATAACTTTATATCATTGAGGGCCAGTGCCAGTTGGCATTTGGGCATGATTGCTATGGTTTTGCTAGAGTTATGGCCCTTGAACATAGAAATTTTGAAGGATTTTAGTTTTCCAGATTTTTTTCTTTAGTCTTTAAAGGTGTTGGATTAAAACTTGGTTTATTACTTTATATCAATGAGGGTCAGTACCATTCACATTTGTGTATGATTGCTTCGGATTTACAAGAGTTATGCCCCTTGAACTTAGAAATGTTCAAGGATTTTAGAGTTTTACAGGATTTAAAACTTTATATTCATTCAAATTGATCCCCTTCAAGCTAAGCAACAGGCGTATTATGCCACGCTTAGCATTGCTCTTGTTGATGTTTGAAGACATGAAATTTTGTGAATTAGTCTACAAACACTGGATATAAAGCAGGATATCAAAACGATGTGAATACTGTCAAGCTTCATTATCTTCAAGTGGAAGGGACCAAAGCAAATTCTTGGAGAATTTGGTAGTGTGAGATATCCAAAAATGACTTTACAGTCATAGATTGAGGACATATTCATGAAAGTGTGTTAGACATTGCCATTATTAATTATGACACTGAATAGATTTGTGTGTATTTAATACAAATTATTTTCAATGAAATAATTAATCTAAATCCGTAACTCAAACTGCAACCTTTATGGGCCAGATAGAGGAAATATCTAATGTTAGAGAAATCAAATTTTTTTTTATACAATTTTATATTTTTATTTAAAATTTTAAAACCTAGGACAAATAATGTCATTGATGTAGCATATCTGGACTGATGACTCTGAGGAATTCTACTTTTATATGATAATTGACCCTTCCATTACACTCGAAAAATTTGTCAAATTGGATAATGTCACAATACTTTATATTTCAGTTCTAACTTGGACAAGCATTAAAATAAATTATTAAAAATGCATAGTGATGTCACAAAATTTGACAAATATTCAGATAAAGCGATGGATCAATCTGAAAGTTCTTTAAATTGGAAAATGTTGATAGCTCAGAAATACATTTACTAAACAGTGTTCTAATTTAACTGCTTTTTGTTCATTGTTAAATTTCAAATCAAACTTATCCGTAATATTTGCAGCTTGCCATGTTTGGTAATGTTGAATATTATTTTTACTTAATTTAAATTTGTATCTATTTTCCTATTAGTTTGGTAACTATTATTACAAATAACATGAGCAAAGTTTACAGAACTGCAATAGTTTTATGTACCATTATGCAAGTCCCTCTGTATGTGCTGACACAGTTAATCCCACAATGCTTACAGTCAAATAATAAGAGAAATTCACTGCATAATATGTTAGTAAGAGGCCAACTTGGAGATAAACTAGGAAAATAAGAGCTTTGGGAAAGTAAAATGTATTCTGTTTGATTTTAATTTCATTCGTGTTATTAAGCAATTTTATTAAAACGTGATGTTGTTCCCCTACGATACTCTCCATGTACAAGATCTTGCAACTGCTGATTCAGAACAGCCAATCAGAATTTGAAGTTTGAGATCTTTCGGTGTTATTTTGCATACAAACGATACTGAAACACCTCTAACTCAAATTCTGACTGGCTGTACTGAGTGTCAGTTTTGTGAGTTTTACTTATAAAAAAATTCAAATGTCTTGCAGAAATAACCATACAAATGTACAATAGGGTATTTCCAGATGTTCAAATACTTATATTCACAACATCTTTATATTAAACTGAATTGTGTATAACTTATTTGATATGAATGTTGAAAATCGAAACCTTTTGTTTCATAATTTTTGTTTCTTTGCAGTCATTGTATATTCAATATAAAAGTGATTCGTGTTGTGGATAAGGGAGATCCCAATATGGCCCGCGTCAGCATGTAAGTATACTTTCTGAAAGTCCCTTTCCCAGTGAGTTACCTGAAAAAATGAATTCTTGTCCTTGAAGGTTAAGTGCTTTAAATGATTTCCTTATATAGATCGTATAGTGTCAAGGGAAAGGATGGATGAGCCAAATCTTATATATGTATTCATAAGTAAATGACTTATTTTTATACACTCGTCGAAAGATGGGATGTATTATGGTATGGTAATTTTAGTAAACGTCAGCTGTATTTCATGAAACTCATACAGAATGCTTAGATAATGTAGAGGAATAAGCCTTTCGATTTTGAGCAAATTCCGTTTTGTCATTCTGGAGTTATGGGACTTAGATTTAATTTTTGCTGTGAAAAGATGCTATGGAACATGATAACTTAAATAGACGTAAATTGTTTTTCATGAAACTCATACAGAATGCTTAGATAATATAGAAAATGCGGCCTTTCAATTTTGGCCAAATTCCGTTTTGTCGTTCCGGGTGTTATGGGACTTGGATTTTTTTTTTTACTATGAAAAGATGTTATGGAATGCAATAACTTCAGTAAACGTCAGTTGTTTTTCATGAAACTCATACAGATTGCTTAAAAAATGTAGGGGAAGCTGCCTTTAGATTTTGAGCAAATTCCATTATGTCGTTCCGGAGTTAAGGGACTTGGATTTTATTTTTGCTATAGTAAGATGGTATGAAATGCAATAACTTCAGTAAATGTCAGCTGTTTTTCATGAAACTAATATAGAATGCTTAAATAGGGTAGGGGAAGCGGCCTTTTGAGTTTGAGCGAATTCTGTTTTGTCGTTATGGAGTTATGGAACTTGGATTTTTACTATGATAAGATGCTATGAAGATGCTATTGTAACTTAATCAAACGTCAATTGTTTTTCATGAAACTTATACAGAATGCTTAAATAGTGTAGGGGAAACCCACCTTTTGGATTTCAATATTTCATAAAAGTATGACAAAAGAGACCCAAGTTTGGGGGTAATAAAACCATATGTTCACATTGATGCCGTTCATTGTAAGCGATGGGCGTATTAAACAACACTAGGAATTGCTCTTCTTGATACCTGGCATATGCTAGCTAATTGCATCTTTGCTACCATCTTAAACAAGTGAAATTGATTTTTTCCTCATTTTCATACTTCCCAAAAACATTCAGAGGAGTATATATATCCAGTAATGTTTTTCCATCCATCCAAAGTTATATTTCCTAAACCATTCATCAGAATTTAATCATACTTCACACGATTGTCATTCATGATGTGGGCTTTCGCACAAGGGTCATTCAAGCTTATTTTTGAAAGTTAAGCTGACTTACAACAAAAAACTTAAATTCTGTGAAGTTTTCGACAGACAAGTATACACTTCACACAATTGTCATTCATGATGTGGGCTTTCGCACAAGGGTCATTCAAGCTTATTTTTGAAAGTTAAGCTGACTTACAACAAAAAACTTAAATTCTGTGAAGTTTTCGACAGACAAGTATACTTCGTACAAATGGACGTTCAAACAAACATCACTCAGGTCATTTTGAAAGGTCAAGGTCATTTGGCAGCCAGAATTTAAGATACTGAAAACAGTTTTACATATTGGCAAATTTTTACCAGTATATATTCATACTTTATAATTAAGGATACATGCAGCCCCAACTTTTTATGCCCCCTGATAATTTCAGAGCATCAATCAGTTTTAGTGATTGCCTTGTTATAGCAGTTATTATGTTTGTTTACTTTTTTACATCCAACAAAGATCATTTCACTATCATGATTTCAGCATCTACCTGTTTCACCCTTGAGAAATTTCGACTTATGCATGTGACCTATCCAAAGCAGTGACTAATCTTTTATATGCTAACATCTGCTGTCAAATGGAAAACTTGGTATTAACAGTTTCACTCAAAAGAAAGGACATTAATAAGATAGTGGTTATGAGATAATGTAGCAATAAATCACCATGCTGGTCAGTAGGAAATGTGTCCCATGGGACTCGCAGTACAGTGATTACACACTCTTTATCCACACCGCATGTGCAATCACGTTTCAAGTGCATGTGTTTATATAGCATTTCAATTAGGTCCTTTCTTTCTTTCTTTCTTCAAGAGAAAGACCCCCATGTTGCGTCTGCAACAGGTAAGCTCTAGTTGTAAAATTGATGCATAATAAAATACAAACTAGTGAAACATCTTTTTAACACTACCATTAATACAAATCTTGTTAAATCTGTGCGTTAGATGTTAAGAAAATAAACATAGTAAAAGTTGTAACGGATAGACCTTGTAATCAGAAGTCTGTAATTTCATTTAGTTTTTCCATATATCAGAGGGGCAGGCTTGGTGTAGTGGTTAAGTGCTTGGTTTGTGGCACAGACGAAAGGGTTCGAAATTAGCAGTTGTCCAATCGTCAAAAACAACCTAAAATCCCTTTGGGCAATCTAAAATTTCAGTAAATATAATGGAGGTTGTCCAAATTTTCATTAAAATTGCCAATATGACGACCCAAAATTTTTCCAGTTTCGAGCCCTGGACAATCTAGGTTTGATTCCCAGATTGTGCCACTATGTTTGAGAGGTAGGTTACCTTTTGTTTCCATGTCACGATATGACTGAAAAATTTTTGAAAGCGACATAAAACATCAATCCATCAGCCATCTATATATCAATATCCGGGATTTTCAATAACAATTTTAACATAAAGGAGGTCATACCTTGGTAAATGATGTTGGTACTTTATAAAGAGTTTGCATTGATATTTGAAGAAGTACTTCATTTATACGACTGTATATCTACTTTTCACAGTCAGGTTAAAAGTATTGGGTACTGGCAAAAACATGTACATGGATGCTTTGTTTTTAAGTTAATGATTAAGTACTGGGTATTCAATTTTCAGTCTTGGTTTTGTATTATCAGATTAAGTTGAATGAGGTAAATTTTTAATGTTTCTTCTTTTAAGGTTGAGCCTATGTGATCTAGCTGGATCAGAAAGACAGTCCAAGACGCAGAGTGTTGGCCATCGCCTTAAAGAAGCTGGTAATATCAACACATCTCTCATGACACTGGGACGATGCATAGAAATGTTACGAAATAAACAACTTCATAGGTATGTATGTTGCAATATACAGCCTTCAAGAGGCATAAGTGTAGCATATAGACATTAGATTGATATCTGTAATTAGTCAATCTGGTACAAGCTGTAGGTGTATTTTATATTAAAACACCAGACAACCTTATCATAACCTACATAAACTACATTTGTTTGGGTATATGGACAGCTTTAAATATGAAAAACCATGCTAGCCACTGTTTTCGTATTTCACATGTGTGTTCCATTGATACCATCTTTTGTGATCTGAACTTTCACATTTGACTTACATTTTAAAAATTTGATCCTTGGCTGTAACTTTTCAACCATGAAAGGTGTGGCTTTCATTTTTCACATTTGTATTCCTTGTGGTGAGACCTTTCCATCAATGTCATACTTTTTTACCTTATGACCTTGATTGACTATTTCAATCTACATTTGTTCCAATTTAACAAAAAAACCCCCAAAAAAACCAAAAAAATTCAAACAAACTTTAATATTTTTCTTCACTTTTGCATCATAGGAGAGTAGACTCTGATATTTCACATGTGTTTCTTGTGGCAAGACTCTTCCATTATAGCATCCTTGGCTGTAACTTTCCAATCATGCTATTGCTTTCATCTTTTACGTATGTTTTCCTTGTGGTAAGACGTTTCCATTGATGACCTTGTGACCATGACCTTCAATTTTGACTTACATTTGACCTTGTTAAAAAAAACTTTAACATTGGTTTTCACTTTTGAACCATAGGAGATAGGACTTTGATATATTCACTTGTGTCCATTGTGGCAAGACTTCTTCATTAGTACCATCCTTCATGACCTGGTGACTATGACCTTTCTTTAAAAGATGTCCGTATCAAGAGTTTTGTTGGCCCTGGTATGAGATTATGTCATTACCTTGGTGTCTGCATCGGGATAGGAAGTTTGGAGTAGCTCAATTTTGAACAAAGTACTTATGCCAGAGTGACCAAACTTGCACCTGTGGTTCATGTTAAGATACTGAGATTGACTAGTGCATTAGCTGCTGCATCTGACCTAGTCTTCTGCTCCAGTGACTCCTTAAAGAAGTTTAGGGGAGCTCAGTATTGAACAAAGTACTCATGCCAGTGACCAAACTTGCATCAGTGGTTCATCTCATGATACTGAGATAGACCCATCCCTCAGATGTTGTATCTGAGCTACTTTTTCTGCCAGAGTAACTCGGTTAAGAAGTTTGGGGTAGCTCAGTATTGAACAAAGTACTCAGGTCAGTGACCAAACTGGCATCAGTGGTTCATCTCATGAAGCTGAGATGGACCCATCCATCAGATGATGTATCTGACCCACTTTTTCTTCCTGAGTAACTTGGTTAAGAAGTTTGGGGTAGCTCAGTATTGAACAAAGTACTCATGCCAGCGACCAAACTTGCATCAGTGGTTCATGTCATGATGCCGAGATGGACCTATGCATTAGATGCTGTATCTGACCTACTTTTTCTGCCTGAGTAACTTGGTTAAGAAGTTTGGGGTAGCTCAGTATTGAACAAAGTACTCAGGCCAGTGACCAAACTGGCATCAGTGGTTCATCTCATGAAGCTGAGATGGACCCATCCATCAGATGATGTATCTGACCTACTTTTTCTGCCTGAGTAACTTGGTTAAGAAGTTTGGGGTAGCTCAGTATTGAACAAAGTACTCATGCCAGCGACCAAACTTGCATCAGTGGTTCATATCATGATGCCGAGATGGACCTATGCATCAGATGCTGTATCTGACCTACTTTTTCTGCCTGAGTAACTTGGTTAAGAAGTTTGGGGGTCCTATCTAGGCATCTTATTAACAAATATAAATTTGAACTGAATATTTTACTACATTTTTGAAGTAATGTGTTAGTGTATGTAAATAAATCAACTTCTTGTATTGAAAGTCAAATGCTGCAGTTGAGGTGAGCTATGTAATCTTTGATTACTCTTCGTTTTTTACAGAGATAATCCGAAAGTCATCCCTTTTCGTGATAGCAAGTTGACCAGAATTTTTCAAAACTTTTTTTGTGGGCAGGGCAAGGCAAATATGATAGTGAATGTTAACAAATGTGCCAGTATGTTTGATGAAACTCTTCATGTTTTGAAATTCTCTGCAATAGCATCTCAGGTATGTTCAAGTATACACTTAATTCACAATATCATGAAGGCAGATAACCCAACTACTTCATAAAATCCTTGAAACAACACCTTCATTAACTAATAAGCTATTATCATGCAGTGATACTGTGCATTGTCAAGTACATTATAAATGTTGAAAAATACATATGTTCTGTACTTTGTTAAATTGATAAAACGTTAACAACATTTTTAATTAGTAAAAATGGTGTTAAGTTAAATTGCTTCCCTGAATGTGTAATTTTTCTTGGTATTCTTGAAACATTAAGTTTGAAATTAAACTTTATTTAATATACATATTTATGTAGGTGATTTAATACACATATTTATAGGTGATAATACAGAAACCTCCAACCAAATTTATTGTCCCAAAAGTGAAGCCTACCACATGTAAACCATCGGCTCGGTTGCCATCTATTGCATGGGCTACTCCAGGTGAGTCAACTTTCAAATGAAAAGAAAAGGCAAAGGAAAAAAGAAAAGTTATGTTGATTTCATCTCTTATTGAAATTATTAGTTTTCTTCGTAACAAGGCTCATAAATTCTCTAGGTTAAATACACTGCTTTTAAATCCTATGTTGTCTTCATTGTAGAAGAAAATGATAATGCTTCATTTATAGTTGATTTTGTTATTTTGTGTCTGTTTAGGTCAAGTAAGTCTAATGAATTCCAAGTCAGAAACTGCTGCTGCTATATCTCTCCCAGACGGCAGTGATGATGAAGGTGAAGGGGAGAATGATTACAAGAATACTGTTAATGTAAGTTGTATTGGTATTAGTCTCTTATTGAATCAACTCTAAATTTGTGTTCATGTTTGATATACAGTGTAGTGTTATTCTAGTATACAAGGGTGATATTAGAATTTTATTATGTACAATGGTCTGGTTTTATATAGAGCCAGTCTTGCACTAGATTTCAGTAGCTAGGGCGAGTCCTTTACAAAGTAGTATAAAGATGTTGACAGAAAACTAACATGGGGAATGAATCCAGGGAACAGAAAATGAAAAGAATGTTGTATTTATTCGTTCTGGACCATCTGGTTAGAACCATAGCTCTTAGAAATTTAAAATGAATTTTTTAAATTTCAGATATAAATTAATGCTTTAACGCAAACACTGATGTCATTTAAAATATTCTTATTATTGGTAGTCACAAAACTTTTTACCTTACAAGGTATTGCCTAATTTCTTTTGAACAATAACTATTTTTGCTTTATAGGAACTTGTGAAGTTAGTTAGTCAACTTGAAGAAAAACTGAGAAATGAAGTTAGGGCACGTATGCAAGATGAGATGAGAATTAGGGAAGAGGTGTGTAATGAAATGATGAAGCAGTTAGTACAAGTGGAGGGTGACTACAGGTTAGTTTACACGAGTTTTCGCTTAGTATACAACATTTCTTTTCAAGCAAAAGACTTTTAGCTCGCTCAAGGAAGTTAGAATGAGCTTATGCTATCCTCAGATGTCCCAATCCATGTCTTGTTGAGCAGTTTGGGGTAGCTCAGTGTTGGTCAAAGAACTTATGCCAGAATGACCAAACTTGGATACCAATATGAACTCATGTAACAGATGCTGCATCTAACCAACTTTTTCCTGTTTGTTTCTTAGTTAAGAAGTTTGGGGTAGCTCAGTATTGGACAAGTGTGTATGTGTCCTATCTAGGCACTTAATAACAAATTTGTTTTGAAGTGACTATTTTATTACGTTTTTATGCCCCTTGATCAATAGATCGGAGGCATATTATTTTTGTCCTGTCTGTTTGTTTGTCTGTCTGTTGTTAACTTTAACCTTGGCTATAACTTTTGAACCGTAAGGGATAGAGACTTCATGATTGACATGCGTACTCAACTAATGAAGCCCTTTCAAATGACACTAGGGTTGATGACCTTTTCACCTTGAAAGTGGCCTTCAAGCCAGAAATAACTTTTTGGACTTTGGTGCCGCTGGGTGCATTAGTGTTTCACAAGCACAACTTGTTGAAGTAATGTTTTTTTAAGTGCAAAATCAACTTTCTTGGATTTAACTCAAATGCTGTTTTTGAGGTGAGCTATGTAATCTTTGATTATGTTACATTTTCATTTTGTCTGAAGCCGGCGTGGCCTAGTGGTATTGCGCTGGACTCCTGATCAGGAGGCCAGGGTTCGATTCCCGCTCTGGTCATGCCGGTGTCCTGTCTTTCGGATGAGACAGTAAAAACCGAGGCCCCGTGTTGTGGTATGCATGGCACGTTAAAGATCCCTCACTGCTTCGGGTGGGTCCGTTGCAAAGGTCAAAATTTGTATGCCCCGCATCAGGCAGATGCCGTCACCATGTACATGAAATATTCGTGGTGTGACGTTAAACATAAATCAATCAATCATTTTGTCTGTTCAGAACAAGATTATCCAACCAATACTTACATGTTATATGTTTTAAGGTCATTCATGGTAAGAATGTTCCTTATGGGAAGATAGTGTGTTATGTCTTTAAACTAAAGTCATCTCTCCAAGGTTATCATTGATTCATTGAAATTTTACAAATGAGTTAATTGTTCTCAGTTGAGCAATATAGGCCCATTTGAACTTCTTGTTAGTTTTAATGACTTTGAATTAAACTAAACGTGATTTAACAGCCATCAAAGGGAAACTGAAGAAGTAGCTACTCCAGGCAGGTTGCCTCTTGATACCACTTGATTTAGTATAGACAATTATCCAGCAAGGAACATAGATGCTGTTATAAAAAACAGATGATTGCTTAATGTTGATTGCCGTATTGAATTTCTTATTTAGTAAACGAGAAAGAGAAATAGAGGTGGATGCAGAAGAAAGAATGGAGAAAAGATTAGAAATTCTCATGGATGGTATTAACGCCTACCCAGAGGAAAAAAGAAAACTGTCAGTCCAACTCCTTCAGGATGAAAAATGGAGAGATAAAATTAAGGTATACATTGCATACATTTACTAAATTTTGAATAAATAAAAACATCAAAAGAGGGTCTAAATACTATAATTATAATATTAAAAAGGATTGTTCTCAATATTAGGAAGATTGAAGTATTTAGAATATTAAATACAAGCTCTGAGCTTTGTTGTCTTCTGACAACTCTTCTTCAGTGTTTTTCAGACTTTGTCATTTCTACCTGTTTTGGGGTAATTTCTTCAATCACTTCCTATAGGTTGCTTATAATGCATTGATTTTTGTCCCCCGCTTTTCGCGAGAGCCTGGGAACATTAAATCTCATTCATCTGTCTGTCCGTCCGTCTGTCACAAAAACTTTAACCTTGGTCATAATTTTTTAACCGTAAGACGTAGGGCCTTCATATTTGCCATGTGTGTCCCTAACAGCAATACCTTTCCGTTTTTATCATGTGATGTTGACCATGATCTTTGACCTACTTCAATGTGACTTTTTAACCGTAAAAGATAGGGCCTTCATATTTGACATGTGTGTCCCTAATTGCAACACCTTTTCATTGGTACCAGAAATTTTTATCATGTGACCTTGACCATAACCTTTGCCCTACTTCAGTGTTACTTTTTAATCGTAAGACGTAGGGCCTTCATATTTGGCATGTGTGTCTGTCGACATGCACAACCATGACAATATGTCACAGATCACTGCACCCTTACTGATAGGACCTTCAAAGCAGGGGACCACAATTCTCAGAATTTGCTTGTTTATATTTTATTGTAATAGATGTAAACTGGAAAGAAATGGAATAAAAAAATAATTTCTAGGATTTTTTACAATTTTATAAGATTTAAAAAAGAGGTGGATATACTGTTAGTGTGTAAAAATAAGCCTAGATGGACATCTGCTTCAAAACTAATGGAACGATTTGATAAACTTGAAAGATGTGGATTTCTTAAGGTTGCCTACCATTGTTACTGCTTTTGACCAAATCTGTGTAGGGATGGATCCAGGGCAGGATGACATAGCCCTCAAAGGGTAGCATTCTTTGACAAACTACTTCAAACTGACTGCATCAAACCAAGTGCATCACAACAATATAGAAAGGTGTCTTAGGAAGTGTCTTTGTTTATTTGTTTCCGGTCTGAAATCAAATTTTGACTTTTTCTTTCTTTGTTTTTTCAAACCCCACTAAATGCTGAATTGTTTTGAGTTCATTTTACTCCAAAACAACTTTTTAGATACTTTGAGATACTCAGTATGTTAAGTATGTCATTTAAGAAGAAAAAAATTCTGACTTAATCTTTTTCTTTGACACATAATTTGTGTCATTGATTTATTCATTGTAGAGAAGCAAGTGTAGTCTTGTCATTTGTCAAAAACATGATAAACAAGAGAATACAGGTGAAACAGTCATTTGTTAGTGTATGAGCAAATTGTTGTCATATAAGCAATACAGTCCCATTTGGACCTCTTGTTTTATGTTCTGATCAGTTTAGTGATATAGGCACACTTTGGCATTTGACATTTTTGTTTTTAGGGAGTTTTCTTGTATTTTTGTATGCATAGGCTATGAAGAGATACAATTGGCAGATTCTGAGGATTCTGGGATTTGTGCGGTCTCTAGAGATGAAGACATCATTGAAAACAACCTAGCTTTCCTGTAGGAGGGGAATTGCAACATGTTTTCCAAAGCCAAATGATGCTTCCAATATTCTATTTTGTTTATGGAAATTTTTCCAATGTTCATCACTAGCTGACATCTCCAGTTTTTACCTCATTAGTAGCTTTTCCCATGTTTTTATTTCAAGGATTCTAAAGCAGACGAGTTAAGAGAAATGTTGGAGGAGGCAGGGCATATGTATCATAAAAAAGAAATAGAATTAAAACATTACAAGGAGGAGATATGTGAAAAGGTAAAGGAAGATTCACTTAAAAATAAATGTCTGCAGAGCTAATGTTGTACCCACTTCTGAACCATAAGAGATAGGACTTAAAGTTCTTCATAACCAGAGCTTTCATTTAGTGCCATAACTTTTGACCTCATGACCTTGACCATAGACTTTGACCTACTTTTCAAAACTTTCACCAGGACTATAACTTTTGAACCATAAGAGATAGGACTTTAATGTTTTCATTTTATCTTTCATTTAATGTCATCACTTTTGACCTAATGACCTTGACTTTATACTTTGACCTACTTCTCAAAACTTTAATTTAGGCTATATCTTTTGAACCATTAGAGATAGGACTTTGATATATGACATGTATATTACTCATGACCAGAGCATTCATTTGGTGCCATATCTTTTGACCTTGTAACCTTGACCTTGGATTTTAACTTACTTTCAAAAACTTTAATCTGGGCTTTATCTTTTCAACCATTAAAGATAGGGCTTTGATTTTTCACATGAAAATTCCATATGACCATAACTTTCATTATAGCTCATAACCTTGACCTTAGACCTTCATCAAGAACTTTCATTTGGTGTCTTTACTTTAAAACCTTGGATTTGACCTAATTTTCAAAAACTTTATTCTGGGTTTCATCGTTTGAACTGTTAGAGATAGAGCTTTGATATTTGAGTGTAAATTACTTATGACTAGAGCTTTCATTTGGTGCATCTCTTGACCTCATGACCTTGACTTTTCAATATTTTCTTCCCAGTGTTATCGTTTGAACCACAGGAACTTTATGACCAAAATCTTCATTTGGTGCCATCTCTTTTGACCGTGTGATCTTAACCTTGAACTTTGACTTTTCAAAAACATTATGCACTTATAAATCTTTGCTCTTAATGTCCCTGAGATGATTATGACCTGCACTGGCATGCTATGTTGTCTTCTGACATCTTTTGTCTTGGAACATTTCATGTAGTGTTTAGGTGTTATACAGATTTTTATGTATACTTTTTAAATACATATTTATATGAGTAAATTATATGCATGATAATGAATGTAAATTACAATGATAATTATAGGGGCTCTGTATCAGTGTAGACAAAGGCAGTACCTTGGAAATCACTATTGTATTTGACCTGCCAACATTGACAGTTTGACTTGTTAGGATTCATTTTTTGGGCAAATGATCGTGCATGCCGATTTACCTGCCAAAGGAGGTCACTTTTATTTTTCCAACACTGTTGAATATCACCATATAGATAGAAAAAAAAAAATGATTGTTGTATCTGAAATCAAATTTACTACCCATTCTGACATTTCAGTTTTCTTTTAGTTTCTGTCAACGTAGTTAGGGTCTTCCGATTCCATCGGAAGACCCTTCTGTTATTGTGAGGTTTTTTCTTTACATTTGTTATTATTATTATTATTATTATTATTTTTATTCTTAGCACTTTTTTGACTGCAATTTTCTCAGAAACGGCTTCACTGTCAACAATTTTGTTCTCTTTTTCTTACTGAAAAAGGAAATCCTGATAGAGTTAAAAGAAAATTTTGCTAAAATTCAAGTTCTAAGTAAAGTTATATAACAGTTTGTAATTTTTAAAATCTCTCAAGTATAACTTTTATTATGCAAGCTAGATTCCTGAAATTTTCTCTATGATGTTGTACAGGTATAGTTCTTGACACCCGAGTTAACGCCGATTAGGTAACTATTATAGTTAAGGCGCTATAAGGGTTTAAAATTTTCAACTTATTACGTAATTTTAAAAAACTTTTATTTTAAGCTCTAGGGCTGCAAAAGTATTACCAAACGATTTGGAGGGTCAATATAAGGGTAAAAACAGTTATTTCAAAATTTTAAATTCATTTTTGAGAAGGTTTTAAATTTTCTCAAATAAAATGTTTATTATTTAAGCTAGACTCCCCAAATTTTCTTTATAATGTTGTACAGGTGTCGATCTTGACAACCAACTTAACGCCGATTATGTAACTTTTACGGTAAAGGCGCTATTTGTGTTTAAAGTTTTTAAACTCATTACGTAACTTTAAAACTTTTTTATTTTAGGTCCTAGCGTTCAAAAAATATTACAGAACGATTTAGAATGTCAATTTCATGGTGTAAGAGGTTTTTAAAATATTTTTTATCCATTTTTAATTGAGAAATTTAAGATTTTCACAAATTTGATTAGTTACGTAATTGCTTCATAACTTGCTTATTTTTCGTCATATGATCAAGAAAAAACCATACAGCACGTGAGAAGGGTTTATTCTTTTAAATGATATTTTCAAAAACATCGAAATATTTGCCCCCTTCCCTCTAGCGTGCGTAGACCCTATCGAGAGAGGGTCTTAAATCGCCGAAATTTTACCCCGATTTTTCAATTCCATTTTCCAAAAAACGGATTTTTCTACAAATTTTATATTGTAGCTATAGATTGTCAAAGACACCGTTACCCGTTTAAGTAAAAAAAAATTCAAAAATAAAAGTTTTCAAAAACATTACATAACAATTAGTTAAATTATAAATTCTCCGCCATACAGCGTTATTTTTAATGCTACACTATCCAAATTTGAACTATCATATTCTCTAGGTTCATATCTTTAAAAAATTCATCGGCCGATAATATCTATCTTTTTTAGTTTGGCCGCTATTTCAATTTAAAGTTTTTAAATAATTACGTAATTTGCAAAAACATTTTATTTTTAGTCTTATCGTTTCCAGAACTTCACCAAACGATTTTCCGTACCGATTTCAGTATGAAACATGTTTCTCAGTATTTGAAAGTGAGCGATTTAAAGGATTTTTTTTTAAAAATACCTTATTTGCGTAACTTTCATGTTTTTTCTTATTTGTCGTATTAACAAAGTATAAAAAGGAGAGTTTGAGAATGTATTTTGAATTCGAATTCTTAAACAAAAATCACATTTTTTGCCCTCTACCCGCTACTGATGAACAAGGCAATAAAAAAAATCTTGTCCGAGCGTCGGGATTACATCTAAGAGAAGCGCGGTGAATTTTGTTTGCTAAATACCGACTTCAAACGCGTATGATAGTGACGGGGAAAGCGCAGTAACTCGCGATTAATTCAATCGCGATTAATTCAATCGAGAGTTACGGCGCTTTGTCCGTGGAATGTTTAATCGACTGTTATAATGGAGAGCCGTAATATGTATGATTTCTTTAACTTGATTTTCGATTTATTTCCTCTAGATAATACTTTTTTCAATTTTAATTATTAATTAATTTGATTGCTTGACGGTTTTTTTTTTTTTTGGGGGGGGGGTTTATTTTTGTGTGTAAAGTACATTTAAGTCATTCTCCTGATCTTTTTTCTTTCTTTCCTTCGTTCTATCTACTTATTTTTCTTTTTTCTTTCGAGAGAGGAAGACCCGCCCTGTTGCCTCGGCAACAGGTAAGCTCTAGTTATTTTAATTTTTGTTGTTTTTAATTTCCAGAAACAAACAATAGATGAGTTGGAGAAAGCATTGCAGGAATCTAGATTAGCAATGGAAAGGGCTGATGAAAAGATATTCTGTCTCAATGAGAAGATAGTGAATCTTGAGTCGGAAAGAATGATTTTGCAAGGTACACTGAAATTGCCTAGTATATCATCCAAGCCTTCATTTCATATTCCAACAAAGCATATATCAAAAGGGGTTTTAGATTTCCAAAAACTAACTACATGTACGAGTCATCAGTCGTTATTAAATTCAGTGGAAATGATAAGTGATGGATCTGGCAATCATTGTCATGTTGTTCCCCTTGAAAAGAAACTTCAGGCCCATCATACCAAGACTAGTCTTTTGAGATTGAAAAGTTCTCCCGCAAAAGATCCCTTTCGCGGAAGGGAATGTTTAAAAACAAATAATGTAACACAGATTTCACATATGACAAAACGCAAAGTCGAAGAAGATGGTTTTTGCATTTCAAAAAAGAGGAAAATAGTTGGAGATAGCAAAAGAATACTTCCTAATAAAAAGAAAGGTGTTTACAATCTAAGGAATAGAGGACATTTCAATAGCTGTACAGAATTATGACCTGATGAACTGTGTAATGAACACATGTAGATCATTTTGGATTGTCTTTATACATTCAGGTTTTACACATTGAGATGTGATTTAAGGAGGAATCATAGTACTTGGATACATATAGAATTTTTACCTGTTTTCTACCTGGTCTTGGTCGTGGATTTCTTAAATGTATGTTAGTCCATGATGCTTTTATCTATTTGTTAGTGAAATGTTTTAGACACAATTGTATGTATAAAAAAGTAAGATTGATTGCCTATCACTTTGTTACCTAACCTGTTATATTTCTGATATAAGGGCAACTGCATTATAACGCACTGTTTTGTAAGTTTAATGGTGAGCAGAGGTGGTTTAGTGATAGACAATTAGCCATGGACAAATCAGTCCGAGTTTCTCTCGTTTTGTTTCAATGTTGAATGTGACATGAAATTCTAGTAGGGCTCTGACATTTCATTATAAATCATACCTGTTAGCTCCTTTCAACAATGAGATAGGTTTTGATGGCAATGTTATAGGTTATGGCAACTTTTCATAAAATGGGGCAAATTTTCTAGAGATAACCAACTGAAAAAGTTTTGCTAAACTTAACCTTTCTGCTATAAAATTGATATTCCCAAGATCTTTGACAAGTAAGTCAAAATTTTAAGATACTGTAATCCCATGATACATTATTATTTATACAGTATGCTTGTCACTTCACTTGAGGTATACCCTCATATACAAAACAAGAGGCAGCCATTTAAAAACCATGTTAACCAATCAAAATGTTCTGAACAAAGTAGGAGCTCCATTTCCGAAATTAGTTTGTTATTGTCATCATTTTAAGATCAGAGCTTCTTGTCATTGAAAGAGACTGAATGGTCCTACCACTTGTTAGGGGATGGTCAGATTTGGAATAAATTATTTACATTATTCCTCAAACTAGGGAAGTCTTTACTGAATTGTATATACTTAAATCTTTGAAGGACTCATGATTTCTCAAACTGAATTTTGTTTATTGAAATGATTACTGAGGATTCCAAGCCTGATGTTTCCGGAAATCTCCTTATCCCATTGATTTGCTTCTAACAAGAATTAAACACTTGCATAATGATCTAGTCACCTATTTTTGTGTCGCCTGCTAAGCATAGGGGCACATAGGGATCACTTTGTCTGGCATCCATCTGTCTGTCTGGTAGTCACACTCCCACATTATTGGCTATATCTTTGTTATTTGATATGGTAAGTTGACAAAACTTGCAAGGATTAACAAACAAAAATCTCTTAGTTGGCCCCAAAAATTTTGACATGATGTCCTTGACCTTGGAGTTAGGCCTTCATTTCAATAAATTTAACCTTGGCCAAAACTTTTGAATGGAAAGTTTTGATATTTCACATAAGGTATTTCTTGTTACAAAGCCTTTTGTTAACACCGGAATTTTTTATGTAACTTTGACCTTGGAGTTTGACCTACTGTGCTTCCATCCCTTCATCACACAATTGGTATCCAGATAACAAATCAAGTTCCTTGAATCCTATTCAAAGATCAAGGTCTCTAATGGTTAAGATAGATTGCGATTATTATGCCCCCTGCAAACGAAGTTTGAGGGGTATATTTGAATAATCTTGTCTGTCTGTCTGTCCGTCCAGAAAACTTTAACCTTGCCCATAACTTTTGAACCAAAAGAGATAGGGCTTTCATACTACACATGTGTATTCCTTGTGGCAAAACCTTGCTGTTGGTATCAAAATTTTTGACCTCTTGACCTTGACGTTTGAGCTATTTTTGAAAAAACTTTAACTTTGGCAATAACTTTTGAACCAAAAGAGATGGGGTCGTCATAATACACATGTGTATTCCTTGTAGGAAGACCTTTTTGTCGGGACCTAAATTTTTTACCCTGTGACCTTCATCTTGACCTTTGACCTACTATTGAAAAACTTTAATCTTTGCCATAACTTTTGAACCAAAAGAGATAGGGTCTTCATAATACACATATGAATTCCTTGTAGCAAGGCGTTTCTGTTGGTTCCAAAACTTTTGACCCCATTACCTTGACATTTGACCTACTTTTGAAAAACTTAACCTTAGCAGTCTTAGCCATAACTTTTGAACCAAAAGAGATGGGGCTTTCAAATTACACATGTGTATTACTTGTAGCAAGACCTGTCTATCCGTACCAAAATCTTTGACCTTGTGACCTTTACCTTGATCTTTGCCCTATTCAAAATTTGTTGCTGTGGGGTTCTAGTTCTAGTCGGTTTCTGGATTATAAATTGAGGTTTTTGCATCATATCCAAATTAAATGTTGAAGTATAGATACTTATCAAAAGAGAAGATGTCTCTTGATTTTGGGGATAAAAGGTCAAAATTCAAAGTCACCGGTGGAAAAAAGAGACTGAAATTATTGGTTTTCAGATGATGAAATCAAGTACATATACCATGCTTCCTATCCATACCAAATTTGTATGTATTAAATCTTATCAAAGGGTAGGTACCAATTGAATTTGTGGATAAAAAGGTTAAAGTCACTCCAAATAATAATTTAAAGGAGTTGAGGTCCAAGACACTTGTAACTGAAACATTAGCTAGGAAAGCTTTGTTGTTTCTATGAAATAAGCCCACATCAGGGTGTATGCTTTTCAAACATGCTATAGTTTTGTATATCGGTTATTGTTAATTTATAGAGTGTACTGATACATCATGACAATTTATTGTTGTTTTGATCACTGATTTCATTGTAACTGCTCTCAGTTTTTCCTGAAAACAGATTTACCATGACATTTTAGAAATTTCATTTCTCTTTACCTTAAAAGTATTAAAAACTTTTAGGGTAGAGAGGAATGAAATTTCTAAAGTATAACATTTTATAGAATGTACCATAATGATGTTTGTTTTAGTGTGTACTCTACAAGTACTATATGTTCATCCTATATCATTTCACTCCATGCATTATTTTATTTTGGACATACCATGTTACAAGATATTTTCATGGAAATATATGTGAAAAAAAAATCATATACTTTATCTGCAATATTATTTATTAAATGGAATAAAGATACCTTGGTCCTTTACAGAGCTCATGTTCATATATAATTTGAGGAGGTTAAAAAATCCCATGTGATGCCACTATGAGATTGCTGGATTTTTGATTTTCAAATTACCGGTAATTGGACAAAATGTAAAACCAACAATTGTTACAGTTTACATTATTAGAATATTTGTATTGTGAAAGGGAGCCCATTTTGAGGAGTCTTTTATGGTTGAAGATTGACTGTCCTACATAGTGTGACAGTAACATCATAGTACAGAGTCCTACATAGTGTGACAGTAACATCATAGTACAGAGTCCTACATAGTGTGACAGTAACATCATAGTACAGAGTCCTACATAGTGTGACAGTAACATCATAGTACAGAGTTCAAGATAGTGTGTCCATAAGATTATGATAGGAAGTTAATAGTCCTAGATAGTGTAAAAGTAAGATGACGGAGAGGAGATTGACCATGCTACAGTGTATGTCATTAACATCATGGCAGGAGGTTGACTGTCCTAGATAGTGTGTCCAAAACATTCTGTCAGATGGTTGACTGTTACAAATAGTGTGTTCATAACATCATGGTAGGATGTTGACTGTCCTAGATAGTGTGTCCATAACATCATGGTAGGATGTTGACTGTCCTAGATAGTGTGTTCATAACATCATGGTAGGATGTTGACTGTCCTAGATAATGTGTCCATAACATCATGGTAGGATGTTGACTGTCCTAGATAGTGTGTTCATAACATCATGGTAGGATGTTGACTGTCCTAGATAATGTGTCCATAACATCATGGTAGGATGTTGACTGTCCTAGATAATGTGTCCTTAACATCATGGTAGGATGTTGACTGTCCTAGATAGTGTGTTCATAACATCATGGTAGGTTGTTGACTGTCCTAGATAATGTGTCCATAACATCATGGTAGGATGTTGGCTGTCCTAGTTAGTGTGTCCATAACATCATGGTAGGATGTTGACTGTCCTAGATAGTGTGTCCATAACATCATGGTAGGATGTTGACTGTCCTAGATAGTGTGTTCATAACATCATGGTAGGATGTTGATGGTCTTAGATAATGTGTCCATAACATCATGGTAGGATGTTGACTGTCCTAGATAGTGTGTTCATAACATCATGGCAGGATGTTGACTGTCCTAGATAATGTGTCCATAACATCATGGTAGGAGGTTGACTGTCCTAGATAGTGTGTCCATAACATCATGGTAGGATGTTGGCTGTCCTAGGTAGTGTGTCCATAACATCATGATAGGATGTTGATGGTCTTAGATAATGTGTCCATAACATCATGGTAGGATGTTGACTGTCCTAGATAGTGTGTTCATAACATCATGGCAGGATGTTGACTGTCCTAGATAATGTGTCCATAACATCATGGTAGGAGGTTGACTGTCCTAGATAGTGTGTTAATAACATCATGGTAGGATGTTGGCTGTCCTAGGTAGTGTGTCCATAACATCATGATAGGATGTTGACTGTCCTAGATAGTGTGTCCATAACATCATGGTAGGATGTTGACTGTCCTAGATAATGTGTCCTTAACATCATGGTAGGATGTTGACTGTCCTAGATAGTGTGTTCATAACATCATGGTAGGTTGTTGACTGTCCTAGATAATGTGTCCATAACATCATGGTAGGATGTTGACTGTCCTAGATAATGTGTTCATAACATCATGGTAGGACGTTGACTGTCCTAGGTAGTGTAACCTTAACATTATGGTAGGATGTTGATGGTCTTAGATAATGTGTCCATAACATCATGGTAGGATGTTGACTGTCCTAGATAGTGTGTCCATTGCATTATTGTAGGATGTTGACGGTCCTAGATAATGTGTCCATAACATCATGGTAGGATGTTGACGGTCCTAAATAGTGTGTCTATAACATCATGGTAGGTGTCAATTTTCAGAAGATTTGGAAATGACATACTTCATTGTAATATCCCAATTCTAAACACTGGTTATTCACACAATCTCTCAAGTGGGGCAGTATTGTCGTGCAATATACTGATTCGCCTTTGATTTGAATTGAGCCAAAACCTGTGACTTATATAGAGTATATGAAATTTAGCAGGTAAGTGCTATGATATGCATGTATTCTCCATTGTTCTTACAATATGCATGTTACATTGATGCCATTGTTTCAAGTTTTATTGAAAATTTGATAGATTTGATCTGTTGATGTCTTTTCTTAAAACAAACATGGCTTTAATGAAGTTGGATGTATTAATTACAATAGGAAAAGAGAACAATTGGAAAGAAGAAGTTGAAGACCTCAAGGCAAAAATACAAAGAGAAGAAAGTGAGAGTTTGAGTAGAGAACAAGCACTAATTAATGGTTATAAAGCTGAGATGTCTCAGCTTAAAAAACAGGTCAGTATTTTGAAATATTTTAGTTAAACTGTGATCCTTTTATGCCCCTAGATTCAAAGATTTTGGGGTATCTAGTTTCTGGCCTGTCAGTCTGTCTGTGGTAAAAAAAACTTTAACATTGGTTTTAACTTTTGAATAATAAGAGGTTGGGTTTTCATATTTCACATATGTATTCATTGTGACAAGACCTTTCCATTGGTACAGTAATTTTTGACCTTACGGCCTTAACTGACCTTTGAACTACATTTCCAAAACTTTATCTTTTGAATCACAAGAGGTAGGGCTTCCATATTTCACATGCATATTCCTTGAGACAAAACCTTTCCATCAGTATGATGATTTTTGACAGTGTGACCTTTGACTTACTTTTCAAAAATTTTAACATTAGGTATATCTTTTGAATGGTAAGTGATAGGGCTTTCATAATTCACAGGTGTATTCCTTTTGACAAGACCTTTCCATTGGTACCAAAAATTTGACCTTTTGACCTCGACCTTGGATGTTGACATAGTTTTAGGATAACAGTTCATATTTTGCTTTCATTAGATCTTGGAATTAAAGACTGAAAGAAGACACTGGAGTCCATGTAAATCCAACAATGCCCATGAAAAATTGGTAAGTATTTTCCAAAATTGTTGTTTTTACTCAATGAAATACTTGTAATAGATTCTTAAAATGTAGTTAGTTATGCATGTCAGCTGCTAAATACATATGCTCATCATTGAAGTTTTAACTGTTTTTGGCTTTCGAGTTTAGCTTTGGTTGTCAAAGACCAGTCGAGCTCATACAATATTCTGCAAACTGTAAAATAATAACTTGTAATCACTAATCTACTCTTCCACCGGTATTCTTCACAAAGTTGACATACTGTCTCATGTTGTCAAACATTTTCAGGTATGCATGTGTAATTGTGGTTCTGGTCTTGGATCCTATGGTCAGGAAAATGGGAAGTGATCACTTCTTTTAATATAGATCTATATACTATCTTATTTACTCTTTCTCTTTCATTTGTGTGATGGTTTATATGAAACTTTACAAGATTGATCTACTGACAATGACTTACCAATGTATATGGAAAAGATGATGTTAGGCCATTCAACATGATTGCTTCCTTGATGATTTTGAAATCTGAGGACTTGATTTTCTCATGATTGTTTTTAGTAATTTTATTGAAATGTTTTAGAAACGATCTACTCTTA
This sequence comes from Pteria penguin, assembly GCA_035048485.1. NCBI lineage: Eukaryota > Metazoa > Mollusca > Bivalvia > Pterioida > Pteriidae > Pteria > Pteria penguin. The sequence goes on along the minus strand of CM068580.1, from coordinate 80,698,766 downwards.
CATACTATTTCAACCCATAAATAGTTTTGTCCTTTGATATAATTATAGTAATATACCTCTTCACAGCAACTGCAGTCTTATGCAAGTTTGGGTATTAGCTTTTCCAGACAGTAGATTAATTTCTTCCACTTGTCAATGTTCAATACTTTAAGGTTTTGTAGCTAATAGTCCTGTAGACTTTTTGTACATGCTCAAATTGTAAGATGTCAGTTAATGCAAAGAGGTCTGTTAAGAGTAAATTTCCAATACAAATAAATCATGGAAGATCATTTTACAGTCTAGTAGAGAGACAGTCTTAGCAGTCTCTGGTTTACATAAAGAATTGAATATCTTATATAAATTATGCTCTGTCTAACCACTTTACAGTCTATCCAAGTTTTTGTTTTGGGGTTGTTTTGAGTGGGGGGTGTGGAAGAAAACCCATCTGTGGAGGTATAGTTACCTATGCAGATTTGGACACATGGATGGTCTAGTTTTGTGTTGCTTTAGTCAGAGAAATACAAATTAAAAAAATAACAATAACAACTTCATTTTAGTGATACCTCTTTTTAATATTTTTTATCTTTTCATCAGGAATCTACTGAGAAATTATTAACATTAGAAGAAAAGGTAAGTTTTTCGAATCTTTTAGCAATCAACCTCTTAAGTAAAAAATCAATATAAAATTGTCCATACTGCAGTATGGAGTCTTCTTTATCAGATTATAATGTATGCATTATGTCATGTTGTAATACCTACTTTAGGTGCTCTTCTTGATCCCATCAAGAGGTTCTAAGTTCGAGCACCAGTGGTTATTTGGTGCTGTCTACTGGATGATGCAGTGAAGTCCAAGGTCCCTTGTTGTAATAGATAACGAGCATGCTTTGTATTTTTGGGTGAACCTGTAGTATAGGTCACTGCTTCATAGATGTTTTCACTATACATGTGAAATAATCTTGATGTAATAATGATATAAAACAAAAAACATGTCAAAGAATGAATATGTACAAAACAAACATGTTGGAATGAGTATGTAGAAAACAACAAACATGTCAGAGGATGAGTATGTTTAAAACAATCATGTCAGAGGATAAGTATTACAAAACAACAAACACACGTCAGAGGATGGGTATGTACAAATCAACAAACATGTCAGAGAATGAGTATGTACAAAACAACAAACAGGTCAGAGAATGAGTATGTACAAATCAACAAACATGTCAGAGAATGAGTATGTACAGTACAACAAACATGTCAGAGGATGGGTATGTACAAAGCAACAAACATGTCAGAGGATAAGTATGTACAAAACAACAAACATGTCAGAGGATAAGTATGTACAAAACAACAAACATGTCAGAGGATGAGGATGTAGAAAACTGACAATGAACTTGTAAGAGTTTTAGCTTTATATTTGCATAAGGGTTATGCACACTGTAGTATATTCAGCCTATGCTACAATACCAAACTAATTTTAATGTATTAGTCATTATCAGAGTGGTTTTTTCTCCAGATCAAAAACTTAGAGGTATGCTTAGCTAAGAAAGATACCCAGCTGGTTGAGCTGAATGATGAACTGAGCAAAATAAATGTGACAAAAGAAATGATGGAAGAAGACCTGCAAGATTTAATCAGAGAAAGAGAATCTTCAGATGCTGACAGCAACAAGGAAATGATAAGTCAACTGTATTTTCTGAAAGAACACAATGAAGAACTTACAAGTCAGATGAAACACCTTGAAAAAGAAGCCTCTGAGCAAAGAGAACAGAATAAAGAGCTCAGTGATAAAGTAGAAAGTCTAACAGTACAAATAACAGATCTAAAATGTATAAATGAAGCACTTAGTTGTAAGGCTGAAAATCTTCAGCAGGATCTTGGAAAAGAAAAGAATGAAGTTGTCAAAATGGAACATCAGTTTGTGGAACTGAATGATAAACTTAGCCAGCTGAATGTGAAAAAAGAAATGATGGAAGAAGACATACAAGATTTGATTAAAGAACGTGAGTCATTACGTAAGCTAAATGAAACCAACAAAGAAGCGATGAGTCAGTTAGATCAACTGAAAGAAGACAAAGAAAATCTTACAAGTCAAATAAAATGTCTTGAACTAGAGGCTTCTCAGCAAAAAGACCAAAATGAGGAGCTCACTGGTAAAGTTGAAAGTCTTACAACCAATGTAACAAATCTTAAGGTTGTCAATAAGGAACTTAATAGTAAGGTTGATTATCTGGAAAAAGATCTGCTTAAAGAAAAGAATGAAGTTGTGAAGATGGAATGCATAAATATGGAATCAGATGAACTCAAAAATGAAAACAAGGAACTAAGCATTAAAGTAGAAAATCTTTCAATTAAAGTAACAGAAATTGAAGTCATTAATGAAGAACTAAAGAATGAAGTTGCCAAAATGGAGAAAATAAAAACAGAGTCAGATGACCTTCGAAGTGAAAATTCGGAAATGGGCATTAAAGTTGAAAATCTTTCAAAAAAGGCTACAGAACTGAAAGATCACAATGAAGAACTGAGTAGTAAGATTGAGAATCTACTATGTGATTTGTCAAAAGAAAGAAATAAAGTTGACAAAATGGAGGGCATGAGAATCGAGTCAGATGAACTCAAAAGTGAAAACAAAGAACTGGGCATTAAAGTGGAAAATCTTTCATTAAAGCTTATGGAACTTAATGACACCAACAACGAACTGAGCAGTAAAGTAGAGAATCTTCAACAAAATCTGTTGAAAGAAAAAGATGAAGCTGACAGATTAGAGCGAATAAAAAATGAATCTGATAATCTTAAAAGTAAAAACAAAGAATTGGTCTGTAAAGTAGAGAATCTGCAAGAAGAAGTGAGTCAACTAAGAGACTGCAATGATGAATTTGTTGTTAAAATTGAACATCTTCAGGGAGAAATCAGTAAAAGTAAATTGGAAGTTTTAAAAGAAAGAGAACAAGAAAAGGTTGAAGATCAGACAGCTAGTATAAATGCATTAGAGGGAATTGTGGACAGTCTGAATAAGCAGATATCAAATATGTATCAAGATCATGAGGAGCTGAAAGATTCCCTCATAAAACAAACAGATCGGTGTGTTAAACAGGAGGAAACTCTGAAAACATTGGAAAGAGATTTGGCAGACAAAAATGATACCCTCACAAAAACAAGTTTACAGCTTACTGAACTAGAAGAAAAAAACAAAGTTAATGAATTAAGATATGAAGAATTTGTTGGTCACATGAATGATTTAACACAGGAGGATTTCAGGAGATTAAGTACTGAGCTTGAAGATCGAGAGAAGAATATGATTCAGTTGACAAAGTCCTATGAAAGCCTCAAGGATATGAGAAATTCAGGCTTACAAGGTCCCCAGTTGTCAAAAGCTAAGCTTGAAGTCAAACAGTTCCAGAAGTTCTTGCAAATGCATCATGCTTTATTGGAGAACACGAAGTCTGAAACAAGTTCTGTTAGAAAACGATTTAAGCATATTCAAAAGAGTGATGAAGATATGGAAGTTATGCAAATGTTAGAATCCAAAGAAAATACCATTACAAATTTGAAAAAGATGTTACAAGAAAAAGAGGACCTTGTAGAAGAATTGAATGAGAGGTTAATAGATATGGACAGTAGTGTAATTCATGTAGATCAGAGTAAAACACAGTGTATCAACAAAGAGCAATGGATTCAAAATCTTGAAAAAGAAATATCATTATTAAATTCAGAGGAAATATGTGAGAAAATTCTTACTGAAAGGAAACTGAAAAATGACTTGGAGGAAGAAGTGAAAAATCTTGACAACATAATTTTATCATTGAAAAATGAACTCAGACATGAAAAAGACAGAAATATTCAAGTTTTAAACCAAAACCGTGAGGAACATAATGTTTGCAAGACAATCGAATCAGACCAAGAGGGTGATAAACCATTATATCATCAGAGTGAAAGGAGCATGTCAGAGAAATCAGACAAAACTGGACAGCTAAATGAGGAATTGTCAAAATGCCATATGAGAATAAAGAATTTAGAGAAACAGCTGCAGGACAGTAATCCCATGGAAACAAAGGCTACTCTTTCTGAAGAACTCTGTCAGGTAGGTGACTGTTCCAATTTGAACTTTGAAAAGTATTTTTTTAATGATATTTTTCAGAATTTATTGTGATTAACATGTAAGAAGTCTACCACACTGTATGCCTACCAATAAACAAATTGTATAAACTAACAGTAGTAATTCAATTAATGTTCTGTTATTTGTATCATCTAATATTGAAAAGTTGTTGCTGGGTGTACTTTTACTGTAATTTTCTATCTCTGTTGACAGTGCATTTCCCAGCTCTAACTTGGTTGCCTTTTCACTGAGGATAATAATCCTTTCCATAACAAAAGGATAATTCTTATTGATTTTGGGTGGTGAAGATATATCACAGTTCATTGAGATAAAAAGTATTAATAGAACCATCTACAATGAAAATGAATCCTAGTCTGAGTGGTTTTTCTTAGTAATATTGATTATATTGCAGTACCGGTATATTTTCATTGATCATTGTTTTGTATTTAAGAGCCAAAACAGAGAGATGGTCTTGAAACAGCAGTTAAGGGAAGCCAGCAACAACATTTCTGAACTGAATACAAAGATATGTGAATTAGAGGACAAACTGCAAAGTACAACTCAAGCATTGGAAAATCAAAAAGATATGCCTCTAAAGGTAATTTAAACTGTGATGATGTCATAAAATATGATACAAAATACAGTTGTTCTATAGAATGTGTACATGTAGAGGATACACACTATGATGGAGACATTACACATCTTGCCCTAAGGCTTTATTCTGTGTATAACAGATTTTCTATTTTTATTAGTATTGTGCTCTTAATTTTACAAATATCTTCAGTTTTCAGCACATTTAGTTTGTTTCATAGCATTTCAGTAATTTTGAAATTTTCAGCTATGTTGATACGAAAGGAAAGTGTGTGTTAAATATGAGGTCATTGATGTAAACTTTGACTTGTGTAGCAAGTGACCTCATTTTATAAGAGTTATTGCCTTATGAGAAAATCAGTATTCTGTAAAATTTGGTCTAGACAAAAGATACTGGTGGGAAATTTAGTTCATGTGTTCATTAAGGGGTCCTTCATATAAAGTTTGACTTGTCGCAGTTAACCCCCTATTTACAAATGTTATTGCCCTTTAGTAAATGCTGTTTTTGCTTTCTGTAGAAGTTGCTAAACTGAAAATTTAACAATCTGTATATTTTTTGTCCCCCGCTTTTCGCGAAAAACTTTGGGAAAGTAAATTTCATTTGTCTACCTTCTTTCTGTCCGTCCGTCTGTCTGTCCTTCACAAAAACTTTAACCTTGGTCATAACTTTTTAACCGTATAACCATATTTGGCATGTGTGTCCCCAATTGTAATACCTTTCCGTTGGTACCAAATTTTTTTATCGTGTGACCTTGACCGTGACCTTTGACCTACTTCAATGTAACTTTTTATACGCCCGCATTTAAAAATGTGGGCGTATTATGCTATACCACTGTCGTCAGTCCGTCCGTCCATCCATCTTTGTCCAGGCTTCTCCGCCTTAATTAAAGGGGGAACAAAACTTGATGGTGTCATATGAAAGAGTGTGGCTTGTAGTTGTGCATGTGGGTTTCTAAGTTTGGGTCAGACCCCTGGGGTGGGAGAAAATGTGCGGGGTCAGAAAAATTTGTCCGGGCTTCTCCTCCTTAAGTAAAGGGGGAACAAAACTTTTGATGGTGTCATATGAAAGGATATGGCTTGTATTTGTGCATGTGGGTTTTAAAGTTGGGGTCAAGTCCTTGGGGTGGAGGAAAATGGGCGAGGTAGGAAAAGCTTGTCCGGTCTTCTCCTCCTTAACTAAAGGGGGAACAAAACTTTTGATGGTGTCATATGAAAGAATGTGGTTTGTAGACCACATTTAAACATGATGGGGGCGTATCATGCACCCGTTAGCAGATCCCTATTTTTAACCGTTAGACATTGGACCTTCATATTTGGCTTTTATGCCCCTAATGGCAATACCTTTCCATTGGTACCAGATTTTTTTTTTATCGTGTGACCTTGACCTTTGACCTACTTCAATATAACTTTTAACCACTTTTTAACCGTAAAATGTAGGGCCTTCACATTTGGCATGTGTGTCCTTAATTGCAATATCTTTCCATTTGTACCAAAATTTTTATCATGTGACCTTTGACCTACTTCAATGTAACTTTTTAACTGTAAGACGTAGGGCCTTCATATTTGGCATGTGTGTCCCACATTGCAGATACATGTAGACATGCACAACCATGACATTATGTCACAGATCACTGTACCCTTACTGATAGAGCCTCGAAAGCAGAGGACCACAATTCTCTGAATTTGCTTGTCTATATAGGCATTGCTCTTGTTTTGAGTGTTATTTGGGGTGATCATAGTGATTCGGTAGTCTAAAGTGCTGTCTCTCCTCAGCAATGCTATGCATTTATGTAAGTCTGTCAATGTACCAACTAAAACTGGCCAAGTTACTCCAGTTTTTTTTATACCCTTGTTTCTGACTTGATATATTGTGCCATGAAGATAGTGCCAAAAGTAACAGTACTTCAAAAGTCATGGTGCTGGTTAATGTTTGGTGAAGTGGAAAAAAAAATACCAATATCTTGTCAACAGTGTAAAATATATAGTGAGATATTCTCAGACAGATTAATATCAATCAATAGAAAATATTACTCATTATAATATTTCATTTCCTGTTGATTGCTGTTTCAGAATGGTTCACGTACAAGCCTACTACCTTCAGCTGAAAGAGAAAAGTTTCAACAACAACTACATGAAAGTTGGAAAACTATTCAAAGCTTACAAGAAGATCTGCAACAAAAAGATGAAAGGATTAAAGCAGATAACTCACAACTTCGTCAACTAAAGAATAATTTAGAGAATGACCATAACAGATATGAAGCTGCATTGAAAGGTTTGTATAACCCCTAACTAAGCTTAATTGGCCTATAAAATGGGGATTGTATTGGATTTGACAAATATTGAAATGCTAGTTATGTGGGTTGGACATCTTGTGTTTTAAAATGTTGTATAATACGGCCACATATTATCATGTGTCACACATGGGTGCACATAAATTGATATTTGTAATTATTTTACAAACAATTCTATTTTTTCGCAAACCCATGGCTTCTTTTCAAGTTTTCATTTGTGGAATACAGTACAATTTTATGAATGGGACTTGAAAATGACTGAGTTTTGGGGGTTTTTGAGTTTCAATACCGTAGTTCGAGTGTGGGGAGGCATATCACATGGAAATGAATAGGAATATTGTCGGGACCAAATTAGAAGGGTAGATTTGAGTTTTCACTGTTAAAATCATCAAAATGTGAAAGTAATTGGTTTAGAAAAGGAACAAAGAATTTCAACAAAGATATGTTGAAGTGAATACCTTTGTGTTTTTTATTTTGTACAGATGCAAGTGCAAATGAAGCTGTGATTGATCATATTAAAGAAGCACTAGCAGAACAAGAAGATACAATGTCCAAACAAGATATTATTATTCAACAACAGGAAGATGAAATAAAAAAACTTAAACATGGTAAATTATTCTCTTAGGGTGGACCACATATTATTATTGACATTTTTAAGGACAAACTATGTATGAATATGTGTTGTACATGACATGCTGGCTTTATTTTCCATGAACAATAAGACACTCATTCCTTAAATTAGCATTCACAATAGCTGCTAGGGAATGTCAAAGACCGATAACTCCATTCACCGGAACTTGTGATATTTGACAATAGAACAAAAGTCATACAAAAGGCACATTTGAACATAACACCCCCATCATGTTCACTTGTAAATATCAGCTCAAATAAAAAATACTGGGATGTAAGGTGGCATCTGCAAGAATTAATGATGATGATAGTTGTATGTATGAATATTAATTTGACATGACAATAATTAAATACTGTTAAAAAGATATAATAATTGGCTGTGCATGATTTGGGAGGGTTGTCGAAAAAGTATATATTTTGTAATTCTATGAAAAAGAAGAGGTGTTGGAACTGTTGGAGATTTTGATGGTAATCTACTACAATAGCTTGAGGAAAAGCTTATAAAACATAGAACAATAAACTCAGCATTCAATATATATCAGTCTCCTGACCTCTAATCTGCCCTTGGACTTATTCCTATGATAAAACGCTATGAAACCCAATTAACTTAGTAAACATCAGATGTTTTTCATGAAACTCATGCCAAATGCGAATTGATCCCATCCGAATTAAGCAGCGGGCGTATTATGCCACGCTAGGCGTTGCTCTTGCTTGCCTTTAGGGTGACCACTAGCATACATGTATTGTTAATGTTAATGAAAAGCAATTCCGGTCTATAAATTGGCAAAGTCTGTCTGTCCGTCCGTCTGCACGGCGTCAGCATTTTGCGTTTAGCTTGGTTTCTTTCATACCCTAAAGGGTACTTATGTCAAAGTTGGTAGGTTTGTAGGTACTTGAATGTTCTATCCAACCAATTCATTTTTTTTTTGCAAGTCAAGTTCAAAGATGGGTTGGATAGGACCATTTCTGCAAGAGTTATTGCCCTTGGACTTATTCCTATGATAAAATGCTATGAAACCCAATTAATTTTAGTAAACGTCAGATGTTTTTCATGAAACTCATGCCAAATGTGAATTGATCCCATCCAAATTAAGCGATGGGCGTATTATGCCACGTAAGGCGTTGCTCTTGTTTGCCTTTAGGGTGACCACTAGCATACATGTATTGTTAATGTTAATGAAAAGCAATTCCAGTCTATAAATTGGCAAAGTCTGTCTGTCCATCCTTCCGCACGGCGTCAACATTTTGCGTTATGTATTTGCGTTTAGCTTGGTTTCTTTCATACACTAAAGGGTACTTATGTCAAAGTTGGTAGGTTTATAGATACTTGAATGTTCTATCCAGCCAATACAAAAATTTAGTGACCTTGACCTTGACTTTACGCTTCAGTGAACACACTTTTTTTTGCCTTTAGGGTGACCTCTTGCATACATGTAAAATTAATGTTAATGCAAAGCAATTCCAGTCTATAAATTAGCAAAGTCCGTCTGTCCGTCCATCTGGCGTCAACATTTTGCGTTAAGTATTTGCAACCCGGTCCTACCGTCCTTGACGGTTTCTTGTATTATAAAAGATATGGCAATCAAATGATGGCTATCTTTGAAAACGAGTTTCGGATGCACTTCGGGTAGGAAAAACACAGTTAGAGCAAAATAATTGCTATTTCAAATTTTAGTTGTGAATGGTACTTAAATTTTAGATTTCTTCTCATATTTTGTAAGATGATGAACCTTGAAATATAGTTGAACATATTGTCACAGTTTGTTTGATTGAAATTTTTGTCAGAGTTATGGCCCTTTATGGTACAATTATTTTCAGTTTTATACTTGTCAGTACCCACTTACTCTTCAAGAGATTGCATGATAAGTTAAAATAGGTGGTAGGGTGGTATTTTTATGATGGCTGTTATGTCATTATTGAAAACATACATTTGTTACAGTTTTGCAATAAATAGGTTTAGACATGACCATGTTTGAATTTTGTCACTTTTCTACTAAAGTAATAAATGTAATACATGTATTACATGTTGTAATAAAAATCAGATCTCTTTTCCATTTTACCCTCAGATTTGGAGACATACATGAATCAATATAGTGACAGTCTATCTAGAAGCAACACCTCGGCACGAGAAATACGTAACCTCAATATCCAGAATGCTCGATTATGTGCAGATAAAGAGAGACTAGAGCTCAGGATAGAAGGTAGGGGTGTTCTAGTGACGCAAATCAAGAAACATTAGAACTCAAGATGGAAGAAAGTAGTATGTCCTAATGGGACAAATAAAATAGCTTGAGCTCACGATAGAAGGTAGGGGTGTCCAAGTGGCACAGATCAGGAGAGATTAGAGCTAAGATAGAAGGAAGGGATGTCCAAGTGGCACAGATCTGGAGAGATTAGAGCTAAGATAGAAGGTAGGGGTTTTCAAATGGCACACATCAATAGAGATTAGAGCTAAGATAGAAGGTAGGGGTGTCCAAGTGGCACAGATCAGGAGAGGTTAGAGCTAAGATAGAAGGTAGGGATGTCCAAGTAGCACAGATCAGGAGAGATTAGAGCTAAGATAGAAGGTAGGGGTGTCCAAATGGCACACATCAATAGAGATTAGAGCTAAGATAGAAGGTAGGGGTGTCCAAGTGGCACAGATCAAAAGAGAGTCTTAAGCTACAGATGGATGGTACATTTTACTCAAACATCCATAACTCAAATTTACTGTTAACTCATTTTAATTTTAAAGCCCAATTCTAATTTCATAATATAAATACACATCCATAACTCGAACTCGCTTAAATCTTACTGCTCAGGTGAAAGCTCTAGTGAGCTGTTTTCATCACCTATTGTGATTGTCACCTATCATCTGTTTGCTGTAAACTTCTAACGTTTACAACTGGTTAATTGATTATTGTTTTACGTCACTCATCGGTTATTTTGCGTATATAGTGACGGCATCTGCCTGATGCATTGCATAGAAATTTCTACCTTTGCAACGGACCCACTCAAAACAGTGAGGGATCTTTTACATGCCACGCATACTGTGACATTTTCAACTTCTTCATAGCAGCATGAAGGATTTTGATAAAACTTGGTATACATTAAATACAATAGGTTTTCTACTAAGTTTATTCATTTTATTCAAATCCATTGACAGGTGGCACCATCATGGCTTAAAATAGGTCTCAGAAGGTACCCCTCTTTGAAAATCTTCTGCAGCAACAATGTATGGATATAGAAACTAATTGCATCTGAGTGATCTAGAGGATTGTATGTTTCAAGTTTGTTCTTTTCATTGAAATGGGATTAATAATTCTTGAATTTTTTCTATTTTACATCTTTCTGGACGTTAACATTTTCATGCAAAATAGCATGGTCTTCATCAATATTTTGCCTAAGGTTGACTTTTTGAATATAATAAGAGAATGTTTTTATGAAAGAATTTTGACAAAATTTTGATTTTTGGACTTTTCTTGATTTTTTAAGATTGCAAATGTGCAATGTTTTCTTTGTCTCATGTTAGCGATATAGGCCCACTTGGACCTCTTTTCTGAAGACTCCATCCTCAAACCAGGCTTCTTTTTAAAAAAGTATTGAGATCCCAACCCTAATTCCAAACAACAAGCTTTACAGAGTTTTCATTCTCTTCATTTATATTCATATTGAGAGATCAAAGAAGTTTATAGACACCCTTCTGCTTTTCTCTTTGGGTAGTTTGATGTTCATGTGAGCTATCTGGCCTATAGGCCTCTTGTTCACTGCCCTTTTGAGTTTAAGTTACCGAGAGTGAACTGTGTGTGTTTTAGTGACACAGATAAAGAAGAATAGAGGCAAGAGCTTATGATAAAAGGAAAGGATGTCATAGTTGCACAACTTAAGAGAAATCAGTGCTCAAGATTAAGATAAGGGTTGTCACAGCGTCACATATCAAGAGAGTCTGAGCTTAAGATAGAAGGTAGTGGTGTCACAGTTCAAGAGAGTTTGAGCTAAAGATGAAGATAGGGGTGTCCTAGCGTCACAGATTTAAAATGATATATCAAATATATGCTAAATGATAGTTTGTCTTTTTTTTCAATGTTCTGTAAGCTTGTCAAATAAGAATTTGAAGAGTTTGGTATTAACTGTTTTCTTCATTTATTGTGTGTTGCTTGCAAATAATGTTTTACTCCCTTATATAAGGAGTTACTTTGTCATGTTTGTAAGACATTTGCAGGAGACACATTTTTTACCAGATTGCAAAGCAAGTCCAGTCTATAAATTGGTGATATCTGTCTGTCCAGCGTCAACAATTTGTATTTAGCTTGATCTCTAGCATACCGTTCAAACTTGGTCAGTTTGTAGACATTGATGAGTTGTTCCTAATAGACACAAAATTTTGTGATCTTGACCTCAATTTAATGCTTCACTGAACATAGTCAGATTTTGCGTTAACTTGATTTCTTGCACACCATTAATGATACCAACTTCAAACTTCTGGACACACCTTCAAACTTAAAGAGACGTTTCTTGATAAGATTCTACTGGTAGGCTACAGTGTTATACTTTGCAATCTGGTCATACAGTCTTTGATAGTTTCTTGTTAGAAACACAACACTGTAATAGAATTTCTATTTTTTAGTATGTATTGTTTGTTTTACGTTCAGATAGTGTGTGTTATATATCTGATGCTTAAAACATTTAAAAACATTCATTGTTCTCTTCAAGATCTATCCAATTATGACCTTTTCAGAGAGTCAGACAGAAAAGAAACAGCTAGAGGCTAATATACTGGAGATGAAAGGAAAATTGAAGGTGATTAGTGCTTTTAAATGGGCGTTTTTTTTTTTTTTGGAAGTCTGAAACATTACACCCAATGTAAGTCTTAGGTTTGGATTCCATTAAAATGAACTGAGGGTATTCAAGATTCTTTTACTCCCATTTTCTGTTGTAAATTGTCTTATTTTAAATCTAGTCTTTAACATGCTGATGTTTCATTAATCTAATCAAATAGATCAAATTCAAACCTAAGTCTTATGCTTTCCTCTTATAGCTTGCACTACTTTAAAATGCAATCAGTTAAAAAGAAACTTCATCTTAAAGTCATTTAAAACTGCAGATATCATTTGTTTAATAGTAGTTATACCATTTTTATTTCTACTTTGGTTTATTTAGGCCCTGGAGTATTTAAAGCAAACTAAACCTTTAGAAGACAGTAATGTAAACCAACAAAATATAGAACCAAGACACAAAACAGATCAACGCAAAAGAAAATCTTCATTCTCAAAGGCTGTTTCTGAATGTGAAGTGAGTTTCCTAAAAATCAGTCTACTCAAATGTAAATGGAAGACCTGTGTATCAATAGATGTGTTTATATTTTCCCATTTCTTTTTCTTAATTCAATAACTAGATAAATATATGTTCCTCTACGTATGAAACCTATTATAGTTTTAAACTTAAGAGTCATAAATTCAGTATTAAGTGTTAATGTTTCTTGTCACAAAAAGATTTTTATTCAGTATAGGACTGCAAATATTCAAGATATCACTTTTCACTAGTGACAAAATTTCTGTTTAACCAACACTCATCTAAACTCGAAGCTCAAGAATGATAGTAGAAATTCATTGTAATTGTACTTTCTAAACTTTAATCAGGATGAATCTTTGTATAGACACTTGTTATCTATGTATTTTATAGTTAAACTTACTATTTGAATTTCAAATGAATGTAGATGTGGTCCTAAATTAGGCCATTTGAAGTTTAACCTGTGTTATGTGTTTGACATCACTGTCGGAGCACTGTGTAATCTCAATCATGTACCCTATTAGATCTAAACTTGTACTATTATTTTACTGTATAGACTGAAGCAAAAAAACACATAGTGAGGGATACAGAAGATTGCTTACATTCTGAGGACACAGAGAATGTTCCTCAATCATCATCGCTAGATGTAACCCCTCCTGTGGTGGCAAGACAAACTCGTAGGAAACAAAAGAAAAGATCATCTGTTGATCTACACAGAGTAAGTTCAAAAATCTGTTTATCATTTTTATTCTTCTGCTGTGTACAATATGTTGGGATAAAGAATTTGGTTTGTCCATCTATCTCATTTTAAGAGTTTTTGTCTGAATAAGTTTGTTGCCAGTTCAGACATCTACAAACATTTTGTTTAAGCATTGATTCAAAGAAAATTTCAGTAGATGTAGGTTGACATCATAAGATAAACCATAATGCAAGTAAAGATGCAATGTTTATTCTTCAGAACTTGCTATTAAAGGAAAACAGGTCATCTAGATCAAGCACACGCAAAAACAGTTTGAAAAAATTAGGATCTGCAATATCAGTTATACAAAAGTCTTTAACAGGTAATTATCATATACGTGTATTATACCCCCTGGTTTTTTTTTTGGGGGGGGGGGGATATAAAAGAATCACTGTCAAGTTAGGAAGTTTAACAAAGCAAGTTTTTTTTTATTTATTTATGTTTTTTTTCTTTATGTTTCAACTTTTGGCAAGCCAGGATGAAAGTCTGGGGAGCTTATGTCCTAGCTCTAATGCCTAGCGTACACAAAAAACTTTAACCTGAGCTATAACTTTTAAATCAAGAGGGGTAGAGCCTTGAAACCGCACACATTGATATATTGTGGAAAGAGTTTTCATTTGGGACCATGACCTTTGACTGTGACCTTGACCTTGGAGGTTGACCTACTTTTCAAAAACTATAACCTTGGCTATTACTTTTGAACTAAGAAAGGTAGGGCTTTAAAAAAACTTTACACATGAATACCTTGTTAATGGCCTTTTCATTTTGGACCAAGACCTTTGACATTGTGATGTTGACCTGAAAGTTTAACCTTCTTTTCAAAAATTTTAAACTTGGCTACACTTTTGAAACCAGAGATGTTTGACTTTGAAATTCCACACATGGATACCTTATGAAAGACCTATTCATTTGGGATCTTGATTTTGACCTTGACCTTGGACTTTGACCTACTTTTCAGAACTTTTAACATTGGCTGCAACATTTGAAACGAGGGGTAGGGCTTTGAAACTTTATACATGGATTCCTTGTAACATGAAATTTCATTTGGTACCATAATTTTTTATCTTGGACTTCCACCTAATTTCCAAAAACTTTAAATTGGGCTATGACTTTTAAACAAATAAAGCTAAGGCTTTGATACATCACTCAAAGATTCCTTATGACAAGAAATTTCATTTAGTACCATCGTCGTTGATCTTGTGACCTTGATCAGGAGTTTGGGGGTGGGGGTGGTTGTTGGCCTATATTCAGGTAAATTTCTTAGGGTTTTTCCATGTAGGTTGTTTACAATGCATTGATTTCATATAGTTTAACTTTAAAGTAATGTATGGAATTGGAAATAAATGGAATAAAAAATATTTTTAAGTGATTTTGTTTTTCCAGTTTTTATGCCCCTGGATCGATAGATTGGGGGCATATTTTTTGTTCTGTCTGTTGTCAATTTCAACCTTGGCTAAAACTTTTGAACCGTGAGGGATAGAGACTTCATATTTGGCATGCATACTCTACTAATAAACCCTTTCAACTGACACCAAGGACGCTGACCTTTTAACTGTGACAATGACCTTCACGCTAAAAATAAATATTTGGACTTTGGTGCTGCCAGGGGCATTAGTGCTTTACAAATACAGCTTGTTTTAGATTAAGAAAATGGGATGATACTATTAATCTGTAATGATAGGCTTTAATAGATGTCTCATTAGAAAATATGTCTTACAAGGATTATTTAAATACTTTCAGAATGCTTGTTTTTTCTAATCACAGGAAAAAAAGAATTAGGAGAGATAAATGAGGACATGTCACCAGGTCAGGTTGTGAATTCACCAGTTTTAGAGGTAGCAGACAGTGGCACTCAAATGACTGAAAGCCTCCATCCAATGATAAGTAGACAAAAAGGAAAACGCCACATCCTTTACTCTGAAAGTCAGCAATTGACAGAGGACGCATGTAAATTAGAGTCGGTATTGGTAAGTAGTGTGAGTGGGTTATATAACAAGAACTTTATTAGTGCATACTGTGTCATTGCTATACATGTTTATAGCAATACTAAACAGTGAAATGAATATTGAAAGAAAATAAGGAAATCTCTTTATCAGGTATCTGGTGATCATTGCCTATGCAATGTTTCATTATGACTGAAATCAGTATAAAACTCTGACAAAGCAACCATCACTTGATCATCATCTTTGACACTGGACAAGAAGTCATACCGGGGTAAGTGGAAAATACTAATGTTAACAGTAGAAACAGCAGACAGAAGATGCCATATGTTGAGTAATAGGAGGTGAATATAAATTCTTCAACACACCATAAATCACAATGTGTATATGTCTTGTATTCAACAGGATTATGCTTATTCATGAGTGATACCAAGTACAAGATTTAGACTTCTGCTTCCAAGAGCAGGTTTAAACCTTTGTAGTCACTGAAGTGAATACTTTTACTAGCATAACCATCTGTACTGATTTCAATATGATTCCGAAGGCTATGGTCCCAGGTACATGACATTTAAGACTTCTGTCCTCATTCAGATCTTTCAGTATATGCTTTTTATGTGCTTTCTGAGAAAACCTTTGTTTATTTCAAGGTTACAGTAAATGTTGGAACATTAGTTAAGTATAATCTATGAAGAAGCATAAGCAATATGTACATGTTTTCCTAAAGTATTGACTGCTATGATTTGATGATAAGTTTTTAGCTTTTCACACTTGACATATATCCTCAAATTTAATGAAAGCAGAAGAAATGAATGTGTAAAAGATGAGAACTCATACTTAATTGTTATTAACATCTGACAGGAAAAACAGACAAATGAAGACGATGTTCACAGTATTGTAAGACGTAAACTGAGAGGGAGGAAGAATTAGTGAGGGACTCAATGAACTCTTATTGGTTTTAACTTGTGTAATTACGTATACTACTGCATGTTGCATATCTTGTATTTTACATTGATGTACTGTGCAAATGTCTTAACATATAATAATTAACATCATTTATTGTTCTAAAACTGTGGGAACAGTTTTATGTCAAATGATGGTTTCAGTTTGGTATCGAAAATGTGTCAAAATGATCATTTTAAGAATAGATCCACTTGATATTACTTGGTTTCAGTTCAACGTATTATAATACAAGGCTCATATCAGCATTTGTTTCCTTTCTGATAAATACGTGTGTTTACAACTGAGATATTGGTCAGTAATCTGGAGTCATTTAAGTTCTACATATCATCTGACAAATGGGTTGATCCCAGTAAAATATTACTGAAAATACCAAGCAATACTTAACCCAAGTGACCACAAGACTTTACAATGCATTTGTAGGACAATTTTTCAATCACATATCTTCATATTTGATAGAAAGAAACCTTATAAATAGACCTGATGTTAATTATATTCCTTTTGTTTTCTTTTAGACTAAAGTGCAAAAGTATGCACATGATATATACTAGAAAAGTGTAATATTTATATATTTTATACCAGTTTGATTATTTTGTTAGTTTTTATCACAGATCTAATAAATTGCGATTAGTACATGCTGAAAATGTAAGTGGACTTTCCTATAAATTTAGGTCAAAATAATATTAACATATAAATGTCAATCTTGAACATCTTGAATATATAATCAGATACTTCGTTCTTGTACATGTACATGATGTCTATTCATTCTTTTTGAATCTTTCCCCAGAAGAACTCATTGGTCCCAAGCTACTTGCAAACCATTGAATTGATGAAATAAAGTAATACAACCTGATATCTAGTTGTTTACTGTTTAATCTTTTATTAAAGATCAGAAGTTAGAGAATGTGTCAGTCAAATATTTGCATATGATCTATGAATGTTTTGGTACATACAAAACATACAATATAACCTAATGGTATTGTTTTATGGAAGGCTTTTGGTAGCTGAGTGGATGAAACACCTATACTAAAACACACTTCATCTCCAACCTCTGCAAGTCTGGGTTTGTTCCCTTAGTCAGGTTAAGGGAGATATGTGAGCATGCCCTCAATAGTTTTTTTTTTTTTTTAGTGGTAAAGTATATGAAAAATTAAGTGATGTAATAGGTACAGTCATGGTTGTTTTAATTTTTGCTTTTGCATCCAGAAACTCGAAAATAAATCCACCTGTATCCAGAATGGCAGCTACAACAGAGGCGAGCCAAATGCCACAAGGATTTTTGGCCAGGTTCATCAAGGATTGGATTCAAGGCAGGGCACCATAGGCCCCAGAGGGTACTATCTGTTGACAAACTTCTTCTTGGACAGGATGCATAGATCAACAAACTGAACATATCAAAATGATTTAAAGTTGTCTTTATTATTATTCCCCCTGTAACGAAGTAGGGGGTATATTGGAATCACTTTGTTCATCTTATGTATGGTAGTCATGTATTGTATGGAGTTTTTCTCATTTACCTTTCCATGGATTCCATTGACATTTTTGGCTTTATAACCACTTAAAAGGTGTGCATCTCCTAATTTCATCTATTTGAAGCCATTTTAAACATTTTTTGGGGTGTTTTTTTTCCATCTTTAGGACACATTTCATTTTGGGACTTTGTACTTTCCAAAGACATGAACTTTTCTGGAGTTTTTATGCTCCTGTGCTATGACAGGGGGCACTAAGTGTTAGCTCTGTTCTTCATTTCATCACACGGATGTGATGGAATTTTATGGATGATCCTTTCAATATATTCAACCCAAATTTGGATGTATGCTTACCTGTCAAAAGAGGAAGAATCCTATTGATTTTGGGGTTAAAGGTCATGGTCACAACTGACGAAAAAGACTGCAATTATTGGTTTCTGGATGATTACTTCAGTACTTTTCCTTGTACTTGAACCAAGTTTGAATGTATGCTTACTCATCAAGAGAAGAAGAACCCTATTGATTTTCGGGTCAAAAGCTCAAGGTCTGTAATTACTGGTTTCTGGATAATTACTCAAGTACCTTTCATTATATTGAAACCAAAATTAGATATATGCCTACTTATCAAGAGAGAAGAACTCTGTTGCTTTTGGGGTTCAAAAGTCACAGCTGATAAAGGAAAAATGAATTTATTGACTTCTAGGCGATTTTCTTATACATCATTAACTGCTCATCAGAATTTTACATCCTATTGTTTTAATAAACATGTTATTCCAAACGCAAGTGACAATAAATTTTCAAATGTTGTCATGTAATTCTATAATACATCCTGAACATTGAAACATCTCAGAAGGAGATATATATCCTAAGCCATATTCATCTTCCACGAAATCATTTCGCACATGTAATAGGAGAGTTGGCCCAAATGGTGATTGCATTTTGCAACACACCCGAAGTAATGAGCTCGGTTTTCACTGCCTCATCCGAAAACCAGGACACCGGTGTGCCAATGACGTGAACCGATCCCAGGTCCTTTCGGTCACGAAACGTCTCGTCCAAAACGCTACACCGGCTCATAAACTGTTTTATGTACATTGTACACTAAATCCCTAATAACCTAGTTGGCGAAAATTTAGTGGTCATACGCTAGGTATTCTACAGATGATGTATTCTGGACTCGGCAGTATTCCAAAGTATTCAATATATTTGCAAAGTGTGACTCACCTTTCGGGACTCGTCATATGCCATTGTGAGAAATCTACATGAAGTAATCCTGTTGTGTCGTTAAACTGTTAGTGAACATACGACAATAGGCGAATACGTCATTTGAAATGAAAGTACGTCGCTCTGAAAATGAAATAAAGTCAAACCACAAAAATGAACACAACTATTGAAGTTGCATAAGTACACGTCTAGTTAATCCATAATCATATCCGCGACTGCAAATATAGTTCTCCATACGGCATCTGGAGAGGAGATAGTTAGGATGCATTATTTCTCCGATCTTTCTCGTTTTGGGTATGCTAGCAAGGGCAGTGGAGGGAGAGATGAGAGGGCCACAGATGGACCCTGGATCGACCAACTCCCGATCAGAGGCTTCGTGAAAAACCTCACTGTCGCAACTTTCTACATACAAGATACGAGGTCTGATTGATATGTTGTGAGCCTTGTATTGAAGAAGGTTTACAGGGATTTCCTTTTTTCATCCATACTATTCCCTGACTAATTAAGGCCGTGTACCCGAAAACTGGTATTATTTGGTAAGACTATATCAACGAGGTAACACTCTAATTAAACAAAGCAAGTTACTTTTGGAAAATGGACACAGTTGGTGAAAGAACAGTGGTCCAATATTTGCATAAAAAGGTTTTGCACCTAAGAATATCCATATTGATATGGTAGCAACACTAAGGAAAGATGCTCCTTCATATGCTACAATAAAATGATGGGTGGCGGTACCAAGATTTCTGACAGTTGATCAGAAGCACACCAGACGTACTTTGTCGCGTACTCATCTGAACCTTATAGAGGTAGATCGTCCTAACTTTCTTCAGAGACGTGTTACTATGGGTAAAATACGGGTCCATCATTTTACTCCAGAGGCCAGACAACAGTCTAAACAATAGAAGCACCCTGGTTCACCACGTCAAAGAAGGCAAAGACTGTTCCATCAGCTGGAAAGGTTATGGCCTCGGTTTCTGGGATCTTGATGGTATTCTGACAGTAGATTATCTCAAAAAGGGATAAACAATCAATGGCACATACTTCGCATTACGTCTGAGGCAGTTGCGAGAAAATATTAGACTCAAGCGCCGCGGAAAACTCAGTAGATGTGTTCTTCCATCAGGACAATGCCCTGTTTACAAGTCTCTCATTGCCATGGCTGCCATTAACGATTGTGGCTTTAAATTGATTGAGCATCTACCTTATTCGCTTGATCTCGCTTCATCAGACTTTCCAATACTAAAAACACCCATTTCTTGTACCCACTTTCAGTGTACATGATGACGTCATGAGTGGTCAAGAAATGGACCTCTTTAAAAGTGGCATTGAAGCCCTTAAACATCGCAGGCAAAAGTGTATAGATATGAATGAAATTATGTAGGAAAATAATGCAATGTGTCCACCAAATTTCAAATCTTTACATATGAGGCTCACAACATACCAATCAGCCCTCATTGATAGGTCTTTTCTCAGACATGAGGGCACCAAGGTGCCGGTTTAAACTTGGCTGAAGAAGGTAGACGGGAGTAGCTTGCCATGGAAATACAAGGCCTGGATATTTCAACACGGTATTCCTCCAATGCTGATCCTAGTATGTGAAGTCGCAGCGTCCGAGGCCATAGAACGAATTGTTATCTGAAGAAAGGCTGGGAGTTCCCGCCATTGTTCTCGCCAATCGGACTCTACAACAATTGTCGGTGGTAGAAGAGTTCGATGTAGAAAAGTGCTGTCATGGACTCATCGGATACCAGATTCAGTTGGACAGATATCCAAACTCGTACAGGGAGAGAATTCATAGTCGGTATCCATGTAAAAAGAGCAGTTGCGGGATACACATTTCAGTTACCGGCAGAGTCCAGAAAGGTACACTTCCAACAATTGTCGAAGGCAGTATCGATCAGTGGAACGGCGCTGAGTAGTTAAGTCAGAACCTGGGCTTACGGGAAAGCGAGGGCAGTTTGGGGCTTGGGCACTTGGGAAATTTCAAAACGTGGACTGACATGGTCAGTATTTTGGTGAAAAGATCTGTTCAGAATCGCATTCCTACTGAAATAAGTGCATGGTACGCCCCCATCTCCTGCAAACCCAAGCCTTATGTTGTGCGAGATAAAAGGGATGATTCTTATTCAATGTATGCTGGAAACCGGGATCTATCGGATAAGGGATGGTCAACAAATTGAGTTTCATTATCTAGGGTGCAAACATCCGAGGAAGGTAAGCGACCATGGAATGACTGCGAACCGGAAGACGAGCACTTAGTGGCGAACAGGGATTCCATGGAGTGCAGCAGCTGACAGCAGCAGAATACAATTTTCTGTAAGCGTGTAATTTTCATTATGCCAGGATAAGGTTATGGTGATGGCATTTGTCTGATGCGTGGAACAGAATTTATGTCTATGTAACTTACCAAACTGTGTATTAAGACATGGGACCTTGGTTTGCACTACTTCAATCGAAATGATAAAAAACAACACAATTTGCCATGAAAAGTCAGACAGAACTCGCACACGGAATGTAATATCTCACACTGTCAGAACCTCTATGACACAAAACACAAGACAGCAAGAAGACGCTAGGGCAACTCCAACATGCAATCTCATATTCACGAACCAAATATACTACTAAATGAAGTATGTTTGTTGCATAATATCAAAGGACATATAAAAAATCCACACCATCAGCAGATCTATAATAGAAATAAATATTTTATACTGAAAAGTATGAATGTGCATATAATATTATTTCAATAGATATATTATACTTGATTTAATTTGAAAATATCATTTCCTTGCTTTGAACAAATTTTCTTGTTTGCTCACATATTGTGGACTGTTGGTTCCCGAGGATATCCTTGGTCCAGTTTTCATTGCTTCAGTTCTGACCCGAAACATTAACTTCAAGGTCAAAGAACAGTAATTAACGAGAGTCGTGATTGGCTGATGTGAAGTAGGGAGAGAGGGACTACAATTTCAATGTATCAGGGGCTGTGATTGGATGAAATTATTTGATCAATCTAAGATTGATTCTGCTGTAAAATCATGAATTTTTGTCTCATTTCGCTAATGTAAAAATTTTATGACCTAAGAAGGAGTTGTTGTTTACATTTGAATTTTGGCAAATTTTGTTTGGTGACCCCCTTCCAGCATGATTTTCTCGAAATTGAGGTAAATAACCTATGATAAACTGTTAAAATTCTGATAGAGGACAAACATTTTGATATATAGATTTCATATATCTAAATTAAAGGATGTGTAAATCTTGCTGGAAGTTTGGTAATTTAACATGGGACCCTATGGGAAATGGAATTACTTTGCTTTGACCTCAACTTTACTGGGGATGGGAATTTTGCAAAGTATTCTAAAATAAAGAGTATCTCTGTATTGATGGATTACGGATTCTATAATTATTGTTAAGTAACCTATATCAACTGAAATTGCGATACGCTACAGTAAATAATTTCCGTTTATTACTAAATCAGCACTTTCAAAGGAAATCCGGAATATTTTGGAAATCGCACCACTATATAATTCCAAAAATTGACAAAACGTGTGTACCAGTAAGCCGAATTTAAATTTCCAATTTGACATCATGGTGCACACATGCGTTCGTTAATAAATAGTTTCTTCATGTACGTGAAATTTCGTAATCCCAGGTTTTACTTTTGTAAAGGCATTGGAAGTAGACTTGCTCAAGTCCTTCTATCATTATTATCATTTTATTTTTCCTTTGTTTTGATTCAATAGAAAGAACAAAGTCATTGTAATTTGAACATGCTCTGGAATAACGTATTAACTGAGATATGAATACGCCGTATGCGGGCGATGATGGAATGTTGCTACTTATGAAAGGAAAGTTTGTGATAGCGAAATTGAAATCGTCACGTTTGTCATAGAGTGAGGTGTTCAATTGACCATTAATGTCGAAAGACAACATAATATCTAAATACGAAGTAGAATTACTAGTTTCTGTGGTTTCTTTGACCTCCAGTTCACATGGATAGATGATGCTAAGGTAATCCGCGAATGAACGATTAATAATTGAAAGCAAGTCATCTATATATCTGTAAGTAAAATTGAAGCCAAGAGCCAATTGTTTTTTTTTTCCTTGCGAAAGCAAAGACTGAATGAACTCAGCTTCGTATGAATAAAGGAATTTGTCAGCCAGAAGCGGAGCACAGTTAGTGCCCATTGGAATGCCGCCAATTTGTTGAAAAACCTTACCTCCAAACACCACAAAAATGTTATCGAGAAGAAAGTTCAACATCTGGATGACAGCTGTTTCAGTGTATTTATTTTTGGAATCAGAATTTTCCCTAACAAAGTAAGTTTTATCGTGGCCTATTACTATATATTTGAATTTGCGGCTTCCGTTTTTACTAGTAAATGCATTTTGAATAATTTCCGCTAAACTGTCTTTTAATTTCTGATGAGAGATCGTTGTGTAAAGAGTGGAAAGTCAAAAGACTTGATGGAGTGAATTTTAGTAAAACTTTTTGATTTTAGATGTTCTAACAACTCTTGAATTTTTAAGGATCCACATTTGATTAATTCCACTTCTGGAATATACTGTTTCGCAATATCTATGAAGGCCAGATTTAATTTCTGATAATATTTTTGTGAGTAGCATCGATACAGATTTTGTGGAACACTTCGAGGAACCAGCGATAAAGCGTTGTTTGTACGGAGTTTTGTGCATTTTTGGTACAGTACAAATATGGAAGTTCTAAATTCAATTTATTTGAGTCAATACCAAACGTATTGAGGACAGATTTATGATTCTCGAGTACTTCCGAAACCGAAAAGTTCGTGAGAGTATAAGTAGGATTTCCTGGAGCTGAATTTAATCTTAATTCTTTCACTAGGCTGTCAAAGTAATATTTCTTACGAGTAAATGTATAATTATTAGATGCTTTATCTGCTGGTGTAATGATATAATATTCTTGGAGGAAGGTAAGTTCTCTGACAACATCAGGATCTTTAAAAATAGATTCGAATCTGGTGTTTACAGAACCTTGTAATTTTTTAATTTTTGATCTCAGCAGTACTGCAATAGATTTTATCCATTCCGAAAGAGTGTCGACTTGTACTTCCTCTCTTTTTGCCCATCGTGTGGCATATTCCTCGCAGCAGTTCATAATATTCTCAAAATTTTGGCTCCATGTGAATGATCTGGGTTCTCTGTATTTTGGACCTTTAAGTAAAAGTTCTCTTAATTTAGTGTTTTTAACTATATCGAGATCACCAGTAATGACATGGCTACAAGGAGAATATACGAAATTAGATGAGGAACATGCACACGGTTGAGGATGGCATGCAGAGCATGCTAGAATAATATACTAGCACATATAACATATATGGTGTTCATATAAATGACAAAAACAGTGTAAGCAAATGCTGATCTACATTTGCTATATGACATAGCTAAAATAAGTGCAGGTTGTTACAGGCCGAAATTACATATAATTCAGTGAAACAACTAAAATATAAGTTTTAATATTTTAATTAAAGTTTAAAAAATCAAATGAATATCAATAAAGAAATGATTACATTGATAAATAAATATGGAACATATATACCTTATAATTTAGTGCACCATATGCGCATTTCGACAATTTATGTCTCTTCAGTGATGCTCGTGGCCAAATGATTGGAATTCTCAAAATATTTAAATGTTGAAGAGCAGTGTTGAAACCAAAATGACCGAAAAGTGAACCAAAGAATCTAACTAAGGACAGAGCTATGCATCAGGGAGATACTCCTTAGTTTTAGTGTGATTTACTTAATTTGATGACTGAATATTTGAAGTATATATTTCATGTCAGTACAAAAGCACTGAAAACTAGACTTATTATGCCCTCGGGGACTATCAGTCCACCAGCAGTGACACCGGCCTAGTGGTTATAATAAATATGGAACATATATACCTTATAATTTAGTGCACCATATGCGCATTTCGACAATTTATGTCTCTTCAGTGATGCTCTTGGCCAAATGATTGGAATTCTCAAAATATTTAAATGTTGAAGAGCAGTGTTGAAACCAAAATGACCGAAAAGTGAACCAAAGAATCTATCTAAGGACAGAGCTATGCATCAGGGAGATACTCCTTAGTTTTAGTGTGATTTACTTAATTTGATGACTGAATATTTGAAGTATATATTTCATGTCAGTACAAAAGCACTGAAAACTAGACTTATGATGCCCTCGGGGACTATCAGTCCACCAGCAGTGACACCGGCCTAGTGGTTATAATAAATCACATGTAATTAAACTATTCTTAAATCAAAACTTAGCTCTAATTGTCACTGTTTTCTTTTAGCTCTTCTTTATTCTTCAAATCATTGGCAAAGGGTATAATAATGTCCCAATCACTGTAAAATCAATTTCTTGATTCCAATTGAACAATCACAGAGTCCAGTAGAAGAAGTAATCACTAGTTAATCCCAAGGCAGAATAATGAAATAATGGAGAGCAACTAGTTTTATAGTAAGAAGAATCCATTCCAAGTATTTCCAATACACAGTCACAAAACAACCTATTCTACCCATTGGAACAATCCATTTCATAAACAAACATATAGGTGATTCAGAAATAGCAATCAAGAAGAATAAGTATAAAATTATCATAAAGCAATAATGTAACAGGGTCATAAATATGCATAGCAGTTACTTCAAGCTATATAGTGTTTTCCAGAGTTTACCACCTATATCACCACTGAAACTGATCTCATTGGGGTCGGTATCTACCTCAAACATTACGGGAAAGAGTTCACTAGGTACATTGTCTTTTACCTCTACCTCTATAAAGTTGCACAATCTTTCCATCTGCTTCATGATCCACAATTTCTCACTTTCTAAAGTATAATATGAAGATTTGCTTTTTATCACAGCCATTGGTTCATCTTTCAAAGCTCTAAGCATACGTTTTGGACTTCCCACACATACGTCTTTGATAATATCATCTAACACTTCTCCTATCTGTTGACTTCTGTAAACACCTTTGCTTCTCGTTATCGTATACTTTAGACTGGATGGTTGTATGTGTCCCCTGGCTATCGTATTTCTTTTTGTCAATAGGTGTATACACCTGGAGCTCATTTTTGTAGTACAGCCACTGATTTTTAATGTTTTAAATGTTCTGGATAATGTTGCATCATTATGTATATGAATTTCTACTGGAACCTTGTCAATCTATGATAATCTTTCTGTCATTTGCAAAATCCAAAGTTTTCTATTCTCTTTCGTGATGATTGTTCCATCTTGTTTGACTGCATTGACAGGACACGGATCCTCGATTTTTGAAAGTCCTCCGACTATGTCTTCTACAGTTTTTATAACATCTCCATTGTGTAAGCTTGCTTTTGCACATTCAATAGAAAATAAAATATTGGAAGGCTTCATTTTCAACACTAAGGGTTTATCGATTGTTTTCATAGGTTTTTGATGTTCTGGATGATACAGGGCCAAATTTGGACGGATTGAATTCCACCTATAGGAATGGGTGTCCTGCGTATTTATGCTAGTATTTGTATGTAGTGACTGTGATCTATTACCTGGTATTCTTGGGGCTGATGACGGCTGTATATGTAATTTTGATACTTGTACATTTAGGTCAAAGGCTTCTGATGATCTTGACTGCTGACATTGCATTGGTTCTCCATGTATGTTTTCATGGGATGTAATCATGCCATGAAAGGTTGGTGATTGTACTTGTTGCCCTTGTGAATCTCCACGTATAAGTTCATCCGTTTCAGTGTATGTGTAATCACAGTTTTCTCGTGCTCTCCCCCTCATTCCACTATAAAAATTTTCTGGTACATTCCGTTCCTCGGACTTGGACAAATACAGTTTTGACCGAGATGATGACTGAACTTGTTTTTTCAAATTTCCACCATTGCTAGTTGCGCATGTAAATCTTTGTGTTGTTTCGTTGATTTTGGCATCTGCATTTTCTAGAGTGTCCACTGCGAGAGATTTGAATGTACTCACTTTCCATTGAGATGATGCTTCATACCTTTGTGACTTTGGTTTGTATGCATTCTGATTATAACTATTTGTTGGATGTATATTGCGCAGTCTACGGAAATCAGAAATATCTGTTTTATGTGTTGCATCATACATTCTTTGTGTTGTACCGTTTCTTGCAGTGCCATCTTCAGAAGATTGGGAAAGAACTGGAGATGATGTTTGTACCTGCGACTTTGACCCCACTCCATCTACATGTCTATCATATATATGTGGTGACTGTAGAAGCCAAACCTTTCCTCCTGGGTTCCCACGAATTTTTATTTTAGTTCCAAGGTTCTTAGTTGTAAATTTGCGAGGATTAACACAACCTATATTTACCGGAATGCACTTTATTTTGCCAAGCTTATATGCCTGTTTGAATACCCACAGTCTTCTATTATCTCCGGAGAAAACTAAATCGTTGTGCTTCGTGACGGTAATTCTTGGAAAATGTTCAACTGAGACTTTTCCTGACAGTAATTCATCCAGAGAGTCTCCTATCAATATATTTTGATAACTTCCATGAGTGAATTTACAACCAATACTGTCCTGAGAGTACCTTATGTCCTGAGGACAAATATTCGGCATACTGTAACTATTGTCTGTAACTTATATATCCGTAAGAGAGTTTCAGTTTGAATACCTGGTAATATGACAGAAGTCTTATATTTAGATTTGAGAAATCTTAATTGAGTTCTTACGCATAAACCCTTGTAGTGATCGCTTTACCTTTAATAATACACCTGATAAATAAACCCTACGATATCTCATATAATTTAAAGTCTGTTATGTTATTTCAGCTTTCCTAAGTCAGAGTCTCAGGTGAGTTATAGACATAGCGCTACCTCCGTCGTTCAGCATCCTTCTTTACAACAGATGAAGAGGTTTTCATTTATTTGATTATTATTATTTTATGTTTTTATTATTTATTCATTTATTTTACTATTGTTATTTTCATATATATTTATTATTTATTTATATTTACTTTGCAGCAAGTATTATGCTAATTTTGTTTGGTTTTCCAGATTGCTATAGGGATGATCAGAATGGATGAAAAGGGTAAAAAAAAACTCCCCTTTGAGAATTTTTATTTCGAGATGCAGCTGCATAAAATGAAAACTAAATATTCATTAATGTGTGTGAAAAAAACTGTTCTTTTCTTCAGAAATCAAAATAAAATTTTTGACGCTTTATGACGTTATTGGAATTTTCATGCAATTCTTATTTTTCTCATTTTATGTTGTCTATAATTAATGTATTAATTCTGTATATTATTTTTGATTTAATATTTAAGTATAAATGTAGATTTTTGGATTCGAAATTAACTTTTAGATTTTGATAATTTCCTAGATTACAAATAAAAGGGACATTTTTATCATTAGCATTGATCGCCTTCTTTTCCAGAAATATTCAAATGAAAGATTTTTATGAAACTAGGTAGAATGAAATACTCAAAATTCAGTGCTATATTTGTATTTTAATACAGATTACTCCAGGGGTGGAAACAAAGTGGGTCAAAGAGGGTAAATTTCTTTGAGGCTTTTTCTCCAGATGGACTACATAGAATAAAAAATTCAGATACACAAGAGTGATTAATTCATGTAGATTAAAAAAAAAGTATATGACATGTATGACAGATATCGTAAACGATCAGCTACTATAGCGACAGATATCGTAAACAATCAATAAGTATGGCGACAGATAAACAATCAATTACTATAGCCTAAACATATAGTGTTAATTTCAATAAAAGTTTGGGTTAAAATTGAGTTTTCTGAAATTTAAGGAAAATTCTATATACACTTTGGTAGACACTAAAGCCATATTTATTATTATGTGAATGGAGCATTTAAGAGTTTTGGAGCAAATATTTATATAAAAACTGCTGAGCGTTGGAAAATCACTACATTTGCTACATTTTTTAAAGTATGATTCTATTTTTAAACTCAAAGAAATGTGATACCTATCATATTATATATGATCAAATCAATAGTATATACATTCGTTGTATGAAAAAATGCTAATTTAGGGGGCAAAGAAAACCCCCTAAACACAGACTATTTTTGCCACAAGTCACAGAAAACATTTTTAAATAAATCATCTTCATTCATATATCTTAAATGTATTACTGTTTCTTAAACACTTATTGTAAGCGATCGTGTCAAAATATATGCCTTGAATTACTGAAAAAGTTAAATCTTAAAAATTATCGATATTCGCATCGATAAGTTTACAAGTGATCCCCATTTATTCAAACAACTACATTATATACCAGTCCAGTCTATAAAAAAAGAAAATGGCTGATTTACATGATACTTATGTCTTCGTACCTGCTGACAAAGCAGCTAATAATATTATCATTGTTTGAAAAGTATACCATATTTCAGTTCTTAAAACGGAATTGAACTCTACTTCTACGTATGTTGAATCCCCTTTGTTTAAAGACAAGATCCTATCCGACCACTTGTAAAGCTATGTGTGACTTCAATTTAATCCTTGATAAAAATGATCTTCGCGCAATGTATTGGCTTCCCAAACTACACAAAAATCCATATAAATCACGTTTTATATCAAATTCTAGTCATTGCTCTACATCTGTGCTTTCTAAACATATTACCTCCGCTCTTACTGCAGTTTAAGACCATGTCATCAAGAATTGTAATGCTGTCTTTAATAATAGTAACGTCAATTATTTATCAAAAATTCTAACGAAGTCATTGAAAAATTCCGTTTGAGAAATTCTGTGGCTGATAACATTTCTACTTTTTATTGACCGGATTGCAAAGCATTTCCGGTCTATAAATTGGCGAAAACCGTCTGTCCGTTCGTCCGTCCGTCCGTCCACACGGCGTCAACATTTTGCGTTTAGCTTGGTTTCTTTCATACCCTAAAGGGTACTTATGTCAAAATTGGTAGGTTTGTAGATACTTGAATGTTCTATTCAACGAAGACAAAAATTTAGTGACCTTGACCTTGACTTTACGCTTCAGTGAACATACACTGTTTTTGCCTTTAGGGTGACCACTTGCATACATGTATTTATTATTATTATTAATGTTATTGCAAAGCAATTCCGGTCTATGAATTGGCGAAATCCGTCTGTCCGTCGTCCGTCCGTCGGTCTGTCTGTCCGTCCTTCCGTCCGCCCGCCTGCACGGCGTTTACATTTTGTGTTTAGCATTTGCGTTTAGCTTGGTTTCTTTCATACCCTAGAGGGTACTTATGTCAAAGTTCTTATTCTATAATTGTTTTGTGTGTAATAGATTTTTATGACCTCTCTCCTTGAGAAACCTGTTGATCCTTGTTCTCTATATGGAGGATTATTTATAGATTTTAAATGTGTGTCCTTTGATTGTGCTGCTTTTGCGGTGATTGGGAAGGTAGGCGCCCGTAAACCGGTTAACTACACCAATTGAGTGACGTTTATTACTTCAATTGACCGTCCTAAGTCGGTATCGTAACCGCAGCGCAATTGAATATATTTGTAATGTCGTTCCGTGCATATTCTGCTGTTGTCATTTTTTGTGTGCAGGTCCTTGGTAATTTGTTTCGTGCAGCTTTGTCAGATGTCTTCTGTTTTCTCTTTTAACACATAGATATGTGTAACTGATAAGAGACCATTTCTGCAGCTTAAACACTTATTAAATCTTAAATCTACAATTAAAAAAATAGTTTTTAGTTTGAAAAGTCCATATACAATTTGATGAGCCAAAATCATATTCAAATTACGAAGAATTTAAAAATGTATAGTTTTCTGTGAGCATATATAAAAATTGCACAAAGTGAGTCATTTAAACACTTTGACCATTAGTGCTTATTGTAGCTTTTTGTCTCAAACAATTTTCAGCAAAATCGCTGAAAATGGAGAAAAAAACTTAAATTCATACATGGTTCATTTATCGTTATCGCTAACCATCATATACAACGTTGGCCTTGACAGATATGGTGTAGAGGAGAAGTTGAAGATCTTAAGAAGAGCACTAAGGTGCACTACATTTAAAGGTATATATGTTCTATATCTATTATACAGCTCGGGAGCCAAGCTACAACTCCCCCTTACATCAATTGTGGAGGAATACAAGGTCACAAAGGTCAGACAGCTCCTGATGCTTAGAGACAGCAGAGACGTCAAGGTACGAGAGGCAAGAGTGAACATCGGGTCTGGTCGGAAATGATCAGCGAAGAAGACGGTTCAAGAGGCAGAGTCACGCCAGAGACATGGAAACATCGAGCGAGATGGGGAACAGCTTCTGAGGAGGAGAGGAGGCAGTTGATACAGAGAGAGGTCCGCACAACAGAGGAGCATACGGGGATGGTCAGAGCAGTTGGGATGAAGAAGCAGGAAAGTTGGCTGAATTGGGAAGGAGCTCGCCAGAGGAAACTAACATGGAGTGAGTTCTGGTCCATGGACCCCCAAAGGCTGCAATTCCAACTGAAGTCTGTATACGACGTGTTGCCCACTCCAACCAATCTGGCACACTGGGGTATCACAGATGACTCACATTGCAAGCTTTGTGGAAGACCAGCCAACTTGGAACATATCCTGTCTTCATGTTCAGTTGCTTTGACAGATGGGCCGTACACGTGGCGACATGACAAAAGTCTGTCCTTGCAGATACGTTGGAGAAGAGCAGGAAGAAGCCTAGGAGGGACAAAGGAGGCCTGAGATTCGTCAACTTTGTCAGGGCTGGGGAGCAGAGTGCAAGAGGTAGAGTTGAAGGAAAGAGCTGATGAGCACCGCCGGTGATTGGCAGCTGCAAGCAGATCTCAGGGGCCGCACGCAGTTTACACAGGAAATACCAACCAGAGGCCAGATACTGTCATTTGGTCTCCATCTTCCAGGCAAGCTATTCTGGTGGAGCTGACGGTGCCGTGGAGGAGAGAATAGAGGAGGCCTACGAGCGGAAGCGCAGCAAGTACCAGGATCTGGTGGCAGACTGTCAACAGCGTGGATGGCGAGTGTGGTGCCTTCCTGTGGAGGTGGGATGCCGAGGCTTCTTTGGGCAGTTTATGTGAAGGGCTCTCCGGGTCATCGGGTCACAGGGGCAGAGAGACCACAACCGATTTGACGGCTGGCAGGGAAGCAGAGATGGCATCTATGTGGTTGTGGAGGAAGAGAGAAGAACCATGGAAAGTGAAACACTAGGGACATCATGTGTAGACACTCTGTTAGAGACATACCAATTGTGTTGCAGTATTAACATCAAGAAATGAAGAGCAGACAGCTGAGTGGTTTCGGGATGGGACTTGATCACCCCAGTCAGCGCACCTCTGGAGGATGTAGTGGACAACCGACGAAGGAGGATCCATCTGATGACGGGACCACGACGCATCTACACCATCCAGATGTATACAGGTAATTCATATATTCATTGGGTTAGAAACAAAAAAGTATTGCAAATTTGTCCCTAAACTTCAAAAGACTTTTATGGCCAAAGACATGACTCATCTTCTGCAATTATCTATTAGCTATCAGAATGTCGGTCCTTTAGAATCTTTCAATCGGTTTATCATTAATTTGTGGTTCACTAAGTGTATATGAAAAAAACCCAATTCTTAGTAACTTTTATTTAAAGAAGATATCTGATTTTATCCCGAAAATTGTAAATTAAAGACGGGAAAAGACCATGAGAATGTTAGATCATTAAGATACAAAATATACTATTGAACAGCATAAATTTTCCTTTCCAGAATGCTATATGATATATATATATATACTGGACTGGACATTGAAAACCTGATACCGAATAGTACACTTTTGAATTTATACCATCATTAAACCTTCAATCAATGCTATTTTGCTAGGGTATAATTACTACTTTCACATATTACTGCAATGCACCAAACGAAAGCCGCCGGTTGTTTATACACGTTCGCCTGTGGATTTGTATTGTTGTCCCCCGTTTTTCGCGAAAGCGTAGGGACATTAAATCTCATTCGTCTGTCCGTCTGTCACAAAAACTTAACCTTGGACATAACTTTTCACCGTAAGACGTAGGGCTTTCATATTTGGTATATGTGTCCCTTATTGCAATACCTTTCCGTTTTTACCAAAAATTTTCTCATATGACCTTGACCGTGACCTTTGACTTACTTCGACGTAACTTTTAACCGTAAAACGTAGGGTCTTCATATTTGGCATGTGTATCCCTAATTGCAATACCTTTCCGTTGGAACCAGAATTTTTTTTTAATCATAAGACCTTGACCGTGACCTTTGACCTACTTCAATGTAACTTTTTTTACCTTAAGACGTAGGGTCTTCATATTTGGTATGTGTGTCTGTAGACAGCTGTTTACAGCACCCTTACTAAGTCATCATGTTGTACTTATTGGTATAGCTAGTTCCTCCAATGGCAAAATATTATCTTTTTTATATGTCCACTTATGAAAACCAGGTATACGTACCTTTTACTATAAAGTAGTCGAAAAAGTCATTTTTCTATCACTTATGAATCAAAACTGCCAGTACCGTGGCTTTATAAAGATGTTTCTATCTTAAGAATTTGTTTCCAAACTTTACTATCATCATCATCATCATCATCATCATCACTATCACCATCATCATCATCATCATCATCATCATCATCATCATCATCATTATTATTATTATCATTATTATTATTATTATTATTATTATTATTATTATTATTATTATTATTATCATCATCATCATCATCATCATGATTATAATCATTATTATTATTATAATTATTATCATTATCATTATTATTATTATTATAATAATAATTATTATTATTATCATTATCATTATTATTATTATTATTATTATTATTATTATTATTATTATTATTATTATTATTATTATTATTACATATTTCAAGTAGATAAATAAAGATTACTCAGGAACCTACTATATATGGGTGTGTTTACTTGCAGCTGAACAGACATAGATATATCAGGCTCAACATATATTGTTTAAATGGACTGGGAATTCGTAAATACAGTTCCTTGAAGGTTCGAAAATATTTAATCAAAAATAGGAAAGCGGATAATGAATTGCATGATTAATTTCGTGTTGATTACAAAATATATTTAAAAGAATTTCTAAATTAGAGGATATAAGATATCTGATTTATCAACATGAAGGTGCCAGTCCCAGGTTAGAAAAAATAGTAACAAATAATACATATGTATAACATTTTAAAAACACACAGATAAAACAGAAACATGCATTCCACGTCTAGATTTATACAAAAAGTTATGATGTAAATATATCGCACGAAACCTTCATTAAAATCTATCGATTTCAATTGGAATTTAATCTGTATTTCTGCATAGCAGTTTTGTCATAACACTTTCGATTAAGTCTCCTAAACAACATCAATAAACATACAATAAACCTTCCGGGGACTTTCTAAGCTACAACGGTGCTATTCAAAGTATATAATTATAGTTCTGTATGAAGTGAACATTGTCATAAACGATATAATTATTCTAATTTATACACCTACATACAGATATGCTATATACAAGAAAAGAAAAAAATATATAAACACCTTACTCAGCTACATGAAAAACGTCGCTTCGGACACTGAGAGAAAAATAAGCACATCAAAAGACATCACAACAAGGTAACATGGAGCACATTCCTGGTTAAATATTGTACAGTAATCATGGATATGTCATTTGATAACTTGATACTCCTGATCAAAAGTGATCATTTGTCATGTTATCACTTTTGATCAGGAGTATCAAAAGTTATCAAATGACAGATATGTGGATAGTGTGTGTGTGTGTGTGTGTGTGTGTGTGTGTGTGTGTGTGTGTTCTATTTACATCTCAGTGAAAGGCAGCACAGACAAAACGTGCTGTCTTTTTCCCCATCCTCTCCATCGGTGTCGTCTCGAGATGTATCTCTATTTGCAGCATTAAAATCTTCCGTGATATTGTAGACCCTTGTATTCCCGAGAATGGGCTGTCGATTATCTACATGTGTGACAGGGTCGCTTTCTTTTGCGATACCTTCGGGACATCTTTCATTGGAATCTTGATATCTTAACGTTTTGGGGGGCACAGAGATAGGAATATCTTTGACTGATACTTGACTTGCTGACACTCTGTTGTTTGCAGGAAAGATGGGCTGGTTGTCAGACAGATCTTTTACTGTACTCTTACGTGGGACAATATTCTCTGTCCTCATTTTGAAAGTGTCTTCTACATCTAATTTAGGTGTCGTAATTTCAGTGTTTCGTGGAACAGACAACTGAGTAGAATAAGAAAGTAGTCTTTGTCCCCTTTTACTCGTTTTATCGCATAAGATGTCTTGCCGCTGTCGCTCAGTAACCTTTCGATCTATATGTGTGCTCTGTGGTGGTTGTTTTGGAACCGGATGTCGTAATTTTAATTTTCTCTTGCGTCTGATTTCATTTTGAATCTGTTTCCAGTATATGCCGCCTGGATCTCCGCGAACTTCAACGTCCGTTCCACAATTAAAAGTCGTAAACTTTCCAGGATTTATATATCCCTCCACAACTGGAATGTATTGAATATGACCGTATTTAAATGCCATCTTGAATACCCATAACCTTCTGTTGTCGCCGGTGAAATAAATGTTATTTAGTATCGTAACTCGTATCGTAGGAAAGTCGTAGACACTGGTATGTCCGAGAAGTAATTCATCCAGAGAATCGCCCAGAGACTTACCCTTATGCATGCCGTTAGAGAAACAACGAGCAATACTGTCTTGCGAATACCTAATGTCTTCTGGAGAAAGTTCCATCATTTTCCTGATTCTTTGTTTTGTTTCGTTTTTGGATTATTTTTCAGGAGGAAATATCTACAGTTTTATTTTCGTTTTGATAACCAGGTAGTATATGTAATATTCTAAAATAAAACACGACCTACTTGTCTCATAAATAATCCTGTTTCTATCTTAAGGACTAAGTTTATCGAGGCCCTATTTTCCCAAAGGAAGGATCACTCAATGATCTCTAGGTTGATTTTCTTTCCTGTAAATAAAAAAAACATGAACACATGTGAACATCACATTTAATAATATTTACTCTAATATGACTTGAGATTTTCTCCTTATGTTACACAGAGCGCCCGCGTAGTGATTATTCTCCAACACACTCCCCACTCGAATACACCACGCCTACTATATATCAATGCTCCGCCCATTTCATTTTTTGAAAACTGAATTATTGATTTTTTTTTTACGTAACAACAGTGCTTGTTGTCTGCAGAAACATTTAAGAATTAGAACATTACGTGTATTAGAAATAACAACTACTTAGCCATGGTGTATTGTTCAGTAATGTGACTATTTCACAAACGCTTAGATGATCCAGACTGGTGACTTGTTATGCGTTATACTCCTCGGAATTTATCTTCAGTTTCTTTTATTTTAGCATGATTATCATCTTAAATGATAAAATAATTAAATATATATTGATTATGTATGCTTCTTCATTGAATTCAAATGTGGATTTCAAAATATTTATAATAGTATTTGTAAAAATTTACTGAAGAGTTGCATTATGACATCGTGCCTCTACTCATAGCAGATGCTGCAATATGTAAAACTCAAACGGATACTTACAGTGAAATATCCCCATTCCCTAGGTCGTATGAACCAATCAAATTATCCCCGAGGCGCAAAGCTAAAAAATTTCTGAATTCAGTCTTCAAAATTTTTCAAGATTCCATCCTCTTCCTCCTTCCTTCCTCGACAGATCGAAACTTAGAATGGTGGTACAGTTTGTTACAATGGCACCCATAAAGTCTGTTCCTGACACGCTAACCGAAATTTTACCAACAAATTGGCACGACAAGGTACCTCAGATACCGCGACCGAGTAACTTAACATACCGTGACAAGTTAACCTCACATATCGCGACTGGTAACCTCACATACTGCAACCAGTAATTTCACTGACACATATCGCGACCTGGTAACCTCGCATACCGCGACCTGGTAACCTCACATACCGCGACCACGTATTCTCACATAATGGGAGGTAGCCCACGCGACCAAGTAGCTTCAGATTGATTGATTGATTTTTGTTTTACGTCACACCACGAATATTTCACGTATATGGTGACGGCATCTGCCTGATGCGGGGCATACAAATTTTGGCCTTTGCAACGGACCCACCCGATGCAGTGAGGGATCTTTAACGTGCCACGCATACCACGACACGGGGCCTCGGTTTTTACTGTCTCATCCGAAAGACATGACACAGGCATGACCAGAGCGGGACTCGAACCCCGGCCTCCCGATCAGAAGTCCGACGCGATACCACTAGGCCACGCCGGCTTAGTAACTTCAGATACCGCGACCAGGTAACCTATCATACCGCGACCAGGTAACCTCACATATCGCGTCCTGGTATCCTCACATACCGCGACCAGGAAATCTCACATACTGGGAGATAACCCATGCGACCAGGCAACCTCACATATCACGACCAGGTAACCTCAAAATCCCAAATAACCAAATACTGTTCATCACAGGGGAAGGGGGGAAGATCCATATAATGGACTTTTTCATCTTTAAAATAGAGCTATTATTCTGTTCTAATCGGGATTGTAAATTTAAGTTTACTGTATGGCATTATTATTAAATTTTATCTGTGTGTTCATCAAAAGGGTTGTAAGTGGATAATCTGACATCTAGATCTATGTATACAAGTATTTTTCAGAGAAATCTGATTTCCTATATACATCTGACAGTTTTGTGAAAAAACTCACCACGGATTTGTAGATAATCAACGAGAAAGCACACAAAATACTTGCATCGGACTTTTAGATAATAAAATACTAAGCAGGGAAAACCCTCGCCATGGACATATAGATATAACACCACTAGGTACACAAAAATAAACTCCCCACGGACTTGTTTATAATTAAAGACTAAGCACACAAAAAAAAAACTCGCCACGGACATGTAAATAAATTTTTACGAAATTTTTACAAAAGAAAGAAACATACGCCAGCATCACAGGACGCTATGTTGAAACCTCGAGATGGGAACAAGAAGGACAAGTAGTGAACAATTCAGAGAGACATTTAGAAGGACATAAAGAAGCATATATAGGTCAAAACTACAAAAATAAACCTTTTAACACCCATTTTCAAAGACGAAAGGTAAATAGAAATTATTTTTAGACCAAAATACAAACTTAAAATACCCACCATAAGGAAAATTAAACCAAAAGTTCTAAATTTATCGTCTGAAAAATTAAATAAAGATCAAATTTCAGTCCTTAAATTGGGGCTTAAATTTACCCCCACTCCAAAATCAAATATTTCAGAATTAAAAAATGACTTACGGGAATTTGAGAGAAAATTTCGTTTATTAGAATTATACCATGACAAAGACAACAATGAGTCTTTAGTGAAAAATAAATCAAAATATATATCAGAAAAGGGTAGAAATAAATCCTTAGATAAATATTTTGACATTCTATGGAAAAATAATTTCTCAGATATAAAGGAAGTTCCCAATAATTTATCTTACAAACAACGTTTTGCTTTAAAGGAAATTCAAAATAACAAGAATATTATAATCAAAGAAGCAGATTAAAGGAAGTGCTGTAGTAATAATGGATAAAAACTACTATCAGAAAAAAAATAGAAGAAATGCTAAATGACCCTATCAATTACTCACGGATAGAATCAAACACATTCTCGGTCAAATCGACAAACTGGGCAATACATATAATAACATTCTAACTAAAAATGAGATAGATTATTTACTTCCAATCAAAAACTAGTAATTTTCACGGATTACCAAAAATACACAAATCAAATCAAATAAAACATGCAATATACCAACAACAGTCTCATTATATTGAAATAATTAATCCTTCCGATTTAAAATTCAGACCTATAATTGCTGGACAATCCTGTCCTATTCATAGACTGAGCAATTTAATAGATATATTAATACAACCATTTTTAAAAGAAATAAAAAAAAAACTACGTAAGAGACGACATAGACTTCCTTAATAATATTCCATCAACAGTTGACCCTAATACCTCATTAACAACTTTTGACATAACAAGTCTTTATTCAAATATACAACACGAATTCGGTAAAGAAGCAATTAGCTATTGGATAAAATTACAAAATATTTACACTTTAAGAGTCATCATCCTAAATCTTGTATAAAATCAATACCATACACTCTTGCACGACGTATATGCACAATAATTAAACCGTCTGAATTAAGAACATCTAGATTAAAAGAATTACACAGTTCTCTTATACATCGCGGATATCCCATAACATTAATAAGTAAGGGATTCGAGATGGTCGAAGCCATACCGATATCTATTCTACGACAAACTAAAATGAAAGACTCTAAAAATTCATTAGCATTTGTTTCAACATACAATAAACGAAATCAAGAAATCTTTAGTAAAGCATTTAAACATTTGGAATATTTAAGAATAGACGAAAAGATGAACAAAATTCTAAATAAGATACAAATTATCAAAAGCAAGAGACTAAAAAAAAATAAAAAAAAAATCTGAAACAATTAATTACATCTGCCAAATCAAATTTTAATACAGAGGAATCGGAAAATATAGGTGTAACAAAATGCAAAAATAAAAAATTTAAGGTTTGTGATATAATTATGGAAGGAAATGTGTATAATTTCAAAAATGGTAACGTTCAATTCCTAGTAAAACGAAAACTAACTTGCAATTCTATAATGTAATATATGTCATATCATGTGACAAATGTAAAGAAGAATATATTGGGTCAACATAATGTTTAAATCACAGAGTAGCTTTACATAAAAGTAATATAAAACACTCACAAAACCGAGTGTTATTTGTAAGCAAACACCTTCACCATTGTAGTAATGGCAAATTTAAGGTTATGCCTATATACCAAACAGACAACTATTCAATCATTACGATCAAAGAGCAAGATTTCTTTAACAAATATAAACCTTCCCTTAACAAAACATGGCATCATCCCACGTAGTGGAATGTGAGATTATATCAGATACTTTTGTTAAAATACTTACTATATACTTTATCTGATATTCTACTGTTATCATTATTATCTAAGAATATGTGTATATATACTTGCTTGTTGTATTATCATGCATCATTACCTGAAGAGGCGCATAATGCCGAAACACGTGTAGTAATGGAATAAACTATGTTAAAATATTGAATTTCTTTACCTTGGACTTTATCTTTATTTGTATATATATATATATATATATATATATATATATATATATATATATATATATATATATATATATATATATATATATATATATATAGAAAGTGTACAATATACGGGGCATATCTCGATTTAAAACCTTTTCTATGGGGCATTTTTCAAATACGGGGCATATATAAGACCCCGTAATTATAACATGTATATTTGAACCCCACAACCGAATTTGGATCATCTGAATAGCCATTCCCATAACAAGGTTTCAGATCGATATTTATATAAAATATACATCAGTTGTCTCCCGTAGTCCAGTGTCGTATGAATTCATCATGATCCAAGGGACGCTTTTTAAAGTAGTGGTTTCAATGCATGAAGCGTCTTGTTGACCAAGACTTCCGAATAACGCGGGAAAACACGGCCCGGAGGCGAAAAAGAACACTTCGAACAGAGATACAGCTTTTCAACAGGTGAGAACGGCTAAATATTACAAGGTGAGAACTTTTAAAGATAACATAGATAGATAACACATATAAAGACTTCACTAAGAAGGAGGAGGTCGTTCCTTCTCAAGTTCGTCTTCCGTATGAGGCGAGAGTAGTTCGTACTGTACGGTATGCGCTACCCGTTCGTATGCTCGTGATACTTACAATATAAACATGATGATGATAAACAAGAAAGCATAATCAAAGATTAAACTAAGCATTTATTATCTCATATCTTCATTCACTTTGATGAAACACAGTGTCATATAAGAGCGACAATGGGAAATCATGATTGAGGCGTTTGTAAACATGTAAGTAGGGGTGTAACGATACAATACGTATCACGATACACATGTAACATCTGGAAACAATGATATATAACAAAAACTTACATACAATACCAAGTAAAGATTTTTTACTAGGTATATGTAAATATAAGTATGGTATGCATGACGTAATAAGTTCCAAATAATGATGCTGAACATATTTAGGGGTTCTACTACTTACCGGATTGACTGCGGAATTACCGGATTGACTACGGAATTACCGGATTGACCAAAAAAGTTACCGGATTGACCAGTTTTTTTCCAATTTTTTTTCAGATATGGATCGAGTGATGTTAGTTACAGGTATTACACGACTTTTTATGCAAAAAACGCATTCCGAGAAGTTGTAGTAATAGTTGGAATTTCCTCCGTTTGCGCCGCGGCGTAAAGAGAGATAACTCTAGTTTCTTAGTGGTATGAATCGGGAATATATGACTATAGACCACAGTTTCAACACTTGTAATAGAACTCTATAGTATACATGTAGTGGAAAATGATAGAAAGTGAAGGTTTTGCAACTTTTAGGGAGTTTTGTTGGGGAAAAAAATATAAATAAGATACTTATTTGTCTTAAATGTCATGTATTGCATGACATAATCTTATTATGAATATAGTTAATCATAAGATGAGATTGATCAACAGGCAAGTAGTTAATATTTATATGTATAATGATCAAACTGAAACGCCTCTATTACCCATTTCTCTTCAATACCACAAAAATCCTTGTATAAAGTTTAAAAAAAAAAGGGGGGGGGCATGTTAAGGCCATGCTAATAAAGCATGTTGAGTAAAGCTAGGGAATATATTGATGGGATTGAGAATGTCTTGGCTATTTTTGTTCTTTTCCTAGGTATATATCCTTCATTTCTAATGTAATCTAAACTTACAATGCATTTATATCACTACATAAGAGAGATTATTGACATTAGTAGGAAAGGGGGCGGGAACTCTGTATAGCTTAAGTGAGACTTGATTGTTGATATTCAGTTCTCTTATTTATGAAAATAATTTACTGTTATTGTATTTACAGATTTGATATAGAAGTCAAGATGAAGATAATAAAAATTGAAGATGCAGTCATACATACAGTCATACATACAATACAATATTATCATGTTTTTATTTTATATACCCATGTATGGCTATGTTTAATGCACTTATCCTAATTTTCGTGAGAACACAACGCAAATTCTTATTCAGAATATTATTCAAATAAGAAGAGCACAAAAAATTATCTTTAATTTGAGAAAAGACTTGTAGTTTTGGTGACATTCTAATTTCATGACTCCAGTTTTGTATAAAAATATCCAAAATTTGTCCTATTACAAGTAATATATAGATAGCCGAGAATAAAGAATTATCATTATCAAATTTGTGTTTGTTGTTTAATAAATAACTTAATAATAAATTGAAGAAGAAAACAAAACAAAACAAATTAAGAGGTTGTTCGCGGCTGTTTCTAAAATAGACACAATTAATGACATTTAAAGTGGAATATTCTACATGTTCATAACCGATTATGTATCGATTATTATTATTATATTGGCAGTAGTAAAATTATAATGTTTTTGATGTAAATTTGACAATAACAGTATTATACATGTAATTGTGTCTGTTTTAATGACAGCGTAATATCATTGGTTCAGTGGTTAAACATTGGTAACAAAGTAATTAAGAAATTTATATAAATCGATCAATATGCAGGAAATTTATCATACGAGCTAAATCATCCTTTAGTTATCTTTCACCACGTAGACAACATCAAAGATCGAGTGACCATGTCTTCCCAAGTAAGTTTAATTTAGTATTTGATGCTCTAATTTAATTCTTGATATTATTATGATATTAAACATGGTCATGCGCGGATTCAGGTTATTACACATACAAATATAATGGCACTCGGTACTTCTCTGTCAAAGTATGCTTCTATTTATCTGATATCATTCATTGTATATTATAACTATATATACCTTTGCTTGTTCCTGGGGTGTTCTCTCTCTCTCTCTCTCTCTCTGTCTCTCTCTCTCTCTCTCTCTCTTCTGTTTTCAATGTGGTCTAATTTGTATTTTTCTTAGTAATATTTACCAATTTCATTTATTAACAGTGTGCATTTCCGCTATGATCAACTGAGGGACGTATCTTACTGATAGGTTTCTTATATTCATCATATATAGGTTTTGTTAAATATGATTGTAGCGTGACTTTATCAATTAGTTGTTTATACAAAACAACTTTTGATGATGCATTAATTTCTGACATTAGTGATTGTTTATGAATATCAATTAATCTTTCTTTTACAGTAGGTAAAATGTAGTTGTCCTCAAGGGTTTCATGATTCATCCAAATATCTAAATATTCTTAGCAATATTTTTTAATACCCCGACCGTCGGAAGTGTCGCTAATTAATACCTTTAAATGACACAAGGTGTGATAATTCATCCATTCAATTAACCCGTGGCCGTAATATTACGCAATACTATAGACAAGTACTTGGTCGATAATCTACTCTCAACCATTCAGTTTCAGTTTGTTTCATTTATTTCTTTATGTCATTTGGTACATCAGATAGTACAAATATAAAGTAATAATTTAACTT
This sequence comes from Pteria penguin, assembly GCA_035048485.1. Classification (NCBI taxonomy): domain Eukaryota; kingdom Metazoa; phylum Mollusca; class Bivalvia; order Pterioida; family Pteriidae; genus Pteria; species Pteria penguin. The sequence continues at coordinate 80,655,007 of CM068580.1, read as the reverse complement.
CAAGATGAACACAATATATATCATACATTAATTGACATATATTTATCTGAATTTTAGATCTTCACCCAGAACGTATATGGACCCTCCTTATTTTGTAAATATAACCAACTACTACAAAATAATACGCTTTCTATGTTTTAAATCCAAATTCAAATTTAAATTCAAAATTACACAACTTTTGAGCAGCAATAACATTCGCGAATTGTGTAACTTTGGTAAATATATCCGTGAGGCATTCAAAGTACGTGATAGTTTTCAAGTTGTTTAGTAAATGTACTTGTTCTTATTTTCTATACTCTGTATTTATATATATTAAATTTATTTTATATATATATATATATTTTATTGAGCTTTAAGCAAATACATGCTTTTAGCATAACATTAATATAATTATAGTTATATCGTAATATTGAAACGTCAATTTGTAATATTTATATCTTCATCCAGTTGTAATATTTTCAACTTGACTTGTATTGACTTGATATATTTGAAACCTGCATATAAAATGACATTAAATAATTAAATTCATATTCATGTAATTTGGTCAATGTGAATTAAGCTATGTACACAAATTCATATTCCCGATTCATACCACTAAGAAACTAGAGTTATCTCTCTTTACGCCGCGGCGCAAAAGGAGGAAATTCCAACTATTACTACAACTTCCTGGAATGCGTTTTTTGCCTAAAAAGTCGCGTAATACCTGTAACTAACATCACTCGATCCATATCTGCAAAAAAATTGAAAAAAACTGGTCAATCCGGTAACTTTTTTGGTCAATCCGGTAATTCCGTAGTCAATCCGGTAATTCCGCAGTCAATCCGGTAAGTAGTAGGACCGCATATTTAGCTCTAAATAAACTTAGCAATAACATAGTTTTCTAGAAAAATCATGAAAATGCAAAAAATGATCGTTATTATTTTACTGCATCACTGTATTGTTTGCTGTATCGTTTGACTATAAGTGTATCGCGATATGTATCGTGATGCAGCGTATCGTGATACATCATACAACTTCAAACGATATATCGTTACACCCCTACAGGTAAGTTTATTCTACGGCTTGCGTTACATTTTCTTTAGATAACAATTTTAGGTCTCGGTTTGGGAATATTATAAAATGGTCGAATTAATGTCAATGTTCAGAAAATTTGCTGGCATTTTTCTTGTGACTGGACAGGGGAAAATAATGAATTGTACAGAGTACGGCAAAATATACACACGATTTGAAAAACTTTCCGGGTCGCTTTGTCATCAGGATCGATGTACGTAAATCTGGGATGATTGTTGGAAAAGCCTTAAGTTATTGTAAAATTTTTGTTTTGTAATTGACGCTAACAGACTAGATCTATAACACATTTTCCAGTTATCCACTAGACTAATTGGTTAACACATTGTTTCTCGTAGACTGCTTATAAAAACACAAAAACACGAGATGCAAATTAACAGATAGATGTCAAACGATTGGCGCGTCAGT